>CM033475.1:145113773-146313773 GCA_019447015.1 Hymenochirus boettgeri | reverse complement strand
ACCAGGAATAGTGTAATGACTAGAGAATGCTGGACAACACTGATACCTTTTTAACGAGCTTCCCAGTTTTTCTGCTTTTTGTATTGATGTGAGACTGTTACTTTATCTACAGAGCAGCATACAGTGGTTTACACTAAATAATCAGAAGTTGCTTAGTGTAGCTTTCAAGTTCATTTGTATCAATCCCTGTAGCGCGTCCGCTCACATGCCAAATACTCCAACGGGAACAACAATAGAAGCAGGGAGACACAGGCAAAGCATAGCTTGCAATTCAAAGTGATTTTAATGCTGCTTAAACAGGGTCACAACATGTTTCGAACGTTCAGGCGTTCTTGATCAAGTGTATTATACATACAATGGTTTACCCTTTGTTGGATATACAATAATGTTGGCCATTATAGTTCCATCAGGATTTACATAAGTCTAAATATAAATTGCCGTTAGTCTGAACAATATAGAATTGTATCAAGCAGCATTGACACCAATCTGTAGTTTTGTCTTGATTGAAATGTATGAAATTGTTTGTTCTATTTTTGCCCCACATTTTGGGAGATAGTTTTCCCTTTGAGAGGCATGTTTCTATTTCTAGGACAACTTTGTGATACAACTAAATTTAACACATTGCTGGTTTTGTAACCCTTGGCTGCAGCACCACGAGGAACTTTTAACCGCAGCTAATTGCCTAATATCTAGACATTTATATGTCTACATTATATGTCACTTACATTTGGTTGTCGAGTGCTGTTACTTTAATTTTTGTCATCTGCTGAGCAATGTGTTATGTTAAGTAAAACATTGATGACCAACACAAAGACTATAATGTTACATTGCTAAACCTCTTAACATTCTCCAACTTATACAACTCTGGGGAACCGTAGATCAATATGAGCAAGCGACGTGTGTCTGACATCCATGTTGTAAAATACACAATTCTGTGTTAGTGGTGAAAGAAACATGAGCTGGCTGAGCAAAAGAGAAAAATCTTCCTTGAAGTTTGGGAATAACATCTGAGAGTGAAAAAAATGACAGTTTAAAATAAGAACAGAGTAGAAAATGTATCCAGATGTTGAGAGGAGGGTTTTGTATGAACATGGAAAGTCTAAACTGGCCCCTTTAGGAGAAATTTGTGAGTGCAGTAAATTAGGTGGGTTTGTCATTGTTTTTGCCATGATGTTTTGTAGAGTTTTAATTTAAGCAAGTGTTGGAAAATTGACATGCTTAAAGAATGCTCATAGTGTTCCATTTCTTAAAAATTAAAAGTACCCTGGGCAGGGAGGTAGAAAACCAAAAATTTATACTTACATCATTTTCTTTTCCTGGTCCGTAAACGGCAGTGGTTACTATAGGGTTAATCCCCTCTCACGTTGTGACTGACAGGAGTGTACACCAGCTAGTATAAAAACGTTGCTCCTCCCCTTCCTCCCTGTCTTTATTGAGTGTCCGAGAGATGAGTATTAAGTTAGAAAAAGGGGTAGGAACTAGACCACTGCCGTTTATGGACCAGGAAAAGAAAATTACGTAAGTATAATTTTTTTGTTTTCCCTGTTACTGCACGGCTGTGGTTACTATAGGGATCTGAAAAGCTGAATAAAAAGGGGAGGGACACAATTAATGCTGAAAAGAAGTATTTAATCATAATTGTCTAACAATACTTTCCTCCCAAAATCAGAATGGGATGAGGAAAAAACATCAATTCTATAATGTTTGATAAAGGTGGACAATGATGTCCAAGTGGCTGCTTTACAAATATCAGTGGGAGAGACCCTGGCAGCGAAGGCCCAGGAAGCTGCCACTGCTGTGACCCCAACAGGGGGAGCTGCTGCCTGACTTTTGTATGCCAGAGAGATGCAGGATTTAATCCAGTTTGCCACTGTAGCGCTGGAAGGTTGATTACCCTTTCTGCTACCTGAGTGAATGACAAGCAGGGAGTCTGATTTCCTGAAGGATGAAGTTCTATTCAGATACGTGGTCAAACATCTGCCAACATCAAGGGAACTAGGAACCTGAGTTGACTCTGTGCCGTCCTGGTCATGAAATGTAGGGAGGATGTCCTCATTTAAGTGGTAATAAATGGAGGCGATGCTCTAAGTGCCCTGATTTCTGTAACTCTTCTAGCGGAAGCGATAGCTACCAGAAAAGTAGTTTTCAGGGTTAGAATTTGTATAGAAGATGACATTATTGGTTCGAAAGTTTCACCTTGAAGAGCTTCCAGAACCAGAGGCAAGTCCCAAGGAGGAACCTTAGACTTGATTTGGGGATTTATATGGTTTACCCCTTGGAAAAACCTGATAATTAGGGAGTCAAAGGCCCATTTAGAGTTTGTAAGAGGCAAAATGGCAGAAACTTTGGGACTTGAGGGATGCCAAGCTGAGACCCTTGTTTAAACCCTCTTGGAGGAATTCTGTAATATTCTCGACTGTGGGAAGAGAAGGAGATATGGATCTACCTTCACACCAAGAGCTGAAAATTCCCTAAGTCCTGTAATATTTGGAAGTAGTGGATTCCTTTCTGGCAGCTAAAAGGGTTTGAATGGTCCCATCAGATAATCCCCTCCTTTTCATATTCTCGGTTTCAGTAACCAAGAGAAAGTTTCCCTGAGTTAGTAGATCCGGTCTCAGAGGTAGCTTGAAGGGGTTTGCTGCAGATAACTGGAGACCCCAACTGAACCAGGGTCTCCTCTGCCCCCATGGGAGAATGGCTATGACTGATGTGTTCTCCTCTTGTATTTTCCTAAGTACTTTCGGTATTAGTGCAATGGGAGGGAACACATATAGAAGGTGGTCACTGAAAAGCATCTGTCTTGTGGGTTTCCGGTTCCCAGAATCTCAAATAGTATTTCCTCACTTGGCAATTTGATTTTGAGGCCTTCGGGTCTATTAGGGGGTGACCCAATTTGTTGCAGATGCACCTGAATACTTGGGGATGGAGATGCCAAAAAGCAGACTTCATCAAACGGAAGATCCTTCCGACTGATGAAGTCTGCTTTTTGGTTGTGTTTGCACGGAATATGAATGGAACTCAGGTTTTGCAGGTGAGTTTCTGCAAACAAGAGTATTCTCTCTGTTATTTCCCAAAGAGATTGGCTATGGGTCCCACCTTGATTTTTGATATAAGTTACTACTGTTGTATTGTCTGAATGTATCAAGATGGATTTCCCTTTAATCAATGGTTGGAAGTGGATCAGAGCTTCTAAGACTGCCATCATTTCCCTGCTATTCTGATGTCTCAATGATGACTTCTTTGTCCATACCCCTGAGAGACTAAACTCCCATAAGTCGCACCCCAGCCCAGAGGGCTGGCATCTGTTGTTAAGATCTTCCAATGGCGTGTTAGGAGTGAGATTGGTCTGAAGCTGTTTTCCTTTGTCCACTACTTTAGACATTGAATGAGCGGCTGAGACAGAAAGATTAGTTGGTTCGGTCCCTTCTCCAGAATATACTGCTTCAAAAAGATGCTTGTGAAGGTTCTCATTCATCCAGGTCATGGTATATCTGTTGTATTCAATTAGATCAACTGGACTTGACTGGACTTGTGTTGTTCGGTTTAAAGCAGACAGGGATACAGTGTTCAAAAAAACACTGTATCCCTGTCTGCTTTAAACCTAACAACACACTGACGCAGCAATTGGTATATCCGAAAGACCCAATACCGAAACACAAGAAAAACAACATCATATACGCAGTGCAGTGCAGTGCAGTGAAGACTGCTCTGATTTGTATGTGTGGGAGACCAAACAGCAACTGCATCAACGTATGGCCCAGCACAGAAGAGCCAATTCCTCGGGTCAGGACTCAGCCATGTACCTGCATCTTAAGGATAAAGGACATACCTTTGAAGATTGTGATGTCAACATATTGGCAAAGGAATGTGACTGGTTCAAGAGAGGTGTCAAGGAGGTCATTTATGTGAAAATAAAAAAAACAAGCCTAAATAGAGGTGTGGGGGTTCGACACCAACTCTCAATGTACAATGCTGTTTTGACACCTTACTCTAGGCGTTCCTATAACACCTCTTAGCCACTATGCAATCATGCCCTTAACACTTGGCTATAATATGCTAATTGGGATTTTCCAGGGTACATATATACATATCCAAATATAACCTCCAAAAGAAATAGGGAAGGACCATATAGATCCCAATAACAGCACTCACTTCCCTTGTGACCCATTAATAAGAAGAATCTCAGTCTTGCATACCCTAAGTGAACCATGCTAGTATCAAGTGATATAAAATACACTTTATTCAAAAACACACAACCAAAATATTTATAATATATAATATAAAACATGGGCGCCCCCGAGCAGCTAATTATATGTGATAAAATGAGTCCAAGCATCTTAGTGAGGTAAGTAGGTTATAATCATCCAAGTTAACCATATATTGCAAGAATTTGTCCTGTGTATATCTCCCCATTCCACCCAAAGTAGCAGGTCAAAGTTAAACAAACATGGAAGCCAAAGAAATTACAACATCAGGGGAATGTACAACCTGGGACTATTGACATGCACTATATACTGTAAGTGATCAGATGTATTACTCATGGACCACCCAGCTCCATCTGATATTATCCAGCTTAGTACCGTCTCTTCACCCAGTTCCTCAGGTCAAGTCCGTGACACACAATGCTCCCAATGTATCCTCATCCTGGTGTTAGCACTCCTTCCTGTTAGCACCCCAGTCCTGGTAATGGACTCACATCGGACTCCTCTCCCTTACAGATACCAAGCTCTTTAACCAGGCAACACATCAGCTCTCTTTGCCCAATCACGTGGCTTCGTCAGGGTCTCACATTGTTTGTTGCACAGTCCCCTTTTAACTCTGTTCCAGTTAAAGGGATCATTTACATCTAAACCAGGCAATTCATTTTGCTTGCTTTTTATAATAAAGTTAATATAAAAGGTAGGATGTGCTCTATGAGTTGTAAATAGATATTTCGTGTTCTCAGCACATCCAACTAAGCGCATAAGTTCTTACAATTGCATTAATCCTAGACAGAATGTAGTTCATGTTACAACTAGCAATAAATTGTAACCAAACTGTATACATTTTATTATGAAGCTGTGTTGGTACTAAAAGACAGAATGGCAACTATGCAGGTAAAGAGTGTGTCTAAATTGCATAAAAAGTAACTCTTTAGGTTACACAAGTAAGTTAAGATGTAATGATCCCTTTAACTGGAGCGGAGTTAAAAGGAGACTGTTGTAGAAAAAGGTAGTTTTAACTTGAAAACCCTTACGAAATACATAAAGGTGCTGTGGGTAAAAAAGAAACTAATCGGACTAATCTTGGATCGGGTAAAACCACTAGACTCTCCAAAGGTATAGAGAGGCATTCAAACGGCATAAATAGGGAAATAAATATCCCCTCCTATATCCAGGGATAAGATCATAAATAGTTAAATTGTGCATAATAAAAACAACCAACCATATATATTAAAATAAAACAACTTTTATTACATGTCTACATATAAAAACCCAACACGTGATAAACCCCTACAATCCCGCTGGTGCCTGTGAAGTGAGCAGTTGGGCAGAGAGGTATCCAGGAAGTTTTGGATCAGTACACTGCCCGGACTTTCCTAGGAGTAGCATGGATGGATTCTTGCAATATATGGTTAACTTGGATGATTATAACCTACTTACCTCACTAAGATGCCGGGACTCATTTTTTCACATATAATTAGCTGCAAACGGGGGCGCCCAAGTTTTATATTATATTATATTTTATAGATATTTTGGTTGTGTGTATTGTGGGTTAAAATGTATTTTATATAACAAGATACTTGCATGGTTCACTTAGATTGTTAGGGGATGCAAGACTAAGATTTTTCTTATTAATGGGTCACAAGGGAAGTGAGTGCTGTTAGTGGGATCTATAGGGTCCATCCCTATTTCTTTTGGAGGTTATATCTGACTGTCTGTCATCTGTAAAAGATGGGGCCGAGCACGGTTGATGGAAATTCCCATTTGTAACAAGCGGTTTCGATGGCGAATGTTCGTCACCATTGGAAACGCTCGTTACGGATGTACACACATTAGCACACTGGATTAGCCCTTTGTTGCTAATGTGTGTACCCAGCTTTACGAGTAAGCGCACGGCTGGGACAAATGTCCGTTGGTTGCGGCACATTTGGCCTCAGGCAAATTTACGAACGATAAACCGCTTGGTCACATAGGGAACTGCACGATCGATCAGGATTTTCCAACATGTCCGATCGTTTGTTCGTCCGGACGATCGAGGTCGGTCGCGGCTGGCCTCCCCATACAGGAGATATTTTCAGCCGACTTACCAAAAGTGCTGTGAATCGGTCGCATGGCCGAAAATATCTTCTGGTGTGTTCCCAACCTTAGTAAGAAACCACATGTTGGTCATATGTTAATTAGCATAACCTTACCGTGCCCTCCCCTGTAGTTAGACAAAGAGGGACAGGGAAAAAACAGTAGGATTTGGGAGGAGGAGAGCAAGATAAACAAATAAAAGACAAAGGATGACATAGAAGATGTATACAGATGGGATTGGGACCGCCTAAGGGAGAATGGAACAAATACAATAGGTTAGCTACAGTATATGTATAGGTGTTTTTTTAAAAGAAGGGAGGGTGGTCAGCTCATAACTTTATGGATGTTTATTAAGGATAGCTAGAAAAAACAAAGTAATGCTTAATCCCGCAAACTGTATTTTTCATGTATCTGTATTCAACAAGCTTGTTACTAACCCAGGATAAAATAAAAACAAAATATTACAGAAATAAATACAGTAATAAAAAAACCAACAAAATCACAGAAAAGAACAAAAGACCTAGAAAGAACAGTGACAGAAGAGAATGCTACAGTCAGACAATGGAATCTGTTCACAATAAGTGGGACAGAGAATATCAGCCACAGAGAACCAGCCAGATTTATGGGAGGAGTAGGAGGGGGAAGTTGAATGAGTATACAAGAAATGGGGGATTGGTGGCATAATCCCCCTCCCTCTCCTGACTTTTCCAGGGGTGGAAGCTAGGATGCCTATGATTGGTTGTCTCAGCAGCCGGCTATGAGTTTGTCCCATCCCCCTGAATGGTAGCCAGCTGCTGGAAGAGACACACAGAGAGGAAGGAGTAAGAGAAAGAGAGAAAGAAAGGGAGGGGAGAGATTTGTTTAGGGAGGGCTGGAAAGGAGGAGAGCTACAAAGAAGGAAAGAAAGAGAGACCATTTGACCTGGCACAAGATAACCACCCTTTAAAAAAAAGAACAGTTTGCCAGGCAAGTGGGCACCGGGCCAGCTCTACCCCTTCATTCACCACTGAATATGGCATCAGATCCTCATTCCTGAGTCTGCCCAGAGTAAAGAGGAGGACACGATCCAGAAAACCTACAAGCAAGGATTATACATATTCCAGCTGGGAAGTACATATATATAAGAATAAATACTGATGATCTAATAAACTCCAGTATTCTTATTAAAGCAACTCTTAGTAAAAAAAAATATTGCATGTTGGCATTTACCTGGAGGAAGTGATGTTATCAACTTAAATGGTGTATTCCCAAGAAGCAGGTACAGCCAGAAGATTACCAAAATGCTGACGACTGTGCGTCTCTCTGTGAGGATTTATTAAAGTTTTTTTTAAAGACACAGAACCTTGTCCACTGAAACAGCCAACTCAGGAAACAAACCCATTTACATTCAGGGATTCTATCATTTGTACAAGCTGGGAAAGGGAGACTGGCACACACCAATGGATAAAGAGTAAAATATTGGAACACAGAGTTGGATACACAGTGCGAACAGGACTGGATCAGCTTAGCTCATCTTGGGTGAGTCACATTCATTTTAGAAAAAAATAAACAATATAAAATAATAGTTTGTCTTGGCATCTGTAACTTTGTGCTTCATATACCCAACATATTCTGAACTAGGCACTGACCTGGGCAGCTTGTGCTTTAAAATGTTAATTGCAGCATCTGCCTTACTTTATTAATGGAAAACCCAGATGTACAGTATAATCTAAATCTATGTATTGCTTTAGAATACACCCAAGTTACAGGAATTACTATGGGGCCCCTTCAGAGTTACAGACATCCCTAAAGCTAAATACCAGTCATTTATTGCAATCATTTCTAACCCATACAGCTTTAGCAAAATACCTTCCCTTTATCAGTAATGTTTCCAGTCTTAGTATATAAGAATAAGTTCATATAACCAATAATTTTCCCGTCAGAATAAAAATGATAATAACATCAGATTTGCTGAACAAAATATACTAAAGGCCTACAATGTCGATATCATAACTACATCAGTTCACAGCAAGAAATATAAATGATAGACTATATAGAGACCATCAAGAGGAATGGTGCTAAAAGTTTTTTAAGAAGTTTTATTAGCTAATAAGTTTTTGAATATACCACTCTTTGATTAAGAAGCAATTAAAATCACCCCTGTGGGATCACATTAAAAAATGTTTTTTATATACTGCACAGAAGTTTAATAATAAAAAAAATTGCTATTTTGCTATTGTAGTTCAGTAAATTGATATATTCCAGGACTCCTTCCATAACGTTATCTTCCCATGACATCACATTTCCGGACTGATACTAACACAAGGTGATGTATGAGTCAGATCAAGCACATGCCAAGAATTCAACATTGTTACTCTGTAGGTAGATTTTCATAACCTCGGGACAGAAAGACTTGTTAGAAAATGCTCTATAACAAACACCATTTGAAGGCGTGTTACCTGTAAACCCACACAGCTTATTTCTTTCTATAGCTTTCCTTGTTCCTTTATAAAAACACAACCTCCAAAAACAAATGCAACACGTGAGAACCTCCTGAAACACGCTTTAATTCTGTAGCTGATATATTTTATATCCTTATGTCAAGATTGAAAGGCAATGTGCCCAGAAATGTACAGCTGGCTAGTAAGTTTTTATCACGTTTACTATTGGTATCTATGTAACTGACTTCCCATAATGTTTGATTAGATCCTAATAGTGTCTGACTGGCTCCTAAAGTAAAAAAGAACTTGTCTGCTCCTGCCATATCTATTACTCTATTGAAGGATCACAAATAGTGTCGGTTTGCTCTGTCTCTCTCAAGCCCTCTCTCTATATATAGCTGGGCTTAAAAGGAGTCCTGAGCAAATGGAGGCATTTAACATTCTGCTTTCTCCTTTTACACATCTCTTTGCTACCATTCCCCATTCTGCTCTTTCATCCTGCTTTACTGTGGTGTACTATATTTAAATGCATCAATATAAAGTGTGCTGTTCTACTGAAAAGTGCTGGTACCTGAATGATTACAGTAAATTCATTGTTTCACTAATTTATATGTGGTGTGAGAATCCTCTTTTTCCACAGCAATATTCCTATAATTAGCAAAGAGGTTTCACTAACTGACAAGCGGATTCAAAATATGAACAGTTGGGTATAGCAACAGCCTGAGATTCACTCAGCCGGGTTGTCATTGGGATTAACCATAGATCACTAACTACACCATTTTATCAGGATCAATTAACTGATATCAGTTGCTGTAAAAAAAGCATTTCTTACAAAATTCTAGAATTCCTTATTTTTTGTCTGTAACTTGTCTTTTATGATGTTTGGGGTAGAGATATTGTGTTTTTCAAGTTCATTCATTTTAGTAGCTGGTTGGTAGCAGAAAGGATTGGGTGAATTTGTACATAACATGTTCTATACAGTTTACTGGTCTAGGCTGTTCATTACCAGTTTCAGTGCTTACTTAAATTGGGCACTTGTTAATGATTACTGTGAGGATTTGTATTTCAAACTCTTTTTTGTCTTGTTTTTTGTAAACTCATTTAAAAAACTTCTTAAATTTGTTTATTGGTAAATTGAGCTACATTATTTCACAAATAATTTTAAAGATCATATGGTTTATCTTGCTTCCTGAACCTTCCAAATAGCGATGGTGGCAAGTCTCCCTTTTACAAAAGACAAGCAGGGGTAGGCTTCCAGCATTTCTAGATCTAGACCTGAGCAGTCTGACTGATTTTTGGCAAGCGTGATTATAAAATGGGATGTTTTGGCAGTTGAATGAAGCATTGTGACATCACAGCTTGTACAATATAACATTCAGCTGTAAACATTCCATTCCCTTACATAGTCTCAACCATTTGGTGCTAAAGAAGGCATAAGGGTCAAAAGTTCCCATGAAATGTTTTTAGTGGATAAATTAATTCTGTATATAGTTTTTAAATTTAAAGGGAACCTCTGAAACAATTAACTGCCATGACTGATATTTTTTAGGATTGTGCTGAAATATTCACTAATATTTCCGACTCAGCTGATCGCTTAGACAGATCTTTAGGCTACGTAGTGGCACAAAATTTAACGTAAAGGTTATTGCAATGGGTGCATTACAGTTTTCCTGCAAAAGTACTGAAAAGCCATGCTAATCCAGTGACAAAGAGTAGCATTGCTTTTTTGGTAATATTTGCAGCATCTACCCCTGTGGGTTTTTTTTAGTTTAGTTCTACTACATTCATTTGTAACACATGGGTTCCTCTATGTATATTTCCCTTTATCATTATTCCTATGTATAAGAGGAATTTATCTGTTTATCAGTTTATAACCTTATCTCACACCCACAACCTATCAATATGTCTTTATGATTGTGGAGGAAACCCAGGGTACCCAGAGGAAGCTCTAGGGGAACATACAAACTACTTTAAATTGGAAGGTTTGAACCCAGGAATCAGCGCTGCAAGCAGGGGACTGGGCTTACCCGCAGCTTTACATCCAGGACCCTGACATGCAACTCCTTTTAGGGATCGTTCACACTAGAGCGTGTTTTTGTGCGTTTCACATCGCACCAAAATGCAGCCCACATAGAAATGTATGGCGCTATTCACATTAAAGCACTGCGATGTAGTGTGTTGCGTGCAATGCACTGCATACAGCATTTTGATGTGCTAATGCACTGAGTTGCCATTAAAAATAATGGCATGTGTTGTGCGTTAATGCAGCAGAATAACGCACACAATCGCAACGCTGTGCTCCAGTGTGTACGAGCCCTTAGACAATCACCCGCAAACAGCAGTTTTTAAAATAGCTGATAATAAGTAAAGGTGTGCGCGATCCACTGTTTAAATCTACTGTACCGGACCAGCAATAGTTTTAAACTGCTGGTCGCAGTACAATTGGGGGGATTGACAGGCTCCCCCTGCCTTTGTGGGGGCTATGGGTACTGTAGCCACTGCCTGCAAAGCATAATTGGCCTGCAATGAGACACTGTGCTGCCCATTATCCAACCCTTCTCTTTACTAAACTGGCATGGCTCTTTCAAAAATTGTTGTTCTTTAGTTCAGGAATGCTAATATTCTTGCTAAATACTTTTTCTGCCAGTGTCTGGCATTTTCTTTCCTGTTATCTTCTTGCTCCAATTAATTTACCAACTGAAAGATCACACCCTGTTACATCCCACATCTTTCACATGACTAATTTATTACACACTTTAGTGTTGAATTAATGTTCTTTAGAAGTTAGAGTTGCGAAATAATGACAAGCCTATTGTGTATATACTTGCTAGGATATGCTTTCGATATGAAGGGTGTTCAATAATCGCTATATTTGAATGTATAAGAAACAATCTCATTAAATTTCTGTACTATCTACTTTACATCCAGTAATTACATTGCTTTAGAAAGGAAGGATTCATCTTAAGGTCCATACAAACGTGCAGTGGTAGGGCTGACCCGTGACGCTCGACAGTAGGACAAACAGCTTATTCGTCCGAATATCGTTAGGTGAATGGGTGCTCACAGGCTTTTTTCGCCATTAATGCGTTGCAGGTCAGCCCCTCGATTGGGTGTCTGTATGGACCTTAACTATTCTATCTCATATTTTAACTGCATATGTCATTATGTTCCTTCTAAATATGATTACAAATGCCAGTTTAGCCTAGTTTGTTTAATTAAATACTTAGCTTTGCTAATTCTAGATTGAAACCTATTCATTCTCTATATTAAAATTAAATATAATTATAAGACCACCTTATCAAAAGTAAGAGCAAAATCATTCTGTTCTCGGCCAAAATTTCTCCTGATAATTTGTCCAATTTAACTGAAATATTGTCGTGGATGGCCAATCAGAACAAAATATTTGCCCACGTATACCAAGTCTTACTGTTTCGTAGCCTCATGTAAAGACCAATAGAAGTGGAGGGTTTTCCAATGATAGTCAATGTATGTGACATGATTTTCAGTAGCTAATAACCCTTTATAACCTACCCCTGTAGTGGATTTCTATGGGAGGAACTATAAGATTATAGCCTTATAATCTTACAGTTCCAGGAGGAGAAGGAAACCAGAAGCCACAAAGGGGTAGGCTATAATAAATAATGCACCTTGAACTGTAAGTTAAAGGGATATTAGAAGTCACCTTGGAGTTCTGTGCCCTGTATAAAAGGTACTCGGCCTGCGGCCTTGTGCTTTTATATGGTCACGGAACTCCTTATAATTTACAGTTGGGGATGCATTATCCTCTATATATGAGGGAAAATTATTGCCAAGTCTGCTGTCAGCCCCTTGAGTCCTTTACCATGCTCCCATTTCCGCAATGTCTTATTTCCTTCTTCACTTCTGGGTTCGCGAGCATGGCATTCTATGCGCACAAATGTTCGTTCTAGTACGAGTTCGTAAGAGCACCGACTGTCTGCTCCTATTGGTTGCTTTCAGTTTGGCAGCAGATTTGAATTCTATTTTGCCTATCTGGACCCCTTGGCTTTCTGTGATTGGTTTTGGTTCGCTATATGTTTCTTGGTTCATCATTGCCCATTATAGCCTGTGGTTTATACCCTTGCTTGTGGTGTGTTCCTGTATTGATATTCAATTTTCTGATTCCCCATTTATTATTGTTTGACGTCTGAGCCTGCCTTCGACTACACTTTCTCTCTATTCTTTTGTACTACGCCTCACTGACTGAGTCTCTGTTACTGACCCTTGGCTCTGTCCCTGACTCTGATTCAGGTTTCTGGTTTAGTACCATGCTGTTGCTGGTTAGGCCCTGTGCCCTGTATGCCTGTTGCACTTTCGGTTTCTTTGTGTATTCTCAGCCTCAGCTCAGATACCCTGCACTCTAGTCCAGGGGGCAACCGATCAAGGTGAGGTGCTATAAGACTCCCAGCAAGCGGGGGCTTGTCTATTTGTGAGTGGTGTCAGATCAGGGTAACTGGGCTGAAAGAATACATGGGGATCTGGAGTTTCACACTAGTTTCTTGGGTATCACAGACTTTTAAGCCTTCTATTGTTAGTTTGGTTTCAGTGTCATGTTGATGAACTCACAATTTATTTCCAATAATATAATTTTTCTTGAAGAAGATTCAGGTTCTTTTAATTGAATTCCTGGGAACATACTTTCTAATATATGTTTGTGGAACAAGAGAAATCAAGGGAAATAAAGGCAGAATTGTCAACAGATTTTAATAATCAAGTATAATTGTCATTCATTTTGTGTATATGTCTCTTTAAAATAAGCAGTAAAGGGTGAAGATTCTCTCCAAAGAGTTTACGTTATTCATGGTTTTATTATACAGTGAGTGGTGTAAACCGCAAAATAGAGACAAAGGGAGGTAAATACGCAGGTTGTTTACAAGTTTCTTTTTTCTGGCTTTCCAAGCTATGTTTTACTCAAATTTATGGGTCATTACAATACCACTGGACACTGAATGTTGAATATACATAAAGTCAACATTTATATATTTTATTCTTAAATTAGAAAATCTCTGCTTGTTATTTAGCAGATTAACTATTGGTCGTTTTAGGTCCAGTATAATAGTTATATTTGCTGGCAATGTTGGAGAAAGCAGTTTTCTAATAAATTCAATTCCTTTTGTCCTCTTATCACTCTCCATTCAACAAAACATGAGCCATCACTTGCCTATTAAAACTCTGTTGTAAAAAAACGCTAGAGATAAAGTTGCCATTGCTGAAGCTGGCCATACACAGAGTGATAACAGAGATATACATTTCAGTTGTATTCAACCCATTGCTTGACAGTTGTTCTGTGTCTGGTTTGAGCTGACATAGTAAACATGGAGTGCCATCAAATATCAGTCTGCGTCAGCTGTCATTGCTGATGAAGGCCACAATAAAACAAAAAACTAAAACCATTGGAAGATTTGGACAATGTTTGGATGAGACTTTCAGCAATCGGAAGATCAGTGATGTCCATATTTTCTTTATCACCGTACGAAAATCCCGCTGATCCACATTACTTAGAATCACTAGGCTCTGCATGCAAAACTATGATGGGGCCCCTCCCTGTTTTATCTGGCTGTCTGGGATGAGGCTGTATCTGTCATAGGAAAAGGAAAATGTTTGGGCCTCCTGTAGTTGCAGGGGCTGCTCCAGTGGTTGATACACCCCTGTCCTCATTATTAATGTTGGAGCAACAGGCACATGTAGTATAGTATAGTATTTGAGGTTGAATAAAGACATACGTCCATCCAGTCCAACCCATCTAGCAATATCCTCATTTCCTGCCTAACTGTTGATCCAGAGGAAGGCAAAAAAACCCCACCAAATTTATGAAGGGGGAAAAAATTCCTTCCTGACTCCAAGTGGCAATCGGAAATTGTAATGTTTCTTTTTTGCAACAAAGTAGCACATGTAATACTGCTGTGTAATGGCACTAATCTGAAGCAACCAATCAGATGTTATCAAATGTTTTGTTAACTGTAGTAGGCCAGTAAAAAGGTAAGAGCAGAAAGCACAGTTCCTATGAGATTTTCCAGTGTTGGGATTGGCATGACATATCATATGCTATATGTATATTAACCCTGAGAGTAACCAGGCTGTTAACATATATATGTGTCTATTCCTTCCATAGATCCCACTGTTCCTGAAACGTCACTGTGTAGGTATATTTGGATAGATGTAAATCAAGGTTTCTCAAACGGTGTGCGTACAAATTTTTGAAAACTACAACTCCCTGCATTCCTCAATGACAGGGATGCCAGGGAATGCTGGGAATTATAGTTTTCGAACATCTGAAGGCACAGTGTTCGAGAATCACTGATGTAGGTGACTGGAAACATTTGTACACTAATCTGTATAATATATTTGTAATAATTAAAAACAATGATCCAAATAGTTGAGTTTTGGGTGTTTAATGTTGGTAAATTGCAGCTCCCAAAAGAATTCATTTAGCTGTTGGATATTAATGCTGCACAGATAAATGATATCTAGTAGTGTGGATAATACTGACACCAGGGCAATTACAGATCCTCTATTCTTCACTAAACTATTGTACAGTGGTTACTGATTTGTGTTTCAACTGCAACAAGTGCATATCCAACCTAACCCTCATAGCAAAAATTAAAATTGTGCTTAGGGGCTTAAGATACTGGTAAAGTTGAGTGAGGATGGACATGCCCTTCATGTTGGCTGGATCAGACGAAGAATGGCTGACTATGATCAAACGTGTGTAGTGGCTCCCGTTGGCGTAGTTTGGGATCTGTCCTGGCAGATCAAGAAACAATGCTGATGCAGCCTGCCACACTGTGGTCTTTCATTGGCTGCTTGCATTTGGTATTCTAGAGTTAAGGAGATAAAAGAAGATGTATTTATTAGAGTCACAACGCAAGGCGATAATGATTATGTTTTTATAGGTCAAACTGGATGACTAAATCCTACTTAAATTTTAGAATTTGAGTTTGAATGGGCATTTCTGAGGGTTTTCTTGTACTTTTTAAATGGAATCTGTTTCTGTGTCAGTAACAAATTAGGCTGGCTGGTTTCCCTGTGTAAAACTATTTATGGAATGTTCTTAACTGATCACCCTCCTCCTAAAACTAAACAGGTCAAAGAAAGATGGGAGAGGGAAAATGCAAAATTAGTGTTTGTCAGGAAGGTTGGTCAACGGTTTGTTTAAAAGAAACATGAACATTTATGGCTACGGTATACAAAAGCAGTTCACTATTTCAGTATATTTAGAAGATATATTATTTTAAAGGTGAATTCAAATTAAAATGTAAAATGAATATATTACAATTAGCTGTCTGTTATAACAGTGGCTATACACTTATTAGGCATTTGATAGAGTGATGGCAAAATGATTAAACAATGTGGTTGTCCAAACATCACAGAACCATCCCTGGAACTTAGGGCTGTAAGTTTTATTGTGTAGGGTCAGCATATAACACAAGCAGCACTGCATTTCTTGATTTCTGCAGCCCTCCTTCCTAGCAGCGAGTAACTTATGTTTGCCTTAGTACAGTCTGCCTCATGGCCCAACCGAGATTTTTTTGTCCTGTGTGGACCCGTGGGTGGGTGTAGTGTCGTGGGGTGTTGCATGGGAGTAACCTGGTGTGTTGGGGATGAGGCTATGCCCTCACCATGGGCCAGGTTGGGCACCCCTGGCTTAGTATTAATTACAGATTGGTCACAGGAAGGTCACCCATTACTTAAGGTAATACACCTGGATCCGGACAGGATTTTCTAAACATTGATTGATTGTGAATTTGCTATTGCATGTGTATGGGCACCTTTACTTGATGGCTATAATAATATAATACCCGGGGCACGCTCAACATTTTAGAATTTCTTTCTTGCTCATTAAAGGGCAACTGTGGTCTCAAAACAAGTAAGGGTTAAATGAAAGTCTGCAGTATTTCCTTTAAAACGAGCGGACAATCACATCTATGGCTGGAGCCTGTGAGAAATTACATTGGGGTGAATGTTCACACTTTCTGCTTCCAGTAGGTTGAGTGACATCACCTGACCTTTGCCCGCCCCTCTGCCCCAGGGGAGAAGCATGCTCAGTTAAGACTTAATGCTGGGGAAATCAGGAAGTACCTGGGGAAAAAATTGACAGTTGAGAAGGGGAGCCTATTAATGCAGGCAGAGGCTGGTCACATGACTACAAGCTGGTCACATGGCTGAAAGCAGAAAGTGTTCAAGCAAGAAGTAATATTGCTGAACTTTTCCAGAAACAACTTCCCACAAATTTTATCTAGAGATGTGATTTTGGTTTTATTTTGAAGGTACGGTGGAAGGCTTTTTATATAATTCTTACTTGTTTGGAAGAATTTGAGACCACAGTTACCCTTTAAGGCCCTGGTCCCATTGCAATACACCAATGCAAGTTGCTGCCCCATGCATTTCTATTTCCCATTCATCCACACATGCATTTGAAAGGGATGAGGTTAAAAAAATGGACTGTATCACATTCACTAGCCTAGTCCTAACAAATATCTCACTTCTCCCATTTTCTTTGTTTTCATGAGTGAATGGACTGTGGGGCTATTGTGGGTTTCCCTGGTACAACCCAGGATTTTCTTCCTGCAAGGCAAGTTCTAAAAGTCACCTAAACTGAACCATTGGTTTACACTGTTCTAACATCAGATCCAGAATTTTCAGATCCAGTTTGTGGTAGTAACACGGTTTAAAAATACAGACCTGGGTCTAATATGACCAACAACATAAAAATCAGATTTGCGTCCTATTGGCTGCAGTGTGAACATTTTACAAGCAGTAGAAAAGGGAACTGAAAGGGAAATCTATTGAATATAAATATAAACCGTTACTTAAATAAGAGTCTAAATGTTACAGAATTTCTCCTTTTAAGGCAGTTTCCTTTCCTTCTACAATGTTTAAACATCATTTCTCATTTTACTGATTCAACCTATCCTCTGAGGCAGAGATCTAGAACTGCACCATATTTTGTTATAACTATATCAGAATACTTCTTTAAAGGGCATGTCCACCCCCAAAACTTTAATTTTCACCAGTGCTGGTCCCGCAGTCTAGTGTAAAAAAATCCATACCTTACACATCTGCTCCTTATGGTTCTCCTGCAGTAGGATCTGTCTGTGAGTGATCCGGTCCCTGCTTCTTCTCCTCATTGTGAACATCAGCATGTGCAGAGGAGCCCTTAGTCCATCCTCCAGATCTATCGTTGCTGCCTTATCGCCTAACCATAACAAATTTTTTACGTAGTGTAGCCTACCCCCTACTGCCAACTTTGTTTTGTAAAACAAGCTACAGAAATATACTTACACTACTTTGTTCCCATGGCTGTCTGCAGAGCCGGCAGTCGCATCTATGATTGGCTGCACCTCAACCAATCACAGATGCGGCTGCGGTCCGGCCCTTCTCTGCTGCTTCCGGCAAGCAGAGAGTTGGGAGCAGACAGCTGAGGGAACATAGGAGTGTAAGTATATTTCTGGGGCTTGTTATACAAGACAAAGTTGGCGGTTGGGAGTGGGCATAGGCTGGCTACACTATGTAAAAATTATTCTTACCTCCCCCTACTCTTCTTTTTCAATGGATTATACTCAGGGTGAGAAAAGACTGCTTAACTAAGAACCCAGGGGTAAGGACCTAGCAGAACTGTGGGTTTCAAAAATTTGAAGTTCCAGCAAAACATTCAGTTTGAAAGGGCATTTGAGGAGATTCAGTGAAACGGGATGGTGAAAATGCGAAATGTGAAATGCGAAATGTGAAGAAATATTTTGGTGAAAAGTCAAATTTGTTGTTGAAAATCATAACTCATTGAAAAATACGATATTGAAAATTCCACAACCATTGACTTCAATTTATTCACTTTGGTTCATATTTTCAGTGGTTCTGTGGAATTAAAACACATTTCGCAGAACCGCCAAGTAATAAAACCTGCCATTTTTTTTCCAATTTTGTTTGCCCTGAACAAACTGCTCTAGGAACCATGAACAACCTGTTATTAAGTTCTGTGGATTGGAAGAGAATGGTAGAATTGGCACACTGCCTGTTATCCAGATAGCAACATCCCATTGTAACAATCTTTATTTGATATATAGATCCTAGCAGAGTACCCTGGTTTGCCCAGTATTTTTACAGTCAAAACCTTGCTAGTTGTTTCTCAGCTGGCGATCACATGATTCACCAACAGATGGCAGCACAAAGGTCAGAGTCCTGTCTCGGCCAAATTTTTCAGACCCACAACTGTAAAACCATTACCATTATCGCACAATTAACCGCAACCAAACACCTTCCACCAAAACATTGCCCACACGAGACCTATACTTTTGCAACCCAAAATTAAACAGACCGGCAAACGGACCAGCACCCGTTACCTGTTCCAAACTGCACCCCGCAGCAACCTACACCCAAAATTTAACAGACCCAAAACCCACACCCAGTACCAGTCCTATCCTGTCAGCTGGTGTTAAATGCTTACGTGCGCACATCCATGCAGCCTCTGGTAAATAGGCAACAGCTGCGTGAGTATCTTTTTCGGTGCTCGCACTGCTGCAAACCAAGTCGTGCTAGCCATTCGTAAAATGGTTAGTGTGACTTTAAGACCCTAAACAGCGATGCGTGACTACAGCCCCATTTAGTAAGTGGCCCCAACTGTGTTTTACCTGAACCTTTCCTGCAAATTGGGTAAACTGCGGGTACCTGACACAATGAAGGACTCTAGGTAAGATTTACCGTATCCCAAAATAACTTAACAGCCCAAGGGTGTCCAACCCATTTGACTTTAAGGGTCTATTGTGCAGCCCCTGACCACCTTTGAGGGCCACACAACAGATTTATAGGCCTATATAGGTTATAATTGAAACGTGCAGCAGGCTGTGTGTCACAAATTTCACTAATTACAAACTGATTGTGACTCACAATAAATGCAGTACATTCCAATTGGATTGCAATCATTGCAGCCCTAAAAATGATATTACTACTGAAAGGCTGGGTGTACAGCGCTGCATACCCAAGTGGCGCTTTATAAATAAAATTATACATACATGCATGATCTCACATATGCAGTAAAGTACCCCCCCACCTCCCCCCCAACCTTTGTGGTTTCTCTGGGACACACCCAGTTTAAAAGGCCTGCCCTGGAGTCCCGGTGGCTGGTGTTCCCAGAGCGTGGCTGGGACATTTGGAGGCGTGGCTGGGCATTCCGGGACAGAGCCATTTACATCATTGGTAGGCTCTACCCCATCCTGGTTTATTCTATTGAAATTTTGGAAGGTTTGGTAAAGATATGCGTGATCAGCTGTTTTAAACTTATGGCGGTTTAGTACAGGTCTTTGAAAGAGCTGATCACGCATACATTTACAGAATACGTTTAGTGCCACTGGTGAGGGGATGTCAGGGGCCCTGCCACCAAACCTGCAATTTTGCCACTGATGGTATCCTGAGCAGAGAGAGTCTCTGCTCAGGACACAACCTAACCTATGATACGTAACCAAACTATGCAGCCAGCAGATTGCATTGAAGGGCAGTACAACAGCAATGCAGGCTGCATGTTGGGCACCACTGACCTAGGTAATCACTCAATTCGCCACCAGATGGAAGCACACATGTTCGATCTCACCAAACCTCAATTAACTTAAAAGGGGTAGAAAAAAGGGATAAGGTGTGGTTTGTAAAAGGTGTCTTAAAAAGTATGTATACAAAGTCTCCGCCATTTGGAGGTTTTTCTGGAACATAGATGTAAACATTGACTTTTATTTATATAGATTATTATTGAAACAACATCAGCTTTCTCTTTTCATTTTAGCTGTGCACACACGAGATGTATGCAATATTTGATTGCAAATGCTAGCCATACATTGGCTCAACAGTTATGTAATTTGTGTACAAACCGTAAAATGCTTTATAATCTCTACAGCAGATGTAGTTTCACTAAAGCTAAAGCCTGCCACTTGCTTATATTCCTCAGCCTGTAAACAGCAAATTATCACTACAGAAAGATTACCCAATATTGAAATTAGTCTAAAGGGTAATATTAGCAGAGACGTATGCTTATATTTTCACGTAAATATCATTTAATGACATGAGGGATTTTATCTAATCTATGACTTGAGAGGTGGTGATGGACTCTGTGGCCTTGACTTGGCACAATGTCATAGTGACCTTCATAAGAAAATCTGGTTGGAATATGGATAAAAATAAATATTGTGTTTCTACAAGATGAGTATAAACAATTTCTTTTTCATTACTAATTTATTAAGTTAACCCCGCTGCAATAAATAAAATTTGTGAACCCAACCTTGACTCTGCCTTATGTCTCAGTAGTGTATGGCCGGCAAGCATTCTGGGTCATTTGAGTTTCTTTTTTTTTTCCGGTTCAATAATATTTTGTAACATCTGAATTCTAAAATTTACCGACCAACTCTCTCTTAAGCTTAGAGAAGAAGAAATAAGTGCTAGCTTCCTACCTTATTCTTTCTGAAGTTTAGAATTTTAAAAATGGTGTGTTCTACGAAACCATGAAGCCAGCTATTGTAGAACACAAATATATATGTCTTTACCCTAAACATTAAGAGCAACCGGGCATGATTGGTAATACAGATTAGGAACAATTAGGTTCTAGGACCACCATCAAGGAGTTTGACAGACCCCTTTAAACTCTGCTGCTCTTCTGAAAAGAAACCTAGGAGGTATAGGTCCATTCTATTTGTTAATCAAGGAGTCCCTCTGTTGGCTGTTTGTGGCCTTGTTAGGGACTAGTGATAATTTGATTCGGAACAGAATGATGGATTTTACAAAATTTTTTGAACTAACCTTAAAAACAACAGAAATCAGGAAACTGAAAATCACATGAAACACTGTGTGTGAAAATTAGATTGGAAAACTGTTAAGAAATTCTGAATTTCTATTAAAAATTCAACAAGGTTCAAATTGGATTCTGCGGAACTGCAGTTTCGTTCATTTCTATTAGACACCATATTTTTTCCAACATATATCAGTAACATTAGTTATTACCTAAGAAATTTTAACAAAAACCTAAAATGGTATGTGACTGGAACTTCGAACAGTAAAACCTATCATAGTGGAAAAATCCTATCATTGTGGGCTTTCACAGTGGTAGATTCAAGTACAAATTGTCCTAGCTGAACACTGTAATTTTAGGGTATTTCCTAATAAAACATGGTAATATTGTTTTCTTAAAGAGTATCCGGGGGGGGGGGAAATTGAAGGATTAAAAAAATAGAAAGATAAAAGTGGCTTTACATGTTATAGCTTCTTTCTGATGAAAGGAAAAAGAAAAGGTTGGTAAAAAAAGACCGTTATTTGCATCCCTTTCTATGTCAGTATCATGTTCTGTTGACATTCTGTTAAAGCCCTTAGATATTATAAAAAAAGAAATAGAGAAGTACATTGATACATATCTACTATTACAGCTTACTTATGTAGCTATGTATTCATACCATATGCCAAATATTTGATATCCTGAATGATGGTGGTTGCTTTGTTTTCAATAGAGCAACAATAGGCATCTATGTGCCTTAAATATATATTTACATAGCTGGCTTATGGAGGCTGCTAGGTACAGGAGGATATAGCCCAGCAGAGATACAAATGGATTCAGATCCTCAGCAGTTAGGGGTGAAATTCTAGTATATGTGAAATTAATTAGTAGGAATTACGTCACCAGCATCTATCCAATGTCAAAGAGGCCTAGGTTTTATGAAGACCGACAGTGGTAAAATACCATTAGAATTTGGTTTGCCGTATATTTATATATATATATATATATATGTTATAGGTTGTAAAAATATTAAACACCTACTGGCCCTTCTCTTAAATAATTTTTTTGTTTTGATTATTAACTGATTTGATTGTATTGAGTTAAAACAGTTGGCCTAGCCCTCCACAACAGTTCCAGCTACTAATGCCCCCTCCAGGAAAATTAATTACCCACCCCTGCCTGGCTCATATCTAATATATAAAGTAGGAATCTTGTGATTATGTACGTATGTATGTATGAATGTATGTGCTCACCTCACAGCCACACCCCTGAATACATCCACATAATGATGACACCCGTGAAGTCCAATGTGTACAACAAAAAGCCTGCACGTCACTGCAGAGAGTGATGCCCCAATTCAGCAACTCAGACGAAGAGCCTGGGCTCAGTGCGATGCCTGACTTAAACAACACAGACAAAGAGTCCTCTAGTCACGTGCTACAGCAACTCTGAGAGCTGCAGAAAAGAACAGCATTTCCCTTAAGTTCTGTAAGACATTACAATTTGCTCCTGGAAGGTTTCAAATATAAACACTGGAAAGATTATGTTGCTATTGGTGATATGATCCACATTTGTGGTTAATGTCATGCTAAGAGATTTAAAGCAGAGCCTCCTAGAATGTACTGTAGTAATGGAAAAAACACCCAAGACATCATGACCACGCCCCCAAAGGCACAGCCACGTCACCAAACATCACAGGCACACATCAAAATGTCATGACCATGCCCACACCCCCGAACATCACAGTCACGACCATACCCCAACCATCAGCCCTCAAAGAAAACTGCCATGCGTCAAAAATTGCAACCACGCCCCCAAATGTTGTGACCACGCCCCAGATATTTCTGTCACGATAAAGATAACTGCCACGTCCCCAAACATGGCAAACCATGTCCCAAAATGTTGTGACCATGCCACCCAGGTATTGTGGTCACCACCCCAAAAACTAAAACATTACGGCCTGCCTTATACATCACAGCTACACCCCCCAAACATCACAGGTATTCCTCAATCATGCCCATGTCCACAAACATTATGTCCATCCCCCAAACACCAAGCCCACACCCTCAAACTAGACACCCATGCCCAAAACATCATGCCCACGCTTTCAAACAGCGTGGCCATGCCCCCAAACATCGCAACCACAACACAAAATGGTATGTCCACCCCTCCTGGGCACCACAACATCACAGACACACCCCCAGACCATCCACAACCTAGAATGCCGTGCCCCTGCCCACCGCAACTTCGAAGACATGACCCTATCCACCTATTCAAACTGGGACGGTTGGGCGGTATGGACTACATGGGCATTACCTGCATTACAATAGAAGGATTGTGGAAGCACTCCTTAGGCTAAATTACAACTACATTTTGCAGTACTACTAATCTGATCAAACATTTATACAAACACAGACACAGGTGCACCCACCTACTGACCTACCTTTCCATTCCCATGGAAGTCATACTTAAAGAGTAACTTTAGTCAATAAAGTAGTTTTGATCAATCATCAATAAAAGTTAGTTATATGTTCATACATGCAAAAACACATACCCCCAACCTCACATGGGGACACACTCCTACTGACCTACCCTTCTATTGCTGTGGCAGCCAAAAGTCAAAAAAATTATTTTGATATATCCTCAATAGAAGTTAGTTTTATGGTTGTTAAAACAAAGATAGACATACCCCCCTCAACCAGACCCAGGTACACACATCTACTGACCTACCCTTCCATTTCTGTGGCAGACATACTTAAAGAGTAACTATAGTCAAAAAAACTAATTTTGACCAATCATCGAAAAAGTTTTTTTTTTTTAACACTCAACCTGACTCAGGTACACACACCTACTGACCTACCCCTCCATTGCTGTAGCAACCATACTTAAAGGATAAGTGCACTGTAAAATCTCTGAGATTTCCTCTGCTTTCTCCTGCTTGAGCCTCAAACAGTAATGCTTGTGAGTTCCGTGCACACGCATGTGCATGGAACTCACAGGCATTACTGTTGGAGGCTCAAGCAGGAGAAAGCAGAGGAAACCCCAGAGGGGAGGAGCTTAACATTCAGCAAACCAGTAACAAGATGTCAGCAACTTCCAAGGCACAAAGCTAGGCCCTGGAGGGACATAGGTAAAAAAAAAATATGGCAACGGTATTTTTAAAGCTGCAGTTTCTAAATGAACATAACTTGATTTTACAGTGCACTCATCCTTTAAAGGGTAACAAAAGTCAAAAAACTAAATTTGATCAATAATCAAAAAAAGTTTGTTTTTTTAACTTCCAACATGATACATGTACACACAACAACTGAGCTACGCATTCATTCATGTGGCAACCATATTTAAAGGGTAAGTATAGTAAAAAAACACATTTTGACCAATCATCAAAAAAGGTATCCCCCAACCTGACACGAGTACACACATCAAGTGACCTACCCATTCATTCATGTGACAGCCATATTTAAAGCCATATGATGTCCTTATCATTGCCATTATGTAGTTTTAAAATCTGCAGCATAAACACACAACTTCCCTTCCAAAATGCGGCGATGCCTCAAACTAAACCTGATTAAAACCGAACTAATCATTTTCTGACCTAAACCTGGTCCTATCCCATCTTTTTCCATTTCTGTGGACAACACCCTCATTTACCCTATACAGTTGGCACATTGCTTAGGGGTTATTATTGACTCCTCTCTCTCCTTTTCCAATCAAATTAACTATGTACCTAAAACCTGTCGCTTCTTTCTTTGTAACATTGCAAAGATCCGTAGATTCCTCTCTTCCAACTACTGCTATGCTTATCCATGCTTTCATCCTATCACATCTGGATTATTGTAACCTTCTGCTTTCTGGTCTTCCTGCCACACACATTGTCTCGCTCTGTAACAATCGGAATATTAAATATCCTCTCTGCCACACATCTACCTGGCTCCCCATTAAAGGGTATGTCCACCCTAAAAAAAAATTTTAATATAAGATTCCCCCTGGTCTCCCAGCCCCAATCGCTATATTTTTATGTTTAGAAAGCCCCCCAAACTCTACTTACCTCCCCTCTTTCCTCCGCCGCACTCCCTGCCCTCTGCTTGCGAGAAAATATAAGCAGAGGGGCGGGACCGGCAGCCGCGTCTGTGATTGGCTGAGCGGCAACAAATCACGGACGCGGATCTGCTGGCAGCTCACTTCGGCGGAGGAAAGAGGAGAGGTAAGTAAAGTTTGGGGAGCTTTCTAAACATATAAATATAGCGGTTGGGGCTGGGAGACCAGGGGGAATCTTATACATTAAGGGTTATACACTAGGGGGAGGGAATCGGGAGAGGGAGGGGGAGGGAGGGGGAGAAGGGCTGCAGTACCCATGCCAAACTTCTCCCGGAGGCCAGGTAGGAGGCAGAGTCCTATATGGACTCTGCTATCCTCCTGGTGGGCAGTTTTTGGGACTTTGGGGGGGGACTACAGGAGAACCATATGGAGCTGTGATGTGAGGTAAGGATTAAACTACACTACATGGTGGGGCCAGTAGTTGGGGGGATTATAGTTTTGGGGGTGGACATGCCCTTTAAACAACACATTATCTACAAAATCCTTCTATTAACATTTAAATCCCTTCACTCTGCTGCTCCGTCTTATATTTATTCTCTTGAGTCCCCAAATGTCCCTGCCTGTACCCTCCGCTCATCACAGAACCATCTCTTATATAGACCCCCCACTCACACTGCCTCCTCTCACCTTAAACCTTTTTCTCTTTTGGCTCCCGTCCTCTGGAATTCTATTCCCCTCTCTTTACATCCAGAAACCTCAATAAATAAGTTTAAATCTAACCCAGGGTTAAGCAACCAGTAGATCTCCAGATGTTTGAAAACTACATCTCCCAGCATTCCCTAATTACAGAGTGCTTGCAAAGGAAAGCTGGGAGTTGTAGTTTTCAAACATCTGGAGATCTACTGGTTGCCTATCTGTCAAGCTATCTCTCTGAGCACAGCATAACATAGGACTGTTGATACTGCGCCAGTTATTACTATAGCACTTCCACCCTTTCCAATGTATGTAACCCACCTAGTAGATTGTAAGCTCTAAGGGGAAGGAACCTCTTTCCTCATGTTACATGTTTTAAGCACTTGTACATACTTATTTATATATTTATGTATTTATTTACTGTCCACCTTGTATGACTTTTATATTCTATATTGTACAGCGATGCGTCCCCTAGTGGCGCTATATAAATAAACACATACAAACAAATGCAGCCTTTCAATCCAAATTTATAATTAAACTTTCCCTTTATAGTTATAATATACTTTTGCTTTCATGATGTAGTCATTATTTATTATATTTGTATTGTACTTATGAAATGTAACATGTACAATCTAAAGTGCACATAGCGATTGGCCTATACACAAACATAGGATTTTTCTTTATCACCCACAGGGTGTATGATCTGTCTGGGTCAGTCCACTTTCCTAAGATTTAATCACCCAGCTGAAGCTCACTGGATGAAAACCATGATCCCTTCCACCGGGAGGAGCCCAACACCAGGCTCATACCTGACAGGTAAAAAATATATCATTTTGTATCGTAGCATTGGTCCCCTCCCCTCTAATTTTTAAAAAATATTTAAAAAAATAAATAAATCTAGCGGCTCAATAAAAGCTATATAGTGAAGTAGAGTTTTGGAAAGTAGCCCAGTGTTTTGTTTATTTC
This sequence comes from Hymenochirus boettgeri, assembly GCA_019447015.1. Taxonomy (NCBI): domain Eukaryota; kingdom Metazoa; phylum Chordata; class Amphibia; order Anura; family Pipidae; genus Hymenochirus; species Hymenochirus boettgeri. The sequence goes on along the minus strand of CM033475.1, from coordinate 146,286,618 downwards.
TTCCTTTACTACGTACTGTTAAAAATTATTTTATGCATCAGCAAAGATTCTAAAACAAAATATTTTTCACCCATGTTCAGACTCATCCTCTTCCTTACTAAATGGTTCTCGTGATGTATACCCAAGAACTGTTCCCTCACATTCTTCTTTGGTAAGTTCGATTGAGAAGAATCTTCAGGACATAATGGATTCACTGGTTCTTGAAGGTCCTGCCCCACTTAGCAGGAAACTTTCTCAGCCCTCACCTAACCACATCACCTGTATGACCAATGGAGGCAGCAGACGTTGCTTACTTTCACCTCCAACAAGCCCTCTTTCCTCCAGCTCTGGATATGACAATGCATTCCCATCGCCACTGTCTTCTCCAGGAAGTGGAAGTCTCACCAGCCCTTCTCCTGGACAAGATGCAGCAACCCCAACAGCCCCTCCTGTAGTACCACTTAGAACCTCAAGCTTTAGCCACTCTCTGCCACGTCCAGTTCCTACATATGGAGGAAGCAACTTGGATTTGCGCACTATTCGTAATGCAGGCAGTGGATCCCTGCTCAGTCCTTCAAGCCCAGCAACTGGAAATAGAATGGGGGGGCTTAGTGTACCAAGTAGCCCACTTTTAAGCAGCAAGTTCCATCACCAGATCACAGACCGTCCTAACAGCCCTTTTAAGCAGGTGGTAGGACCAACACGAAGTTTGCCACCAGAGAGTCCAAGGCTTGGACGAAGAAATCTTGAGAGTATGAGGGAGTTGCCACCACCTAGCCCTTCACTTCCACGAAGGAGTTCTTCTAGCTCTGTTAAACCTGCCCCAGAAAGCCCCTCCCGTGTGCCTGACAGCCCCCGTACTTTAGGACGACGTCGGGTAGGTAGTGCTAGCTCTCCAGGCACAGAAGATATTATAAGTTCCAGGCATGTAAGGGAACGCAGCCCATCTCCTTCTGCTTTTCAAGAGACCCCCCGTCGATTGACTCCAGCATACAGCTTGGGCTCTCTAGGAACCCCTTCACAAAGTCCTCGGTCACAAAGAAAGGGTCCTATTCTCCGGGAGCGTAAAAATAGCATCAGTGAAATTTCTGATAACCAAGACGAGCTTCTGGACTACCACAGAAGACAGAGAGAAGAAAGGCTGAAAGAGCAGGAGATGGAGAGACTGGTAAGTGTACTGTTACCCTGAATTAGATAAAGTTTTGAATCATTGTCACTAAAGTATACAGTATTCCATGAAAATTATATTAAATATTATAGTGAAAAGAATAAGTCTTTTAGAAGGACATTCCTAATGTACCTGTGAAGTCAAGGTACTGTATTGGTTTTGGTTGAATTTGGACTTTTCTATTCAGTAGTGTGTGTTGGGTTAATCCTAGTTAGCAACGTAATCTATCACAGTGAATCCTCTATAGGGTCCCATGCGTTCTAAAAAAACAGATCTTCTTTGCATTTGTGCCTTTTTGTATGGAACTCTTTTCCTGAGAAGAGCTTTGCTGATGTGGTGTGGTCCAAAGCAGGAATGTTAATGTTATGTTTGTTATTGTGACATTGGATAAGCAGTAATATAGTAGAATTATGAATACATTTCACATTTTATTTTTTCAAATTATCCCTTTGATCAAATAAAACATCCCTTTATTTCGGGCTGACCGTCATTTCAGTGTGTCGGTCGATCGGGGTGAAATATTGGGGGGCACCACAACCGACCATTCATTCAGCTGAATGGTCAATCAGATTGGTCAGAAAACCCCAGACAATCATGTGGTCATCTATGGGCTAACTGTCAGCAATTATTGTCGCAGCCGACAGTCCTTTGTCCTGACCCACAATGCACAATGTGTATGCCGATAATCTTGCCGTGTATGGGCACTTTGTCGGGTGAATCGGCCATTTGGTCTGGGGGCGGTCCCCTTTCCGCCCGTCAAAATATCCATACATGGCAGGTTGACGCCCACGATCGTACATGTGTATGAGGCTTTAAACTTCAGGACCAAACTATAGGGAGACAGCTGCAGTACTAAGCAATGTGTCCACCCCGAACATTCTCCCTATACTTTATATAGGGATAGCACTCGGGACTGTGTGTAGCCCCATCTTTGAAAGATGACAGACAGAATTTTACAGATTTTCAATCGTTTCAACCCCTTTCAAAGGTTGGTACTGTGTGTACACAGCTTAAGACCACTTAAGACCTAACCATTTTTGACTGTTCAGGGGAATCAGCTTTTCACCAAGCACTACAGATTGCTTATCATTGCTATGACACACAGCTGGTAATAGCTTACATTTTAATTCTTTATGGGGGAGTATTATCTTTATAACATATATGCTATAAAATTTGAATGTGAAATTCCAATATCCAACACTTATCTTTTTTGTCCACCAGTAGGGTGTCAATAACATTATTGAAAGGGTATCCAAAATATACCTTTTTTTGTAGTGTGGGGGGACCCCCTCCCAACCCTAACTGCCATGTTTAAAACTTGAAAAGGTGTCCAGAAACATACTTACCAACCTTTGTTCCCTCGGCCTCTGTCTGTAATGCTATTTCCTGGAACAAAGTAGCATTAGGGGCCAGACCGGCAGCTGCATCTTTAATTGGCTGAGAGTCAGCCTATCACAGACGTGGGGGCCGGCTATTGAGGGAGCCGAAGGAACAAAGTCTGGACACTTTTTAAAGTTTTAAACATAGCGGTTAGGGTTGGGAGGGGGTCCCCTGCGCTACAGGAAAAAAATAAAAATAAAAAAAGGAAGGGCAGAGACGAGGAATCCGCAGGGGGGAGGTAAGGTGGGTCCACTGCAAATGCCAGAGTCCTCTAGGAGGACAGGGAAGGGGTAGATAGCTTTTTACACACAGAAAGGCTCCTACTCTTCAGTTTCCTGGACTAGGCACTGCAGGAAAACCACAAGGAACAGAGAAGAAAAGTAAGGATTTTTTTTATCACTACACAGTGGGGCCAGCAGTGGGTTAAATTTTAGTTTTGGGGGTGGAAATGCCCTGGCTGTAAGTCTTTATGAGGAATGGAGCAGCAGTCATTGAGCTGCTGACATGGCTCTCGTGTCAGACTGGTAGATTCTAGAGGCTAACAGGTAGGGGAGTGGAAAGCAATAGGAAATCAATAGTGTTTGATGAGCAATAAGTTTATAAATAATAAACAATCCTGCATCAATCCATCAGTGCACTTTTGAAATAACTTGTTAGCATATTTTTTTGTCCATGCTGATTACTTAAAGGCTATGTCCACCCCTAAATTGGAATTTTAATATTCTGCTCCCCCATGTCCCCCAGCCCCAACCGCATATTTTTTTTGTTCAGAAAGCCCCCCAAACTCTTACTTACCTCCCCTCGATCCTCCGCCGCACTGCCGGCCCTCTGCTTGCGAGAATGCTGCCGGTCATTCAGTGCAGCGGAGGAAAGCGGAGAGGTAAGTAAGAGTTTGGGGAGCTTTTTTAAAAAAAAAAACATGCGGTTGGGGCTGGGGGACATGGGGGAGCAGAATATTAAGGGGGTTAAATGCTAGGGGGAGGGATAGTAGAACGGGAGGGAGAGGGAGGGAGAGGGAGGGGGAGGGAGGGGGGAGAAGGGCTGCAGCACGCATGGCAGGAATCTCTGGGAGGCCAGGTAGCAGGCAGTGTCCTATATGGACCTGCTAGCCTCCTGGTGGTCAGTTTTTGGAACTTTGGGGGGGGACTACAGGAGAACCAGATGGAGTTGGGATGTGAGGTAAGGATTAAACTACACTACATGGTGGGGCCAGTAGTTGGGGGGATTATAGTTTTGGGGGTGGACATGCCCTTTAATAGGAAAATTATTTTTTGTGTTTGTTCTATTCAAGGAAAACAAAATTCAAAATGTAACAGAAGACAAGGCAAGCATTCAGCACCCTTATTATATTCCTTATTCTTTTGCACTAAGTCTTAGTTATGCTGCGGGTGCAGGTTGGTTTAAGGTAGCGGTGCGGGCTGGCTTGCAGATCTATTGGGTTGTGGGTTTGACTACTTTTGCAGGTCAGTCGGTGCAGTTATGGAACCCACCAGAAAAGAGGTGTTATGGTTTTGTGTGTGCACATCGTGTTGTGGGTCTTTTTAATTTTGGGTGTGAGTAACAGTTTTACATTTGCGGGTCAGGTGCAGATCAGAAAAATATATATTTGTATATATTAAGTAATAAGATTTTTTTAAATAGCCTGCCTTGGTGCCGGGAATATTGTTTGCTGTATCTATTGTTGTGTGGAGAGGAGTGCTCCTTGGTTTACTTGTGCACGCAGACCTTGCATGTGCACACACCCTCAGGTAAGAAATTACAGCAGGGGAAGGATGGAGCAAAGGGTATTTTTTCTTATTGATTGAAACCTAAAAGTAATCTTACTGGCAAATAGTCCAGCTATTGTGATTAAAAAGTCCCACAAGTCCCAGCAAAAAGGGTAGTCCAAATCAAATTTGTGGTATATATTGGATGGTATCATTACTTTGTAGGAAAAGATTGTCATATGATTACCACCGATAAACATTAGCTTTATTCTATGGTGTGGTGTTTTTACTTTATTTATAGAGGACAGCTTTTTTCCTTTCTTGTTTACAAGAAATGGGTTGCCAATGGCAGTAGTTCGACAGCATCATTGTTGGTCGATTTCAACCACTACACCTTACCAATTTTCGGTAAACCCTGTCAGATCCCGAAGGTATATGTGAAGTAACACTTACCTGTATGGCCAAAAAATTTCTATTTGTCTTTTAAACCCACTCAGGTTTACAAGAAGTAAAAACAGAAAAATAAATTATTTCAATGGACTGTTCATCTTTCACTTGCAGGGAGAATTAGACTAAAGCTACGTACAGTAATCCATAATGTATGAATGGCCAAAGAATGGCTATTATGGCAGAGATTTGGCTCATGTATGGATCGGTTAGGCATCATGGATGATCCGGCAGGTCAGATCATTAACTAAGTCTGACTGATCATCCTTACACTAGCCCATTTGTAAAAGTGACTAGATAGCTTGACTGTACACTTAACCAACATCAGTGTCTGTTATATAGGTCAAGAGACAGCCAGGCCTATGTAATAAAAGTTCTAATTGCTAAAAATGGTGCTAATTTTTCCCAAACCAATCAAATTTTGGCTTTCAAATGGCAGCTAACATCTGATTGGGGCAAAATTAGCACCATTTTTAATGATAAGAACTTTTATTACATAAACCTGTTTGTGTTTAAAATGGAATTTAGCTGGCAGTTATTTTAATAATTTAGTAGCAGAGCCCAGTTGGTAAAGGACAACTAAAGCCTCAGAACACTCATTTAGAAGGAAGAACACCTTAATATAAAACCAGTAATCTGAGTCTCACCAATCAGTTTGATACGATTGTTGGGAAATTTACCTTTCAAACATGGAGTTTGTGTTTTATTTCCCTACATTAACAGACATTATGGTCACAGACCATTACGTTCTTTACACACAGTCAGTTCTAAGTACTGCAGGAACTTGTTACAGTTAGTAACACCCACTAGTAGCCTCTAGTCAATCCTTTTACAGGACAGGATTAGGCAAGGAAGCATGTTACTGAGGTCAGGGGTGTGGCCAGACACTGTACATACACACAGTTGTTTCATCCAGTTCTTCAGGAGTTACCTTTACTTTATTGCTATTTAGTTTAGGGGGATTTTACAGTTAATTTTTGTTTTATGAGGAGGTATTCAGATTCTGGAATGTAAAAATTTAGTTCTCCTTTAAGCAACAGTGACCTGATCAAGCATCTTTTCACTTGTGAAAATGTTAAGCTTTTGGCAAAATGTCAATGTAGTTTTGCGATTAAATATTTTAATATTTAACATTTAGTATAATTTACATTACATTTCAGGTTAAAATGAAACAAATTAATGTATTTATTTTTAATTCATGTACTGATCTCATTTTGAAGGTATTTCTTTCATATCACCTACTTTTTTTTCAGTCTTGCAAAATATGTTACTAGGTTGTAAATAATGAATTTGATTTTTAATGGAGCTCTCAACACTTTTAGTCATATTTCCGCCTTCTAATTCTACTTTCCTTTGGACTTTGTAATAAACACTCATCACATCCTCACACAGACTTTTTACCTGTCCTTTCACTATCTCATTCCCTAGTAACTCTCCTGTAAATCAGACATGGCTCTGTAATGGGCTTCTAGTTATTCAATCAATATAACAGAAATGTTTTCTATAGTTTTCTGTTTAATGCTGCTTGACACTATCAAGACACACACTATGCCAACAAACCACAATAGGTCTGTCAAACCAACCTCAGCTAACAAAACAAAACATAAAAGGCTGGATTTACAGGGGCTGGAAGTGTAATATTAAAGGACAACTTTACAGTAAAAATGACTTTTTAAAAATAAAAAGTACCCGGGGCAGTAGGATTGATTACTCCCACCTGCCAATATAATTTTTTTGAGGAACTGCAGCATGTTCGGTGCTGTAGGTTAGTGTCCTGGACCTTCCTGTATTAAAGATAAAGTTAGGAGGAAACCTGGTAGAAGCAGTTATTTTTGTGCTGGAACTCTCCACAAAAACAATTTTGGGAGGTAGAAATTATCAATTCTACCTTCCTACAGGAGCGGACTTCCCATAAGGCCACATAGGCCATAGCCTAGGGCAACAGGATCTACAGAGGCAGCATGTCTGAAGTTCTCAGTTTTTATGAAAACATGAATTTCTTATTGCAGTAATATCAGAGAGACAATGTATCTATTAAATGTGTCTCCTAATTCTCAGTTTGTACGAAAACATGAATTTCATACTGCAGTAATAGCAGAGAGACTGTATCTACTGTATTAAATGTATCTTAAATGTATCTCCTAAATCTGGGCAGCCAGCCTAAAAGAAGAGGGGTAAAATGTAACAAATGGTAAAGGCTGAACCTGCCAAGGGATCAAAAAAGAAACAAAAGTAACTAATCTTCCAACTGGTTACACTGTCACCTCCTAATGTAGGGAGAAGGGAAGCAGTGAATGGACCTTTGTTGCAGCAATATCAAGACAGTGTTAACTGAGGCAAATCATTTTTTAACTTATCACACAGTAATAAGGATTAATTTCTGCCAATCTTAAATCTGCTTTCTTTCCCCTTCTCTGAACTTTCTGTGCAGATAAACCCAATCCTGCAGTAAGCTGCTGTCTGTGTTACTTAAAGGAATAGATCTATTCCTTTAAAGGACAACTAAAGCCAGAGAACAACACTGAACCAGAAGGCAGAACACCTTGATATAAAACTAATAATCTGTGTCTTACCTCTCATTTTGATATGGGAGCTGGGAAATTTACCTAAATAATATATGGTTTGTGCTTAACATCACAGCATTCTAGTATCACACAGTCTGGTCAACGACCATTATGTTCTACCCATGCTCAGTCCTTAGCTATGGCATAAACTTGTTACAGTTGGTCACACCCATTAATAATCTCTAGCCAATCCTTTTACAGGACAGATAAAGCAAGGAAGCATGTGACTGAGGTCAGGAGGTGTAGTCTGACACTGCACATACACACAGATACTTAATTCAGTTCTTAACAGGCTTACATTTATTTTAATACAATTTACTGAAGTCATATTATATAGCTTATTGGTATTTTTAGGGGGGTTGTTTTCAGATTCTGGAGTATAAAAATGGATTTAGTTCTCCTTTAAATCATCCCTTTTTGTGCACTTGCGGCACAAATGTGTTAGTCTGGAGCTGACCATTTTGATTTTTTTCCCTAGCAAATAACTACAATTAAAAAAGTTAAAAAGATGAAAATGCAATATGAAACCCCTTTTGGCTTTTACCCTATGTAAATAGGACGGTGGTACAATTGCTATACTGGCTCTTGGAAAATCCATCTTGGAAAATGTAGGCCTGGCAAAGTCAAGATTAAAGTTTCATACACTGCTACACTGAAAGATCAGATTACAATCTGAGTTTCATACACTGCTACACTGAAAGATCAGATTACAATCTGAGTTTCATACACTGCTACACTGAAAGATCAGATTACAATCTGAGTTTCATACACTGCTACACTGAAAGATCAGATTACATACTGCAAGCACTGCAAGCCAGTTTAGGCTAATTTTTCTTTTATGGTTTAAACCATTACTGATTCGTTGCTTAGAGAACACAAGGCAACTTTTTAAAACATAATTGTATTGTAGTCACTAGAATATTATAATAATATTCACTTAATATTAATTAAGAATTCCCCCGTGTACAATGTGTATTACAGAGCAGCCATTAAGATAAGGAAAAAGTAACTTAAAAAGTCAAATGTCTTTAAGATGTTTACATATTTTCACGTTACACATTGACAGATAGGTCATAAAACATTTCCAGTACACAATGAATAGAACAGCCATGTATTTAGAGAAAGCCATACAGTTTTTTAAAAGGGGAAGTTTAGGTAAAAACACATTTTCCGGACTTATTCCCCAGAAAATGCTGATTGAAACAACAAATCACTAGAGCTTGTAATCCATTTCTAATTAAAGGTATACCGGAGACAAATCAGTAAAAACTTTAACTACAGCAAGCCCTTTACTTTTTCCCTCACATGGAGGCCTATGTTATCAGAGGTATTAAAGTTTCCCATTGCTATTAATCTGCATCAACAAATTTACTCCAGTTAAATAACATCAGATTATTTTCTGCACATTAAAGGTACCCATACACTAGTAACTTACCTGTGATGTTTCCCCAACCAGATTTCTTGATCCACTTTACACCAATTGTAACAAGGAATCTAAGGTGTAATCTGCCTGGGGAATGTTGCAGGTAAGAGCCACTGGAGAGGAAGATGTTTGTCAGAATGAACGTTCATTCGACTTTAACGTCTGAAACTGGCTACAATTTATATTAACATTTCATAGATTTGACATTCAATCATTGAATCTATTAAAAGTCAAAACTCAGGCATTTACCACACCAATTTGACCCCCTGATGTTTCCAAAGCATTCCATTCCCTGTCCTGGAAAAATTGATATTGTAAATTACCAGGCAATTGATATCGTAAATTACCAGGCAAGGTATGTAATTACTCTATGTGTAGGTATGTAACTACTGTATGTGTGGGTATCCATACCTCAAATAGTTACATAGTAAATAACTAATCTACCGGTATGTCTAGATATCCATACCTCAAATAGTTACATAGTAAATAACTAATCTACCGGTATGTCTAGATATCCATACCTCAAATAGTTACATAGTAAATAAATACTGTATGTATAGATATCCATACCTCAAATAGTTGCATAGTAAATAAATACTGTATGTATAGATATCCATACCTCAAATAGTTGCATAGTAATAAACTACTGTACGTACTGATATCCATACCTCAAAGTTTACATAGTAATAACTACTTTATGTATAGATATCCATACCTCAATAGTTACATAGTAAATAAATACGTATGTATAGATATCCATACCTCAAATAGTTACATAGTAAATAAATACTGTATGTATAGATATCCATACCTCAAATAGTTGCATAGTAAATAAATACTGTATGTATAGATATCCATACCTCAAATAGTTACATAGTAAATAACTACTGTACGTACTGATATCCATACCTCAAATAGTTACATAGTAAATAACTACTGTATGTATAGATTCCATACCTCAAATGTTACATAGTAAATAACTACTCTACGTACTGTATCCATACCTCAATAGTTTACATAGTAAATAACTACGTGTATGTATATATCCATACCTCAATAGTTACATAGTAAATAACTACTGTATGTACTGATATCCATACCTCATGTAGTTACATAGTAAATAACTACTGTATGTATAGATATCCTAACCCATGTAGTTACATAGTAAATAACTACTGTATGTATAGATATCCATACCTCAATAGTTACATAGTAAATAACTACTGTATGTATAGATCACCATACAGTACATATAAATAACTACTGTACGTACTGATATCCTACCTCAAATAGTTACATAGTAAATAACTACTGTACGTACTGATACCATACCTCATCTAGTTACATAGTAAATAACTACTGTATGATATTTCCATACCTCATGTAGTTACATAGTAATAACTACTGTATGTATGATATCCAACCTCATGTAGTTACATAGTAAATAACTACTGTACGTACTGATATCCATAACCATGTTAGTTACATAGTACATAACTACTGTATGTAATAGATATCCATACCTCAAATAGTTACATAGTAAATAAATACTGTATGTATAGATATCCATACCTCAAATAGTTACATAGTAAATAAATACTGTATGTATAGATTCCATACCTCAATAGTTCATAGTAAATAATAATGTATGTATAGATATCCATACCTCAATAGTTACATAGTAAATAATCTAGTACGTACTGATATCCATACCTCAAATAGTATACATAGTAAATAACTACTGTATGTATAGATATCCATACCTCAAATAGTTACATAGTAAATAACTACTGTACGTACTGATATCCATACCTCAAATAGTTACATAGTAAATAACTACTGTATGTATAGATATCCATACCTCAAATAGTTACATAGTAAATAACTACTGTATGTACTGATATCCATACCTCATGTAGTTACATAGTAAATAACTACTGTATGTATAGATATCATACCTCATGTAGTACATATGTAAATAACTACTGTATGTATAGATATCCATACCTCAAATAGTTACATAGTAAATAACTACTGTATGTATAGATATCCATATCAGTTACATAGTAAATAACTACGTAGTACTGATATCCATACCTCAAATAGTTACATAGTAAATAAAATACTGTACGTACTGATACCATACCTCATCTAGTTACATAGTAAATACTACTGTATGTATAGATATCCATACCTCAGTAGTTACATAGTAATAACTACTGTATGTATAGATATCCATACCTAAGTAGTTACATAGTAAATAACTACTGTAGTACTGATATCCATACCTCAGTAGTTACATAGTAAATAACTACTGTATGTATAGATATCCATACCTCAATAGTTACATAGTAAATAACTACTGTATGTTAGATATCCATACCTCAAATGTTACATAGTAAATAACTACTGTATGTTATAGATATCCATACCTCAAATAGTTACATAGTAAATAACTACTGTACGTACTGATATCCATACCTCACTGTTACATAGTAAAAATACTTGTATGTATAGATTCCATACCTCAAATGTTACATAGTAAATAACTACTTACGTACTGATATCCATACCTCAATAGTTACATAGTAAATAACTACTGTGTATGTATATATCCATACCTCAAATAGTTACATAGTAAATAACTACTGTATGTACTGATATCCATACCTCATGTAGTTACATAGTAAATAACTACTGTATGTATAGATATCCTAACCCATAGTGTTACATAGTAAATAACTACTGTATGTATAGATATCCATACCTCAAATAGTTACATAGTAAATAACTACTGTATGTATAGATTCACCATACAGTACATAAAATAACTACTGTACGTACTGATATCCTACCTCAATAGTTACATAGTAAATAACTACTGTACGTACTGATACCATACCTCATCTAGTTACATAGTAAATAACTACTGTATGATATCCATACCTCATGTAGTTACATAGTAATAACTACTGTATGTATGATATCCATACCTCATGTAGTTACATAGTAAATAACTACTGTACGTACTGATATCCATACCATGTTAGTTACATAGTAATAACTACTGTATGTATAGATATCCATACCTCAAATAGTTACATAGTAAATAACTACTGTATGTATAGATATCCATACCTCAAATAGTTACATAGTAAATAACTACTGTATGTATAGATATCCATACCTCAAATAGTTACATAGTAATAACTACTGTACGTACTGATATCCAACCTCATGTAGTTACATAGTAAATAACTACTGTATGTATTATAGGGGATATCCATACCTCAAATAGTTACATAGTAAATAACTACTGTATGTATAGATGTCCATACCTCAAATAGTTACATAGTAAATAACTACTGTACGTACTGATATCCATACCTCATGTAGTTACATAGTAAATAACTACTGTACGTACTGATAACCATACCTCATGTAGTTACATAGTAAATAACTACTGTATGTATAGATATCCATACCTCATGTAGTTACATAGTAAATAACTACTGTATGTATAGATATCCATACCTCAAATAGTTACATAGTAAATAAATACTGTATGTATAGATATCCATACCTCAAATAGTTACATAGTAAATAACTACTGTACGTACTGATATCCATACCTCAAATAGTTACATAGTAAATAACTACTGTACGTACTGATATCCATACCTCATGTAGTTACATAGTAAATAACTACTGTACGTACTGATATCCATACCTCATGTAGTTACATAGTAAATAACTACTGTATGTATAGATATCCATACCTCATGTAGTTACATAGTAAATAACTACTGTATGTATAGATATCCATATAGTTACATAGTAAGTAACTATTATCCTGCGGGTTTCTGAATATGGCGAGGCATCATTATTTAACAAGGAAATTTGCATGTAGTGGGGAATTAAACATCCAGGTTCTGGTTTTACCAATCAATACGTTTTGTGTGTATATGTTCTATAGCATGTTTTTTTTTGTTTTATTATTCTAATTAAAGGAATATGGCAGTATTTATATGTATAATTAAAGGAATATGGCAGTACATATATGTCTAATTAAAGGAATATGGCAGTACATATATGTCTAATTAAAGGAATATGGCAGTACTTTGCATGTCATGAGTAAGGTGAGGATTATATGTTAATTACATATAGTCAGGGATAGTCAGTAAATACAAGTCAATGATGTTGAACTCCAGATGTGTAGAAAGGCATGGCATGGGCATGTCATGAGTTGTAGTTTCCAAACATCTGGTGTGCCAAGGTTCGACATCACTAATATAAGGAATCCTGTGGATTGTTTTCCTGCTTGGATTTTAGAGCAGAAATGTACTTTTTAAATTAAGGTGCCCATCCAATTTGCCAATATCCCATCGGTATTTACTGAATATCGCCAAAGTCTTTGGTTAAGTCTTGATGCAGACTAGCTAAATTTCTGTTGGATTGTTACCCAGGGTGCCGATAACGACCATGCATGTCTATAGGCTAAACAGACATTCTTTCCGTATAAAGTATATATATGGAATGATTTTCCTCATATAACCGATTCCATCGGAATCAGATTGTAAGTTTGTGACAGTGGTCACATGTTTATGGGCACCTACATTTTTTTCTTGCTTTGCTGTGTATTCATGAGCCAACACCTCTACAGTTTATCACATTTACTGTACTACAGTTTACTGCTATGAATGTTTGTAAGTATCACAAACAAATATTAGCAATGACTGTAAACAGCTCTGTACCTTTAAATATATAAATACATTCCTTGTATGTCCTTCATGCTAGACACATGTATAAGTTTGCATTTATTATATTGTCTATAGAATTTAAACCACAGAAACTCTTTTCTTTCAATTTTATTTCTGTGCTGTACATGACAATGCACCATTCTGTGTGTACACTATTGGTGTGAGGCTGAACAAACAGGCAGGTGGTGCAGGGCAGGTGTGATATTGAGCTGATAATGCAGCATGTACGTGAGAGGTGTAGATAGGAGGAGCAAGGAATATGCAGCCGTGGGACACAGTGAGCTAATGTGGCAGCCTGAAGCAGGTAAAGTTTTGAGAAGGACTCAAGGGTTTGGATTGACGTTTGGAGTTTAAAAAAGGTTTGTCTCGTCGCTGTACTTTGCTTCCTAATGAGTTATAGTGCAACAAGATTTTGTGCTTGCATGTGTAGGTCCCTGAGAGTTTTAGCTCCCTGCCTCCATGTGTGTGTGGTTAATGTAAAATGGTTTACTGCTCCAATATTCTCTGCATCCTTTTGAGTCTGTTTACTTGGACTAATAAGTTTGTACAAATTAGGATAACAGTTTTATTCAATTTTAAAAACCTGTACATTGATTCAACATATTTCATCTCAAGCAATGTGCAGCTATATAACTTGCACGTCACCAGGAGATGATGATAAAATAGGACTTAGTACTTAGATTTCTTTGCTTTAAAAGCAGCTGTTACAGCCTAATGGATTAACTCACTGAGATACTCCCTGCTCAGTAATTTAGTTCCAAACCTCATACTATGTGTTAGAACAAATGAAAGAAAAGAGAACAGATACACAGTGTAGTTTATTAATAAACACATTTTAGAACTAATTAAACCCTTAACTTTACAAAATAGTTCTTGTAGTATTTAGCTGGGAAAATAGTGGGAAAAACAAATGTCAGTATAAATACTAAAAATCTTCATCCGTGTATTGTTTCTTTTTGTTTAGGAACGCCAGAGGCTGGAAACCATCTTAAACTTGTGTGCAGAGTACAGTAAAACCGACGAACCTACAGCCCCATCCCGTCTAGATGAAGTGAGTAGTTTCCCATCCTTGAGTGGCACAGAGGAGAACACTATATCACTCTGCAATCGCAGACCATCTTGGGAGAGCACTAGGAGCGCCACTCTGGAAAACACAAGGAATCGGATGAAAACACGAGGAGAACAAAATGAGGAGGAGACACAGAGAGAGGAGAACAGCAGTACAGAGAGCACACAACATGAGGTTAGAGCTAGAGTCTGGGTCAAACCTAGATCTCAAACTTTAGAAATGTGTCTTGTGGTCATTATATAGAAAGATTATTTACCATTGCTCTGCAAAAACTTTTTAAGAAGTCTCAGTGTATTTAAAATGTTTATCTCTGCTTTAGCCTATCAAAAGATTACAGCTGAATCTAGAGCATGTTGTTTTGACATGTGGAGTACAATATATTATCCCGAGTTCAGAACTAACCTGGAATGTTCTAAAAAAAAGATAATTCTCTATATTATTTATTCTCTAAATTTGTGCTTTAAAGTGGGAAATCAAAGTGCTTTTAATTTAAATATTTTCCCGCAATCTTCTGTCATTAGCCTTTAGTAAAATAAGATTTTCATTGAATATTTTCCAAGTTTTTGATTTATTAAAGGGCAACAATAATCCAATAGCAACAAAATCTACAATTAAACTATCCTGAATAACATGAATTGTGAATTATCATTTATGGAAAGAGAATTGGTTAATAGATTGTGTACAGAGAGTGATTGTGAATGGACCCTCATCTATGTGGACTAAAGTGGGGTGCCTCAGGATTACCAGTGCCACTTCTATTTAATATAATTATAAATGACTTAGAAGTGGGTATTGAGAGTAATGTGATGCATTTGGGGTTTAAAAGTCATTCAGGGTTATTCAGTAAAAGTTCTTATCGTTTAAAATGGTGCTAATTTTGCCCCAAACAATCAGATCTTATTTAACATTTTAAAGCTAACATCTAATTGTTGGGGCAAAATTAGCACCATTTTAAACGATATAAGAACTTTTATTGAATAACCCTGATTGTGCTTTGAATATATATATATTATATATATATATATGGTTATATAAGTGGCTCTGTGCTAATTGAAAATGTTGGAAAAAAGATTTATGGGTTCTAGTAGATAACAGACTTAGCTGTTGCAAACAGGGAATAATAGCAATGGCTAGAGCTACCAAGATATTGTCTTGTATAAAGAGGGGAATAGATTTAAGGGAGGACATTTTTTTTCCAATAATGCAGCACTTGCTAGAATGTACCCAAAGAATGGCCCATATTTATAAAGGTGTGGTATGGCTCCTTTGCGATACTGAGAGTTGCTGCAACTTGTAAATTTTACAATCGCCATTTGAGGTATGGATATGGTAGCGGTCATTAATCAGCAATCGTAGATCTATGATCGTGATAGTAGATTAACAAATGCCTGAATGTTCATAGATTTATGAAATGTACAATTGCATCGTAAAGTTATGGTATCCCAAAAAATTTTTGTGAGCACAAGCTTAAAAGTATTTCTTACTAAATATACCGCAAAGTCTGCAGATTGTAATAAAGAGAAAATATGTTGCAGTGTGTAAATCTCCTTTGCTATTTTCTCAAGCAAGAGGATGCCGTACCCGCAAGTGGCACTGCAGAAATATTTTCTCTGGAGGAGCAACGCAGGCAGACACTGGGCCGAGTGGATCAACTGAAGCAGAGAGTGACTGAATTGGAAGCTCAACTCCAGGAGAGTGCACGAGAAGTGAGTCAGTGATGCTAAAAATAGCGAAGACTTTATGTCATTTAGAATATTTTCTTTTACTTTCCGCCTTTGCGGTAGTCACATTTTGCATATTTTTACTTCGTGGCTAGTCCTTTGCCTTATACTTTTAAACACTTGGGGGGGAAAAAAACACTTTTTTTACGTGTAGATTAACAAAAAATGATAAGTGAATATGAAACCAATGTATGGTTTGGTATTTCTGATGATTTAAAGGGACACTAAATCTGATTTATTAGCTACAGTAAATCTGAGGTGGGAATAAGCATTCTCACCTCCCTGTGAATAATAACTACAGAGTTCATGTACTTAACAAAGTAAATAAAATCTGTTTAGTGTCCCTTTAAGGAGGAATAAAGTTCTCTGAGACATCCATTTTAGTTATTTTGAGCGCGGTGCTGTGCTTGTAAGGTTCATTAATAAAAAGTTCACAGAGGAAAAGTGAGATTGGAAATGTCTCTGTGGCTCCTAGCACACTATGTTACTATGATTTAAGCCATATATTTTTCTGTACACATAGGCGGAGATGGAATGTGCCCTTCTACAGGGGGAAAGGGAGGCTGAGCTCTCCCAGTTGCAGCATGAACAAAGGATGGTCCAGCAGCTGCAGGACAGCCTGTCCACATTAGAGAACAACATTCAGAAAGAAAAAGAAAAGGTACCGTATGTCACTCATACCTTATTAGAAAGGATTAAACCTTTCCTGCCAAGTATCCTTCTTTCTATCCACTCAAATTTTCCAGCTCTTTATAAAACTTCCATTTTGGGGTTAGATGCATTTGTCATTTTGCTTTTTGTTTTGAAAGTCTGTTATATATTGAACAGTCACTAGAATATGTAAACTATTAATGTAATCCATTGCATTGCCAGAGAGGCCTGCAAAAGCATCCAATCCACTTTTTTAGGAGAACTGACCCATTTTCTGCAATTCCACCTCCCTTATAATTTAAGTATTCCAGTTTTATAAAGGAAGCCTTCACACATGGACAGAAAACTTTGTTCCCACTTGTCCTTAATATACCCAGAGTGAGTATTAGAAACTATCTGCAAAGAAATTCCATCTGCAGGGCCAAGCCATTGGTGTTGGAACATTGGAGATCAGAACATAGACTTTCCCAGGAAAACTGTGGATATGTCTCTTTCAAAGTAGACATTATATAAGGCTAAATCAGTATAATATGAGTATATTACACAATAGGTGGAATTGAACTTTAGAAAAATAAGGAAGCAATCAGCACCATATATCCATAACTTGGGTTATATTTATATATTTTCAGTTTATCATGCTTCCTGGAAAATTGGGGGCAATGCTGTTGGTGTGGCTGAGTAAAGCTGGCCATACTTCAACATTACACCGATTAGACATTTGATCTGAGATTAATGTTGAATCATTTTTAATGTCAAGTGGAGTAGAAGTTTACCGACACCCCCAGCCAAATCATGTTTACGATTGTAATATCAATTGCAAATTGATAGGGTTAGGTGCTTGTTAAAACATCCGCCGAATGTCAGAAAGTACGCTTGTTGTTTATGGCCAGCATTAGTTCTGCACCCCAGACCCATCTGATTATTTAGGCTTTTATAAATCAATTACATGGAGATGTATTTTTTTACTTTTTTTCCTCCAAGTTTTAAATTTAATCATTATGTCCCCTTACGTAGATAGAAATTAAATAAAGGCACAGGGTCTGACTAGTCATTCTAGCTCCCCATGTATGCTGGAATTATTCTGCCTTTGCAGTCCTTAAAATGAAATGGGCTTACATTTTTACTATTGGTTTATGTTAATAGATTAGTGAGTATTACTGTATATGGGAAGGATTTAATGAACAAACCGTCCTGACATATCAAGCAGGGGGAAGAGATTATATATATATAATGCTAAAGTGAGTTACTGGAAGAGATTTACACAGATAGATGGATACATTTGATAGAAATGATTTTCATTAGAGGTTGTTATATTTATTTTATAGTTCTGAATAGTACTGAATAGTACTGAAACAAACCCATGGGATTTTACACCCTCTGTACCATTGAATAGCTCATGGAAAGGCAGAGGGCTGTTGTCTTATTGCAGACTGCTGTTTGAGCATGGGACATTTTGACTTTTTTCGTTTACTATTTCTTTTTTCTTTTAAATTTTGTGTTAGAAAATATTCTATGTACAAACAGCAATCTTTACAATGCATATATGAAGTTTTTGTCATTCTAGGGGTCTGGTGTTCTTTTGTGTAGATGTTAAGTGGGTCCGCCACACCTTTATTAAAATGGAACTCCCTTGCTATTATTAACCCTGAGTTCTAATATCACTAACAACATCTCTGTTCCCCACTGTGCATGTTGTAGCTTGCAGGAGGAATGTGTTCAGATCCTATACAACATAACTCAGTATGTAAACCATATACTTCTAATGAACATACTGCACTGTGTCACTTGCTGGCTTTGAATACATATGTGTAGATACTAATATAAATGCTGCAGTCTGGACAATAAAAATATTTTAAAGGGTATCTCCACTGATAAAATTCACCTGGGTTGTAAGGATAGATATGTGTAAGGTGGAAATGTACTTGCAGTTTCCTGTGTCTTTGTGCAGTAGTTCCCAAGAAATCAAATGAGTTTCTTCCTGAACGCTGTGGATGGTGCAGGTCCGCCCACTGTCAGTGACTGCCTGCTTGGGAAATGTCCGACGCGCATGTACCTTTATTGCATGCGCAGAACGTGTGAGGTTCCGTCGGGACTGCTGTCTGTGTGATCCGACCGGTTGGTTGTTTACACACACACACACACACACACATACATACATTAATGGAGGAATAATCACATGACCATCACAGCTGAGTTCACTAATTAATGGAGGAGTAATCAGGTACTACCTTTTTCTGTCTCCCAATACACCCGCTCACATCTGCTTGTGTTTCTCTCCCACCCCCTCCCATACCAGATTGCCTCATATTCCCAGCATCCCCTATAAAATGAATCTTAGATCACTTTTTCAACCACCCCTCTCAGAGTTAGACACAAAATAATCTTTATTAAAAACAACACAAGTTCCCCCTGCCTTTGTTACAGTGTTGTGGGAAGATGGTTTTAACTTTTCCTCCTCCGTCTCTCTCTGCATGATCAGCTGTAAAAATGAACTTAGAGAGTCAGGTTGGAAAGGATTTCTTTACTGCAGCCAAGTGGGTGTGTCTGCTACCAGGATGATGCACATTGAGTGACAGCACTCCCAGCACAGGGGAAGACACACCCCCAGGAACCAGCACAACTTTCCCATGCTGCTGCAAACAAACAAAGGGGAATTCTGGGGGGGGAAAAGGTAGGAGTAGGGCTGGGAGATGGTGTACTTTAAAATAAACCCCCCAAAAAAATCCTCAGTGGAGATACCCTTTAACACTGATATCATAAAAAAAATATATATTTTGAATATACATTTAGAATAAACCATTTTAGAACCTGCTGCACTTTAAAATGACACATAAGATATTAAAAGCACAATGCATACTATTTGAGTATTTTGTACACTGATACATTTTGATTGGAACAGATGTTGGCAAAAGAAAACATTAACACAGGTCTGATTTACTTTGTTCATCAAATATTGGTTAACAAAAGAAACGTTAAATACTTGTGAGACATTTGACACTGTAAATCTGCACATATAAACTTAAACTGAGTTTTACACATTTGTGAATGCTATCACTGTGTTTCAACCTTTTGTAATAACCTGAAACGTAAATGTCTGTACAGAATTGTGCATTGGACACATGTGACCTAATAAGAATACATGGAATTCTTCATGGTAGAGTATTGCAGTCCCCTCTGGCAGTGAAGTGGTTAATAGTAATATGCTGGAAGTTTAGTGGCTCTGCTGTTTCTGTGGCACTGGTGTCAGCCCACACATCTCCTTTCCTGTATTTCAGACATTCTTTCTTACCCACTTTAATAATTCCTCTTTCTTTCTGTCTCATTCTGTCTTTCTTTTCATTGTTACTTCCTCCTTTTTTCTTCTGACACTTTCCTGTCTCTTATGCATGGCCAAGGTTACAGAGCTGTATCCTATTCCCCATTTTGTCTTTTGGATGCCCCTCCTGGATTTAGGCACGTGAGAAATTGGAGCAACAGAGGATGGAACTGCAGAGTATTCAGCTTTCTCACCGCGATTTGCAGAGGCAGCTCCATAACTGCCCCGAGGCTTTGCGGGAGCAGGTGCAGTGCCAGCTGACACGGGTCAGTGTGCCATTTTCAGTTTTTTCATGGCACAGCTGTCTGTCAAAAAATCTTTCTACTTATAAACTCTGTTATATGCGTACAAGCTGCAAGCAAGCAGCACACGACTCAGGTAGCATTCATCGAATCACACTTGGTACTCTTTGTATTATCTGAAAAACATAATTTCCTATATATATATATATATATATATATATATATATATATATACTACAGTTAAAACACTCACTCTGCTGCCTTTCTACTAAAGCACAGACTGCTGTCTTTCCCTCAACGCACTCACTGTTGTTTCCACTAAAGAACACACTCTGCTGTAATTCCCCTGAAGTGTTCACTCTCATTCCTCTGTAGCATTTGTTCTGCTCTCTTTAGCTTAAGCACAGACTGCTGTTTTTCCCTTAAATCTCTCACTCTACTTATTTTCCCCTAAGTACTTACTTTTCTGCTCTGTACCACATAAAGGCTTGACTCTGATACACAGATCCTGTAATCAACTTTCTTAATCACTTATGCAGCACTCTATTTCTGAGGCATGCTATTGTTATTCCCCCAAAAGCACGCCACTTCTCTCCTCAATTGCATGCACACTGCTATCATTATCCAGAAATAATTAGCCTTCATTTATAAAAAAGAGCATGTGCTCCTCTATTTCTAGTGAAGCACACATACTTCTGTCATTACGACCATGTGTACTTTTTTCATGAAGCTTGCATTTAGCAGAGTTTCATATAAATACCACGTGAAGCCTTTTAGTGCTTATTTTGATTTGTTTGTACATCCTGTTGTCTAACACTCTTTCCTGAAAGCATGCCTACTCCATCCTTTCTCTTGAAGTCCTGCTGCTGTTTTGCCTTTACTTTGTATGTAGCAGACAAGTTATTGATTTTTCTTGAAGCATGCAAACTTTCCTATCAATATGTATTCTGCTGTTTCATCACCGATGCACGTTTACTGATGACATTTTCACTTAGCAAACCCTCTTTCCATTTGCGTACACTCTTTCCATTATAATATTTACATCAATCTCATACTGTACTCTTTATTCTCAGCTGAAACTTGAGTAAACAGGCCCTGCACACTCTAACTCTAACACATCTTTCTTTGCCATAGTAAAATTAAAGGTTTAAATAAAATGAAATTAATTTATATTTGCAATAATAAAGCACATTTTAAATCATAGTGCTGCATATACACATGTATTTTTTGGTTATTTTAAAGAATTAAAGTAGCATTTAGTGTGTTCATCGACCCTGGGACAGGAAGACTAGAAAAGTTTGGTTAATCAAAGTACAAGTAAATAGGGGTGTTCCTAGGTTTTTTGGCACCTGAAACAACTTTTGAATGGCACCAATAGACAGATGGGGGTGATGCGCAAAAGCCGCAGTAAAGTGGGTGCAACTCCATTGTGAAAGTGGCCATGGCTTGCTGATTTGGACTTAACACTGGCTGGTAGACTGGAGGGCTGACTTTACACTGGCTGGTGAATTGGAGGGCTGGTGAACTGGTAAATATGCCCACAATACAGACTATTGCCCATACATACATAATGCCACACACTTGCATGTGTAGATAAAGACAGACACAAACATGCATAGAAACAGACACACACACAGATAAAGAAACACACACAGATACAGACACACACAGATATACACACACAGGCATACAGAAGAGTAACTAAACTGAAAGCTGAATTTTGTTTTTTTAAAATAAATACGCTTCCCCCCAAACCCCAGTTTCACATTATACATAAATTACATAAATGCCAAATATGCCCCTAAAGTGTCTGCACTGCTCTGACGGTGCTTTTTCCTGGTAGTGGCTGTCAATCAAGGCATGATGTCACATCACACTCAATTACCTGACAGCCCCCCCAGACCGTGTTTATCAGCACCATGTGTTCAGTGGAATTCTGTCCCTTGTATGGTATTCTATTACTAGTTACAACTACAACTTACAGTCCATTTTGCTCCATTCCCAGGTGCAGGCACTGTAAGGAGAAGCACATCCCCTTTCTCTTCTCCTTCTGTGCACTGAACTCCGTAAAGAAGAAGAAGAAAAAAAAACAATAGCAAAGTCCCCAAGGCACGCCAACTGCATATAAAGTGGTAATATACAGTATAAGAGAAAAACACAGGGTGTACATTGCTAGAAAGTTAAAATATACATTTATTATGCACCACTAAAATCACTAACTATATATATATATATATATATATATATATATATATATATACACACACACACACACACACACAAGTATAGTGATATACAATTAAACCTCCCACTGCGCAGTGGACACCCCAATAAGAAGAGATTGAGCTGTGAACCCCCGGCTCTATGCAAAGGTCCTGGCGATCAATGCCAAATCACATATATAAATGTCAAGAGGCTGTCCATATAAATTCACAGCTAGGTTTACAGCTATGTAATCCATGCCTTGAGGTAAAATGGATGTACGCCCAAGCTTTAAGATGTAATATCGTGTTAGTGTGGGTTTAACTCCAATTTTTCCAGGCCTGTGCCATTTTGTATTAAAGGCACAGGCACCCGATACAATACCCTTATACATGGCCTCCATTCTCCTTACCTTCTGGTTTCCCGCGATGCAGTAAATTATGTTAAGTGAATATTGCATTGTGGGAGCATGGAAGGGAAAAGGAGCGCAGGGATAAGTATAGGGATTATGAGCATGACATTTCATATATTTTTAGGCTTCGTTCACACTAGGCTGCAATTTGGGGCAATTTTAAAAACAGCATGGTGTGAACAAAGCCTAAGTCACAGTGAATCCAGATGAGACTATACCTCAAGCACATAGAGACATTATGGTGCAGTGATAGCTTGTTAGGTACTGGTATATCACACATGGGGATTTTGGCAAAGCTAATTCTGTCAGCTTGGAGTATCCTCTAGAATCTGGGCAGTGTTACTTACATATTGTAACGGGTTTAATCTTTATATGAAGCACTTCCTTGGTATTATTCATAATCAAACCTTTTTTACAGTGTAATTCATCTTATTCAGATGTGAGTTGTGTTTGGAGATAAACAGCAGTCTGTATAAATAACAGTGTGTTCACTTTTACTATTATGTTATCCCGCCTACATATACACATAAACACAAATGTGTGTCCTACACTTACACACACAATTCTTTTCCGTTGTGTAGACTCTGTAGATGTTGCATGTTTATGTTTTTTTTTCAACTGCCCTATAACACATACTAACATCTCTATTAGAACTATTTAGGGAAGGTAAAACAATCAAAATGTTTCTTTGTGCTTATTATTAATAGTTTGTTTATCCTTTTCTGCAAATGTTGCTTTTGCTTACTTAAAATGTAAGGTATGTATTTGCTGGCCATATATATCTATATTTATTTATATGTGTGTGGTGGCAGGTTATTTTTTTTTGAAACCTTAGCTGTTATGTTACAATATTTAAAGGAACACTAAACCCAGAAAACTAACTCTGTGCCATTTGTTTCTATTATCCACAGGGAGGTGAGAACGCTTATTCTCACCTCCCTGTGAATAATAGGACGCTCGGGGGACCTGGAACTTACTTTACTGCCGCTCCACTTGCAGCCGCTCCTTTACTGAACAGCTGTTCTCTCCCAATCGCGCGCCCTATCTGCTGAAGATAGGGAGCGCGGTCGGGACAGAGCGGCTGTCAGTGAAGGAGCGGCTGCGAGTGGAGCGGCAGTAAGGTAAGTTCCAGGTCCCCCGAGCGTCCTATTATTCACAGGGAGGTGAGAATAAGTGTTCTCACCTCCCTGTGAATAATAGAAACGGATGGCACAGAGTTGATTTTCTGGATTATGGGACTTTAGTGTCCCTTTAATATACTACAATATTACCATCAGTTAAAGGAGAACTGTGGTCTCCTAACTTTAAAATGACGATTTTTGTGGTTGAGGCTTACCACACAGCTTATAACACGTGCCTGTCCCAGCGACCCAGAGACAGGGCAGTCTGAGAAGTGTAACTCTTTAAGCCTATAATTTAAGATCCAGAGAAGCTAGAGACATTATCTAGGCTTTCTTGGAAGGTATGGAAGAGCTTGTATGGAGACCACGGTTACTCATTAATACACAGATCAGATTTTACTTTTATGTATGTAAATGTGTTGTGTTTTTGATAGTGTCTTTATTTAGTTCTTGTTTTCCTGTTTATGATGTGTTAAAATCTTTCTACCTTTATAATATGTGTTAACTTGGTGAAACAGTCTTTTGTGTGAATGTGTATTTCTTTGTCTATTTCTTTTAATTGTGTGAGGTCAAGAAGGAATTTGGGTTTGTGTCTTTTGAGTTCTCTTTATATAAATAAACATTTGTTTTAATGCATTGTGATTGGATAACGTTTACATTTCAAATTTTTGTTTAAAAGGATAACATGATTGAGATCACCAGGGTTATGCACAAAGGCGCTTGCTTGAAATAGTTGTAAGCAGTTTGGTTAATATTTGCATCACAAAAAAAGATGCAAATAGGCACAAACATGATGCAATCTATATTTTCTTATTTTATTTATGCTAAACCCACTTTATGGATCAGTCCCTTTTTGTTAACCTTATTGAACCATAATACAAGTTATTTTCTGACTGTACTTTTGGCTGTGTTCAGGAGTCTGAACTCCTGGAAACACAAATGAAGATGTTTGAGGATCTGGAATTCCAGCAGCTGGAGAAAGAAAGCCGCTTAGAAGAAGAGAGAGAGACCACAGGTCAAGAGCTGCTACAGAGCAAGGGGGATTGTCATCGGAGCATTGCACGCAGGAAGGTGAGGATAGACACTGCAAAAGAGATGAGGCTTGGGTTCTATTGAAATAAAGGTAGTAAAAGGAAGGATCAGCATGGTGTAGGTCAGTAGTTCTTTTAAATCTATGTAGGGTGTGTGAGCAAACTGTTTTAGTTATGTAGCTCTTAGCTTTTAATTAACAGTATTTAAGGTAAACAGAATGTAAAAAGTAAAGTAAAAACAAGGTTACTGTATAAGTGTACTCAACATATTTTCTTAAAAGGCATGTCCACATTTAAAACAAAAAAAACTGTCACTTTTCATTTATTTGTCCCCAACCCCAACTGCTATTTATTGCATTTTATTACAGGCATTTTTAAGCAGACATTTAATCACATTTAATATTGCCCCATTCTCTCACTTTCTGGCAGAGGTTTCCACCTTCTTCCCCTGCTCAATGAGCTTTGAGGAACTTAAGGTGGCCATACACGTGTGATTTCCATTGCAACGTGCCGACAAATCACATTGGTATCTGTCTGCATATTTCATGGGAATTGCATTCATGGATCTGACGAATTGCCCAATCGATGTATGGGGATCAGTCGTCCATGCAGCCATACATGGGCCAAAGGTATCAGCTCCCTTTACTTTAAAGATACCGACAGATGGAAATTTTCTGTCTTTCCTGACTGAACGTAATGCAGACCAGCGACGTTCTTCTGCATTCTGGTTGGTCGGATTCGGGCCCTACACATTAGCGATATTAGGGAAATCCCGTTGTGGCCCGACAGGATTTACCTAATATCTCTAATGTGTATGGCCACGTTTAGGCATGTGCTCCAGAAGGGGAAAGAGCAGTCAATAATTGTATGTGATGTCTGCAGTTACAGAATGGATTTACTGCATGGAGAGAGGAGCCAGCTTCCATCTATTTTATGAAGTAAAGGAAATCTGTTTCTATTATTCACATGGAGGTGAGATTGCTTATTCCCACCTCCCTGTGTGTAATCGAATACCCGTACAACAAAGATACAATTAACTACCGGCTCTCCATTTGCGGCTCCACCCCAGCTGTCAGACGCACTGTCCCGATTGCGCTACTATGTTTAGTATTGTCGCACATGTGCAAAAGATAGGAGCTCAATCAGGACACAGTGTCATCTGCTGGGGAGAAGCCGTGAGTGGAGTGTCGGTAGGTAAATGTAACTCTTTTACCTGGGAGTTCTATTATTCACAGGGGGGTGGAAATAAGCAAACTCACCTCCCTGCGAATTATAGATACAGATTTCATCTACTTAATGAGGTACTTAATATTGATTTAGTGTCTCTTTAAATATATGGTTAGTAATACATCTAATAATGTTCTGAATATATTAGTTAGTATTTTGGGCAGGTATCGAACAAGAAATCAGTTTTTCTTTTTTTGTGTGTGTATTGTTGAGCTAGTAAGGATGCTGTAAAGTGTTAAACTAGGAGTAAGAAAATTAAGAAAGGAAATGGTTGTTAGTTTTTCCCCAAAATTTCCAAATCAATTTATTGAAACATTCTCATAAGCATTGAGCTGGTGGAAACCTGTAATTGAAAAAAACAATCTGCTAAGCCCCACAGGTTTCAAAATAATAGCACTATCATCTCTTAGAAATGTGATGAATTCTGTGAAAAAGGAAGTTGCTTGGGCTTCTATATTGTATACATATATATGTAATTCTGTACACAAGTGTAACTTACTCATAACAGGAACGCCTGGCTGCTCTGGAGCTCCAAGCCAATCAGATTCGCCTCCAAGCTGCACAGGATTCAGAGCATCTCGGACAGGAAAGGAGCTCTGTTCTGCTGCAGTTACACAAGGTATTAGTCTACAATATGCCTATCATATTTATATTTTAAAAGCTGGTAAAATGTGGATTATGTACATTGGTTTGTGTGCTAGGGACCATAAATGCTATACAATAGAAAACAAAAAAGGTAGTCCCTTATCCCAATGGCTCAAAACCAATAGGAACTCCCCTGTGTTAAATATCAAAACATTATATCTTAACAAAAGAGGTCCAAAAGATAAGGACCTACTACATTACTTTAGAGTACCATAACCGACATCCCAAGGTGGACTGCTTAGATCCAGAGACACAGGTTTGGCTTAAATCCCATGTGGAATGCCATACGCACTAGGATGCAGTGAATAGTGGATGACTAAATTACCCATGCTTGAGTGAGAAACCAATTCTTTCGTTGTGTTTACTTGGGCCATGTATTTGCGCTGGGTCCTAAGCAGGGACTGTGCCTAGAATTGATATCATTCAAAGAATGGCTATTCACATCATTACTAATGATTGACTATTTATTAAGTCATAGACTTTGTAAAAAAACACCATACATGTGACATTTTGTGGATACCAAATGGGGACCTTAATAATATATGCCCACTATTTATGTTACTGCTGGTTAAAACGTGTTTTCTTACTATTACATAAGCCTCTTAAGAGGTTCATCCATAATGGAACCAAATCAGAACAAGTAAAAGTCTGTTTATTGGTAAAAGTATTATTGGTACGATTGGTCAACTATCTAATAATTTCACTGGGTGGATGGGCCCCTTTAGACTCTACTATCTATACTCGGTTTATCACTCTTTTTAAATCTGTGGTTATCACAGGAGAAGGAGAAATTAGTTCAGTTCGAGAGAAGATACCAAGCCTTGACCGGTCGTCGGGGGTTTTCTTCTGGGTCTGCTGCTCTCAGGGAGGTAAGAACCAATTGAAAATGAATATTGTATTTATGCTGATGATAATACATTTACCTGTTACATGGAATAAATAGAGCAGACTTAACATATAAGACTACATTCAGACAAGCATTGAGCAACAGAAAAAACGTTGCATGCACTGGTGAGTGACAGCAAAATTAAATTCTTTTGAACCTAGTCTAAATGTACCTACAGAAAATTTAGATTTATCATTAAGTAGATACAACTACAATGTACCTAGTGGGTGGAACCTAGTACCGTAACAATAAATAGATACATTAACTAAAATATATACATAATTTATTACAAATAAAAAAACAAATGCAATATATATAAAGCTGGCCAGCACATAAAGCGTAAACACCTAAATCTCTAGAACTGAGGATAAAAGAAATATATAAATAAGTCTAGCATAGTCTAAAAATCCATAGTGGAAATCCGCGTGTAACAAGCACCAATTGTTCGTCCAGACTGCTGGAAATAATAATAAGTCTCAAAGAAAAAATGGTGTACGCACACCTAAAAATATATATATAATACACAAGTCTCTGCAATTTCAATGGAGAGCTGCAGTGGCGAGAATCCTTATTAGAATCACTCAGTGATGTCACTAAGTGACTAGTTCAATTATTAGTGCCACTGCAGCTCTCCATTCCTAATATAACTAGAGATGTCCGAACTTCGCAAAATCCGGTCTGCTCGAGGCCGGCTCGAGCGGACCCATTAAAACACATTAAAATGGAGAAATCCTCGTAATTTCGAAAATTTTCGAAAATACGTATTTCACGCATTTTCGAAAATTTTTGAAAATGTGTATTTTCACACGTTTTCGAAATTACGAGGAATTCTCGAAATTTCGAAAAATTTCTAAAATATGTATTTTCACGCGTTTTCGAAAACGCGGTTTGGAAAAGTTCAGAAGGCGGAAAACCCGCCATATCCGCCGTTCGCGAACGTGGTAAATCTGCCGCGGATCCGTGTTCAGATCCGCAAACTGGGCCATCACTATATATAACATAAAAATCAGTGTCCTACCTCTTATCCAGCCACCCCGGAATCGAACATTTCACAAAATCAATGTCCACAAAGAGCTGGACAGGAACGGATCAGCCGTGCATACACGGCACAGAACAGCCTGGCGCGCATGCGCATTACCATCCATTACGGCACATGAGGAAATCAATACCAAAGTAATAGGCGGGCGCTCGGAGCAGCCGGGCGTGCACACGCATTATGCAAACAAAAAAGAGGCGCGAACAAAATGGAATAAACCAAAATTAACAAACGGGTAAACATAAAGCCTATAAAACTAAAACAAGTGAAATAAACCTAAAACAAACATCTGATTCTGACTAAATTACTATTAACATTTGAACAATGAATGTTTAAACATATATCTAAGATAAAGATTTTAAATAGTTAAAATGTTTAACAATGTTTTTTTAATGTTATGTTCCAAACTTTGGAAAAAAAAAAGTTAAATAAATTATTTTC
Source organism: Hymenochirus boettgeri (assembly GCA_019447015.1). Lineage (NCBI taxonomy): Eukaryota > Metazoa > Chordata > Amphibia > Anura > Pipidae > Hymenochirus > Hymenochirus boettgeri. The sequence continues at coordinate 146,257,191 of CM033475.1, read as the reverse complement.
ACCAGCTATTATCACTGTACTTATTTAAAATAAAAACTTGTGTATTATAAGAAATAATTCACCCCTTACAGTGTAATATACAGCTATTATGCCACTTCGGAGTTCCCTGACCTGTAAAAAAGCACTCGGCCTACAGCCTCGTGCTTTTATATGGTCAGGGAACTCCTCGGTGGCATATAAGGTGGCCTTATATTACACTGTAAGGGGCGCATTATCCCTTATATCAATCAGGTAGCAAACATATAAAAGAAACAGTACGTCACCGATCCTGTGTCCTGATATAGAATCCAGGTATCACTGTCGATACTCCTCTGGTCCTCCAGTCACATATAGCTTTGTCCGACCGTGGTATATAACACTTGGTATCCACCTGGAGGTACCAAAGCAATCGTATAAAGACACCCGTTGCCGAGAAGTCTGCGCTCGTTTCTCCGATCCGGCCGATACGGTCACCAATCAGGATCACAGCCGTCCAAAGTCAGGATTCAACGGTGTGTGCGTGCTACCTGGATACGTACTGCACGTCACTTACTACGCGTTTCACTCGAAGAGCTTCCTCAGGTTATCTTTGAGGCTTTGTGGCTTATAACTTTGTGGGTTTCCAGCAGTCTGACCGAACAATCGGTGCTTGTTACACGTGGATTTCCCCTATGGATTTTTAGACTATGCTAGACTCATTTATATATATTTTTTATCCTCTGTTCTAGAGATTTAGTTTTTTAGGCTTTACGGGCTGGCCAGCTTTATATACCGTATATTGCATTTGTGTTTTTTATTTGTAATAAATTATGTATATATTTTAGTTAATGTATCTATTTATTGTTACTAGGTTCCACCTACTTGGTACATTGTAGTTGTATCTTTTTATTCCTATTTGTGATTCCTTTTTGGGTTTCACACTTGAGGGTTGTTTTTACAGAGATAGGGCTCTGTAGTACCAGGGTTTTTTTTTTTTTAGCTGTATCATTTTTTTTTTTTCTTTTTTTTTTTTCATTAAGTAGATATAGTTTGTGGAATAAAGTGGGACTTGTGCAGCTAAATAAAAGGACTAAAATATATCATGAGAAACTAAGATTAGAACAGGCATTGCCGCTTTTATAAGTGTTCCAATTTTTTCAGATTCCAAATTCTTGGACTTTACTTCACATTTATCTCTGTTCTGTAAATGCTGGTGCAATGTGTAATTTGTAGTAAAATAACAGGTCAATTGTATCAATTTACATGCTGACCTTATACTTACACTTTGCACAGAATGGTCTCTACATCTCTGAGCCTAGTGCCTGCTTACATGCCCCTGCTGATGTTGCTTGCACTCCTTCAGCCCCCTCAGCCTGCTTATTCCCTCCTACCCATCAGCAAGAGGTAAAGTCCCTTCTTTCCAAACTCCACCTGGGCTGACACTAACAGCTTGCTGTGCCACTTACTTCCTCTGACTGAGTGCCAAGTTCTGTGTATTCTAAGTTTCTGTAAAGAATACTTGAGTGCTTTTTGCTGCAGCTTAACCTCAAATCTGATGCCTATCTATCTATCTATCTATCTATCTATCTATCTATCTATCTATCTATCGATCTTTTTTTCTTTCTTTCTCCGTTTCTTTTTTTCTTGTATCTATCTATCTATCTATCTATCTATCTATCTATCTATCTATCTATCTATCTATCTATCTATCTCTCTTTCTTCTATCTATCTATCTATCTATCTATCTATCTATCTATCCCTCCCTTGCTATATTTAGGAATACCTGTGCCTCTCTGATGTTCTCCGCTTGTACAGCAGTTCACCTCTTGTTCCTGCGCTTTCCCTTCTTTCTCCTGCAGAGTCTACAGCAACCCTTGAGGTATATTACAGCATTTGTCCTCAGTGGTCCTACTACCTTGTCTAGAAAAAACTTTGACTTGCATTTATCATGTGCTGTGCTGTATTTATTTTTATTAAAAATCAACCTTGCCAGAAAACAAATTCTAAACTATCTGTTGATCTTATGATAAATAAATAACAATGCTAGTCTGTGATTCCTTACCAAACTGCTAAAACAGTTTATTCATTCCTGGTCTGGAAGCTGGAAGGGACAGGAAAGAAAAATGTGAATGTTTTTTGTTAGTTTAACATCAATCTGAGTTAATGAGTAATAGTTTTAGCTTTTTTCGTGTTAAAATCCCTGTCTCTTGGAGCACAGTATATTTAGACATCTGGCACCCAGCTGGCTATTACTCAATTAAATGCATGGTCTGCTGTACTGGTCATCTTAAGGCAGGTGTCTAATTAAAATCTACACAAACTACTACTATTCAATTTTTGGTTAATTGCATTACATTATTATTACTTTAATTATTATTACTGTGGTTTTGGTGTTTGATATACTAGCACTGTTTATTTTATTTTTAATTATTGAAAAACATTGATTAGGGATTGCATAATAATCACAGCCCCTGGTGATATACTTTACTATATTTTTCATTAGTACATCACTTTAGATCAGCTACAGGATATTCTGGGGAGCATGCCCACAGGCTCTGCCCCCTCTGATCTACCAATGGCTGGCCCTGAAGTGACCTCCGCCTCTTGTGCACCTTCTCCAGAGGACCCTCCTTCTACTCAACTTTCTCCTTCATCTTCCTCCTCTCCCTCCATTTCTGCGGAGGTTTGTTCATAGCATTCCACGTTTTTTTATCTTTTGCATGGGGAGGGTATCACTTCATTCTTTCTCCTACTTCTATCAAAGTTTGTCCTTCCTTTCATCTACCATCTTCTCTTATCTGTCATATAACATTTTCTTTTTCCTCTTCTTTGTGGAACTCATTGTAACATATTATACTTTGTTTTCCTTCTGTCTCCATGTTGGTCATTTCCATCCCATACTCTCACCCTTACAGCATATTTTCCCCCATCTCTTTTTGGCAACTTCATCCAGGTGAAATCACCATCATCCGAGGGTCTCTCTGCACCCCCAGCTCCTGATATGGAAGCCTGGTACCAAGGACTAGTACATGCTCCTTCTGCCTCTTCTTCTCCATCTTCTTCCCCTCCTCCTCTCCCTGCTAAATCTCACTCGTCTCGTAAGACCTTGCAGGTAATCTGCATTTCTTCCACTTTGCTGTCTCTTTCATGAACAAATGAAGAGGTCATTGGTTGCACTATGTGTTACAGACAGCAAAGCACTGTGGTATGTGGTGTGTCATTGAAAATACAGAATTTTAGGTTTAACAAATATAAGTAACACATACATTACTTGCCTTTTGTTTTTCATTCCTAACCAACTATATATATGTTGTTAGTCATTAAATTCTTTCATTACAGCAAGCCCCCCAGTTACATTCTAATCCCCTACTACTTATCCCTAAAACAGATGATTAAAAATCTTACTTTCTCTTGCTGAGTGAAGAACATTGAGCATGCCTATGATCGGTAGAGTGGGGAGGGCTTGCTGTAGTGAGAGATTTTACTGAATTGACACAGGTGTATTATATATGGGTTATGCTCAATACCGAACTAATAAAGAAATAGTATGGGTGTATTTTAAAGTTCCCATGAGTATGTGCAGTGTAATTATACTTATGACTACACTTTCCCCAGATTTCTCGTTCCCGAACGGATATTGAAGGTGGAGGCACACTTCCACGTATGAAGACAGTTTCTCCTTCTTCTTCTCACTTTTCGGTGGCCACTTTAGGCCGTAGTGTTTCTCCGAAGGTAAGTATTTGAAATCCTTAAATTCCATTAAAATTCTTATGTAAAGGCCTTTGATGCCGCTATTGCCCAGTCTACAATCCTAAATATTAGAATAAAACGTGTTTTTTTCCAGAATGCCCCTCTGACGCATAATGGCTCAGGTAGTCTGTCCAGGGGGTTGGCAGTGACAATGCAAGACATTCAAAGCAAGAGACAGCTGGCACTGCAGCAAAAAGGTAAGAGCTAGAAAATTATCTATTACCTTATCTGCCAACACATTGTCTTCTAGCCCCAGAACACTCCATCTGTATTCCTGACTTCTCACTGCTTAGTGCTTCTTGTTCTTTTTCCCTGTATTCCCTAGCCATGTATTACTCTGCTTAGCACATCCCACCATTACCTTTTTGTCTTATGTATCAACATTTACTGACCAGCAGAGCAGAATTAAGCACATTTTTTTGACTCACTTTGTATTTCACACATGCTGTGTGTCTCTCATAATGCTCTCCTCTCTCTATTCCCTGGCACTGTCTTTTGTGTGTGTCTCTTTAGCAGACAGTCTGAGCACTGAGGATTTCCCTTCAGCTGATGTCACAGGTAGTTTATTGTTTGATAACCCACTGCATGCTAAAGCAATGAATAAAACTAGTGAATCTGTGTGACATAGGGACCAATTTCATTTAGTGACACAAATACAGCATAAAAAACAAAGCTTTAGAAATATATTCCTGATAAGGTATAGCATGTTTCTTTCATACATTTCTACTTGTCATTAATGGATCAAGCATCAATTGCTTTTAACTCAAGAAAACATCTTTATCTGAATATAAATGTTTTTATTGCATAGTGTGCTGATAATAATAGCAAATAACTCAGAACTGGGATGTTTGTGTCTTCAAATTATTCACATTGAGCAGAACTGCTCCTCTGTGTGTGCGTGTGTGTATGTGCGTGTGTGCTTTGTGGCACTGTGTCAGATTTTGCTTTCATGATGAGGCTTTTCCCCCCTAGAACTAAATTTTGTGATGTCTTTTTGCCCTCACACATTTGTTTGAATTGGATTAATTTTGGTCAGTATTTTTGAGGAAATGGAGAATTTTTATTTAGTTTTATTGTCATTTATTGTTTAATATAATGAGATCCACTTAAATACAGTGCATGGCAACAATACATAGCCCTATTCACTAATGTTAGATGTCATAGCAATACATATATTTTTACACTGGTAAAGCTGCTTTCAATCATACACCATTTATGGTGCAGTCAATAAATTTTTGTTATTGCCTTTAGCTCCTTTCCCAGAGGTAAACACAGTGGAATGCTTAGCCCATCATGCTTTGACCAGACTTTATGAACTATAGAGCCCCATAGGAAGCATGGTGCCATAAGTGTTTGCTCATGGTTTTATATAGGACGTGTTTTTAAAGGGTCACAATGCTCACTCAAAGAACTTTACATTATCTGACACTACAATTTAAGAAAAGTAAAATGGTGGTACTCACATATTTATCTGTGCTTGCTTTATCATTAAATTAGTAATGTTTACTGAGTGCTCCTAATTACCCCCACCCTCCCATAATCACTGCCTTCTTATCAGTCCTGCACAGCCTCCCCATGGACACTGCTCTGCTTACACAACCCCCCCCCCCCCCACATCTTTTATCTGCTGATTCTATTAATTGTTCCAGTAAGTGTACTGGCAGGCAGCCAAAGATCCTACTAAGAGGTCAGGAATGGGACACATTATAATGTCTGCTTCTGGAGTGACAGGTTTTCTTTACCATTACAGATGTGTGTCCCTTTAACTGTCTATCCACAGTTGTTTCAAGTATGATTAATTATCTAGTTATGTTATCCTTACTAACATATTAGTGTCATCTTTGTCAAAACCAGATCTTGTTTTTGCTTTTCAATTCCAGTTAAAGGTCATGTCCACCCTTAAAAATTATTTTTGATATGCTGCTCCCCCATGTCTGGTAGCCCCAACCGCATGGTTAGTATTTTCCAAAAGCCCCCCAAACTCTTACTTACCTCCCCTCGTTCCTCCGCTGCACTGCCGGCCCTCTGCTTGCGAGAATGCAAGCAGAGGGGCGGGACCGGTAGTCGCGTCTGTGATTGGCTGAGTGGCAGCCAATCATGGACGCGGCTGCCGGTCATTCAGTGCAGCGGAGGAAGAGGAGAGGTAAGTAAGAGTTTGGGAGCTTTTGGAAAATACTAACCATACGGTTTGGGGCTACCAGACATGGGGAGCAGCATATTAAAAGGGTTTTACGCTGGGGAGGGATAGTAGAACGGGAGGGAGAGGAGGGGAGGAGGGGGAGAAGGGCTGCAGTATGCATGACAAATATCTACCGGAGGCAAGGTAGCAGGCAGAGCCCTGCTAGCCTCCTGGTGGACTGTTTTTGGGACTTTAGGGGGGGTCTACAGGAGAACCCTATGGAGCTGGGATGTGAGGTAAGGATTACACTACACTACATGGTGGGGCCATTACTGGGGGGGATTATAGTTTTGGGGGTGGACATGCCCTTTAAAGGATGTGTACAAAACAGAAACACCTTCTTTCTACATTCTATTATTATTAGAAATATCCAGAAAGGTTTGTTATCATTGGCCTGCCATTTGATAGAAATGTGGCAACTATCTCTACAGCTGCCTCTAGCATAATATACTTTTTTTCAATGACCCAACACGTCAGGATCCACGATTTTATTTGGGACTAACTGTAAAGGAAACATTTTAATAGCATTCAGCAGGTTTATTGGAAATTCAACTGAATTGTTCTGTTAAAGGGTATGTCCACCCTTCTAAAAAAAATTTTACATAACATTTCTCACTGTCCCCCCAGCCCCAACCGCTATATTTGTATTATCAGAAAATGCCCAAAACATTACTTACCTTCCCTCTTTCCTCCGCTGCGCTGCCAGGCCCTCTGCTTGCAAGAAAATGCAAGCAGAGGGGCGGGACCGGCAGTCGCGTCTCTGTGATTGACTGAGTGGCAGCCAATCACGGACGCGGCTGCCGGGAGTTCAGTGCGGCGGAGGAAAGAGGGAAGGTAAGTAATGTTTTGGGAATTTTCTGATAATACAAATATAGCGGTTGGGGCTGGGGGGACAGGGGGAATGTTATGTAAAAAGATTTTTTCACTAGGGGGAGGGAATCCTAATCGGGAGGGAGAGGAAGGGGGAATGAGGGGGAGAAGGGCTACAGTACGCATGCCAAACTTCTCCCGGAGGCCAGATAGGAGGCAGAGTCCTATATGGACTCTGCTATCCTCCTGGTGGGCAGTTTTTGGGACTTTGGGGGGGGGGACTACAGGAGAACCATATGGAGCTGGGATGTGAGGTAAGGATTAAACTACACTACACAATGGGGCCAGTAGTGGGGGGGATTATAGTTTTGGGGGTGGACATGCCCTTTAATAGTTCCTTAAATAATTAAAGTTATCCTACAAGGGATTACCTACAAGAGTATGACACAGTGTAAGTAGTTATTAGGTCTTCTATTCCAAGCCTCTCTGGTTAAAATGACAGTTGACTTTGAGTGAGTTGACATCTCGACATTTAATCTCACAGTTAGTGTAATAATTGCATATTGTAAATATACTTTATATAATGCTGTAAAGTAATAAAAAAGTGTTTTTGCTAGGACAACAAGTGATAGAAGAACAACGCAGACGTCTTGCAGAGTTGAAACAGAGAGCTGCAGTAGAAGCACAGTCCCAGTGGGAATCTCTTCATGGAGCCCCCAATCAAGGGTATGCTCCTATCATGCACCACTCCATCCTTCACCACCAACGACCTCTGCATTCTCGTGAGGAAGACCCTGCCCATGGGTATGACACTCTAAGCCTGGAGAGCTCTGACAGTTTGGACACTAGCGTTTCAACAGGAAATTCTGCATGTTCCCCAGATAACATGTCCAGGTAAGTTTCTTGCATTACTGTATCTATGTAAGTTTCCCCTTTTCTTTTATTCTATGCTGTTTTATACTGGTATACTGTAATGACATTTTTTCTTTCGATACTTTACATCCTTCATCCGATTATTTTACTATTCTCATTTTTAAATTGTTGCAGTGCCAGTGGTTTGGACATGCTGAAAATTGAGGAAATGGAGAGAATGCTTCTAGAGGCCCACGCAGAGCGAGCCAGACTTGTAGAGTCTAGAGTAAGTTGTTGAGTACAAAATTGGTCCTTGGAGTGTCACATATAGAATAGGGCTTCATAAATTGTTAAATGTATCTGTTGTACTGGGAGGGGAAGCACATATTTGTATTGAGTTCTCTGTAGCCTATTTAGATGATCCTCTCCTGCTGTACAGGGCATCTGATGGTCTTACAAGTTGTTTAGGTCTTAGAAAGAAGAAAAGGTCAGAAAGTTTTCTCACTACATTTTGTTTAGGAGAGAGAAGTGGAGGCACGCAGAAAAGCACTTGAAGATGAAAGACGGCGGAGGGAAGACCTAGAAAGGCGCCTGCAGGATGAGACAGCTCACCGGCAAAGACTAGTAGAGAAGGAGGTCAAAATGCGGGAAAAGCATTTCTCACAGGTTAGCCTTTGTGCAACATTTGGTTATCCTTAATACAGTGGAGTTTCTCATTGGAAATTCTGATTTAGGAATTTCTGTGTACTATGTTTAGATTCCTTTAATTTAATGCCACTTAATGTTTATCAGGCTCGCCCACTCACCCGCTACCTTCCAATTCGCAAGGAAGATTTTGACCTGCGCACTCATATTGAGTCCTCGGGCCATGCTGTAGATGCTTGTTCTCACGTAATTTTAAATGAGAAGATGTGTCGTGGCTTTCTGACTAAAATGGGTGGGAAAATCAAATCATGGAAGAAACGCTGGTTTGTCTTTGATCGCCTAAAACGAACTCTGTCCTACTATGTGGGTAAGCAGTTGAGATGTATTGTATGGTCACCTGATGTCACTAAAATGTCACAAAATACAATTTGCCTGAAGACTGTAAAGTCTTCTGGGCAGAGACCTCATTCCTTATTTTTACATACAGTATATATATATGGATTTATTGTAAGGATGAAATTATTTTTATTTGCTTTTGTACTTTTTGCCTTATTTGTATTCTCTGTATTGTTAAAATGTACAAAACTGCAAACCTGGGTGGCACTATAAAATATACCCATATACATGAAGACATTTAGCAGTAATAAAGTTTAGTTATTTGACATTCGTATTTTAATTCTTTTGTGGAAGTGCCCAGAATCCTGTGAGAAGTGTTATCTTTGAATTATTCTTTTGTGGCTTAGTATGTTAATCTTCGTAAAAGCACAGAGAAAATATAAGCTCCATGCACTTGGTGTCTAGGGTGGCTTTTAAAGGGGAACTAAAGTCTCCAGAAAACATTGAAACATTGTCCCAATTGATAGAAAACATTCAGAAAGTTACAAAAAGCTGCATCTCACCTCTCCCTGCAGTAGCTGATTTATGAAATTAAACTGTGGGTGTTAGGAGTCAGCTCCCATAATCCACTTAGCTAGGTGATACCCAACTAAGTGTACACTGTACACTTCAAAGGAAGCTGCAGCTTTACTTCCTAGAAGCTGACAGACAATCATGTTATAGCTCAGAAATCATCTCTTTCTGTGACACCGAACAAGGATTTCAGTGCAGTCTTTTTGTAAATGTGTTTAAATTCTCCTGTCCCTAACAGTTACATATCCCTTTGCTTTTTATACAAAAAAGAAAAGTTTTCTTTGCAGTTAATTTCTTAGCTAGCATGGATATAAGAAACAGAACATTAACATTTCTGTAAAAAATAAAAGTAAGCCTGAAATTGAAGCTGCCACCTCAGCTTTATACCACTATCCCAACAGAGCTGCTAACTACAACTGACTTACTCAGTCAGTAAAAAATAAGTTAACTCAGACAATTTTGTATTGTTGTATAAGTACACCTGGGGATTTGAACCTGTAACTTCATGGGCTGCGTGTCTCTAAAAACATAGTATTTGTATGTTGAGATACCAGAGCTACCACAAAGAATATAGGTACATTAAAAAAAAAAAAATCCTTATACAGTAACCGCTGGGTTGAAAATAACAAATAGCTTTCAAAATCTTATCAGGGAGTTCCATATTGGTGTGAAGAAGGGCTTTGTGAGGCTTTTTTGGAAACATGATTAAAATCTACCATCAAATAAGATTGGTTATCTCATGGTCGGGAGGGAGGCAGGGGCTTGTGGCACCCAACCAACACTGTCCATAGCCTAACGCTAGACTGCCTATGCCAGATAACTCCCTGGATTATGCACCTGCCTTCTAAAGACCACACACTTTATAATGCCAATCCCACCGTAAAATGTTACGTATAGTTTTCTTGTCATTACTCTGCTGCTGTGCTATTTTAATATTTATGACAGCATCCCACTCAAATCAAAAGAATGCTACTGGTTGTCCCAACTTTTAATAAACCTAGCTTTGGGATAACCCCCTGGAAAACTTTTATTAATTAGGTGAACCTCAGAATTAAAAACTTCTCTAGTCACTATTTAGTATAGAAACCTATTTAGTATAGGTAACCTGCAACTTAAGTTCTTTGGGATTTATTTGCAGTAGAATGTAAGGAAATCATTTGTACATATTGTGCATTTCTCTGACTTCCTTCCTATGTTCTTGTTTCAGACAAACATGAGGCAAAGTTGAAAGGAGTAATATATTTCCAGGCCATAGAAGAAGTTTACTATGACCATCTCAGGAGTGCAGCCAAGGTGAGAATATTAATGTAGCAGATACTCTAACTTTCCTCTTCAGTATTTTCCCTCTCTGTGACATCTAAATCCCTAATCTTCCCTTTTCTATACTTTTTTGGTTAATGATATTTCCTCTTCCTTTCCACACAGAAAGGACTTTTTAACCTCAGCCTGGCCACTGTACGTATACCAGCTCCAACCTCTGGTGTTATTCCTTTTCTATACCAAAACTCTTATAGTATTGGATACAATTCCTTAATGTGTGTTATTAACTGCATGTGCAGCTTGAAGCATTAACCTCAAGCTTCTAGTTCAGGTTCTGGATTATTTAAGGCATCAGCAAATAATACATATTGGGCATTTTATTTTTAGGAGGAACTCCTATAGAAGTATACCTGAGTGTACCTGAGATTCACTGTAAGGACATAAATAGATTTTAATCATAACGTGAAATTTTGTTCTACAGAATCACAGAGGGGGAGATTTACCTTGAGCCGATATTACCCCCCTCCACGATTCAATATTGCATTTGCGGCCATTGGTAAATGCCAAAAGGGATTTACCCACAGCATGATTTAAAATCTTGAGCCAAAAGTAGTGCAAACACGATATTAAATCACGAACGCTGAACGTGCGATTGTCTTTTAAGAAACTCACGCTAATATGGAGTTAAAGTCATGCTAGCAAATTGGTTTTAAGGACTTTAACTCCATAAAACTACCCAGCGGCTCTGGGTAAATGAGCCATAGAGCCTTTAAATCCATGGGCATTTCAGTAAAGACTTGGGATTCATTGCACTAACCTGAGGTGCTTCAAGATCTATTTTGCATTAGTACATATTGTTAATAAATGTGCAGAAGGAAACCAGTAATGTATTTTTTGTTTGGAATTAGGTTTTAGCTGCTTCCATGTTTATTTAGTTGGGAATAGTTTCAGACCTAAACATTTTGTTTTATCTTGTTTAAAGGGACAGTTCAATGGAAATGATCAATATTTGTTAGTTTGTGTAATGCCTTCTTAGTTATTCTACATACAGTATTCTCTCCCATTTTGAAAAATCAGTTGATTTCATACCCTTTGCTGTTCCCTGCTGTAGACATTAGTGAGCTGACATTTCAGGTTCTAACGGTCCTTCTTCTTCCCAGGATGCACCACTTCCTTGGAATGTTCCTAACAGTAATTTCTACTGATTGGCTGTTGGATGGGTCAAATATGCTCAGATCTCTACTGAGCAACTAAATCAACCCAGGCGCTGGGTCAAGGGCAAGACCATAACGGTCTCTACTAGGGGTCCTGAAAACAGGAAGTCAGTATTTCGGTTGCATTTATTTATACACAGACAAAATGCTGAATTGGCAGATTAAGGTCATTGGGATGAAAAAAAATGATCTTTTTTTCTGAAAAGCATATGTATTTGCACTGAACTTCCCCTTTAAAGCAGCCATGGGGGATTTTCCTGTGGAATTTTGATTAAGAAGGCTAAGAGAATTGCTAGGGTTTCTTGTAAAATCTGAGCTCCCCTCATCACTTGTCTACAGAAACATAGAGATTGCACTGTAAAACATGTCTGGTGGACCATAGCTCCTGGTCTGGGAATGTTACTATAACACAAAGCTTATTAGAGACTTCTATAATACCCCAGTAGAATGTAACCTTTGTTATTGCCTTGGTTACCCAAGAATGTATTATCCCACTGCTAACAAGAAAAGGAATGTAAGGCCCATAAATCTAAGTTTCTGATAATCTTTAACTCTGGGATCAAGCAGGTTAGGGAGAGATTTGGGCACAGCTCCCTTACTCATTATGCATATAAGGATTTATATCTTGTTTTCTGAAGTGCTTATCATTTTACCAATTTTCTGCACGTTGCTGCTTTCTGTAATACAAACCAGTGATATTTGTAATGTATATGATCTGCAAATGAAACATCTTCTGTATTTTTAGTACAGAGGAAAGTTGTGGTTAAAGTTATGCTTTCTGTACTGTCAAAACAGATTGACGTATTGATACCCCAGCTTGTCACCAACATGCCATATGATGTACAATAACTGACATGTCTCTGATCAGTGACCCATCTAATTATTTCTATGCTCCCTAGGTTCATATAGCTCCCAGTCTGCAGCATGCAAAGCTTATTAAAAAAAGTGCATGAACAAAATGCCTTTATTGCATTGGTAGCCAAACTGTATGTCTTTGTTGCTTAATCCCATATTATGCTCGTGATGTTATCCAAATGGGCATGAGTTTAATATGTCTGTGTTTAGCAGGCTTTCATACCAAAAAGACACGTAGCCTACTCCAAGCCAAAACAGTAAGATGCCATCTTATAAGAAATAGTATAGAAAATATATGATTAAAAAAAGTGTTTTGAGGCCCAAGTTAAGTTATGTATATTTTGTACCAAAATAAATGGTGGATCAGCCTTTGAAATAATATCTGGTTCTTAAAGATGTTTCGATTGTCATCCGACTGGATCTCTCAAATTAGAATGATGTGTAGTCATCCTATACAAGTCATCCTATACAAGTCATCCTATACAAGTCATCCTATACAAGTCATCCTATACTAGTCATCCTATACTAGTCATTCTGAGTGTGTACCAGAAGCAAAATTATTAGCAATAATAAAACTACAATTATTACACTAAAATTACACTAATATTTAGTTTGTAACATGTAATACTGTTTATATAATTGATTACGGAATCATCCAATCACAGTGTTTTTTAACATGGCAGCTAAGCCTCTCTTGACCCATCTAAACTGCTTACGTAATCTTTTAGACTGTCGAGTTTTGTGTTCAGTTATGTGTTTAACTTTTTAGTTCTTCTTTAAGCTTTGGAAAACATTTGTTTGTGTTTCTGCATCTGAAATAGTATGGTATATCTGGTATAGCTGATGTGTAATTGTATTTTGGAAAGGACAAATTTAATTAGCTGCAACTTTTATTTTTGGTTCAGATATTGAATCAATTCCCTTGGCCTCACCTAACATTAAGCATGTTTCCAATACATGCCACATATATGCACATGGTAAAACTATACTACATACTATAGAAAAGTGTGTGTGTGTGTGTGTGTGCGCGCGCACACGATGTTGCATGTCTGTGCAGTGAAAATAACCATGTGTCTTTACTGCTTATGTTGTTTATTGTTTTTTGTTGTTGTTGCTACTTGTACATTTGGATGTCTTTCCCTGTTGTCTGTTTAAATGTGTGGTTGTTTTTGTATGTGCAGTTTAATGTTTGTCTATACAAGTCTTTTATGCACCTTTTTCAAAATCAGTCAATTGTGATCCCATGTAATCAATTCCACTTAATGCCTCTCTTGTCCCCTGTAGCAGATATCCGATTTTCTCTCTGTACCCCTGTGGAAGGAGGTGGGTGTGCTGAGGATGATTTGATATGGTTTAATGTGTGCAGGATGTGTGCAATCTATGGTTTAGTGTCTGTACATTAATTAGATTTATATTTAAGGATTATATTTTTTGTGCTTGTTAAATGACAATTACATTATTATTATTATTATTGTAGATTTATATAGCGCCAATATCTTCCGTGGCCGCGGTCGTACATTCACGGCAAACGTTTGTTAATTAGAGAACATTCGGTTGTAGAATACCATGCAGTAGTAAACTACCACAATGGTATTCTATGGGATCGTAAATCTACGATTGCGTTATCGTTGATTTAGGATTGTTATTGTTAATTTATGATCGCTATTGTTAATTAACGATAATGATAGTAAATTACCGATTGCTAAACCAATCGGAAATTAACAATACCGCGCCTTTACAAATAGGGCCCTTTGTCTGTCACTAAGGCTAGGCACACATTCCACCTAACCAATATTTCATTTGATTGGGTTGAAATATCGGTGTTATTTTCCTTCAGCAGCCTGCCAATGTTGATTGAACCTTTGTCCGAATTGCATGAGTTCCATCGGGCATTTAGGTATATTTGATCCTATCATGTCCTCTATGGACCACACTACCACCCAACAAGGTATGCCGAAATAGCAGCGATTTTTAGTAACTGGCTACCCAGTCAGTAGTGGAGCCCAGTAGGTTGACATACCTAGCCTAAAACAGTACAGCGTGTGTCTGCAGATCTACAATTAAAGGGCATGTCTACCCCTCTTACAATAATTTAGTATGTGGTAGAACACACCCTAAAACCCAGGATCCGTTTTACTTAAAGTTACCAAAATTGCTCCTAGAGGCTTACTACGATCCAGCGCCACTAAGTCCATGCCTCTGCAGCTGCTGAAGATGCCCTTTATGTGCACAAGCAGCAGTAGCAGAGGCTCATTTGGTAATGGCCATCAGCCATTGGCCGTGATGCCACTGTCACGGCGATTACCTAAATTACCTGAATGTGAGCCGTGGCACTATATTGTGGGATAGTAAGCCTCTTTTCTCAATCTAGGAGGAGTGGACATGCCCTTTAAGTGAATTATCAGGGGGCTGGGTAAAAGATGCATTCCTCCCAATTGCTCGGCAAATAGAAAGAGCCAAGTTATGCGTGGGTATGGAGCTATGCAGTTAGCCAGGTGGAATGAAAGGAGCTATGTAAACATATGGAGATGATATGAAAATGGGAATGAGCTCTAGATCTTTGTAAACTTCAAAATGAACATGTAAGAACTTGCTTTCATGATCGTGATACGGTTGATAATCAGTAAAATTCATTTTTTATTCTATTGCAATTCTTTTGTGAAATATCTAGCTAATTCTAGCTAAATCAGCAGCACTGTAACACACACATACACCGATACGTTCAAACGCGCTATTATACACACATACCTACACTGCTATACAACATACTTATAAACACAAAAACCTTGCTACACACACACACAGCTATATGCGCACACATAACCACACATTGCTTAACCCCCAGATCTCTACAATGGTGACCATCTTTAATGTAAATTCCTCAACAAGTTCATAGAGGAGCAATGTGACCAGCAACATTCACTCTAATATATTACTGGCAACAAGCACGGATATGTATCCTCTGTGCAGACACAATTCAATTTTGTGTGCTTCATACCGCATTACCTAAAATTCACTCAGATATTTGTATATGCACCAATTTAATCAGTGTGCAAGCCTGCCAGGGACAGACTTACATCTTAGTAAAAGTTTGGATACTGCGGAGATGACTGTATCTGTACCACCTTGATTGTACATTTACGACAGTTAAGTTTGCGATCAATAATCAACAATCATGGTTGTAAAAATAATAATTGTTGATGGCACGGTATCTCACAATATCAATACCAAGCAAGTAACAAATTTCCTTTTGCATACTTTCATTTATAATTGTTGATTGGGCGGGGGGAGAAGATTCCTGCCTGCTATCCCATTGCCATTGTTAAATAAAATGGAACTGGTAAAAGGAAGGAACATTACAGAATACTGCATCTGCCAAGGTGCAAATAACAAGTAGGGAGTTTGACTAGGACACTGAATATATTTTTAGGAAGTTCACTAAAGTCAGAGGGTCCATAAGCAGCAGGGCCCTCGGAGTATTTCCTTGGTACAGGCAAGTCTGAACCTTAATATATACATATCTACATATATATGTGTGTAGAATATTCTTTCAGTTTGTACTCACAGGCTGCCCTTTAACAGTATAACCATACTATAAAGTGTTAGTGTTATGCATATACTAGTTAAATATCTGCCACCCCCATAAAATGTGTGTGGCACAGGTCAAAGACCCCCACAGGTTGGTCTGGATGCAAATAATGAAGAAATAATTTATGCAAACAAACATCCTGTCTGTGAAAGCTTACCGGTACATGAAAATGTATGGAAGTAAATAATTCCAGCTTCTTTTTAATGAAATACACGTGTATGCTTTTTTTTTAACCAAAAATATTACTATGTTGATTGCCTTATTGTCTTATTCCACACAGAGTCCAAATCCTGCATTGACGTTCTGTGTTAAAACACACGATCGGCTGTATTACATGGTAGCACCCTCCCCAGAGGCCATGCGAATTTGGATGGATGTCATTGTAACAGGAGCAGAAGGCTATACTCAATTTATGAACTGATGCAGAATGCTTGAAGTATTTCACCAGCTGCTCCCTGTGTCCTCAGGAACCATAAGCACTGAGATAATAATATTTATTTTTCAGTGTTAGAATAAAAAATAACCATTACTTTCGGCCTTTAGGCAAATGGCCTAAGCTCTGGTGCAGGGCCACCTCTATGGCAGTATGAGCAGTGTTTCCTGTATACACTGCTAATGCAGTTTTGCCATGCTATATGGAGACAGGCAAAACTACCGTTATCAAATATACACGTTTTAAAAAAGTATTACATACATTTTCTACTCTTTTGTTTTTTGTTTTTTTTTTACTTATTTTCATGCTGTTGTGCTCGCAGTCTGTATTTTTAAAGACGACCTGGTCATGCAATGAAGCTGTCCCAGACACAAAAACTGTTCTAAATATATATCTATAGATATAAATATATATATATATATATGTTGTTTTAAATTCTTATATTACTGCCTTATTGTACTGTCTCTCGCACTTTGTGGGGATGGGGTCTTCTAGACCATAAAATCCCTTCTTCTGTGGAGAAACAATTTTATTGGGTAACTCAGATGCCAACTGTGCCTTTATTGTCAGGCAAAATCAAGTGTTTTTAGCAATACCCTTTGTTTGTCTGAAACTCTTTGTGCCATGTTCCATCAGCAGGGAAGGAGTGTCGGCCATTTTAGGTTGTATGACCATTCTGAAACTCAAATGAATATGAATTTTAGGGCAACCATGTCATTTTGTTTCACATCAGAACAGAAGAAAGCTCTTGTGCCCAGGAAAATATTTATACTGTGGACTTCCCTGGACATGTTTCCTGTACAATTTACCTCGTATGTAACTACATATTATATATACTTGTGATTTGGTTTTTGTATGATTTTGTACTTGTCATCTGATTTTCCTTTGCTTCTCGTATAAAAGTGAACGGTTTACATGATACATCTAAAAGTATAGTTTCATTTCTGTCTCACTATAATTTTCAGTATTCAATGAACTGTACAAGGAACTGTACTGGCAGAATAATGTTACCAAATGAGATGGTAATGGTTTAAACAAGTTGGACGTAACATATGAAAGAAATGAATAAAAGTACTTAAAATATTGATATTACTGTATGTGTTATCAGTGCTCTGGCAGTTTAAGACAAATGTAGAATATATAGCGCTTGGTAGATCAATTAGGTCTTTCCAGCCAAAGTCTATAGGGATTCTGTGCACAGTTGTGTTACATAATAACAATGCAGTCTCAAATAGTCCTAATAGCTAATATAGAAAATCATTAGGTAAGTATTAAAGGGACGCTACTGAAAAAATTACTTTTTAAAATCTATAAATAAATACTTGTAAGTTGCACTTACTCTTAGGTATGTGTGTTTCTGCATGCCTTCAATCCAGCAAGTGTTTTGCTCAGGAGTATTAGCCCCCCTCCCTCTTTTAACCTCTCCCACTTCCATCTGACCTGACTTTTTTCCAACAAGCCAACTGTCAAAACAGCATACAGAATTCCTCTACAGTTCGAGTGAAGTTTTTTGCCAGGAGGACGTACTGCTTCTACAGTCATTTGATCCATTAAGGAACCGATCAAAGGGTTCGGGGCAGCACGCACCCAGACCAACAAAGGAGAATGGTGGGTGACCACTAAGTCTTCATGGATCTTTCGATGTATGGACATTAAGATTAGATGTTGGAAAATCCACTTGGACGCAAAGGGTTCGGGGCTTGGGCATCTGAACCACACTGATTGCTAAGTAAGCATTTGATATTCCGATGTAAAGCATATCTTGGGATTTCAATCAGAGCTCCTAGCGGAGCGGGTTTTGTCTATATTGTAATACAGAATTACAACTGTCAAATCTCTGTCACCATTAACTCTACAGCAAAACTGCTCACAGAAAAAGAGTTTATGATAGCAAGGCACTTGATTGACAGCTGAAATGTAAGATGTTTTAGATTGGATATCTAAATAAATAGGGTGTAGATTAACAAAAAAGATGTACAGTGGTGGTTGGCAAGAATTATAGCTTCCAGTAATGGTCAATTTATTAACACTCACCTTCACCTCATTAAAGTACTTGGGTCCTCATACCTAGGTTTTCCATACTTTGCTTGTAATACTTTCTTTACTTGTGATCACCAGGCTAAGCCCTGGGTAGAAGAAAGGTATGGGATGGACAAGACTAGCATCTGCCACTTTAGGCTCTTACCAGGGGTACTTTAAATGGAAGAAGGTGGGTTTAAAGGGTTTTGTTGACCTTGCTCTAGCTTTATTTCAATTTAAAGGGTATATACTTCCAAAAATCAAATTTTCAAAAATTATACCTTTAAATAGTGTAAAGGTCCACTACTCCAACACAATTTTCAGATTTGAAATCCATGCTGTAGATTCTCCGAAATCTTTAAAGGGTATCTCCACTCGTATTAAGACATTTTTTGGAATTCAGTTTTATTGAAGATCGGGAGGTAAAGGAGCTGTGTCTTATCAGAAATCAGAAGCCAGAAGAAAAGGTAAAGAACTTACCCGCTCGCTTGCTCCCCTGGCGCGTAGTCTGACAGGTCTCTGTCTTCTATGCGCATGCATACCTTCTCTCCTGGCTTATGATTGTTTTATTAAAGAAAGGGAGGTAAGACACAGCTCCTTTACCTCCCATTCTACAATAAAACTGAATTCCAAAAATGTTTTAATACGAGTGGAGATACCCTTTAAATAACAGCATGTACAGGGAAAGACTTATCACTCAAACCAGGTATGCTAATTTGTGTCCCTCCAGTGAACTTCTACTAGGATCTCCCACAACATGTCAAAACATTTATTATTACAACCCCAAATATAATGAGCTGATTAATCATTTTGGTCTCCTGTCTATCTATCTGTCTGTCTGTTTATCTGTCTAATATGTCTGTCTGATCTATCTTTCTGCCTTTCGTTCTGTATGTCTATTATATATCAATCAATTATCTATCTATATGTCTATCATATATCTATCTTTCTGTTGGTCTATCTATATATCGTTCTGTTTGTCTATTATATTTCAATCTATTATATATCTATATATCTATCTGTCTGTATCTCTATGTGTCTGTCTGTGTCTATCATCTATCTATCTAGGTATTCCAAGGTGTTTGGTAGTATAAATACACAGACACCAGTGAGAGAGGGAGAGATGCAAGCCAGGTCTGCTGCAGGAGTGTGTCACAGGAGGCCACTTACAGGAGGACCCCCACAGCATGTCTGTTTGCTTGTCAGAATGGAGAAGTGTCTCACGCAGCAGCAGCTCCCTCACCCACTTTCGACAGCATTTACTTGCCTGTTAGAAGAGAGGGAGAAAGTGTAACACAGCAGCAGCCCCCCTTACCCTACCCAGTAGTGTTAGGAAGATATGTTAATGAGCTGTATATTGTTGGGTTGTGAAGGTTCTGTAGAATGTGTATGAATGTATCCAGTGTCAGCTGGATTTACAAATGGGCAGTGACTGGGGGGGGGGGCAGTTAGGAGTCGTTACTAAACATTGAAAACTCACTAACAAAGCAGGCACAGACACATGTAAGTAACATCAATTTACTACCCTAATGTCATGCAAAATATTATGTTCAAACACGGATAATTGAATATGAAAAGCAGGGTAAACTATTATAACTGCAATAAAACGGATAAAGTTATTATTTTATTTTTTTTATTTTATGATTCTGGGAGATGCAGTGTTAGAGGAGCTACATATCTGATTGCCATATTGTAAACAAATTCAGTTCCAGACAGTGATGATGAAGAAAGGCATGAAAAAGGCCATCCATGAAAATGAGCAGCATAAAGCAGAGCCAGCAGTAAGTTGGCTTTTGTAGCGGTCCAACAATTGTAATACTACTCCATTAGTCCAACCAAAGCCCACCTGAGACACAAGGAAAACAGTAATAATCCTCATTGCTTTAGAAGGATCAGTTATATACAGTAATAAGGCTATACAATTCTGCACAGTGCCCATAGGCTTCGATGGTCACTGCAGTATACGCAGTCTATTCGTTGCTTCTTTATCTTTTGTTTTATTTACACTTCTGCACAATCAAAGAAGAAATTTTATGAGTTTGAGCAACATAAG
Source organism: Hymenochirus boettgeri (assembly GCA_019447015.1). Classification (NCBI taxonomy): domain Eukaryota; kingdom Metazoa; phylum Chordata; class Amphibia; order Anura; family Pipidae; genus Hymenochirus; species Hymenochirus boettgeri. Next base: position 146,236,665 of record CM033475.1, on the reverse strand, counting down.
TTTTTAAAGTGCTTTAAAAAATAAAAAAAACATTCAGGGAGTTTTACCCAGAGCTGCAGGTGCCCTTGGTTAAAACTCCTGTTAGAGATTCACCAGAGGCTGTGGGGCTCTGAGGGAATTTCTCCCTCATGTAAGTGAAAGCTGGTATTAAATACTCGTGCTAACTGATCATGAATCGTTTAGAATGACTTTATCCTCTTAAAGGTGGCCATACATACGAACAATGGGAACGACGGGATTTACCTATTATCGCTCGTGTGTAGGGGATATTCCAGACCGAATGGAGTGCTGACGAAAGACCGTAGTCGGCACTCGGATCAAACGGGAATGATGGAAAATTTCCGTCGGCATTGACTCCCTTTAAGTAGAGGGAGCCGATATCGATTGCACGGTGTATGGCCGCACGGCTGACCGATCCCCATATCGCGTATAAGGATCTTTCGGGTCCACGTGTGCTATTCCCACAGCATGCGTGCCGACAGATACCAATGTGATCTGTCGGCACACACGCTGTGGGATCACGTGTATGGCCAGCTTAAGACAGCGCCAGGACTGAATTCCATTAATTATGTGTGCTTTTTACAAAATTACCAATTGGTATTGTAAAATACCACCATATTGGATCAATGCAAACTGTGACAGCATAATACCGCACTGTATCTGACCATTGACATCTATAGGCTTATACTGAGTGGTATTAAAATACACAGGGCCCTATTTATAAAAGATCGGTATCGTTATCGTAAAATACCGATCGTTATTGTAAAATAACGACCGGGTTTTTACCGATAACGACCGTTATTTACCGATAACGGTCGTTATTTACCGATAAGGACCGGTATCGGAAAATAACGGTCGTTATCGGTACATAACGGTCGTTATCGGTAAATAACGGTCGCTATCGGTAAAAACCCAGTCGTTATTTTACAATAACGATCGGTATTTTACGATAACGATACCGATCTTTTATAAATAGGGCCCACAATCTTTTATAAATACAGCCAAGAATTACAAATTTGCAATTCCACACCTTCCTAAATAGCCATCTATGTGCTCTGTTTAGAAATTGTACATGAGTCCTCCTTACAATATTAGTAATGCTGACAGTATTTCAACAAGTAATTTTTGCCAGTTTTTTAACAAAAAAATTTGCTAAATATGAATCTCAGTATATTAAAGGACCACTATAGTGTGATTTTTTTGTAAAAAAAAAAACTGCATTTAAATAAAGGATTACCGTATATACTCGAGTATAAACCGACCCGAGTATAAACCGAGGTACCCAATTTCAGCTAAAAATCCTAATAAAAGTTGTTGACTCGAGTATAAACCGAGGGTAGAAACTTGGCATTCAAGATGTTTGGAAACTACAACTCCCAGCTAATAAAGCATGCTGTAGTTTGCAAACATCTTGAATGCCACCCTCACTTGGCATTCAAGATGTTTGGAAAACTACAAACTCCCAGCTAATAAAGCATGCTGGGAGTTGTACTTCCCAAACATCTTGAATGCCCCCCTCACCCTCCCACCCAGTTCAGTTTGTACCTGTAGGCTCTTCTCCCTGTGGGCTCTCCTCTATCCAAGGGCTTCCTCCATCCAAGGGCTTCCTCCATCCAAGGGCTTCCTGGCAGGTACGGTATCCTTAGCGGTATCCTGAGCATTCCGGCAGCCGCACGCTCATTCCAGTACTGGCGCGCCGGCTGACGTCACTGCCCGGCGCCGGGCTTGGCGCCGGGCAGTAACATCAGGCCGGAGCGCCAGTACACAGAAAGATTGTGCGGCTGCCGGAATGCTCAGGTAAGCTACTGACTCGAGTATAAACCGAGTCCAAGTTTTCAGGCTGATTTTTCAGCCTGAAAAACTCGGTTTATACTCGAGTATATACGGTAGTTCACTTAAAAAGTGAATTTCTTTCTTTCTTGCATTGATTGAAGGTAAAGGAGCCATGTTCTACCTCCTGCTCTTTAATTAATGTTACTGGAGCCGGAAACGACTTGCAGACTACTCTGACAGGTCCCGGCTGCTTCCGGTGTATACTATAGGTATACAAATGGTCACTGCACACACAAGTAGTGAGAAAAGATCCCACACCTATTTATTAAGTGCAACAAAATATTTTGTTGCACTTAATAAATGGGTTAAGGACCCTTTCTCACAACTTGTGTGTGCGGTAACCATTTGTATACTATTGTATTGAAGACGTGGCAGGATGTCCGGTCACCAGCACCACAACGGAAAAATTCTGGCATATGCTAGTGCCTTGGGTGTGCAGTTATCTCTTCAAGTCTGGTGTATACTATACACAGCTTAAACTATACTTTAATATAATACATAAGGCTAGGCATTTTCAATGGGGAGGTGCAGTGGCAAGAATCTTTATTACAGTCACTTAGTGATGTCACTGAGAGACTTCCTGTATTCCACTGCCTCTCCCTGTCTCCCCCTCCATCTATTAGTAATTTATATAGGAATCCATGTTTATTGTTGACAGATAATGTTCGGTCCTTCTTTCTCTTTTCAATAGGATGGGTAATTAACTATTTATATACTTAACAGGGATTCCTATATAAATGACTAATACAGAGAGGGGGAGAGACAGTGGTAGTGGACAGGTTTATTTTTTTGGCTGGCCTTATGTATTATAAGTAATAATACGCTACCTACAGTGTAATATCTGGATTTACTCCACCATAAAAGGTCATGGAACTCCTCAGTGGTGTAATACTGTATCCTTATATAACACTGTAGGTAGCGTGTTATCCCTTATATATATATATAATACAAAGGCTCCTATACTTTGAATGGGGAGGTGCAGTGGTGATAATCCTTATTACAGTCACTCAGGTGCGTTACTGAGTGACTGTAATAAGAATTCTCGCCACTGCACCTCCCCCCTCCCTCTATACTCCATACAAGTGAAGCTGGAACATAAAGTGTTAACCATGCTGTTTTGTATTTAAATGTAAAAGTACTGACCAGGTTACACCGGAGTGAAACCTGGTCAGTACATTTTCATTTTAATACAAAACAGCATGGTTAACACTTTATGTTCCAGAAAACAGCTTCACTTGTAAATGGAGTATAGGGGGGGTTAGATACAAGGAGGAGGAGTTAGATACAGAGGGGGGGGGGTAGATGCAGGGAGGGAGAGATGGGGGTAATACGGGGGGGGGAAGGGAGGCTGGAGTTGATACGGGGGGTAGATACAGGAAGGTGGGAGGTAGATACAGGGAGGTGGGAGATAGATACAGGAAGGGGTGACGGGGGGTAAATACAGGGAGTATCAACAGGAGGGGGTAAATAAGTGAGTGAGTGTGCCGTTGGTTGGTTGTGTGCTGCCTGTGTTGTTTTATAGGTATTATGTATTATGTGCCTTATGCATTATATGGAATAATACGCTACCTACACAATAATGTACAGATATTACTTCACCTCGGGGGTTCCCTGGCCTGTATAAAAGCACTCGGCCTTGTGCTTCTATATGGTCAGGGAACTCCTCGGAGGTGTAATCTCCTAGGATTACAGTGTAGGTAGCGTATTATCCCATATATAATTGTATAGAAGATAGAAGCTCCTATCCCTACCTGAAGGGAAATAGTCAACTTTGCAAACCCAATTTGCATGCATAAGTAGGAAGATGTTTTAGAGAGGGCATATCTTAGTAATTACTGAAATCAGGAGTTATGGATTGGATATCCTACTTCCCATGTATTTATACTATTTAATTGGCAATTTTTAAAAAAATGTACAATAGTTGTCCTTTAAAAGAAAATCTGGGGCTAAAACATGTTTTTTCTGATTTATGTTCGTACACACGTCAGATCATTTGCGCATGATGCGCCCGACGAACGCTCAATGACCGTCTCGTTATACTCTAGTTCTGCCAACAAGCCTATACATACATCAACGATAGTGGATAGATACTGTTCGTCGGTAAAGGTGTTACCTTTTGAGCATTGATATGTGTTCCCCAAACCATTTCCCAGGCCCCTGAGCCATTTACATACAGAACGTTATCATTGCTATTTATGCCTTAATTTAAGGAGAAAGTTCTTTCAGATTTTTTTTGAAAATCCGCAAATCTGCAAGCTGAATGGATTTCGGTGAGTTTGGCCATCTCTAATGTTTAATACATTTTCATACTTTCACCACTTAAAGGGCATGTCCAGCCTAAAATAAACTTTTAATATTTTGGTATTTTCACAATATTTAGAAATCACAATGATGCCTCTGAGGGGACTTACCCGACATGGTCCCTTGCCGCTCTTCCTCTGCTCTACTTCCTGACGTGACGAGAGGCTCTCTGCTCCTGTTTTTCTCAAAACAAGCTCAAAATGGGAGCAGGGGGCAGATCAGGTCCCTTCAGATGCATCTTTAAGATTTCTAAATATTAAAAAAAATGGCTTTGGGGTTCCTCTACCAGAATATTAAAAGTTTATTTTAAGCTGAACATGCCCTTCAAAAGACAACCCCCCCACACACACACCCTACATGCATTGATGGTACATGCCATTGAGGTAATTACTACATGCATTGAGGTAATACAAGGGGTGTGGATCTAGTCTTTTAAATACATACAGGGAGATTCAATAAAAGTTCTTATTGTTTAAAATGGTGCTAATTTTGCCCCAACCAATCAGATCTTATTTAACATTTGAAAGCTAACATCTGATTGGTTGGGGCAAACTTAGCACCATTTTTAACGATAAGAACTTTTATTGAATAACCCTGTTAATTTGTTGTATTCTAATCACTGTACTAAACTCTCCATGTTTTATTATAATCAAATTTTACATTTTACCAACTGAAAATACCTGGACTTCATATTCTCCACCACCTCCAGGTTTCCCATCCCCTTCAACATCATACTGTGGAAACACAATACATGATTGTACATAAACTTTAGCACCAATACATTTCATAATAAGTAGCTAAATTATTACAACAAATCTCAGAAAGTGGCTTCTCAACTCAATCTTCATGGAAAAATTTCACTGTCAATACATTTTTTTTCACAGAACTGATAATTTTGTTTTAGCAAAAATGGAAATTCTGCCCACCCCAAAATGTATTTTCCAAAATCTCATGATGAAACCAATATTTCAAGGCATCTATGGAATTATCAGGTTTAAATATTGGCACGGCTACTTTATATCCTGACCGACAGACTGCCGCTAAATATATTGATCAGTAGTTCTATCCACAGGAAAGATTGAGCCAGGATTGACACATGTGTGCAAGGCATTATACCCCCACACACTTCACCCTCTTTTCATATTGTACCTTCTCAAACATTCCTTTGTATGTCTTGTAAACTTTATAGTTTGTCCTAATCCAGTTCTGGGCCAATGCAAATCCAATTTCTTTTCCTTTGGTGGAGTCAGATTGCGCCAACCCTAAATAAGTGAACCAACATAGTTACTTCTACTGTTACTGAAAACCACAGCCAATCGTGCGGTCCTTTATGGATTTTTGACAAGCCACTAGAGCATGAAATTTTTACAGGAAATATGCATGATGGCCAGCAGGTGGTAAGGAGTTTTTGGCTGCTTACTGAAGAACAGAAGCCTACAGCGTGAATTGTTCATCTTTTCTCTTCTCATGGCTGGTAATATTCCTCTTTCCGTGACTGACTGATGGGACTGGGTATTTCTAAACTCTAAGAAATGCCTGTGTACTGGTACAGCATGAAGGTATGGGTGATCCTGAGGCTACATGGGGATATGGGCCTTGGACATAGGTGACTGGGTGCACTGTACAGCGATAGTATAGGTAGCTGGGTGCACTGTACAGGGATGGCATGGGTGGCTGCACTGAACAGATGGTATGGGTGGGTGCACTGTACAGTGATAGTATAGGTGGGTGGGTGCACTGTACAGGGATGGTATGGGTGGGTGCACTGTACAGGGATGGTATGGGTGGGTGCACTGTACAGGGATGGTATGGGTGGGTGCACTGTGCAGGGATGGTATGGGTGGGTGCATGCACTCTACAGGGATGGTATGGGTGGGTGCATGCACTCTACAGGGATGGTATGGTGGATTCATTGTACAGGGATAGTATAGGTGGGTGGGTGCACTGTACAGGGATAGTATAGGTGGGTGGGTGCACTGTACAGGGATGGAATGGGTGGGTGCACTGTACAGGGATGGTATGGGTGGATGCATTGTACATGGATGTATGGGTGGGTGCATGCACTCTACAGGGATGGTATGGGTGGATGCATTGTACAGGGATAGTATAGGTGGGTGGGTGCACTGTACAGGGATAGTATAGGTGGGTGGGTGCACTGTACAGGGATGGAATGGGTGGGTGCACTGTACAGGGATGGTATGGGTGGATGCATTGTACAGGGATAGTATAGGTGGGTGGATGCACTGCACAGAGATGGTATGGGTGGATGCACTGTACAGGGATGGTATGGTGGATCACTGCACAGGGATGGTATGGGTGGATACACTGCACAGGGATGGTTGAGTGAATGCACTGTACAGGGATGTATGGGTGGATGCTGTACAGGGATGGTATGGATGGATGCACTGTACAGGGATGGTATGGGTGGATACACTGCACAGGGATGGTATGGGTGAATGCACTGTACAGGGATGGTATGGATGGATGCATTGTACAGGGATGGTATGGTGGATGCATTGTACAGGGATGGTATGGGTGGATACACTGCACAGGGATGGTATGAGTGAATGCACTGTACAGGGATGGTATGGGTGGGTGGATGCACTGTACAGGGATGGTATGAGTGAATGCACTGTACAGGGATAGTATAGGTGGGTGGATGCACTGTACAGGGATGGTATGGATGGATACACTGCACAGGGATGGTATGAGTGGATGCATTGTACAGGGATGGTATGGATGGATGCATGTACAGGGATGGTATGGATGGATACACTGCACAGGGATGGTATGAGTGAATGCACTGTACAGGGATGTTATGGGTGAATGCACTGTACAGGGATGGTATGGATGGATGCATTGTACAGGGATGGTGTGGGTGGATACACTGCACAGGGATGGTATGAGTGAATGCATTGTACAAGGATGGTATGGGTGGATGCACTGTACAGGGATGGTATGGATGGATACATTGTACAGGGATGGTATGGATGGATGCATTGTACAGGGATGGTATGGGTGGATACACTGTACAGGGATGGTATGGGTGAATGCATTGTACAAGGATGGTATGGGTGGATACACTGCACAGGGATGACTGGGTGGATGCACTGTACAGGGATGGTATGGGTGTGTGGACGCACTGTCAGGGATGGTATGGGTGGGTGCAGGGATGGTATGGGTGGGTCACGTGTCAGGGATGGTTGCACTGTACAAATGGTATGAGTGACTGGATGCACTGTATGGGTGGGTACACTGTACAGGAGAGAATGAATGTGTGGCTTAGCTGGCATATATATTCTAAAATTATATGTGTCTTTTTCATATACTATTCAAATTGTTATGATAGTTAAGCTCCAGCATGCCTAGCTATTTGCATAAAGGAGTGGGTCTATGATACATCAGTGCACAGGCTCATAGCCTATGGTTCAATAAGGTTGCTGTGGACCATATTTACAAAGCATGGTATCCCAATTGGCGATCATTAATGTACGATTGCGCCGGAAATTTACGGCCGCGGTCGTACATTTACCGCAAATGCTCGTTAATCAACAAACGTTTGGTCGTAGAATATCATACGGTAGTAAATTAACTCAATGGTATTCTATGGGGAGCGTAAATAAAAATTTGCCAAATGCCTGATAAGTGCGTTAGGTTTCTTTAACACGACTATAACCACTAGAGGGCTCCGAAAGCTACTGTAGCTTTACAGGGAATATGCACAGCAGGAGGACTGAGGAATTAGAATTTACAGTACAGGTCTGTGTGTAGTGGCAGTAAGCAGGGACCCTTATTAGTGCTTCCTCACTTATATTTTATTTTAGGGCCTGTAATACAGGGCATATGGGTGGGTTTTGTGAGATATTATCCCTTATAATACATGATGTAGCAAATATAGAATTAACAATTGACAGTTTGACGCATGGGGCCATATTTATCAAATATCGATATTGTTTTTTATGATCGCCGTAAATAAAGATCGGTTTCTACGATACCCGATTGTTACTTTACAACGATCATAATTCTACGATATCGCCATCGTAAATCTATGTTGCCAATATTGTAGAATAACGACCGTTATCGTAGAAAACCATGGGTGTCGTGGAATAACAATCGTTGCTCTACTGCAACCGCCCGGCTCCTTTAAAAATTGATGGGATCGCGCGGTCGGCGTAAAATAATATTGTTATTCTACGACATCGATCGTTATTCTATGATAACGATCAGCCAATGAGCCTTTGTCCCAGCAAAGGGATTAAAGTGGGCACGAGTTAGGGTGCTGGTGATGTCACAGCTTACAGTGCTAGCTGGAAACATCACTTAATAGATGCAGCTAGATCACTGGAGTCATTTAAAGGTAGGAGTGTGCTGTTTTTAATAAAGGACACTTGTATCAAGACCTAGTTCCCTGGTTTAACTATCATAGAACGGTTATGTTAAACATTAAGCAATATGTTATATATTGTTCATTTTCATTGCCCTGCTCAAAAATGCAGAAACAATTTCTTCCCTTCAATATCATGTGCTGGAGAGGAGGCCAGGCATTGGGAAATCCCATTGCTCCCCAGAGTGTGTCAGGAAGTTGGAATCCCATTCTTATAGACAAAGCGCCGCTATTCTATAAGAAATGCAAAACATTACCTTAAATGTTTTTTTAAAAAGTATCTGGGAATTACTAATTGGTATTTCCAACCCCCAACCTAAATTTTCTGTAGCGTAGGGTACCCCCCCACCCCAACAACCACCGTTAGTTTTTTAAAATAACTCCAGAAACAGACTTACCAGTGTTTTGCTCCCTCAGCTCTCTGCTCCTGGCTCCCTGCTTGCCAGAAGTTGCAAACAGGGGCCGGACCGAACAACACGCTAGGGGAGATGTTATAAGTGGGGTTCAGGGGTAAATGGAGTCAACCCACTATCATTTTAGTGTGGGGTTAACTCCATTTTTCAGAGAGCATCTTTTCTATAAACAGCACAGGCACCCTATGCAATACAATAACTTTCGTTTTTGCGCTACTTATTAAAACGCCATTAAAACTAACGTTGTTTAATGATGGCGTTACCTTTCCAAACTTACCTGCCTCATTCCCACATTACAGTAACTCAATGTGTTGAGTACTGCATCGCAAGAACCCGGAAGTTAGAGGGGTGCAGAAGGTAATATTACATCTCATATCTATTTTCTACTGTATAGTGCGTATAAGTATTTTCAAAAACAATTAAAGTACCTGAGGCATGGAGGTGGATAGGTGCTTTTTATCTCCCAATATCCTTTCTATGAGGAGCAGCAGGACAAATAAAACTGCTTCTGACAGTCTTCCTGAAGGCTTCAGCACTATCTTTTTATAGAATGGCCCAGGGCCATAACCTGGCAGATGAAAACTCAGGGAGTTTCAATAAAAGTTATTATCGTTAAAATGGTGATAATTTTGCCCCAACCAATTAGATCTTATTTAACTTTGAAAGCTAACATCTGATTGGCTGGGGCAAAATTAGCATCACTTTAAACGATAAGAACTTTTATTGAATCTCCCTGCATGTGCTCTAGCTCCTCAACAAAACAATATGGGTGGTGGGAATAATCAACCCTATCTCCTTGCTCCAGGTGCTTTTTATTTTTAACAATTAATTTTTACAGTATATTCTCCTTTAAAGTTGGTTTCAACTGATTTACTGAAGAACAGGAGGTAAATGACTATCTCTTACCCCCGTTCTCTCAGTAAATCTTACAGGAGTGGAGGAGACCCTTACCCGCGGACCCGCTCCAGCCGCCGACTTCACTGACAGTCTCCTTCACTGACGCGTCCTTGCTCCTTTGCACTGTGTGCGCATGCGCGCACAGTGCAAAAGACTGGGGATGCGTCGGAGGCGTCGGGGAATTCGGCGCTGGAGCGGGTCCGCAGGTAAGGGTCTCCTCCTCTCCTGTAGATTTACTGAAGAATGGAACTTTTTTGATGGACATACCCTTTAATGTAAGAGGCTGATGCCTAAAATTAACCTGCAAGTGGACTGTATTGAAGAGTAACTGTAATGCAGTCAGTATACTGTATCTGGCGGTTGGAATCTGCACCCTCAACAATATGAGAACCACACAAAATAACAAAATAAAAACCAATTTAACATAATTTCCCCCATATAGAATATAAATAAATAAGAACACGTAATAACTAAATAGTAATAAAGATTGAAATGGATAGAAAACGTATCTAGTGTAGCACAAAAGCAATGGAAAGATTCCTAAATTCAAACATGGATAGAGAAGAGCAGCAGAAGGAAAGCAAAGAAAAAGGCCTGTTAGACTGGCTCACACTGTACAAGTGAACATCATACAAAACATTTCTCAGGATTGACACCAATGACAGATAATCAAAGGACCTCTAGGTAGGAGACAGCACGATCTGCATATACTGGATCAGAGTAGCACATAGCCACAGAGGAACCAATTACTGGGGTAAAAAACGTGTGTTCCTGTGCTTGACATCTATATTAAATCAAGCCATATTCTAGGTCATTGTCCCACAGCACAGACTGCACAGCCTCAAGTCTTTTCAAAGCAGCTGAATGAAACCAAGATGCTTTCTTCTGGCATTTCTATTAGATAAAAAAAATGTTTAGTAAGCAATAAGGTAAAATATTATTATCATACTAGCAGAAATCATCAAATTATAGAAAATAATAATTACCACTATGGTATTTTATAGGTGATCGTCCAATTATGATTGGGATCGTAAATGCACTATTGTATTTTACAACTATGATTGTAATGGTATGATCCCATTAAGGCACGTTAACTCAAACTAGCGATGGTGCCTTTTTAAATATGGTCCCATATTAGCGCCTTTCCCACTAAGCTTGCATCTAGTAAAGGAAAGCTGATGATGGGGCGACATGACACTTTGGTGTACTGCATGAGAAATTAGGCCTACAAAATTGCAGTCATTGGAGAGCCAGATATCCTTGCCCCATAGCATGTTTAATACCAGCGTAAACTATGTAAATGAAATATGATGGGGCACCATATCACATCGGCAGCTAAATTATTCCTACAACCTGCCATTATTGGAGAGCCAGGCGGCTTTCCCCAACACAATATTGGCTCCTTTCCCAAGAGCATGCATCAAACTTACAGAGAGTTTCTTTTCCTGCTATCCTGGGGACCAGGGTGTTTGGGAGTACAGTTACGAGCTCTGGGGCATCTTTGAGTTTGTGAACTCTGCGAAAGTGGGGTTTTGGGGGGCTACAACCACTTTTAAAGAAGATCTAATCCCATTTTTGGGTGGTGACATTCCTTAGCAATGTTCATGTGCCTATAGCTGCGCTCGACAAAGCTTTCTCTGTGGCTCCCTCTTTAGCTACCCAAGATGTTGCAATTCCCCTATGGAATGACTATTATACCTTGGGGAGATGCCAACTCCTGGACTTCATAGGCTCTGTTGATCGTTCTTACAAGCCATCTCCTTACTGTAGAGACTGTTGATGCTAGTTCTTTTATTTTGGACCCATGGTTTCACAAAAAGGTTTTCTGATCTACTGAAAATTGGGTTCTATCCAAGTAGGCGAGAATGCATGCTCAACATCCAAATTCTTTAGGTCAGGATTGTTTTCTATGTCTTCCACAAAAGGCTGGGAGAACTATTCATTCAAAACTTGATATAACCTTGGGTAAGAAATCCTCCGTTTGATGCATAACAATTGCTTCTGGAAGAATCTTCATGTTGGGCTCCTTAATTGAAGGGCTGCTATTTCACCTGCCCTTCTCCCTGATGTTAATGCAACTAGCAATGGTTTTTAGTGTTAGGTCCCCCATGGAAGGTGATTTTTTTGGTTCAAATGGCGGTTTGACTAAAGATTTAAGTATGGTAGGTAAGTCCCATTGATGCAACAAACATTTTCTTGGTGGTCTAATATGTCGCACCCCTTGCAGAAACTTTTAACTAGGTGTTCCTGAAATAGCTTTCTATCCAGTGCCACTGACAGGCTGATGTTTGTATTTTCAACTTACTGAGACTCAGACATCTATTCAGGCCTTCCTGCAGGAATTACAGGGTTTGAGGAATAGAAGTTGTAAGAAGGGAACTTCATTTGACTGGGCCCACACGTTGAAGGCCTCCCAAATATTGGCATATCTGAACATGGCCCACTAGCCTATATGTACCACCTGACTGGAGCACCCCTCACTGCTCAACCTTCCCCGATCAATCTCCAAGCTGTCAAACTGAAAACCTCTGGGTTTGGGTGAAGAAACTGAACCCTGGTGGGTAGATGATTTTTTGGGGGAGGAAGATGATTGGGTCTTGCATCACTACTACTCCTCAATAAGGGATACCATGGCCTGCATGGCCAGTCTGGTTGATGGCTATGATCTGGATCCTGGAGGATCGGATCTTTTCAAGACCTTGAAAATCAAAGGTATTGGTGGGAATATATATGCCTTCAGATGATCCCAGTCTTGGCTGAGTGCATCTAGGGCAATCGTCCTCTTCTGGGAATATCTCAAAAAGAAATCTCCTTGCTTTGGCATTCTGGGTTGTTGCCATCACATGACATGACAGTCTTGTTTCCACCATCTGAATGTTAGTTCTTGAAATACCTTGTTGTTCCGATTCCATTCTGTGTTATCCAACTATTTAATCGATAACACATCTGCCACTTGATTCTGAACTCCCGGTATGTGTCATGCTGTGAGAGCCGACAAATTCCCACCTTATTATTGGGTTTCTTCTTCATCAAAGTACGGCTCCTCATGCCTCCTTGATTCTTATATATGAGACTGCCTCCACATTGTTGGTTCTTATACATACCGACATCACCTTAATCAGTGTAAGAAAGCCTTAAGGGCTCAGTGGATTTCCTCTATCACTGGTGAGGGTAGATGGGACAAATCACCTCCCCTTGCGCTGAACACACTTCTGGCCTAAGTGGGCTCCCCAAACCTTTCCTGATGCATCTGTAATATGTGAATCCAATTGGAGTCCCTACACAAAGTTTGCTGGCTTCGCCTACCAAGACAGATTTGTTTAAAAGCAATGTTTAAGTTTAATATTGAGACCATCTTGCTACATTTTGTCCCATTTGTAGAAGTAATTGCTGGCTTGGGGGTCTGAACAAAAACCTTTTGGGGGTTCTCAAAACTTCTATATTATGATAGACTACTGCCTTCACCCAGGCCTCTGTACTTCTTCTCTGGCCAAACCTCTCTGAAATTTAACAATCTGGCCCCCACCTAGAGGCTTGGACAAGCTAACTTCATAAGTATTTGGGGTCCTTAACTGCCCTTGGGTTGGGCTGTTTTTCCAGAAAAAGACTGAATTGGCCCCCTTTCCAGGCTGCCGATCTAGAGAATTCCCTTCCAGGTCAGTATTTTCTACTTTCCTCCTACTACTCTCCTACCCAAAATAAATATTTCTGTTTTCTTGGGTATTCCACTGGTCTTCTGCTCCCCGAGGGAGAAAGGTACTCTTACCGCACAAAGACTTCAATATTATTTAATAAAAGGCTTTCCCGAACAGTCTTTTGCCATCAAAGTGAAGCATGCACAGCGAGTTCTTTGACTAGCTGTCAGCATACCAAACTTTGAGCTATAGGCCTTCTAGAGGAGACAGACAACCCTATGCCTCTGGCTTTTCACTTTATAAGATTTCCATCTGATTCCAATCCAAACAATGAAGCCAGTCTGAAGTCTGGTATGGCCTCTGATAGGACTTTCCTCTGTTGATAATGGCCCCCTTCAGTCTATCTACTAAGTCAACATGGACTTCATGAAATCATGGCAACATCCACTTTGCAGGTAGCTCCTGCAGCCAGAAACAACTTTTTAACACAGACTCCAATTTTTTCTTCATTGAGTGCTTCAATGAAGAGGCATGATCTAAAGGCAGAGCTGCTCTCCTTGAGAGCCTAGCTACTGGTGCACGACTGCTGGAGCTTTATCCAGAAGGTTAGAGTATCCTGCTGAAAGAGGTATAGTTTTTCAAACCTATTTCCACTGGGACTTTCCTCGAGACGTTCTGCTATTCGGTGTTAATTAACCTTAAACTCTTCATGAACTGGAAAGCAAGTTTTCTTCTCTAAGAAACAAAACTGATATTGATGTTTGCACCGCTGCTTCATGGGGTTAAAGTATGTTTCACCAGCATAATGACACTTGATACTTTTAAATCAACACACTCCCCATCCTGACTCTGCTGAGGACTCTCTCTCCTGCTTCTAAGGTCGCAGCCTAAGCAGCCTTTAATGACGTTAGGTGGATGGGAGACTTGTTCCTCCTTAATTCCTTGAGACAGCGCCTGGGTATGCATGTAAAAATGTCTGGCTGTTTCACCAACACCACGCGCAGAGCTAGTTAAGATTCTTTTTTAAAAAAATAACAAGGTGTTTTAGTCTGGGCAGGGGGCATCTAAAATACCCCAAAAGGTTTCACATAGGATGCGGGGAACCAAGGATGGACCTGAATGGTGGGAGGGGGACCAAGGGAGGCTGAAGGCACAGAAAGGCACGGATTGAGGTGACATCAGCCAGCTTGGATTACAGTTGCGATGTTCCTGGTCTGAAAAAAGGATGCTGCAAAAACTTATGTATCTTCAATTTGGCTAAGGATTTTAATGGGGATGGCTTGTTTTAAAGCTAGAATCATGGCCAATAACATACAATTAGTTTTTGTGGTGGACTTGCCCTTTAAAATCCTTACCTTACTCCTCTTCTCCAAATGGTTCTATGGTTCTCCTGCAGTGCCTGTTCAAAGTCCCAGACAGTGAAGCCCACCCCCAAATGCCAAGTTAGCTTTGTTAAAAAAAAAGCAGCAAAACATACTTACACTCCCGTGTTCCCGCGGCTGTCGGACGCAGAAACAAAGTATGTTTCTGGGGCTTGTTTTACAATATATATATAAATATTCTTAAGAACATTCAACCACTTACCCAGCTCCTTGTAGAAGTTTGCCAATGTTCTCTCTACACGGCAACGGATGCCATTTAAATCAGCAGGGATTACAGAACTGGTTCTGGTAGTGTTAAGTTTATTACTGGCCTTGTGTTGATTTCATCTGAAAACCATCGAGAAGAAAAATCCCAGCCTGACTCTGCAGCAGTTTTCAGCTCTGCCAGTAAAGCTGTTTAGAACCTAGAAAATAATTTATATAGAATAAGGTGCACATGGAGATTATGGCTGACAACGGGGGCTTCAAGACCTTTTGGCTCAATTTTTTAAAGCTGCCCCCTTTCATAATACCATTGCGCTCTTTTACTACCTCACTGAATTCTACAGCCAACATTCGTAAATTAACAAATGTTCATTTACGGCCGCTGTTGTACATTAATGGTAACGTGCAGTATCAGTAACTTGCGAATATGGCCCGTTTAGGATCTATCGATCATTTGTCAGCCAACACGAACTATTGATTGTTTCCTTTTATCCTGTAAGTGTAATGACCTCTAGAGGCCATGCATGAAGCATTGTAACAAAATTTAAAATACATGTTATCCATTTCCCTTAACCATGAATATTATAAATACAATCTTAAAAACACGTATTAAACAGAGTATGCATTATATTCTTTATTTAAACTATTTGATTGGAGGCCCTACATCTCCTGATCCATCTTTCCTCACAAATAAGTAAATCTTAATGCAGTTGCTACAATGGGCACATGATAAGCTGGGAACATTCCCTCTCTTTGTAACCCAGTTAAAGTGAGCTGTCTTTCAACTTCATCAGAGCCCAAATCTGCTCTTACTAGCGAATCTCTCAGTGAACCTGACCTTTGTTGAAATCTAGGGAGGTTCCTAAATGACAGGACCCCTGAAAGGTTGGCACTTAATATGCCCCAATGTTTCCTAACTACACTTGCAGTCTATGGGTAATCTGGTGAAAAAAAACAATTTTATTGCTTGTGTTGTCCTTTACAGAATACCTTTTCCTGATTTTCTTTAGCAAATTACTGGATATACTTATCCTCTATTATGCGTGTTTAACTTGTAATTTATCTGTTACAGTTCCTTTATTTTATCAAATTGGGACTTGGGAATCACCCACTTTACATGGTTTGGATCTAAGGAGGAAAATCATTTAAAGTGTTCCTATCCATTGGTTTATGAGAAAAGATCATTCAGACAGACTCCACTGTCCACTCCACTGACTATAGGTCGTCCGGGCAGCATATCAATGTTAATGTTTTTATGACTTTTGGGGAGGACATAGAGAACAGGGTTGTTGGGTTCTCAGATGTTGGGTAGTTGTATAATGACCATCATGATTGTTTTTCAAAGGCTGCTTTTAGCTCTTTTTCTATTGTGTTCCCATCCACTTATTCTTTTTCCTTTTTTTACACGTTTATTTACACACTGTCTTTTTCCTTGTCTGCTGTGTTTATTACCAATTGCTTTTTTCTTTCTACTCACAGGGCCCTGCTGACAACAATTACAGATTCTACCTTGCACAATAGTACCAGCAAGCTCATAGTCATCAGATAGGATTCTGGTCTGCATTGTTATACCCAATGTTAATCTGTTTATACCATCAAGAAACAATATTATGTGATCATTATTATGTAAACATATGCTTACACTTTTAAGGAAAAAAAGTCTAATAATATTTGAAAAGTTTGATTGCTTCTCCATAAAATGATGATCTGGATGGCTATATTTTTATCTCAAAAGGTTCTATTTCCTAAAAATGTATGTTATTATTGGTGGGGCACCTCCTCTTCTCCCCAAGCTCCTGTGCATCTGATTTGCACCCCTCCCTGCGAGACAAAACCTCATTTGGCACAACTCCCCATAGACTTTAATGGGGCTAACATGACCACCAACAAAAGGACCAAGGGAAACAGGAAGCAATTATATCTGAATGGTTTTAAGGTTTTTTTTTGCATTAAAAAATGAAATATATAGCAGATAAGGTCCTAATCACACAGGGAATCATCTGAACATTATTAGTAGGAGGTATCCGTTTCCGCTAATGTTCCTCTGAGAGGTTTCTGACATGCGCATTATAAGTTCTCCTCCTCCCTCCCCCTTCCTCCAGCGCTAAGACTCAGCCAATCACTGAGCAGTTGCCAGTCCGGACCCTTCTGCTGCTTCACGATCAGAATAAGCACAGAAGGCTGTCAATGGAAGAGGGTTGGTTGTAATTTGGAAGATTACAACCTAAGGAGGTCTAGGTTATTGAAACATTTCAAAGAAGATATTTGTCTTGTTTAGGGTACAATTACTATGTTCAAATTTCATGTAAAATAACTAATGTTGGTACATATTTCACTGACATACATGTTCAGTTTGTAAACTGCTGCTTTCTTTTTTTATCCTCACACTAAGAGGATAAGGCAGGTTTCTCTAAATGAGGCCATATCTAAACAACAAAACACTACCCTCAGTAATAGGTTTTACATTCCTTCAAATAAGGCAAGTAACCTTTTGCACTTTTGTTGATATTGGCAGCAGGTCATATGAGCGTCTATCAAGCAAGAAGGTACCAACGTCAATTGCATAGGCGAGATAATAATAAGTCAGCATCTTTGGCCATGTTCAGCAAGTATATCAGTCCATACGGATTAGCAGATACCGCAAATAAATATAGGAGTGCAAGCCAAGGGTCAACTACAGGGTGGTCCGATTAGCAAATTTGTTCAGGGACTGAAATAAGTACTAGGACAAAACTAAAGCCATGGACACACGTCAGACCCACAGGCTTCTGAACCACCCCCAAGTGCGTTCACTTGTGTGACGAATGGGCACATGTGCCGTGCACTCGTTGTGCTGGGGGTTGGTTCCTCGGTCCGTGCTTGTTTGTGTGTACAAGGCTTTAGAGATTAATGAATTTAACAGAGATTCAGAATGCCTAAAAAAATGGGTTTTGAAATGTCATCCAGTCATGGTATATCTGTAATTCCACGTGGTTGTAAGTTTACGATACCCACAGGATTGGAACTTTCTGATCCACGGGTTTATAAAGACCTAGTCATAAGTCAAATGCTTGAATTACACAGCAGGATAATTGATCTTACCTTGGCTCTCCAACCAGCACACGGTACCGTTTAAAACACATACTTTTATCCCCAATGTCACTGTGACGTTTCGATTCTTCATCCAGAAGTCATACTCTTTCTCATTAGGTGGACATTTTTTCTGTTTAAAAAGAGTGTATTCAGGTCATTAGCTTGCAATTGTATTTTGACAGCATCAAGAAATTTTACCAGAGATTCAAACATTAGAAATAAACATATGATATGTTGTGGTACCTGAGAAAAGTATATTCTTTTGAAAATTCATATAGCTCTCCATCATCAAGGTAAGAAATGGTGGCTGGCTCCTGTGTAGGTAATAGACCGCCCTCCATTGGGAATCAGTCCAAACCTGAGAAAATGTATAACTAATTTAAAAAATTATTTTAATGGTGTTTTTCTTTTTAAATAACTTCTTCCATATTAACAATAACCAAATCTACTCTGATAGATATTAAACAATATAGTTATTGTTGGTCTTAGCATTAATACTTGTGAAGGTTCTCATTCATCAGGTCATAGAATATCTATTGTATACTTGACTTAAAGTTTAGTTCTTGAAAACGTTTTGCTAATCATCCGACTGGATCTCTCTGAATTGAGAAAGCTGTTGTGACTAGTTAACATCTTCAATTACTAGGGCCTGAAAAAAAAACGTAGGGAGAGGGAGGGGGGAGGGATGGAAGGGCTGCTCTGAGCAAACCAAAAACCACTGAGAGGACAGCTCAGAGGCGGAACATGCCCTTTAATTAACTATAACGATTGTAGATTAACAATTGCTAAACGGAAAATTAATGGTTGTTTTAACAAGCGATACTGTGCCTTTACAATAGTGCCTTAAACTTCAAGTCAAGTGATCTAGCTAACTATCCCTTAAGCTTACCCTGGACAGTTTTGATACCAACTCTTTGCTACAATGTAGTCAACACCTTGGATTCAGGAGGTCCCTACTCCTTTCTGTCATCTGCTGATTGTGACACATTACAGGTATTGTCAACAGTGAAAGACTAGAGAAACATCTCAAGATCTAAACTTCAAGTCTGAATAAGATCAGTTTTAGCATCCGGTTGTCCATTAAGGAAAAGTCACCCTACAACACCCGTGTTTTCTATGTTACTTTTTACTACAGATCTACCTATTAGAAATCAATAAAAATGTTCACTACAGAAATCCCCCAGTTACTTAACTTTCAGTTATAATCTTATTTATGTTATCTAACTCTGGGAGAAAGCCATCTTTCTCCTGGAAGTCTTCTTTAAAGGGCAACTCCACCCTCATAAGAACATCTTTTAGAATAATGATCTCTTTAAAATATGTTGATATATCATACTTGTCCTATCAATTCATTACTGTATGCCTGCTATGCTTCTGGATGCCTCATGGAAACTGAGCATTTAGAAACCGGTACTGGCCGGGCATGCTCAGAAAAGCAGACGGGATTAACATCCAGTCTTTGGCTGTGATGTCAACTGTCAAATCCATAACTAACAGTTGCTAACTGGAAGACCAGGAAGCAAAACGAGGCAACAGGACATTGTGCAGTATTTCAGGTTAGACTTTTATTTTAATTTCAAACTACTACGTTTAGGGTTTTGGGGGATGATTTTCATGCATGTAAGTTTTCATTTCAGGGCTGGACTTGCCCTTTAGTTATTTGTGGTTTAAAAGGGCACACCACTTAAAAAAAAAAACTCCCCAACATCATTTAATAAACAGTGGCAAGCATGTACAGTTTTCATCCACCAGGTTAGTGTCCTGGGCTTTCCTATATTAAAGATAACGCTTAAAATAAAACTTGTGGAAGTTTGGCAGAATCTTTTTCTTTGTGCTGGTGCTCCTCATAGAAACAATATTGTGGAGGTAGGAATTACCAATCTTACCTCCCTGCCCCAGGTACTTTTCAGTTTAACTGTTTTTCTAACAGCTTTATATGCACTAGGTTTCCTTTAATTCTTGGGTAAAAAAAAACTACTAAATCACTTTCCTTGCAGATGTGGTAAGACAATGTGCATATGTATGCTTCATTCACTCACCGGGACGATGGATGTCTCTTCAGATATTTACTGTATAGATTGCAGTTACAGATTGTGCAAATACAGTCATGGTCAAAAGTTTTTGACAAAATGTGTGTGTTTGTGGATCCAGTATTGTGGTGACTACATTTTTATTACTGTGCAGCGGTAGGCCATTCAATTTCCCTGGAGGCCCCATGAGAAACCAGGACTGTTGTGGAGGGTCAGATACACTAGTGAGTGTAGCATGTAGATAAGTTGCATCCAGTTGGATTGAAAGAATCTGCTCTTTCTAATGAAAGCCTTTTCAAGCTGTACATATCATGTGCCAAGAGACCCTTGCCTTGAAATTCGATATTCAGGTCTGCATTAGTGCAATCGGATCAACAGTAAACCCAGATCTGCCACCAGTCTGCATCTGAAAGTGTTTGAATGATTTTGCTTTTGTCCTCACAAAACTCTCTAATCCTCTATACTCTCTGGTCCCAAGCCTTTTAAAGGGGAATTCTACCCTATATTTCTCTTTTCCCAGTACCCCAACGTGAGGACCTAAGTTGCCCCTCTCCCCTGGGTATTTTCTCAATCACATCTTCCAATTGGACTAAAGAACGAAGGGATTGGGACAGGACCTATGACTTAGGTCATTTTAAAATTTTTTACACATTAGGTGGACATCCCTGCACTTTTAATAATTCCCCCAAAATCAAAATACATCTTTCAGTTTACAACACAAATACTTTCTGTATGGCTGACTTACTTGTCTACCATGATAAAAGTTCTCTATCATCCTCTTTGCAGTGTTGGTCCATTTCTGAGAGAAGAAGTCCATTATGATCCAGTAGGAATCCCTGAGGAAATGAAAAAGCATAGATCCTTAAATTCCCCTTCTCACAATGTATTATGTACAGTGAATATGTACTCTCTCCTGAATAATATAAGAATATGAGACATCACCAAGACCTTTCATGCACAAAGACACAGGCATTTACTGTATGAAGGATATGAAACTCCAGGGTGAAATTAATGCTCTTCCCTTTTTAGCAGGACATTATTTCCCATATACAAGTTCTATGATACTGATGACATAGCTAAGCACAGATTATAACTGAGGGTAAGCACATATATAAATTTAATCTACAGAAACTTGTTGCTTTTGCGCAAGGGCGTTAGTCTCCTAGAGTCTAGAGGATGCATAAATTAAACATAAGATAATTAAATCAAGTTTCCTAACCATCTTCCCGGGTGCACTGTACAGGGATGGTATGGGTGGATGCATTGTACAGGGATGGTATGGGTGGGTGCATGCACTCTACAGGGATGGTATGGGTGGGTGCACTGTACAGGGATGGTATGGGTGGATGCATTGTACAGGGATAGTATAGGTGGGTGGATGCACTGCACAGAGATGGTATGGGTGGATGCACTGTACAGGGATGGTATGGGTGGATACACTGCACAGGGATGGTATGGGTGGATACACTGCACAGGGATGGTATGAGTGAATGCACTGTACAGGGATGGTATGGGTGGATGCACTGTACAGGGATGGTATGGATGGATGCACTGTACAGGGATGGTATGGGTGGATACACTGCACAGGGATGGTATGGGTGAATGCACTGTACAGGGATGGTATGGATGGATGCATTGTACAGGGATGGTATGGATGGATGCATTGTACAGGGATGGTATGGGTGGATACACTGCACAGGGATGGTATGAGTGAATGCACTGTACAGGGATGGTATGGGTGGGTGGATGCACTGTACAGGGATGGGATGAGTGAATGCACTGTACAGGGATAGTATAGGTGGGTGGATGCACTGTACAGGGATGGTATGGATGGATACACTGCACAGGGATGGTATGAGTGGATGCATTGTACAGGGATGGTATGGATGGATGCATTGTACAGGGATGGTATGGATGGATACACTGCACAGGGATGGTATGAGTGAATGCACTGTACAGGGATGGTATGGGTGAATGCACTGTACAGGGATGGTATGGATGGATGCATTGTACAGGGATGGTGTGGGTGGATACACTGCACAGGGATGGTATGAGTGAATGCATTGTACAAGGATGGTATGGGTGGATGCACTGTACAGGGATGGTATGGATGGATACATTGTACAGGGATGGTATGGATGGATGCATTGTACAGGGATGGTATGGGTGGATACACTGTACAGGGATGGTATGGGTGAATGCATTGTACAAGGATGGTATGGGTGGATACACTGCACAGGGATGACATGGGTGGATGCACTGTACAGGGATGGTATGGGTGTGTGGACGCACTGTACAGGGATGGTATGGGTGGGTGCAGGGATGGTATGGGTGGGTGCACTGTGCAGGGATGGTTGCACTGTACAAGGATGGTATGAGTGACTGGATGCACTGTATGGGTGGGTACACTGTACAGGAGAGAATGAATGTGTGGCTTAGCTGGCATTATAATAATTCTAAAATTATATAATGTGTCTTTTTCATATACATATTCAAATTGTTATGATAGTTAAGCTCCCAGCATGCCTAGCTATTTGCATAAAGGAGTGGGTCTATGATACATCAGTGCACAGGCTCATAGCCTATGGTTCAATAAGGTTGCTGTGGACCATATTTACAAAGCATGGTATCCCAATTTTGGCGATCAGTAATGTACGATTGCGCTCGGAAATTTACGGCCGCGGTCGTACATTTACGCCAAATGCTCGTTAATCAACAAACGTTTGGTCGTAGAATATCATACGGTAGTAAATTAACTCAATGGTATTCTATGGGGAGCGTAAATAAAAATTTGCCAAATGCCTGATAAGTGCGTTAGGTTTCTTTAACAACGACTATAACCACTAGAGGGCTCCGAAAGCTACTGTAGCTTTACAGGGAATATGCACAGCAGGAGGACTGAGGAATTAGAATGTTACAGTACAGGTCTGTGTGTAGTGGCAGTAAGCAGGGACCCTTATTAGTGCTTCCTCACTTATATTTTATTTTAAGGGCCTGTAATACAGGGCATATGGGTGGGTTTGTGGAGATATTATCCCTTATAATACATGATGTAGCAAATATAGAATTACAATTGACAGTTTGACGCATGGGGCCATATTTATCAAATATCGATATTGTTTTTTATGATCGCCGTAAAATAAAGATCGGTTTTCTACGATACCGATTGTTACTTTACAACGATCATAATTCTACGATATCGCCATCGTAAATCTATGTTGCCAATATTGTAGAATAACGACCGTTATCGTAGAATAACCATGGGTGTCGTGGAATAACAATCGTTGCTCTACTGCAACCGCCCGGCTCCTTTAAAAATTGATGGGATCGCGCGGTCGGCGTAAAATAATGATTGTTATTCTACGACATCGATCGTTATTCTATGATAACGATCAGCCAATGAGCCTTTGTCCCAGCAAAGGGATTAAAGTGGGCACGAGTTAGGGTGCTGGTGATGTCACAGCTTACAGTGCTAGCTGGAAACATCACTTAATAGAATGCAGCTAGATCATCCTGGAGTCATTTTAAAGGTAGGAGTGTGCTGTTTTTAATAAAGGACACTTGTATCAAGACCTAGTTCCCTGGTTTAACTATCATAGAACGGTTATGTTAAACATTAAGCAATATGTTATATATTGTTCATTTTCATTGCCCTGCTCAAAAATGCAGAAAAACAATTTCTTACCTTCAATTATCATGTGCTGGAGAGGAGGCCAGGCATTGGGGAAATCCCATTGCTCCCCAGAGTGTGTCAGGGAAGTTGGAATCCCATTCTTATAGGACAAAGCGCCGCTATTCTATAAGAAATGCAAAACATTACCTTAAAAATGTTTTTTAAAAAGTATCTGGGAATTACTAATTGGTATTTCCAACCCCCAACCTAAAATTTTCTGTAGCGTAGGGTACCCCAGCCCACCCCAACAACCACGTTAGTTTTTTAAAATAAACTCCAGAAACAGACTTACCAGTGTTTGCTCCCTCAGCTCTCTGCTCCTGGCTCCCTGCTTGCCAGAAGTTGCAAACAGGGGCCGGACCGAACAACACGCTAGGGGAGATGTTATAAGTGGGGTTCAGGGGTAAAATGGAGTCAAACCCACTATCAGTTTAGTGTGGGGTTAACTCCATTTTTCAGAGAGCATCTTTTCTATAAACAGCACAGGCACCCTATGCAATACAAATAACTTTCGTTTTTGCGCTACTTATTAAAACGCCATTAAAACTAACGTTGTTTAAATGATGGCGTTACCTTTCACAAACTTTACCTGCCTCATTCCCACATTACAGTAACTCAATGTGTAAATGAGTACTGCATCGCAAGAACCCGGAAGTTAGAGGGGTGCAGAAGGTAAATATTACATCTCATATCTATTTTCTACTGTATAGTGCGTATAAAGTATTTTCAAAAACAATTAAAGTACCTGAGGCATGGAGGTTGGATAGGTGCTTTTTATCTCCCAATATCCTTTCTATGAGGAGCAGCAGGACAAATAAAACTGCTTCTGACAGTCTTCCTGAATGCTTCAGCACTATCTTTTATATAGAATGGCCCAGGGCCATAACCTGGCAGATGAAAACTCAGGGAGTTTCAATAAAAGTTATTATCGTTAAAAATGGTGATAATTTTGCCCCAACCAATTAGATCTTATTTAACATTTGAAAGCTAACATCTGATTGGCTGGGGCAAAATTAGCATCACTTTAAACGATAAGAACTTTTATTGAATCTCCCTGCATGTGCTCTAGCTCCTCAACAAAACAATATTGGGTGGTGGGAATAATCAACCCTATCTCCTTGCTCCAGGTGCTTTTTATTTTTAACAAATTAATTTTTACAGTATAATTCTCCTTTAAAGTTGGTTTCAACTGATTTACTGAAGAACAGGAGGTAAATGCACTATCTCTTACCTCCCGTTCTTCAGTAAATCTTACAGGAGTGGAGGAGACCCTTACCCGCGGACCCGCTCCAGCGCCGACTTCACTGACAGTCTCCTTCACTGACGCGTCCTTGCTCCTTTGCACTGTGTGCGCATGCGCGCACAGTGCAAAAGACTGGGGATGCGTCGGAGGCGTCGGGGAATTCGGCGCTGGAGCGGGTCCGCAGGTAAGGGTCTCCTCCTCTCCTGTAAGATTTACTGAAGAATGGAACTTTTTTGATGGACATACCCTTTAATGTAAGAGGCTGATGCCTAAAATTAACCTGCAAGTGGACTGTATTGAAGAGTAACTGTAATGCAGTCAGTATACTGTATCTGGCAGGTTGGAATCTGCACCTCAACAATATGAGAACACACAAGAAATAACAAAATAAAAACCAATTTAACATAATTTCCCCCATATAGAATATAAAATAAATAAGAACACGTAATAACTAAATAGTAATAAAGATTGAAATGGATAGAAAAACGTATCTAGTGTAGCACAAAAGCAATGGAAAGATTCCTAAATTCAAACATGGATAGAGAAGAGCAGCAGAAGGAAAGCAAAGAAAAAGGCCTGTTAGACTGGCTCACACTGTACAAGTGAACATCATACAAAACATTTCTCAGGATTGACACCAAATGACAGATAATCAAAGGACCTCTAGGTAGGAGACAGCACGATCTGCATATACTGGATCAGAGTAGCACATAGCCCACAGAGGAACCAGATTACTGGGGTAAAAACGTGTGTTCCTGTGCTTGACATCTATATTATAATCAAGCCATATTCCTAGGTCATTGTCCCACAGCACAGACTGCACAGCCTCAAGTCTTTTCAAAGCAGCTGAATGAAACCAAGATGCTTTCTCTGGCATTTCTATTAGATAAAAAAAATGTTATAGTAAGCAATAAGGTAAAATATTATTATCATACTAGCAGAAATCATCAAATTATAGAAAATAATAAATTACCACTATGGTATTTTATAGGTGATCGTCCAATTATGATTGGGATCGTAAATGCACTATTGTAATTTTACAACTATGATTGTAATGGTATGATCCCATTAAAGGCACGTTAACTCAAACTAGCGATGGTGCCTTTTTAAATATGGTCCCATATTAGCGCCTTTCCCACTAAGCTTGCATCTAGTAAAGGAAAGCTGATGATGGGGCGACATGACACTTTGGTAGTACTGCATGAGAAATTAGGCCTACAAAATTGCAGTCATTGGAGAGCCAGATATCCTTGCCCCATAGCATGTTTAATACCAAGCGTAAACTATGTAAATGAAATATGATGGGGCACCATATCACATCGGCAGCTAAATTATTCCTACAAACCTGCCATTATTGGAGAGCCAGGCAGGCTTTCCCCAACACAATATTGGCTCCTTTCCCAAAGAGCATGCATCAAACTTACAGAGAGTTTCTTTTCCTGGCTATCCTGGGACCGGGTTGGGTAAGTAAGCTCTGGGGCATCTTTGAAGTGTGTGAACTCTGCGAAAGTGGGGTTTGGGGGGCTAATACACATTTTAAAGAAGATACATTTTTGGGCTGGACATTCCCTTTAGCAAATGTATTGGGCGTTGCCTATGTAGCTGCTCGACAAACTGCTTCTTTTGTGGCTCCCTCTTTAGCTACCCAAGATGTTGCAATTCCCCTAGTGGAATGACTATTATACCTTGGGGAGATGCCAACTCCTGGACTTCATAGGCTCTGTTGATCGTTCTTACAAGCCATCTCCTTACTGTAGAGACTGTTGATGCTAGTTCTTTTATTTTGGACCCATGGTTATCACAAAAAGGTTTTCTGATCTACTGAAAATTTGGGTTCTATCCAAGTAGGCGAGAATGCATGCTCAACATCCAAATTCTTTAGGTCAGGATTTGTTTCTATGTCTTCCACAGAAAAGGCTGGGAGAACTATTCATTCAAAACTTGATATAACCTTGGGTAAGAAATCCTCCGTTTGATGCATAACAATTGCTTCTGGAAGAATCTTCATGTTGGGCTCCTTAATTGAAAGGGCTGCTATTTCACCTGCCCTTCTCCCTGATGTTAATGCAACTAGCAGAATGGTTTTTAGTGTTAGGTCCCCCATGGAAGGTGATTTTTTTGGTTCAAATGGCGGTTTGACTAAAGATTTAAGTATGGTAGGTAAGTCCCATTGATGCAACAAACATTTTCTTGGTGGTCTAATATGTCGCACCCCTTGCAAGAAACTTTTAACTAGGTGTTCCTGAAATAGCTTTCTATCCAGTGCCACTGACAAGGCTGATGTTTGTATTTTCAACTTACTGAGACTCAGACATCTATTCAGGCCTTCCTGCAGGAATTACAGGGTTTGAGGAATAGATAGTTGTAAGAAGGGAACTTCATTTGACTGGGCCCACACGTTGAAGGCCTCCCAAATATTGGCATATCTGAACAATGGCCCACTAGCCTATATGTACCACCTGACTGGAGCAACCCTCACTGCTCAACCTTCCCCGATCAATCTCCAAGCTGTCAAACTGAAAACCTCTGGGTTTGGGTGAAGAAACTGAACCCTGGTGGAGTAGATGATTTTTTGGGGGAGGAAGATGAAGTGGGTCTTGCATCACTAACCTCCTCAATAAGGGATACCATGGCCTGCATGGCCAGTCTGGTATGATGGCTATGATCTGGATCCTGGAGGATCGGATCTTTTCAAGACCTTGAAAATCAAAGGTATTGGTGGGAATATATATGCCTTCAGATGATCCCAGTCTTGGCTGAGTGCATCTAGGGCAATCGTCCTCTTCTGGGAATATCTCAAAAAGAAATCTCCTTGCTTTGGCATTCTGGGTTGTTGCCATCACATGACATGACAGTCTTGTTTCCACCATCTGAATGTTAGTTCTTGAAATACCTTGTTGTTCCGATTCCATTCTGTGTTATCCAACTATTTAATCGATAACACATCTGCCACTTGATTCTGAACTCCCGGTATGTGTCATGCTGTGAGAGCCGACAAATTCCCCACCTTATTATTGGGGTTTCTTCCTTCATCAGAGTACGGCTCCTCATGCCTCCTTGATTCTTAATATATGAGACTGCCTCCACATTGTTGGTTCTTATACATACCGACATCACCTTAATCAGTGGTAAGAAAGCCTTAAGGGCTCAGTGGATTTCCTCTATCACTGGTGAGGGTAGATGGGACAAATCACCTCCCCATTGCGCCTGAACACACTTCTGGCCTAAGTGGGCTCCCCAAACCTTTCCTGATGCATCTGTTAATATGTGAATCCAATTGGAGTCCCTACACAAAGATTTGCTGGCTTCGCCTACCAAGACAGATTTGTTTTAAAAGCAATGTTTAAGTTTAATATTTGAGACCAATCTTGCTACATTTTGTCCCATTTGTAGAAGTAATTGCTGGCTTGGGGGTCTGAACAAAAAAATCCTTTTGGGGGTTCTCAAAACTTCTATATGATATGATAGACTACTGCCTTCACCCAGGCCTCTGACTTCTTCTCTGGCCAAACCTCTCTGAAATTTAACAATCTGGCCCCCACCTAAGAGGCTTGGACAAGCCTAACTTCATAAGTATTTGGGGTCCTTAACTGCCCTTGGGTTGGGCTGTTTTTCCAGAAAAAGACTGAATTGGCCCCCTTTCCAGGCTGCCGATCTAGAGAATTCCCTTCCAGGTCAGTATTTTCTACTTTCCTCCTACTACTCTCCTACCCAAAAATCAATATTTCTGTTTTCTTGGGTATTCCACTGGTCTTCTGCTCCCCGAGGGAGAAAGGTACTCTTACCGCACAAAGACTTCAATATTATTTAATAAAAGGCTTTCCCGAACAGTCTTTTGCCATCAAAGTGAAGCATGCACAGCGAGTTCTTTGACTAGCTGTCAGCATACCAAACTTTGAGCTATAAGGCTCTTCTAGAGGAGACAGACAACCCTATGCCTCTGGCTTTTCACTTTATAAGATTTCCATCTGATTCCAATCCAAACAATGAAGCCAGTCTGAAGTCTGGTATGGCCTCTGATAGGACTTTCCTCTGTTGATAATGGCCCCCTTCAGTCTATCTACTAGAGTCAACATGGACTTCATGAAATCATGGCAACATCCACTTTGCAGGTAGCTCCTGCAGCCAGAAACAACTTTTTTAACACAGACTCCAATTTTTTCTTCATTGAGTGCTTCAATGAAGAGGCATGATCTAAAGGCAGAGCTGCTCTCCTTGAGAGCCTAGCTACTGGTGCATCGACTGCTGGAGCTTTATCCAGAAGGTTAGAGTAATCCTGCTGAAAGAGGTATAGTTTTTCAAACCTATTTTCCACTGGGACTTTCCTCGAGACGTTCTGCTATTCGGTGTTAATTAACCTTTTAAACTCTTCATGAACTGGAAAGCAAGTTTTCTTCTTCCTAAGAAACAAAACTGATATTGATGTTTGCACCGCTGCTTCATTGGTTAAAGTATGTTTCACCAGCATAATGACACTTGATACTTTTAAATCAAACACACTCTCCTCATCTCCTGACTCTGCTGAGGACTCAATCTCTCCTGCTTCTAAGGTCGCAGCCTAAGCAGCCTTTAATGACTGTTGAGGTGGATGGGAGACTTGTTCCTCCTTAATTCCTTGAGACAGCGCCTGGGTAATGCAATGTAAAATGTCTGGCTGTTTCACCAACACCAGCGCAAGAGCTAGTTAAGATTCTTTTTTTAAAAAAATAACAAGGTGTTTTAGTCTGGGCAGGGGGCATCTAAAATACCCCAAAAGGATTTCACAATAGGATGCAGGGGAACCAAGGATGGACCTGAATGGTGGGAGGGGGACCAAGGGAGGCTGAAGGCACAGAAAAGGCACGGATTGAGGTGACATCAGCCAGCTTGGATTACAGTTGCGATGTTCCTGGTCTGAAAAAAGGATGCTGCAAAAACTTATGTATCTTCAATTTGGCTAAAAGGATTTTAATGGGGGATGGCTTGTTTTAAAGCTAGAATCATGGCCAATAACATACAATTTTAGTTTTTGTGGTGGACTTGCCCTTTAAAATCCTTACCTTACTCCTCTTCTCCAAATGGTTCTATGGTTCTCCTGCAGTGCCTGTTCAAAGTCCCAGACAGTGAAGCCCACCCCCAAATGCCAAGTTAGCTTTGTTAAAAAAAAAGCAGCAGAAACATACTTACACTCCCGTGTTCCCGCGGCTGTCTGACGCAGAAACAAAGTATGTTTCTGGGGCTTGTTTTACAAATATATATATAAATATTCTTAAGAACATTCAACCACTTACCCAGCTCCTTGTAGAAGTTTGCCAATGTTCTCTCTACACGGCACAGGATGCCATTTAAATCAGCAGGGATTACAGAACTGGTTCTGGTAGTGTTAAGTTTATTATCTGGCCTTGTGTTGATTTCATCTGAAAACCATCGAGAAGAAAAATCCCAGCCTGACTCTGCAGCAGTTTTCAGCTCTGCCAGTAAAGACTGTTTAGAACCTAGAAAATAATTTATATAGAATGAAGGTGCACATGGAGATTATGGCTGACAAACGGGGGCTTCAAGACCTTTTGGCTCAATTTTTTAAAGCTGCCCCCTTTCATAGAATACCATTGCGCTCTTTTACTACCTCACGGTATTCTACAGCCGAACATTCGTAAATTAACAAATGTTCATTTACGGCCGCTGTTGTACATTAATGGTAACGTGCAGTATCAGTAACTTGCGAATATGGCCCGTTTAGGATCTATCGATCATTTGTCAAGCCAACACGAACTATTGATTGTTTCCTTTTATCCTTGTAAGTGTAATGACCTCTAGAGGCCATGCATGAAGCATTGTAACAAAATTTAAAATACATGTTATCCAATTTCCCTTAAACATGAATATTATAAATACAATCTTAAAAACACGTATTAAAGCAGAGATATTGCATTATATTCTTTATTTAAACTATTTGATTGGAGGCAATACAATCTCCTGATCCATCTTGCCTCACAAATAAGTAAATCTTAATGCAGTTGCTACAATGGGCACATGATAAGCTGGGGAACATTCCCTCTCTTTGTAACCCAGTTAAAGTGAGCTGTCTTTCAACTTCATCAGAGCCCAAATCTGCTCTTACTAGCGAATCTCTCAGTGAACCTGACCTTTTGTGTGAAATCTAGGGAGGTTCCCTAAATGACAGGACCCCTGAAAGGTTGGCACTTAATATGCCCCAATGTTTCCTAACTACACTTGCTAGTCTATGGGATAATCTGGTGAAAAAAACAATTTTATTGCTTTGTTTGTCCTTTACAGAATACCTTTTCCTGATTTTCTTTAGCAAATTACATGGATATACTTATCC
This sequence comes from Hymenochirus boettgeri, assembly GCA_019447015.1. Classification (NCBI taxonomy): domain Eukaryota; kingdom Metazoa; phylum Chordata; class Amphibia; order Anura; family Pipidae; genus Hymenochirus; species Hymenochirus boettgeri. The sequence goes on along the minus strand of CM033475.1, from coordinate 146,205,273 downwards.
TCTTATTATGCGTGTTTAACTTGTAATTTATCTGTTACAGTTCTCTTTATTTTATCAAATTGGGACTTGGGAATCACCCACTTTACATGGTTTGGATCTAAGGAGGAAAAATCATGTAAAGTGTTCCTATCCATTGGTTTATGAGAAAAGATCATTCAGACAGACTCCACTGTCCACTCCACTGACTATAGGTCGTCCGGGCAGCATATCAATGTTAATGTTTTTATGACTTTTGGGGAGGACATAGAGAACAGGGGTTGTTGGGTTCTCAGATGTTGGGTAGTTTAGTAAATGACCATCTATGATTGTTTTTCAAAGGCTGCTTTTAGCTCTTTTTCTATTGTGTTCCCATCCACTTATATATACATTTTTATCTTCCAATATTTTACACGTTGTATTTACACACTGTTCTTTTCCTTGTCTGCTGTGTTTATTACCAAATTGCTTTTTTTCTTTCTACTCACAGGGCCCTGCTGACAAACAATTACAGATTCATACCTTGCACAATAGTACCAGCAAGCTCATAGTCATCAGAATAGGATTCTGGTCTGCAATTGATATATACACACAATGTTAATCTGTTTATACCATCAAGAAACAATATTATGTGATCATTATTATGTAAACATATGCTTACACTTTTAAAGGAAAATAAAAGTCTAATAATATTTGAAAAGTTTGATTGCTTCTCCATAAAATGATGATCTGGATGGCTATATTTTTAATCTTCAAAAAGGTTCTATTTCCTAAAAATGTATGTTATTATTGGTGGGGCACCTCCTCTTCTCCCCAAGCTCCTGTGCATCTGATTTGCACCCCTCCCTGCGAGACAAAACCTCATTTGGCACAATCCCCATAGACTTTAATGGGGCTAACATGACCACCAACAAAAGGACCAAGGGAAACAGGAAGCATTAATAATCTGAATGGTTTTAAGGTATTTGTTTGCATTAAAAAATGAAATATATAGCAGATAAGGTCCTAATCACACAGGGAATCATCTGAACATTATTAGTAGGAGGTAATCCGTTTCCGCTAACTGTTCCTCTGAGAGGTTTCTGACATGCGCATTATAAGTTCTCCTCCTCCCTCCCCCTTCCTCCAGCTGCTAAGACTCAGCCAATCACTGAGCAGTTGCCAGTCCGGACCCTTCTGCTGCTTGCACGATCAGAATAAGCAACAGAAGGCTGTCAATGGAAAGAGGGTTGGAATGTAATTTGGAAGATATCAACCTAAGGAGGTCTAGGTTATTGAACATTTCAAAGAAGATATTTGTTTCTTGTTTAGGGGGTACAATTACTAGGATTCAAATTTCATGTAAAATAACTGAATGTTGGTACATATTTCACTGACATACATGTTCAGTTTGTAAACTGCTGCTTTCATTTTTTTTTATCCTCACACTAAGAGGATAAGGCAGGTTTCTCTAAATGGAGGCCATATCAATAACAAAACACTACCCTCAGTAATAGGTTTTACATTCCTTCAAAATAAGGCAAAGTAACCTTTTGCACTTTTGGTTGATATTGAAGCAGGATACAGCTACATATCAAAGCAAGAAGGCAAGGTCCCAACTGTCAGATTAGCAAGAAGATAGAGGCACAGATTAAGTCAGCATCTTTGGCCAATGTTCAGCAAAGTATATCAGTCCATACGGATTAGCAGATACCGCAAATAAATATAAGAGTGCAAGCCAAGGGTCAACTACAGGGTGGTACGATTAGCAAATTTGTTCAGGGACTGAAATAAGATACTAGGACAAAACTAAAGCCATGGACACACGTCAGACCCACAGGCTTCTGAACCACCCCCAAGTGCGTTCACTTGTGTGACGAATGGGCACATGTGCCGTGCACTCGGGTGTTGCTGGGGGTTGGTTCCTCGGTCCGTGCGTCGTTTGTGTGTACAAGGCTTTAGAGATTAATGAATTTAACAGAGAATTCAGAAATGCCTAAAAATAAATGGGTTTTGAAATGTCATCCAGGTCATGGTATATCTGTAATTCCACGTGGTTGTAAGTTTACGATAACCCACAGGATTGGAACTTTCTGATACCACGGGTTTATAAAGACCTAGTCATAAGTCAAATGCTTGAATTACACAGCAGGATAAAATTGATCTTACCTTGGCTCTCCAACCAGCACACGGTAACGGTTTAACACATAACTTTTATCCCCCAATGTCACTGTGACGTTTCGATTCTTCATCCAGAAGTCATACTCTTTCTCCAGTAGGTGGACATTTTTTCTGTTTTAAAAAGAGATGTATTCAGGTCATTAGCTTGCAATTGTATTTTGACAGCATTCAAGAAATTTTACCAGAGATTCAAAGCATCTAGAAATAAACATAATTGATATGTTGTGGTACCTGAGAAAAGTTATATTCTTTTGAAAATTCATATAGCTCTCCATCATCAAGGTAAGAAATGGTGGCTGGCTCCTGTGTAGGTAATAGATCCGCCCTCCATTGGGAATCAGTCCAAACCTGAGAAAATGTAAACTAAATTTAAAAAATTATTTTAATGGGTGTTTTTCTTTTTAAATAACTTCTTCCAAATATTAACAATAACCAAATGCTACTCTGATTAGATATTAAACAATATAGTTATTGTTGGTCTTAGCATTAATACTTGTGAAGGTTCTCATTCATCCAGGTCATAGTATATCTATTGTATACTTGACTTAAAGTTTAGTTCTTGAAAACGTTTTGCTAATCATCCGACTGGATCTCTCTGAATTGAGAAAGCTAGTTGAATGACTAGTTAAACATCTTCAATTACTAAGGGCCTGAAAAAAAAACGTGAGGGAGAGGGAGGGGGGGAGGGAGTGAAGGGCTGCTCTGAGCAAACCAAAAACCACTGAGAGGACAGCTCAGAGGCGGAACATGCCCTTTAATTAACTATAACGATTGTAGATTAACAATTGCTAAACGGAAAATTAATGGTTGGTTTAACAAGCGATACTGTGCCTTTACAAATAGTGCCTTAAACTTCAAGTCCAGTGATCTAGCTAACTATCCCTTAAGCTTACCCTGGACAGTTTTGATAACAACTCTTTGCTACAATGTAGTCAACACCTTGGATTCAGGAGGTCCCTAACTCCTTTCTGTCATCTGCTGATTGTGACACATTACAGGGTATTGTCAACAGTGAAAGACTAGAGAAACATCTTCAAGATCTAAACTTCAAGTCTGAATAAGATCAGTTTTAGCATCCGGTTGTCCATTAAAGGAGAACGTCACCCTACAACACCCGTGTTTCTATGTTACTTTTTACTACAGATCTACCTATTAGAAATCAATAAAAATGTTCACTACAGAAATCCCCCAGTTACTTTAACTTTCAGTTATAATCTTATTTATGTTATCTAACTCTGGGAGAAGCCATCTTTCTCCTGGAAGTCTTCTTTAAAGGGCAACTCCACCCTCATAAGAACATCTTTTAGAAATAATGATCTCTTTAAAATATGTTGATATATCATACTTTGTCCTATCAATTCATTACTGTATGCCTGCTATGCTTCTGGATGCCTCATGGAAACTGAGCAATTTAGAAACCTGTACTGAGCCTGGGCATGCTCAGAAAAGGCAGACGGGATTAACATCCAGTCATTGGCTGTGATGTCAACTGTCAAATCCATAACTAACAGTTGCTAACTGGAAGAACCAGGAAGCAGAAACAGAGGCAACAGGACATTGTGCAGTATTTCAGGTTAGACTTATATATTTTAGATTTCAAACTACTACCGTTTAGGGTTTTGGGGGATGATTTTCATGCATGTAAGTTTTCATTTCAGGGCTGGACTTGCCCTTTAAGTTATTTGTGGTTTAAAAGGGCAACACCACTTTAAAAAAAAAACTCCCAACATCATTTAATAAACAGTGGCAGCATGTACAGTTTTCATCCACCAGGTTAGTGTCCTGGGCTTTCCTATATTAAAGATAACGCTTAAAAATAAAACATTGTGGAAGTTTGGCAGAATCTGTTTTCTTTGTGCTGGTGCTCCTCATAGAAACAATATTGGGAGGTAGGAATTACCAATCTTACCTCCCTGCCCCAGGTACTTTTCAGTTTAACTGTTTTTCTAACAGCTTTATATGCACTAGGTTTCCTTTAATTCTTGGGTAAAAAAAAACTACTAAATCACTTTCCTTGCAGATGTGGTAAGACAATGTGCATATGTATGCTTCATTCACTCACCGGGACGATGGATGTCTCTTCAGATATTTACTGTATAGATTGCAGTTACAGATTGTGCAAAATACAGTCATGGTCAAAAGTTTTTGACAAAAATGTAGTGTGTTTGTGGATCCAGTTATTGTGGTGACTACATTTTTATTACTGTGCAGCGGTAGGCAATTCAATTTCCCTGGAGGCCCCATGAGAAACCAGGACTGTTGTGGAGGGTCAGATACACTAGTGAGTGTAGGCATGTAGATAAGTTGCAATCCAGTTGGATTGAAAGAATCTGCTCTTTTCTAATGAAAGCCTTTATCAAGCTGTACATATCATGTGCCAAGAGACCCTTGCCTTGAAATTCGATATTCAGGTCTTGCATTAGTGCAATCGGATCAACAGTAAACCCAAGATCTGCCACCCAGTCTGCATCTGAAAGTTGTTGAATGATTTTGCTTTTTGTCTCACAAAACTCTCTAATCTCTATACTCTCTGGTCCCAAGCTCTTTTAAAGGGGAATTCTACCCCTATATTTCTCTTTTCCCAGTACCCAACGTGAGGACCTAAGTTGCCCCTCTCCCCTGGGTATTTTCTCAATCACATCTTCCAATTGGACTAAAAGAAGACGAAGGGATTGGACAGGACCTATTGACTTTAGGTCATTTTAAAATTTTTACACATTAGGTGGACATCCCTGCACTTTTAATAATTCCCCCAAAATCAAAATACATTCTTTCAGTTTACAACACAATACTTTCTGTATGGCTGACTTACTTGTCTACCATGAATAAAAAGTTCTCTATCATTCCTCTTGCAGTGTTGGTCATTTCTGAGAGAAGAAGTCCATTAATGATCCAGTAGGAATCCCTGAGGAAATGAGAAAAGCATAAGATCCTTAAATTCCCCTTCTCACAATGTAATTATGTACAGTGAATATTGTACTCCTCTACTGAATAATATAAGAATATGAGACATCACCAAGACCTTTCATGCACAAAGACACAGGCATTTACTGTATGAAGGATATGAAACTCCAGGGTGAAATTAATGCTCTTCCACTTTTTAGCAGGACATTATTTCCCATAATACAAGTTCTATGATACTGATGACATAGCTAAGCACAGATTATAACTGAGGGTAAGCACTATATATAAATTTAATCTACAGGAAACTTGTTGCTTTTGCGCAAAGGGGCGTTAGTCTCCTATGTCTAGAGATGCATAAATTAAACATAAAGATAATTAAATCCAAGTTTCCTACCATCTTCATTATAATTTGGACACTTAATAACAACTGAATGGAATCGATGCATGATCAATAATATCCAAAACAAAGCAAATGGCAACCCCATTTCCTGTAGACAACTAACCAATGCCTATATGTTTTACTAAAAGAAAAATGAAATAAATAAGGGATTTAAAATAAATAAATTATAAATTAATAATATTAATTAAAATTTAAAATATTTTAAATTTAAAATGTATTAAAATAAAATATTATAAATAAATCTCTCTAATATGTGACAATGTTTTGCCCTAATGTTGTCCACACGTGAACATAAATTAAATGGAATTCATTTTCAACTCATCATTGTTGTGAATGTTACAGAAACATTGTTTTATGAGATTTCTTTACAATTACTTATTATGTTATGGTATTTAAACAGATTTCAAAACGTGGCTCTAGACAATGTTGTCTGTACTTGTATGGCCTGTGTGCGCATCTGCTAATAATTATACAGGGTTATTCAATAAAAGTTCTTATCATTTAAAATGGTGATAATTTTGCCCCAACTAATCAGATTTTACCTTTAAAATGTTAAATAAGATTCGTTGGGACAAAATTAACACCATTTTACACAATAAGAACTTTTATTGAATCTCCCTGATAGTACTTTCAAGACAGATAATGAAGTTCCTGCATGAAGTTTTCCACAAATACATTCAGGGTCGCACTGGCCCACCAGGATACAGGGGAACCCACTGGTGGGCCGACAATCTATCCAAAGAGGAATTTGTAAATATTAGATACAGAGACATGAGGACAATAAGAAATTGCAAGTTAATAAATACCAGGAGTCAGGAGGAATGAGACAGATATGTAAAATGAGTTAACAGGAAATATGAAATGTTATGAGCTCCCCTGAATGCTTCCTGGTGGGCCCCATGTCTTATATTTCCTTGTGGGTCCCTGGCATTACATTTTATGGTGGGCTCCCAGACTGACACTGCTATTTATGATAGTATGCTGCAGTTTTAATGAGTTGAATGATGGGTGGTACCGTATGTAATTTACATTAGTGCATTTGGTGGTATCTCCAGTGGTTAAAATTACTTTTTTTTATTCTGTAAATCCATTTTATGTTTTGTCCTTTAAGCATAAACCATCTCACTGGGACATTATTAGATCGATGGCTCCATATTATGACTATAAGGATCCTTTATTCTAGTCTGACCTTGTTTACAGTTCGGGTTCCATCAGAGAGATTCAATAAAAGTTATCGTTAAAAATTGTGCTTATTTAACCCCAACCAATCAGATGTTATTTAACATTTGAAAGCTAGCATCTGATTTGTTGGGGCAAAATAAGCACAATTTTTAACGATAACTTTTATTGAATCTGCCTGTATATGTTTTAGCTGAAAATATGAATATTAATGTGTGTAGGTTGCAGAACCTTGTCTGATGCCTTTGTTACGGATGCCAGACATGTACTGTGGTTTCCTGGAGGCCATGGGTAATTTTATATCTATAAAGACTTAAAGAGATACATACAGGCTATGAAAGGGACATGGGAGATTTGGCAGAAATATTTTAATATTATAAGGTTATTAATGACGTTTAGATGGGAAATATATATAAATGCAAGATGGTTTCCACAACAGGGGGGCATAATAGAAAGAGTTGTCAATCCATGGAACAGACTTCCAGTGCAGTTGGACAAATTGTCCCAGTGATTTGCTTTTTATGACAGTTCTATAGTTTGCTTGCTTAATAATCCGGACATTTTAATTCAGTAGAAATAAGCCTCACCCACCATTGTTTCCTGGGGCTAGGATAGAGACCATTTTAGGATAAAGACCACATTGGGATGGAGACCACGTAAGGATGGAAACCTTGTTAGGATAAAGATTACTTTAGGATGGAGACCAGTTAAATTGGAGACCAGATTAGGATACAGAACATTTTAGGATGGAGACCACATCAGGATAATCACTGTCACATTAGCATAATGGAGACCACATTAGAATAACAGGGACCAGATTAGGATGGAGACCACATAAATGTTGCCATTTTTCCAAGAAACATTTAACTGCTATGTTTAACGAAGGAACTCCGGTATAAAGGACGTAGAAACTTTATTACAAGGGCTAAAGAGACTTGTTGCGTGCAAACCACTTTATGCATTTACCTTGTTTATAAACATGAACACATAGCGATTTGCAGGCGCAGCCAATACTATTGGGAATCCTGAATCATAAAATTTTCATCAAAAAAAATTGTCATCAAATAATATGACACTGACACAAGAAAATAACTAAACCCCTGCCTGTTCTCTGCAGCAGTGACTTGTTCTTCCTAGAGACTTTACACATCCCAGGCCACACTCATTACTACATTGTGTTGGGTACATGGAATTTAATGTGGGCATTACCGTGGGTCCAAATCCTGTTATATCCTGGACTTTATACGTTCCTTTCACTGGGGTGAAACTAACAATTGAGAACATTCTTTACAAGATGATTGCATTTTATCAATTCAGTGAATCATTTTAATTATTGATCATTTTCCACATACTCTGAGTATCCCACAATCAACCAATAGACGTTGTTATATAAGCAAGTCATATAAACATCTGTAAGGTGAGACACTCCAGTCCTAAGTCTCCCATGTAGATTCAGTGTTTGCAAGTTATGAGTTGGAGTGACCTGATGCAAAAGTAACGTCATTCACCATTATTCCGATCCTATCAGCCTCTTCACAGCCTATTTCCACAAGATATTACGTTGTATTGTTAATGCTGAAGGTCAAAACAGATCTAATTATCATTATGGATTTATATAGCGCCAACATCTTCCAAGGCTCTTTAGCATTGCATTGATACACATGAGGAACACATAGATTTTACATACAAGGGTTGTGCATATAATATATAAGTTAAACAGCGCTCGGCATGTGGCAAGTTAATATAAAACAATACTGTGATAGGATAGGAAAGACCCCGGGGGGCTTGGTTCTGTGATGTCACCGGGGTCTCCCTTGTTGCAAAAAAATCCTCTTCTCTTTGAGGGACTGGCTTCTAGGGCTGCTAGCTCCCAATCCCCCCATTGCCCAAACCGATGGGGGATCAAGGGGGGGTACTTGACCCATAAACATGCCATTTTACCCTGAGAACAGTCCGTGGTGATTATGTTAGGGCTGGTGGAGCACGAAGCAGGATCTTCTCTTAGACAATGTGGGCTGAACCATGTATCTGGTATTCTCTACAGCCAGCCCAGAGGTATGGTGGTTACAAAGAGGTCACCTTAAGGACAGCCATACCTATAAAATAAATATATTGTTGTATTGGAATATGTAATACAAGAACCAATATTATATTTATAACTGGGAAGGTAGGCCCATTAAAAAGATACTCAATATGGAGGCCTTATTCCATTGTCGGGAAGTTATGGCCAATTAAGTGCCCATACACGGGACGATTATCGACTGAAATGGCCATTCGTACACACCGTGCGTTGCAGGTCATAACCCGCGATTGAACGTGTGTACGAACCTTTAAACGTGGGTTGGTGTCAGCAAATTACCAATTGATTGGTCAGATCAAGTGTCCACTAACACAACTGTACTGTAATAACATTTTGTTTTTAGCTGATGTGTGAGAGATAAAAGGAAAGAAGAGGCGGGTGGATATGATAGGCCAGACAGGAAGACGGGGTTTATTTAACCACTGGAAAATAATGATGTCCACGTACTAAATGGCCTTACCTGTAATGTAGATGTTGTGTTAATTTTCTGTGTGTTCCAGTTCTGCTGTGTATCTTATTTGATGGTGGAGAGAAAGGGGGAAAAAACAAATAACGTATATAAATAATATTCACTCCCGTTACCTTTTCTAGCCATCATGGTCTAGTCCTGGGGTGTAGACACAATGAAGTGATATGTCTGACTCCCTTTAGTAGGAGTATGTTTGTAATAAGAAGGATCTTACCATATAGTAAAAGGCAAGAATTGTAAGAAAAGTAACTTTAGGTACCAGGATTGTGGATGTCATGAGGAGGACATTTAAACTCCGTTCTGCACCTGTGAGAGAGAATGAACATTGACACATTCACATTAGTCCTGTTGTAAAGTCTAATTTCATTCAAGATCACCTATTACTATTCCATCAGTCAATGTGAAGGCCAAACATGATTCACCATATACATCTATTCAGTTTTTACCTTGGTTTTGTGGCATGGGTTTGGTATGGTGTAAATGTGTCACTAAAACTAATTAGCAACTCTGATAGAAATGTATTTAAATCCATGTAAGCCGCTCTGTCCCGACCGCTCGCCATATCTTAGGCGCATGCGCGCCAATACAAAAGATAGGGCGGCCGATCGGGAGAGAACAGCTGTTAGATGCAGGAGCGGCTTGTGAGTGGAGCGGCGGTAAGGTAAGTTCCAGGTCCCCCGAGTGTAATATTATTCACAGGGAGGTGGGAATAAGCGTTCTCACCTCCCTGTGAAAAATAGAAACGGATGGCAAATACTTTAATGGGCTGGTGCTCCTCACAGAAACAATATTGGGAGGTAGGAATTACCAATTCCATATCCCTGTCCCATGTACTTTTCATCTTAACACTATAGTTCTCCTTTAAAGGGTATCTCCACTGAAGTTTGACCATTTAGTTTTATTGAAGAGCAGGAGGTAAAAGAGCTGTGTCTTACCTCCCGTTCTTCAATTAAACGGTCAGGAGGGAAGGTAAGGTACTTAACCGATCGCTCGCTCCTCCGCCACGTAGTCTGACAGGTCCTGGCGGACTCTATCTTCTATGCACATAGCGCATACGCATAGAAGACAAAGTCCATCGTGACCTGTCAGACTACACAACGGTAGAGCGAGCGATCAGATAAGTATCTTACATTATTTTCTGTCTCCTGATCGTTTTATGAAAGAATGGGAGGTAAGACACAGCTCGTTTATCTCCTGTTCTTCAATAAAACTAAATGGGCAAACATTATTTTCATCATTGATAAGTAATTACCTTTCCTCCCTCCCTGTATCTATTACATTTGCATCCAAAATGCTAAGTGGACTAAGAATTGTTACATTTGTTATGGTCTATACCTCTTATTTCCATCATCAGGAGTCTCTGGTTTCTGGCTAATTTGAAATAAATAAATGAAAGTAGGAAGTTTGGAGAATGACAGGAAAGTAGAGAGGAACCATGATAGTGTTCAGATCCCGCTCTAGTATCTATCATCTTACAGAAGGGTTTGTAGACTTCATATCAATATCTTGTAAATCATGGCAGACACTTCATTTTCCCTGGGGGCCACATGAGAAACTGGGACTGTTGTGTAGGGCCAGACCAATTGGTTGAAATGAATTACGCTCAGCATTAATTTGATTTTGTTATAGAAAGTAATACTGTTTTTATAAATATATTAATATACCAGGTACTAATTGGTCAACTATTGGTCAACTAAAAGTCCAATAAATACACATATTATTATAAAGAGTTGGACTAGGTGTTTAATATCTTAAGATTAAATAATACATTGACTGACCCAAAATCAAAATCACTTTTTTGGACTCTCCTGGGCTCTCCCCAGGTCCATAGGAACACAGGAGCATATTAATGTTGGTGTCTCTACATTGGCACTTGCAGCTGTTCTAATTGGCCATTGAGGAGTGGGTCCCTGAATAAAGGGAAACTATTTTTTTCCAGGTCTAGTATCAGTGGATGTGTCAGGGATACCCAATGGGCCCATTGTGGCTCCCAGGATGTACTTTACCTAGGTCTTTTGCAAATTATACCCTTATAATCTCATCTTATCTATGTAATCCGCTATAATAACATAATGCACCGTCTACTTTACATTATAAGTATATTAGTAGGATGGCCTCCGGGATCTCTATGTTAACCTGTAATATTCTTTTATTTGTTAATTTAAGGTGCTTTGATCACTGTATTATCTCTAGATTCTGTGAACCCAGATGGGTTTTTTGACTTACCAGGAACTTCTGATCCATATACACCGAGCCAGACGGACACTTTGTCGGAAGAGTCTCGGCTGGATAAACTGTACAGCCCTGAGTTATTCATTTGCACTTTGGGGATAAACAGAGAAGCGTTTTGTGGGAAGAAGGTGAGGTTGTTATGGATTCTCTGTGGTACAAAGGGTTTCCCTGTGCAGTTTTTGGGGAATCCTCCTTGGCTCACAGAGCAACTGTGCCCACTGAAGAAGAGGAGCAACTCCCCATTGAATTCCCATTTAAAGGAAGGAATTTTCCTTATCGGCCCCTCTTGCAGGTTGTAAGTCGCAGGGATCATAACAGACTGTCCAACATGGGCGCTGATGTTCCTCGTGTGAATCTTCAGGGTCACTGTGGTTTGTGAGGCTGGATGGAAATAATAATACAGAGATCACAATAAAGAAAGTTGATCAGGGTCACAGTTCATAACAATTTATTTAGTTGGCAAAGGGAAGTTTCCCCACAATAGAGGCACCTGAGTACTATGTGAATATAATAGGGTAAGAGTAGATCATAGAATAGTGAGTCCGTTTCAATATATATAAACCATGTATAGGTTTATATATTAAACAGTAAATCCCACCCATAGTATATACAAAGTATTGCATAATATAAAGAATTGTACCTACCTGTATGACATTGACAGACAAGGATTAGTAGTAGCATCATGGGGTATCCAGACATCTTTATTGAGATGAAATAGAGACAGAGCCCTCGTTACAGTGCTATGGGCAATTCTACTGCACGCAGCAGAGGAAGTTTCTATAGAAATAGGACACAATTAGACATGTACGTGATGCACAGGAAACTGTAAGGTGTTAGTCCACATTAATATAGATTCAGAAAGAGCATGGCTCATGTAAACACCAATGATAACGGTGCACACGGGGGAAGCGAACTATAACACAAAGTACGGAGCACAGAAACTTCCAAAAAATCCCCCAGATAAGGCACAATCACACAGGTGAAGCAAAAAATAGAAAATGATTTATTGTGGAAACATCTAATACATAGACAACTACCCCTAACCAAGACTAGGGGAAAATCAGTACCAACAGGGGGGGGGGGGTGTTTATATAGTGGATAATGCACCCCCAACTGTAAATTATAAGGATATTAGAAGTCACCAAGGAGTTCCGTGACCATATAAAAGCACGAGGCCGCAGGCCGAGTACCTTTTATACAGGGCATGGAACTCCAAGGCAACTTCTAATATCCCTTTAATTTACAGTTGGGGGTACATTATTTATTATAACCTACCCCTTTGTGGCTTCTGGTTTCCTTCTCCTTCTGGAACTGTAAGATTATAAAGCTATAATCTTACAGTTCCTCCCATAGAAATCCACTACAGGGGTAGGTTATATTCTAATTTATTATATAATGTGCAGATAATATGATATTGTATGGGGCCTAGGAATGTGCACTGATTATCTTTTCTTTGTTTGTATAAATGATTGACCAGATCAGTAGCACTTCTGCAAAACATTATTGTAATTTAGCCTAAGGAGTCCTTCTATATGTATTTATATGTATTTTTTTTGGAAGCGAGGTCAATCTTCCATTTGGTAGTAGCACCCCCAACACAGCCCTTCAATTGGAGGACCTTTGCATTTAATATAAAGCACTGGATGGAAGGCCTGTTCCCTCACTATAAAAAGCCAGTTGTCAGGGGGAAGTGAGAGAGCCTGCTATATTGATCCAATGCGCAAATATGAGAAATGCAAAAGTTTGCTAACCATAATTACTGCAAAAAAGGTTAAAACATAAGGATCTTCCAGACTGGGGTTACCTTGATGTGGTTGGAAGGCTTTTCATTCATGTGATCACAGTAATGTATACTAAAAGCCTGCTCTGCCGGCGCTCTACTCCCGGCTCTCTGCTAGTCTGGGACCAGCAGATGCGTCTGTGATTGGCTAGCTGGCAGCCAATCACAGACATGGCTGCTGACTATGCACACAGCCGATGGAAGAAGGACTGTATATTTCTAGGCCTTTTTTTTAGAAATCTAAATCGGTAGTTGAGGGTGGACTGGGGTGCCCCATACACAAAAAATATCTTTTAATGGCTGGGATAGAAGCAACCATGAGTGAGGGAGGGCTCCCCTGCGCATGCTAGAAACTTCCTGGAGGACAAGAAAGAAGCAGAGACCGGATGACTTACAGATCGCTTCTACTCTTCACTTTTTCTACTTTGAACAGGCACTGTAGGAGAACCATAAGGAGCAGAGATGTAAGGTAAGGATTTTTCAATACTACACAGTGGGGCCAGTAAGGGGTTAAATATTAGCTTTAGGGGTGGACATGCCCTTTAACCCATTTAGGTCACTACACACTGGCCCATGCTGTGGCTGTGCTCGTAAATTTTGTTACACTAACCCTTTTTAAATAGCACAGGAATATTTGCATTGCAGTTCTTTATCTTCCTGAAAATACTTCTGCCACTATATGATTGGTAGTAGAGATTGTATCATTGTATCATGCCTGAGGAAGAAGCCTAGTGCTTCCAAAGCTTGCATTTTCAATCATTTTAGTTAGCCAATAAAAGGTATTACTTTATATCCAAGATGTCTTCACTATATGATTGGAAAATCTGCTAGAACTTAAAGGGTTAATTCCACAATAGAGAAAGAGCTCATTCACAATGAATAAGTAAACTACTGTGTGACACTTTACCATCACCTCCCATATGGTCTAGCGGTTAGGATTCCTGGTTTTCACCCAGGCGGCCCGGGTTCGACTCCCGGTATGGGAAGTTTCATTTTTTTTATGTTAAATTCAGATTATGGACTAAAATATTATTAGTCTAACACTTTACACAAAAAACACAAAGTTTAAATTTCACTGCTTATATTTCAAACATTATTGAATTACTAATAAAACAGATCGATGCACATTTTACTACAATATTAAGTTTAAGACAAAAACCTCATGCCCCGTGTGAGGATCGAACTCACGACCTTCAGATTATGAGACTGACGCGCTACCTACTGCGCTAACGAGGCTCTGGGATTTTGCTGGGTAAAATTTTTTTTTTTTTTTATGCTCAATGGTCCAATCTAACACCAGCCACCCACTACTGGCCCCATCATGTTGTGTAGTTTAATACTTACCTCACATTCCAGCTCCATATGGTTCTCCTGTACTCCCCCCCCCCCAAAGTCCCAAAAACTGCCCACCAGGAGGATAGCATGCCTCCTACCTGGCCTCCAGGAGAAGTTTGGCATGCGTACTGCAGCCCTTCTCCCCCTCCCTCCCGATTAGGATTCCCTCCCCCTAGTGTTAATCCCTTTACATATGTCATTCCCCCTGTCCCCCCAGCCCCAACCGCTCTATTTATTTTATTTGAAAGTGCCCAAAACTTTACTTACCTCCCCTCTTTCCTCCGCCGCAATGAACTCCCGGCAGCCGCGTCCATGATTGGCTGCCGCTCAGCCAATCACAGACACGACTGCCGGTCCCGCCCCTCTGCTTGCATTTTCTTGCAAGCAGAGGGCCTGGCAGCGCGGCGGAGGAAAGAGGGGAGGTAAGTAAAGTTTGGGGCATTTTCTAATAAAATAAATAGAGCGGTTGGGGCTGGGGGGACAGGGGGGATAACATATAAAAAAATATTTTCAAGGGTGGACATACCCTTTAAGAAAGTAATCAAGCTAGCTAAAATGAATAATTAGGATAATAATTAGGATTACTGAACAAAGCATCACTAATCCTAAAAAAATTTAAGTAGATTAATAGTAAGAAGATGAGGACTGAAAATGTGGCGGATCGGATCGGGCTTAAAAGCGCATCAGTGTGGCCTAGCAGTAGATGTAGTATACTTGGATTTTGCAAAGGCTTTTGATACAGTCCCCCATAGGCGACTAATGTATAAGCTAAGGTCTGTTGGTCTGGGGAGGCACATTTGTTTTATGGATAGAAAATTGGTTAATGAATAGGATGCAGAGAGTAGTTGTTAATGGGGCTTCATCATTATGAGTAGGTACGCTTCATCATTATGGACTAAAGTGCTAAGTGGGGTGCCACAGGGTTCTGTGTTGGGGCCGCTTCTATTTAATCTATTTATTAATGATTTGGAAGTGGGAATTGTCAGCAAGGTTTCTGTGTTTGTTGACGACACAAAACTTTGTCGACCATTAAAAACTTCAGAGGATGTGCAATCGTTGCAGGGGGATCTAGATAGATTGTCACAATGGGCTGCTAAGTGGCAGATGAGATTCAATGTTGATAAATGTAAGGTGGTGGATTTTGGACTTAAAAATCCTTGTGCTACTTATACTATAAATGGCTCTGTGTTAAGTGAATCCTTGTTGGAAAGGGATCTTGGAGTTTTGGGGGATAACAAACTTGTGAGAAAAATGTTATTCTCCCTCTTTACAAAGCATTGGTAAGGCCTCATTTCGAATATGCAGTGCAGGGAAGGGCAACTAAATTAATAAGGGGATTGGGGAGCTTGAATATGAAGAGAGATTGGATAAGTTACAATTAAGTATATTACTTGTGTGGGGATATGATTACTATGTATAAATACATTAACGCGCCATAAACTATTGTTTACCAATAGAACATTTCAAAGGACACACGGACATCTTTTAAGACTTGAAGAAAAAAAGTTTCAAGTTCGGAAAGGGTTTTTCACTGTGAGAACAGTAAAGCTATGGAACTGTCTTCCAGTGGACGTTGTTATGGCAGGTTCATTGGTCAGTTTCAAAAGAAAGCTGGATGAGTTTCTGCAAACAAGGAATGTTGCACGTTACTGGTATTGATACATAAAGTAGAGTTGATCCAGGGAAATTTCCGATTGCCACTTGGAGTCAGGAAGGAATTTTTTCCCCTTCATAAATTTGGTGAGGGTTTTTTTTGCCTTCCTCTGGATCAACAGTTAGGCAGGATATGAGGGTATTGCTAGATGGGTTGGACTGGATGGATGGATGTCTTTTTTCAACCTCAAATACTTTACTATACTATACTATACTATCACTTGTCATTCTGGGTGACAATTATTATTGCATGTGTACCGACAGATTCCATTTGAATCTATCAGCAACATGTGGCGGTAACTGCATGCACTTCACTGACTTTGCAGTATGAGGTTCGGTTGGCCATGCAGCCGTACACAGGCCGATAGTATTAGCTACCTCTACTTTAAAGTACAGGGAGCCGATACCAATTAGGGTGAAATTTTTTGCTGGTCTCGATTGTTCACAATTCCAGCAGCGGTAGTTTGTAGACGTTGTATACAGATATGGATTTGTTTAATATCGGCCATGTGTATGACTGCCTTAAAGATAAAATTCCCATTGCTGTATCTTCCTGTGTTAAAGGAGTAAAACAAAGTGAAAATAACTTGGTGGCTTTCTGCAATTTGGGCCATAATATACCGCAGCGGTCTTTAATGACCACAGATGTAAAATTTGTGACCACTACTGTACAGCAGAGAAGCAGCCACAAAATACTGGACTTAAACCCACAGTATCAGACATTTTCTAGAAAGCTGGCCATACATGTTCTTCCGATCAGATTTCTGATCAAGAGCAACGATTGGAAATCCGATCGGAAGAACCACTTGAAATCTGAGAAGAGATGGGGACTGTGGATGGGGTTGGTGGAAAATTTTCTGCCTGGCCCGATATTGGTTTTTCCGATAAACCGGAAAAACCAAAAATGGGATCCCATAGTTTCAATCAGATCGTTGGAAAAGTAGATCCCCCCTTAAGGGGGGCTTAAGTGTTGTCACTTTCTGAGGGCCATTTTTGTTCTTGGTGGGATATGAGCTAGGGCACATCAACTTGGTTCAAAAAATGCTTCCTAATGGTTCATCGAAGAGATATTCTAACTATTCCTAATCAGATGTCTGTAACTATTAACCCTTCCCTGGTTTTACCAGTTTGGGCATAATCGTCATTTTACCAATGCTGAATAAGAAGGCAGAGCACATTGGTATAAAAGCTGTACTCTGTGTCTCACCTTTAATTTTGATGTGGGTGCTGGGTAATTTGCCGTTCTAACATGAGGTTTGTGTTTTATTTCCCAGCATTCCAATATCACACAGTGTAGTCACTGATCTGTTCTTTGCACATGCCCAGTTCTAATCGACTGCAGGGGCTTTTTACAGCAGGTCACGCCTACTAGTAGTCTCTAGCCAATCCTGTTACAGTCCTTATTAGGCAGGAGACCGTGTGACTGTAGGTCAGTAGGTGTGGCCAGGCAGTGCACACACACTTTTATCTTATCCATTACATTTACTTTATGTCATTTACTGTAGTGTCATTTAATGTTTGTTGGTGTTCATAGGGGTGGATGCTTTTCAGATTATATAACAAATGTGGTTTAGTTCTCCTTTAAACACAAATCCAAGCTGATTGCTCTGGGATCATAGAACTTTATTTTGTTGCCAACAAAGTTTAAGTTCCTTTTAAATACTGTCAGATGTTTATTAGTGTGATAACGGACAATGGAGTGTTAAAAAAAATATATTCATTGATTTCCTATTCTTCTTTATGAGGTTATTGACTGGTTAAGAAAACTACCGGAGGGACCGGTGATTGTCCTTCTATGTGGGATAAGGGAATGAAATTGCTTCATAGGTATCTTCAGGGTCACACAACCAAAGGCACTCACTCCATCAGAAAGAATAGGGAGAGATGTCCTGCATACAGTCCATTTTGTAGCACCCGGTTCCCAGTAGTACACTTGCTTATAAAAAATGTCCCTGTCTTCTCCTCCAAGCACATAGATCCTTCTGTTCCAAAGAACCACTCCAGCTGAAGCAACACATTTAGGAAGGGCGGGTATTTTACTCTCAGGACACACATGACCTAGACTGTCCAAACAAAAACATTTTGCAGTGGCCTTACAACTCTGTGTTACACGATCATAGCCAATGTGACCTCCAATCACATACAACTTGTTGTCTAATCGGATGACTCCTGCAGTTGAGCACATAGTTTTAAGGGGGATCTGGCACCACGTGTCTGATGAAGGACTGAAGATGAGTATTCCAAGATGAGGAGAGGCTGATATGTCTACAGTGGTCCCTCCACCTATTAGATACAGTTTTCCATTTAACTGTGTAGACGCAAAGTAACATAAGGGTGTGGGCATTCTGGATACTTGGGACCAACAGTTCTCTTGAATAATGAAACACTCCACAGAGTCCCTAACAATTCTCCCATCCCAGCCCCCTAGAGCATACAGTTTCTGATTATACGCAACAAATCCATGCATACACTTTGGCCCAAACATACCACATAACTCGTTCCAGCTATTCTTTACAGAATCATAAACATGAAGAGTGTTGGAAACAGAATCATCTTTATGTATGCCTCCAGCAACGTACATATAGCTTCCTAAGGCTACAATTCCTGGGCACATAAGAGATTTTAAAGGTGGCAGTTTCTCCCAAATCTCCAATTCTGGATCATAGGCATCCAAATAGAAATCCCTATCCGTGAGTGACGGGTCTTCTCTTTCCAGAAGATCCATGCAGACTATCCGGGTTTCAAACATTCCTTGACGAAGTTGAAAACTTTGTGGGTGACGTTGAAACGAGGCATCAACCACATTACCCTTTTCAACTTCCTCCAACTCACTAGTACTCATTAGTGAGAAGCGTATAGCTCCTAAGAGTTCTTTAGGAAATACACTGTGATTGGCTCTGTGGAATTGCCACCAGCAGTAGGCAAGTTGATACACTGTAAGCTCTGAAACGGTCATAAGGCAATCTGAAGAAAGAATGTTTGTTATTTCTCCAAGGTCCAGAGGAAGGAAACTGTTTTTTTCGCATAGACTGGTAATGTGATAACCGATATACTTCAAAGTTGCCTTCAATAGGGTCTTGTGATTATGACAATACGATAGTTTGTAAATCCAAATGCAGTTTTCATTGTTCAGTTTCTTAATGAGGTAACTGAAGTGAAACAATAAGAAAACAATAAAGTCGTCAGCTGGCTAACGTATCTCTATGACGTAGAAGAGTGACTATTATAAGAATATAATCCACTGTGAGGGATAGGCCACACCAGCACATTTTAACACACAATCCCATTGTGTGATAAAAAGCACTCAGAAGTGTAGGCCAATTGGACTGGCAGCGCTAGGTGCACTGGGGCAAGCGCACACATCGCACACGCTTAGTGTGGCCTCAGCCTAACTCTCCATTATAAAAATGTGCACATATAGTATACATAAAATCCAATGTAGTGTCCCCAAAATAGAATTACAAGTCTTCTTTAAAACAATAAGACTGAAGTGATAGGGGGGCACCTTTAAAGATTACCCTGCTTATACTCAGTTGTACGCACTGACATTGGTATTTGAAAACATTATCTGAGCTCAGACTCTACACGTCATGCAGGAAGAATGATAACGGCTCTGATTCCAATTTCCCTTTTTGCCATTAGCTGGACATCTATATGCTCAATCAGTAATTACCTGCTGCATAGATCTTGCAAGGGAATGATTTGCAGGCGACTGGAAACTGTAAACAGCTCATCAACAGTGTCAGGCTCAATGGAGGCTACGCCGGTATAAATGTAATTCAGCACGGCCTGAATGATTGGGGGGGAGATGTCTGGCAGTACAACTTCTCCCTGCTGTGTCTCCTTCATAGGACTAGTAAACATGGCTCGGAAATAAGGGCTGACTGAGGCCAGGAGAACCCTTGGGGGAAGAGAGACAGAACAAAACATCACAAAGAGAGAACTTCAAATGATGTATTTAAAGTGGCCTCCATACAAGTGGGCACACTCTTACCTTTAAAATGAATCCAGGATTATTCTAGCTCTGTATACAAAGTTACAGTATTATAAAGGGTGTTTTTATCTTGCTAATTCTGTGATCTGTGACATCACCATAATTTTGGGGTCTGTCTCCAAGTTTTCAGTTGGAGCATGCCCATTAATGTGACAGAGCATCATCAGCTGCATCATAAGCCCCATCTCCAAACTAATTTATTTTTTAAGCTAGCCACAAGCCGGAAAAGAAAACTTTTTATTTCCCTTAGGTGATAATTGCTGGTGTGTAAATAGCTTCAGAAAAGATTGATTTTGGGGGGTTGGGCTTCTTACACAGAACATCATGTGACTGTCACAAAGACTTAGACAGACAGGACAGACCTAGAACTGGAACTTTACAAACCTAGATATAATCCTAAATTTGTCTGAAAGGTATGAATATAGAGCAATTGTACGGAGACCACAGTTACAAAAACCCTGTTTATTGTTTGTTCCCTGCCCCCAATCCAAATTTATATATTCAGCACTTTACTAGATTTACTACT
Source organism: Hymenochirus boettgeri (assembly GCA_019447015.1). Taxonomy (NCBI): domain Eukaryota; kingdom Metazoa; phylum Chordata; class Amphibia; order Anura; family Pipidae; genus Hymenochirus; species Hymenochirus boettgeri. The sequence continues at coordinate 146,184,585 of CM033475.1, read as the reverse complement.
GGCTAGATATATAAGGATAATTATTGCCTCTGTTTTCACAGTGAGCTGGCCCCTCCCTCCATGCAGTCAATCAAGGCAGTGACTTCTGACATCACAGCCAATGATTGACTACCATTTACCGTGCTGTCTACTCTGTACATGCTCAAGCTTATAAAAGGCTATAGATTTCTATAATCTATTAATCTATAGATTGAAAGCTCTTCTGGTCTGTTGCTAACATTTTAAATATATGTATATTGTATATAACTTTAATGTACATGTAAATTGTACTCAGTTCTTTCTATTCTGTGTATCACAATATGTGGCATATCCAGGGGACGCTACTGACCTGTGACATGGAAATCTCTTTCCATTGGTGACTATGGTGGCATCACAAAGCTCCTCTGCATGATACAATTCCCTGAGCCCTAAACACAATAAATCAAACCTGTGTGTTAGCAATCTTAGGTGACAATGTCTGAGGATCTGAATCGAAATGAAACATTTCCTCGATCAGCACAGTTGACAGTCTATTCCAGCCTACAATTATACCAACATTAACCTTGAGGGGCTGATTCAACAAAAGGTGCAAAAAGTTTGCAAATGTCAGCTTTTTACTGGGTTAGCACAGTTAGAAAACATCTGATTGGCTGCTGCAGACTAATAGTACAGGTAAACATTTGCACCTCTTATTACATCACCCCTATGTTCCCGGTACCTCTGATTAAGATACTCTGACAGGCATATTATTTATTATTTATATATCTCCATACTTAACCCACTGCAAAAGTGAATATTACCCACAGACATAATTAATTCCATGTCCTAACCTGCCTTTGGTGCATTATAAGGATTATAAAGATGGAAATGTTAATACAGTGATATTAGCTGCAAGCCAAAATCCTTTCCCTTGATTAAAGCTGCAGCCCTGCAGGCTTAGACACCCATGGGTGCTGGAGCAATATTACAACCCTCACCTGTGGCGTGCTTTAGGGCAAACCGAAAACAATGGAGAACCACCAAGCAATGCACCTGCAACACATATGTGAATGTGCATGTGAATTGGTACAAGGAAAATAAAACATAAACCAAAGCCATGCAGACACAAGGCCCTAGAACACACATGTCAATCTCAAGGCCCGTGGGTCCAACCTGGCCCTTCTGCCCATTGTTTGTGGCCCCCGGTGAATGTACAGCATCCAAGACTTACTACACTGCTTTCCATTTGTCCAGTCACAAGTAGTGGCCTAACTATAGTTCTGCCTGCTAGATACCACAATCATCTCTGATCGCTGATCGGCGCACCTGTACTAAGACAGATGTTAAAAACTGTTTAAAAACAGCTGATTGTGGAATCTAGAGGTCAGATCTACAGTAACGCTGCTGCTTGGGACTGCACAAATGGATGTCACTGCTGTAATAGCTGATTGCGTATCTAGCCTGGCACTGGAAAGGGGATTCCATTAGCATGCCACAAGAGTAAGGTTGGCATTCCACATTAGCACATGACCGCGCCATGTGCGAGACCCGGCACTAGGCACAAGCCTGACAGAGATCCAATCCTGCACCTGCTAAGTATCTTCAGAAAAATTCAGCCCACCAATTAGCCTGTCTTTTTGATTTTGGCCCCTTATGTGATTGAGTTTGCCACCCCTGCCCTAGAGGCACCTTGTAGCCGAAGGAAAGCCCCCAATACAGGAACACATGTTTATTAAAACATGAATAACTGAATATGAATAATACAAAATAATGTCCATTAGAATGCTTTGTGGATTATGTAGAGGTTATGCCCCTGAATGTTCTGCACCTATAAGGCAGGTCACCACAATAAAATACCTTTCATAGTACAGTATATTTTACAGTAGTTTATAAACTGTATCCATTACACTCTGTTTGGTATAATGTTTCCCCTCTTACTTCGACTGTACAGAACACAAACATAAATACAGCAATGATAAATACTCATATACAGACCTCCCCTAAATTCTATTCCCCTCTCTCTTCATTAAGAAAACTAGGTTGAAATCTAATCTTACATCCCCACAAAGATCAATCACACAGACCATTGACACAGAATCTGACCACATAGCATGCCTCAACCCAATCCACCCCAGTAACTCCTGGTACCCACCCCACTACCACCAGTACCTCGTATCCTAAACTGGACACGTTTTCCATTTATTCCACCCTTCATACAGTTTACCTTTCATAACAGCATATTCCAACGAGTGATGTTCTTCATCAAAATCCTCTTCATACTGATCCATGTAAGAGGGCAGCTGGTCAGTCCCTGCCATTGTCATCTCTCTTTTTAAACACCGGCTGAATCAAAATATTAAAGACAGATAAGAAAGCAAAGATCACTGTCCAGACTGCTTAGAAGTGATTTATATTTTAGTCAAAAGGACAAGGTTTACTTGACAATGTTTTTAGAGGGGACAAATAACCAGAATGACAGATTTAAAGGACAATTATACTCATATTTCACAGGTGCATAGCCCCCAGGGTGAGGACCTAAATCACTAAAGCTGGGTACACACAGTAACGATAAAGCCCCGATACTGTCGGATCCGTTATCGTTTATCGTTATGTGTGTACCTTCGTTTCCTGAACGAGAGCGCGGCCTCCGAACGATAAATCTTTAAGTCTTCACCCCTGGGTACTTAACAGCTGTTATACTTACTTTAAGTTTTCCTTGGTGCTCCGGTCTGTTTCACCCCTCTGCCACTATCCGTGACTGTCTGTGATGTAGCCAATGGGAAGTCATGCTTCTTTGCAGAGCATGTCTTAGTAACATAGTAATTGAGGTTGAATAAAGACATTTGTCCATCTAGTCCAACCTTTATACCCTACTGTCACGAACACCACTTCGCTGGGCACGTGACCTGACCAATCAATCGGTACTCGCTGCCACCACTTTAAGTTATGGCCTTAAAGACGCCCCAAAAATACTCTTGACTCTCAATGACTATGCACACCCCTGTCCTGGCAGCTAAATGGTTAACACTACACCATTCACTCCAGAAACTAACTGGTTAATTAGCATCAGTCCTTCACAAGAAGTCAGAGTTCATTAGCATTTACACTGCACACTCCATCCAACCACATATCAACTTATCAGAGGCTAACTGAGTCCTTTTAGAGCATCAAAGACAAAACTTATTACATTTTAGATTCAATATTCCTAAAGGTGGACAGTGCATATAATACAAAAATAAAAGAAAATGGTGTTATAATAAAATGACATACAATAGGTACAACAGTTATATAAAATAAAAAGTATTCACAGACCCTACTCACTAGAAGAAGTCCTGTATCCCGGGGCAGGAAGAAACATCGGGTTCATACACACAGTTTTAGCATGTCCCCTCAGTATGAACACAGTTATAGGTGCTACAAGGATTTTTAAACCCCTAGATAAGACCCCCCCCCCTGGGCTATGCATGAGGTGGGGGTGTCTAGGAATGTCCAGGTTTACGACTAACCAAAAGCATTCATTCCCCCTCAGTTAGGCAGATTCCATATAAATGTAGATATGTACATTATATTGGGATATTGACCACATATTCCTCTTCTGTATTAATTATCAATTCCTCCAATACCAAACATGATCTATGTGTAATCCATATTTCCCAAGATATTAATAACTCGCCTTGGCAAGGGAATAAGTGCTCCATGTTGGGTATCATTTTAATGTGCCTTCCTTCCCATTCACAAATATAATATTGGTTTCTGTCTTACATATTCCAATACTGAAATACATTTATTTTAGATGTATGGTTGTCCTTAAAATTACCTCTTAAAGTACCCACCAGACCCCTAGCTGAAGAGAATTCCAGATAAACGGTTCGGCCCCACATTGTCTGGAAAAGAAGATCTGGTTCCATGCTTCACTAATCGTAATATAAACAATAGGACTGTCCCAGGGTGGAATGGTATTTTTATTGGTCCTTTGCAAGAACTAATACCAATATTTACCCCATTATTGCCAAGTCACTACACACTTTCCTGACACCTCTTCTTTAACCCTACATAACAGTTGATCCAGAGGAAGGAAATAAAAAAAAAAAACAGCTAAAAGGGGGGAATCCCAGTAATTCTCAATATTTTTTAGTTTAAGAAACGTATTCAGCCTACTTTTAAAGCTATTCAGTGAACTTGCCATTACCACATCTGCTGGAAGACAGTTTCACAGTTTCACCGTTCTCACTGTAAAGAAACTTTTTCTAACCTAAAGATGAAACTTCTTTTCTTCCAATCTGAAAGGAACACTAAACTTAAAATACAAGTATTTGCCATCCATTTCTATTATTCACAGGGAGGTGAGAACGCTTATTCCCACCTCCCTGTGAATAATAGTTTGCTCAGGGGACCTGGAACTTACCTTACCACGCTCCTCTCGCAAGCCGCTCCTTCACTGACAGCCGCTCTGCCCCTGCCCTATCTTAGGTGCATGCGCGCCAATACAAAAGATAGGGCTCACTGTTCTGTGCAGGAGCGGCTTGCGAGAGCAGCGTGGTAAGGTAAGTTTCAGGTCCCCCGAGCGTACTATTATTCACAGGGAGGTGGGAATAAGCATTCTCACCTCCCTGTGAATAATAGAAACGGATGCCAAATACTTGTTTTTTAAGTTTAGTGTTCCTTTAAAGGATGTCCACGTGTCCTTTGGTATAACCTATTAGTGAACAATGCACGTGAGAGCCTTTTATTATTATTATTGTGTCTTCCGATAGGGTACATATTACAGAAGAGGACCAGAACGCAGAGAGAAAACATTGACAAATACCCAGAGGTTTAGGTCCTCACCCTGGGTACTATTTAGCTATGGAAGAAGAGGCAGTAGACAGACTACTCTAGGAGACAATCAGGGTTATTCAAGAAAAGTTCTTATCGTTTAAAACGTTGCTAGATAGCCAGGCCCATAGACACAAATAAAACAATCCCCCCCAATGTGGACAATTTTAGGGGGTCCTGCCTATTAACTCGGTACTTTCAAAGCATTTATTTAAATACAGAGAAATCTGACAGAAGATTGATTACAGAAAAGTATATTTATTTGGCTGTCAATGGGGTAAGACAGAAATGTAGTTGTTCCAAAGCCATAAAGATATCAAATCCCAATATTAAATACTTCCTCTAATTATGCTAAGGGTCTAGTGAATGTTAACATCTAACATAGCTAGCATTGCAATTTATACATTACGGAATGCAAAAGCAGATATTTATCTAATTAATTCCACAATATTTTGATAAACTTTCCTGTCAATCACAGACATCCCACCCTGCCGAATGTGCCTTCCGGGCAGGGTGGGAAGGGTGTGTGGTGTCAATGACATCATCAAAGAGGTGGAGCAGTTAGGGGCAGGCTTGTGATGTTATTTACATCACAAAAGAGGCATAGTTATATTCTCACAGAAGTGCGGCAGACCACCCCAAAATCTGAGAGACTCCCACAACAGGGAGGAGTGGGATACCTGCAATCAAGGGTTGGCCTTTGTGAAATGCATTGTGGGAAATTCCCTACCCAGTGCTGGCACATAGTGATTACTGAGCATGCTTGCCCTCACAGTTGTGTTGTGCCTAATAAAGGGGGTATTGGTTAGAGTAGGAGAGGGGTTACTTAAGGTGGCCATAGACGCTACAATCCAATCTTACAATCTGCAGGTCGTATAATCTGATTGACCATTGGGCAAAAACTTTTCAACTGGTCTGATATCAAAAATAATTGAACGATCATCAACCGATCATCTGTACAAGATCTGACGATATCAGGATGCCCCGATATACCGTGCAACCACCATTGTTGTGTCTATGGCCGCTATTAGTCTGAGTAAAACGAGTACTAGATTAAGAGCCTGCAGCAACACACACACCTCAGAGTAAGTGCTACTTCCACGTATTCATTCATAGATTACGGTCAGGTATAGTCATTTCTTACAGTTTACATCCTCTTTAAGGCCAATAGGAATATTGGAAGTGAATATGGAGAAACACAACATAAAGTAACAATATGACAGTCACAGTGGGAAATGAGAAGGTGCTATGTATAAAATATCAGAAAGGGATAAATACCCACATGTAAACACAGCATTTTAACAAACCACTCACTAACTAACTAACCACTTTAACTATTTATTATTAATCATTTTAACTAACCACTTACTAACTAACCACTTTAACTTTTTATTATTAATCATTTTAACTAACCACTAACTAACTAACCACTTTAACTATTTATTATCAATCATTTTAACTAACCACTCGCTAAATAACCACTTTAACTATTTATTATTAATCATTTTAACTAACCACTCACTAACTAATCATGTTAACTATTATTTATCATTTTAACTAACCACTCACTACCTAACCACATTAACTATTTGTTATTTATCATTTTAACTAATCACTAACTAACCACGTTAACTATTTATTATTTAGCATTTTAACTAACCACTCACTAACTAACTAACCACTTTAACTATTTATATTTATCATTTTAACTAACCACTCACTAACTAATCACTTTAATTATTTATTTATCATTTTAACTAACCACTCACTAACTAATCACTTTAACTATTTATTATTTATCATTTTAACTAACCACTCACTAACTAATCACTTTAATTATTTATTATTTATCATTTTAACTAACCACTCACTAACCACTTTAACTATTTATTATTTATCATTTTAACTAACCACTCACTAACCAATCACTTTACTATTTATTATTTATCATTTTAACTAACCACTAACTAATCGCTTTATTATCATTTTAACTAACCACTCACTAACTAACCACTTTAACTATTTATTATTAATCATTTTAACTAACCACTCACTAACTAACTAACCACGTTAACTATTTATTATTCTTCATTTTAAAGGAAGTCGGGCTGCTATATTGAGGGGGTCAATATAGTGAACAAGGGAAGTTTGAAAACTACAACTCCCAGCATTCCCTAGCTGAAGTTTTGGTGGTGCAAAATGTTTGTAGGGGAATTCTGGGAGTTGTAGTTTTCAATGTACTATCTCTACAGACTACAAAGATAGGCACACGGGTCACTCACTGTTAACCTCTGCAACAAACCCCAATAACCCCCAGCTGAAGTAATTCCACCAAGCAATCAGAGAGACAGGAAACGCTCCTTCCGCCATCTTTAAACACCCGGAAATGGAATAAGCTGTTAATTCCCAGTTAGATAGGAAATGCTTGTTCCGCCATGTTGGAACACTCAGAAGTTGAAAAGGGAAGTTAATTTGACTGTAATCGAAGTAGGTGTTGCACGTGCATGAATGGAACAGAAGAAATCAAAGGAACCCTATAGACAATGGAACCCTTTAGCCAATGCAACCCTATAGACATTTTGTATAAAAAATACTGCGTTGGCCGGGAATCGAACCCGGGTCAACTGCTTGGAAGGCAGCTATGCTCACCACTATACCACCAACGCTGTCCTGTCTGACGCTGATTAATTTAGGTCACAGATATTTCATCTAAGTGTATCGTCATGTAATTAAGGGGGAATTAAAGGGCAGTTCCAGCCTAAAAGTAAGTAGCTTTTAAAATGCTTATTACCCCCCCCCCCCAAACCTCTCACAATGTTCCTAGAGTTCCAAGATCCCCCAGAACTAACTTACCTGACCCAGACCCTCGCCGGCTATTCCACGCCCCCTGCGCTGACAGTCGCTTCCTGGTCGCAGCTGTCAGGCGATTGGGCGTGATGTCACGTTGCAACCAGGAAGTGGAGCGGCTGTCAGCACCAGCCGCAGAGTAGATGCGGCGAGGGATATATCCTATACACACTCTATTTATCCTATACACACTCTAAATATCCTATATGTAGCAAACAATGCCAGGTAGCAACGGCTAGAGCTAGCAAGATATTGTCTTGTATAAAGAGAGGAATAGATTCAAGAGAGAAAGATATTATTCTCCCTCTTTACAAGGCACTGGTAAGGCCTCATTTGGAATATGCAGTGCAGTTTTGAAATCCCATATACAAAAGGGACATCTTGGAAATGGAAGCAGTTCAGAGAAGGGCAACTAAATTAATAAGGGGAATGGAGGGGCTTGAATATGCAGGCAGATTAGACAAGTTAGGTCTGTTTACATTGGAAAAGTGCAGTTTTCATGGGGATATGATAACCGTATACAAATATATTAATGGGCCATACAACAAACTTCACTAACAGGTAATATCAGAGGACTGGAAGATTAGAAGAAAAGAAGTTTCATCAACCTCAATTTTACTCAATGTTACTAAGTCCATTGGGACCTATCAGAAGACTGGGTAAGTTGCTTAACTTCATTCCTGGCTCCTAAACGTTTTATTGAAGAACAGGAGGTAAGACACAGCTCCTTTACCTTCCATTCTTCAATACAAGTAAATTGCAAAGTAAATTTACCCTTTAAATTCACATTAGGCAAAGGTTCCAAAAAGTCAAGCCTCTATCTGATTAAGTGCTACTATAAATTATTTTATTGTTTAAAGGAAATGTCAGGATAAAATATATTTTACTCACCAGTAATAAAATTCACGGAAGCGACCGCCTGGGATTATTACAGCATTGGGTACATATATTTGAGAGTAATGATCTGGTTGACTTTTCACTAATGGGTTGATCTAAAGTAAATACCAGAATGAGTAAAGAAACCTACAGAAGCAATGTTAGCATTCATGGGACATGATTTAAAGGATGGATCAAAATCTTGAGTTGGAAATGTGAATAATATTAAGATTTTTTGTGACATATACTTACATCCTAATATAACATATCCTAGTGTGAAAGCTTTTCTAGAACACCTATACAATGAAAGATTCATCTCCAGTAAGTTGCATTTAGTACTTATTAATATTTAGTACGTATAGTACTTATTGCATTTAGCATGTATTTAGAAACTCACAGCCGATGTAGTCTTCAAAAAGCCTTGTGAGCATGTGCACTAAATGCCATGCCCCGACAACAGTATTTACTGTGCATGAGTGCTTTTTTTGTACAGGTTTTTTATATAGATGTCTTTACACCAATATGGAAATATTTGCTAAGACTTTGAAAGCTGCTTGTTATCCTGCAGTTCATTTTCCAGCCAGTGTGAATTTCATACCGTCCTCCTGGGGCAATACAAAATATTTAACAAATTTTACTGCCGTTTTGTTTTGTTTTGTTTTTTTACTTCTGTTTCTAGCAAATTGTAAAGTTTCTAAATGTACCTGGAGTCATTGTGGAAGCTCACGTGACACAAAACATAAATACCATGTTTTTAGAAACACACAGCCCATGAGATCACAGGTTTAAATCCCCAGGTTTAATTATGAAACTATACAAAATATTTAACTGACTGAGTTTACTGCATTTTTTGTTTGCTTCAATTATGTTTCTAGAAAAGGATAGACCAGGATATGTAAAACCCTCTTCCTTAAGGGTTATCTTGATTCAGTAATAACTTAGGGTGAGCTACTGCATCACAGGAACTTGGCAGGTTAGGAGCACAGAGAGTATACAAGCTGAAAAGCGAAAAGGGGGAATAGCAATTTTAGTTTTCAATATTTTTTAGTTTTAGAAACTTATCCAGCCCCCTATTAAAGCTATTTAATAAACTTGCCATTATCACCTCTGCTGAAAGACAGTTCCACAGTTTCACTGTTCTTACTGTGAAGAAACCTTTTCTAACTGGAGATCTTTTCTTCTAATTTTAAATAATGTCTATGAGTCCTCTGAAATTACCTATTGGTGAACAATGTACCAAAGAGTTTAATATATTGCCCATTAATATATTTGTACAAAATGATCATATCATCATATACATCTTTTGAAATGTAAACAGTTTAATATGCCTACATAGTCAAGCCTCTCCATTTCCCTTATTAATTTAGTTGCCCTTCTCTGAACACTTTCCATTTTCAAGATGTCCCTTTTATATATGGGGTTACAAAACTGCACAACATATTTCAAATGATGCCTAGGTAAAGAGGGAGCATAATATTTTCCCCCTATTTATACAAGAAAATATCTTGCTACCTCCAGCGTTGACGTCTGCCACTGTTTGCTACAGCTAAGCCTGTTATCTACCAGAACCCCAATTTTCTCCCATTAGAGATACATTTAACACAGAGTGATTTATGGTGTAGGTGGCAACAGGATTGTTTAACCCCAAAGGTTTAACAATCTTACATTTATCAACATTTAATCTCATTTGCTACTCTGCTGCCCACTTTGACCATATATAAAGGTCTGTTTGATGAAATAGTCAAAAGTTCCTTCGCTGCATTAAATAAATTTGGAAAATACCAGTTTCTTTTATCCCTGAAATAAAAGAAACTGGTAAATGACACGTTTTCTCTCAAATATCTGCAATGAAAGATGAATAATTGGTGAATGCCACACTTTCCCTTTCATCCCTGCACGAAAATAAATTGTTAAATTCCACTTCCCCTTTAGTCTCTGCATTTAAAGGAATTGTTAAGACATACTTACTGTAAGTGGCTAGGTGAAATTCTAAGCATGGGGCTGCAGCTGTTCTGCAAATTGGATTGTAAATTAGAGGGGGAGCGAGGAGTTAGGGGGCCCTAAGTAATATTTCACAAAATCAATATGCTGTGTGTATTGGTAATCAGGCTCCCATACCTGAAATATATCAGTAAGTGTTGGAGCTAGAGAATCCAATAACACAGACCCCTGCCGCTCTGGATAATAATGAATAATAATAAAACTACACAATGGTGGAATAATACAGTAATAAAATAGTGGACTAACAATAGTCCCAGCTGTGAATAAAGTGCAATGCTATGAGAGCTCAGATAGCAGAGGAAAAATCTGCCTAAAACAAAAATATATACCAAAAAGGAAAAAGTAATCCTGCGCTATGTAAAACACAACTATCTAATTAAGAATAACAAGAAATATATCCATACAATCTCCATACCTTTATTAATAATATATACTTCATACTATACCCCCCATAATACCTTATACAATTCCCTTTAATAAAAATAATATAATATAAACCTACATTTGCCGGCAAGTAAATAACTGTAGAGCTCAAACAATCTAAAAACCCTCTTAAAAAAAATATTTTAAAAATATTAAAAACAACAGTCAGTAATCCTAATTAGGGATGGCATAGAACTCGAACTCGAGTTCGAGCCGAACTTTCGAGTTCCGGACGGACCCGGACTTCTCGAACTATCTCGGATGCGGACTTTTGATATTTCCCGGACTTTCGATGATTTATCGAATGTTCGAACATTCGAAAAATCATCGAATTTTTTAAAAAAAGTGCCCACATGTCCAAAATCACCCAATGGCAGCTAATTTGAGCATTGCCAGCCCCCTGGGTATAAAAGGCAATGCGACTAGCGCCATTTAGTCAGTGTGTTGGAGAGTGTTTAGTGGAGACCTGACAGTGTAGGAGTTGGAGAGAGATTTTTGCGCTTTTTGAGCTTTCTGTGTGTGGATTTCAGCATGGTGGTTTAACACTTGTAGTTACCCACCCCTGTATTCACACATCTTGAGATCCAACAGTCCTATTAAGGACTAACCTTCCTTGTGAGACCCAAAAGTCCTTTTAAGGACTAACCCCCCTATAAGTCCTTTGGACAATTTTTGTGTTAGACCTTTTAGAGGTCTAGGGGCCCTATTTATAAAGATCGGTATCGTTATTGTAAAATACCGATCGTTATTGTAAAATAACGACCGGGTTTTTACCGATAACGAACGTTATTTACCGATAACGACCGTTATTTACCGATATCGGTAAATACCGGTCGTTATCGGTAAATAACGGTCGTTATTTCCCGATAACGGTAATACCGGCCGTTATCGGTAAATAACGACCGGTATCTGTAAATAACGGTTTATCGGTAAAATAACGGTCGTTATCGGTAAAAACCCGGTCGTTATTTTACGATAACGATCGGTATTTTACGAAACGATACCGATCTTTTATAAATAGGGCCCTAGGTGTCCTGTTTTTTTGTTTGTTTTCTGTATCTGTGTGTCAGCGTCTGTGTGTTTGTGTAACTGACAGTGATGCGTTCAGCAGCTTTTGCTGTCTGATCTGCTGTTTGCTGTCAGTCGTGTCAGTTGTTACTGTTTGCTGTTTGTTTGCTGTTTGCTGTCAGTTGTGTGCCTGCCTGGCTCCGCAATAATGTTGTCAAACTGAAGTGAATCTACTGCTACTCAATGGTGCTGTTCCTACAAACCGTATCTCCTTCCCCGCTTTCCCTTGCATGAAGCATACACTGAGGGAGAGAAGCCAATGGGGTATGGGGTCTGTCCGGAGGGGCCAAGCCTGCCTGGCTCCGCAATAATGTTGTCAAACTGAAGTGAATCTACTGCTACTCAATGGGGCTGTTCCTACAAACCCTATCCCCTTCCCCGCTTTCCCTTGCACGAAGCATACTCTGAGGGAGAGAAGCCAATGGGGAATGGGAAAAGCCTAAATAATTATGTTTGTAGTCAATGTCATTTGTAAAGATAAAACACAGAGATTTGTTTAGTTTAACTTTTTTAGTAAACGTAAGCACCTTGCTTACATATCAATAATAAGTATAATAATAATAAAATAATAAAAAAAACATATAAACAATAATAATAACAAACATGGTGCTAAACACAAAAAAAACAGCACCTATTTCTTGTCCCTGTGCATGGAGAGCAAGCGCCCCTCCATGCGCTTCTGCCTGCTCTCCAAGCGCCTCAGACGCCTGTCCATACTCTCCAGCCGGCGCTGGCGTGCTGGTCCCTGCTGGCATGCTGGTGCTGGCGGTGGCGGTGGTGGTGAAGGGGAAACTGGAGGCTGCTCCTGTGGCCTTGGTGGGGGTGCTGGTGGAGGTGACGTTCCCTCCTCTGAATCAGTGTCAGAAAGAGTCCTCATCTGCAAATGTATATATTAAAAAAGTAAATTTTAATTATAAATAATAATAAAAAATAATAATAATAAAAAATAATGTAAATATTGTGAATATTTTTCATGTGTACTAACATTTACTAACATAAACTAACAGTTACATTTACTAATACTAACACTAACTAACATTAAGGGCAAGGCCACACTAGCGCGTTTTTCATGCGTTTGCGCACGCGTTTCGCATTCACGTTTTTTTTTGCTAAAATGGAAATCGCGGGAACTTGAAAATTCCCACGATTTCCGATGCGATTGCGCGTCTGTTCGCGTTTTGGTAACGCATGCGTTCACCATTTCTGGTGCGTTAACGCATGCATTTCCATAACGCAAAAAGACAAAAAGCATGCGCAAAACGTGAACGCAAAACGCACAAGAATCGCACACACAATCGTGTGCGATAACACTCGAGATTTGGTGCGCGATTCCTGTGCGTTGTAGTGTTGCCTCACCCTTACTAACATTAAAAAATATATACTTTGAGTCGTTTATGAAAAAAGAGCTTTCAAAATCTGTATTATAATTAAATATTGTAAATATTTTTCGTGTGTACTTGTCCTTTAACTAACATCTACTAACATTAACGGTTACATTAAAATTTGCTAACACTAATTAACACTAACATATGCACTTTGAGTCCTTAAGGAGAAAAGCACTAAAGGCCCCGCAATCGTTTGTGGTGGTTTGCAAAATTTCAAAGCGCTATCGCCAATCACAAGTGCTATAAAAGTAAAAAGAAAAGTGCAGTTAGGGCTAGGTCACACTAGCGCGTTTGCACATGCGTTTCACGCTCGCAATTGCGCCTGTGATTTCCGCTAAAATGGAAATCGCGGAAATGTGAAAATTCCCGCGATTTCCGATGTGCATGCGATTGAGCGTCCATTCGCGTTTTGGTAACGCGTGCGTTCACCATTTTGGTGCGTTAACGCAGCGTTTCCATAACGTGAAATGGCGAAAACGCATGCGCAAAACGTGAACGCACAAGAAAAGCTCACACAATCGCGTGCAATAACGCTCACGATTTTGTGCGCGATTCCTGTGCATTGCAGTGTGGCCTCAGTCTAACTTCGTATAGTGGTGATACTGCTGCAGAACCGCCTGATTAGTGGTGCAAAATGTGGTGTTTTATACAACTCAATCACAGATAAAATTTAATATATAAATGTGATACTTGCCTTGGACATTCTGCTGGATGTCCTGGACGTAGTTCCGTCTCTGCCTTTTGAGGTCTGACCACCTCTTTTGGAGTTGAGAGGTGGTCAGATCAATGCGAAACTGCGAAAAGCGCTCCTGAATGTTGGGGGTGCCGATTGCCATCCCGTCATAACCCAGCTGGGTGAGATATTCCACCATCAGGCGCTGCCATTGCATGGTGGCCATGCTTTCTGGTGGGGAAAGTAATGGTGGAATGACTGCACCCACTTTCCAGGCTCGATTTTAGATCCTGGATTGCATATAGAAGTCAATGGGAAGAAGGGATTATAATCGAATGTCGAAATCAAATCCGCGAGTAAAATGTCCATGGTATCTAGGTGTGAACATCGAATCTACGAGTAAAGTGTCCATTAGAACCTATACGCGAGTATCGTATCCGCGAGTAAAATGTACATGGGATCTAGGTGCGAACGCGAATCCGCAAGTAAAGTCTCCATTACAGCCTATACGCGAGTATCGAATTCGCGAGTAAAATGTACATGGTATCTAGGCGTGAACGCGAACCCGTGAGTAAAGTCTCCATTACAGCTTATACACGAGTATCGAATCTGCGAGTAAAATGTTCATGTTACCTCGAACGTTCGAATGCGAGAGCACGAAAGTAGCGTGTGTGAGAGTAAAATCGATTTTACGAAAGTCCTGGATATTGGAACATGCTCCCCAGACCATTTCCCAGGTCCCACAGCCATTTACATTAAGTTACCATTAATATTTTTGTTGTATTTGACTCGAACTTTTCGAACTATTTGCCTCCCATAGACTTTAATGGGTCCGTTTTCGAACTTTCGAAACTTTCGAACTTTTCCAATAGTTCGAAAGTTCGAAAACGGACCGAACTTTCAATAGTTCGACCATCTCTAATCCTAATAAGTAAATGGATGAATAGTCTCTGTACAAATCAATAAGACATGCAGCCGAAGTAAACTTGAAAAACAGGCTCAGTCTTAATGTCAGATGTAATAAAGTTGTAATAAAGATGTAATAAAGTTACTTCCTTGGATGATAGTAGCAAGAAACCAAATTGTTAAAATCTCTGTGTTGCAAAAAAGTAACAAGGAGTCTCCAGGTCTCCTATCTTACACTACAGTTAACAATGTAAGTCAAATAATAACATACGGCACCTGAGTCCTTCAATGTTGCGTGAACGGCAGCTGTGCAGGCTTCTTACATATTCAGCATGCCTGCCTCTGCGGCTCTTCTCCGATCTTCCTGGCGTCCTTGCTCGGATAAAGTGCCTAATATGGAATAGTTTACGGATGGCCTTGGGCAGAGTGACTCGCTATATGTCTGGTTTCCCGCAAGTGGCTTCTGTCGGGATCCTGGCTTGCTAATTTTCCGTTCACTACTGAGGTGTCTTAGTTTGCACCACGTGAGGTGTGTCCTACTCGTTTCGACCAATCAGCCGTCCTTAAGACGTCTCCTTAAGTACCCTTTTTTAAAGCTGTCTATCATTTAAAAGGCTGTTTTAAATTAATTTAGTATCTCCAAATTTAGATTCACTTTTTCTTACTGTATTTAGAGTTGTATTTACAGCAAACATATATATGAAAAACCATGAAAATTGCTATCATGATACTCCTTATAGTGGATCGGTACTGAGTAATTTCGTTCACCATTATTAACAGCCCTTCTACATATAAGTGGGGGAACATAGAAGGGCTGTTAATAATGGTGAAGGAAATTACTCAGTACCGATCCATTATAAGGAGTAACATGATAGCAATTTTTATGGCACACAAGTGCTCATCATAGAAAAGATATTAACAAGAGAGAGGAACAGAATGTTAAATAATAGAGAAGCTTATTATATCTACATGTTCAATAGTTTGATACCAGAGGGACTTAATTAAAGAATAGAAGTAGCGGTTATAAATTAGAGATATGCACCATAGAGAGAAAGTATAAATAGCAGGGGAGATTATAGGTAGATCATGTAATCCCACAATTCTGTTAAAAATAGGTATATAAAAAAATAGGTATAAAAATGACATTTTATTACATATAGGAATGCTAGAGATTTATGTATAATTATATAGAAAGTTGTTCATATATAACCAATAATTATTATACTAAAACATAGGTAATAATAGGGATTAGGCATATAGTAACCATGATAAATGGGGATTATAACATTGGATACTGTTTTTTCATATACATATTTGCTGTAAATACAACTCTAAATACAGTAAGAAAAAGTGAATCTAAATTTGGAGATACTAAATTTATAAGCAGCCTTTTAAATGATAAACCCATATAGGGCTAACAGCATTGAAAAAAGGAGAAATTGGAAGGGTACTTAAAGGGCAAGTCCAGCCATCAAATAAAAACTTACATACAGGTAAATCACCCCCCCAAAACCCTAAATGGTAATAGTTTGAAATCTGAAATGTGTAAGTCTAACCTGAAATCCTGCACAATGTCCTGTTGCCCGTTTCTGCTTCCTGGTTCTTCCAGTTAACAACTGTCAGTTATGGATTTGACAGTTGACATCACAGCCAATGAATGAATTTTAATCCCCTGTCTGCCTCTTCTCAGCATGCCCAGGCTCAGTACAGGTTTCTAAATTGCTCAGTTTCCATGAGGCACCCAGAAGCCCAGCAGGCTTACAGTAATGAATTCAGAGGACAAACTATGACATATCAACATATTGTAAAGAGACCATTCTTTCTAAAAGATGTTCTTATGAGGGTGGAGTTGTCCTTTAAGGAGACCAAAAAAGAAGGGGAGGTATCCCTGATGACGGCTGATTGGCCGAAACGCATAGGACATGCCTCACGTGGTGCAAAGTAAGACAAGAGTAGTGAACAGAGAATTAGCAAGCCAGGATCCCAACAGAAGCCACTTACGGGAACCCAGACATATAGCGAGTCACTCTGCTCAAGGCCATCCGTAAACTATTCCTTATTAGGCACTTTATCCGAGCAAGGACACTAGGAAGATCGGAGAGGAGCCACAGTGGCACGCACGCTGAATATGTAAGAAGCTTGCACAGCTGCCGTTCACACACCTAACATTGAAGGACTCAGGTGCCGTATGTTATTATTTGACTTACATTGCTAACTGTAGTGTAAGATAGGAGACCTGGAGACCCCTTGTTACTTTTTTGCAACACAGACATTTTAACAATTTGGTTTCTTGCTACTATCATCCAAGGAAGTAACTTTATTACATCTTTATTACAACTTTATTACATCTGACTTTCTACAGTTACATTCTAATTAAGACTGAGCCTGTTTTTCAAGTTTACTTCGGCTGCATGTCTTATTGATTTGTACAGAGACTATTCATCCATTTACTTATTAGGATTACTGACTGTTGTTTTTAATATTTTTATAATCATTTTTTTAAGAGGGTTTTTAGATTGTTTGAGCTCTATAGTTATTTACTTGCCAGAAAGTGTAGGTTTATATTATTTTTATTAAAGGGAATTGTATAAGGTATTATGGGGGGTATAGTATGAAGTATATATTATTAATAAAGGTATGGAGATTGTACGGATATATTTATTGCTTGTTATTCTTAATTAGATAGTTGTGTTTTACATAGCGCGGGATTACTTTTCCCTTTTAGGTATATATTTCACAAAATATATTAATTAGGGTCCCCAGATCCCTCAATTCCAGACAGCCTGCTCTGTAAAAATAGGCCAAAGTCAGCAAAGACCATTTGCAGGGTGAAGTTGTCCAAAAGAGGACAAAAAGAAGAAACAAAGCAATGATACTACTGTAGCTCACACAAACCTTAGCAAAGGTAATTAGAGTATTGTTTAGCCATTCTGTGTCACTTATTGGTCTTTAAAGCACATGTACACCCATTTTTTCACTGACCTTATTTCTTTCGTATAACTTTTCATTCCCTTTGTTTTTTTTCCTGTCATATTTGTACTATTTGTAAATAGTAGATTTTATCACTTTTTCCAATCTAAAGGCTTGTACACATGCTCGATTTATGAGCAAGGAACGACCCCCGACGGCCGAGCACTACACGCGACGAATGGCCTTTCGGCCGAGAATCGTCTGTGTGTATGCATTTGGTCAGGGGTTGTGCGTTGATCCGCCTGGCGGTTAGGCGAACGTCGCTTGCAGCGCTCAGCCTTTGGGGGTCGTTTCTCGCATGTAAATCGAGCATGTGTACGAACCTTAAAGGTGGAGGGAGGGCACTATAGTGAACCTGATCTTAGCACAGATCTTTGCAATGCACTTATTAGTATTGTACCTGTCTGAAAGTAAATGAAACCTTCAATATCTGCAGATAAATGAAACCTTCAGATTAGATTTATCAGTCTCCACATGTTAGTTATTCAATTTAGCCCTGACACACTGACTTAGGGCAAGGCCACACTAGCGCGTCTTGCGCTCACGATTGCGCCCGCGATTTTCGCTAAAATGGAAAGCGCAGGAAAGCGTAAATTCCAGCGATTTCCGATGCGCATTCGATTGCGTGTCCGTTCGCGTTTTGGTAACGCATGCGTTCGCCACTTTTGGTGCGTTAACGCATGCGTTTCCTCAACGGAAAATCACATGCGCAAAACGTACGCGCAAACGCAAAACGCACAAGAATCACACTCCTAATCGCGTGCAATAATGCTCACGATTTTGTGCGCAATTCCTGTGCGTTGCAGTGGCCTCGGCCTTAGCTAGAATGAGAGCTAGAATGAGATCTCCCTGAAATCCAATGTGTTAACACTCCTTACTCTATGAGGAAGTAAGACTAGAAAAAGTGATACTATTTCCGAATCACAGGGAACAAAATGTTAGTAGAAAGACATAATGTGAGTGAATAAAAAGGGTGAACCCTTAACAAAGGTGTCATTTTGTGGAAAATGGTGCCATGCTTTCCACCACTAGCAGTTTGCAAATGTGTTTCCCAGGTGAAGAAACCTCCCTGAATGGGCTTCTTTTACCTGCAAATCTTAGGTTGGGTAAATGAATTCCTAACCATTAATGCACCATACTCAGTTTGCCATATATTCCTACATGTCTGTACCTTTCGTCCCAAAATCTTCCAGAGTGCATGAATTTCAGCAGCCCAGCTCCGCAAATCTAAATCTGCTATTTCAGATAAGAGATGAGGGCTACAAATGAAAGAGAGTGTGAGAGAGAACAAATTTATACTTTAGTACAGTGTGGGAGAATTGTATAAATGGAGATAATAAATAAAATGTATTACTGTAGCAGTTTTTACACAAAGGATACTTTCTTGTATCACTTACATCATGGCTATTTACTTTAAAGGACGTGTATATAGTATATATACTCACCTTGTGTTTTTCTACTAACTTCTTTCTTTTGCTTGTGAAGGTTCTCATTCATCCAGGTCATGGTATATCTGTTGTATTCAACCTCTACTTCCAGTTTACCATTTTCCTTAACTTCTACCAAGCAGTCCAAGAAAGCCAGTTTGTTGTTTTGTACCTCTTCCCTTGTGAATTTAATGTTCTGGTCTACCGCATTGATGCGTTCTGTGAAAGATTGTACTTTTTTTGGATTTTAACCCAGGTGTCATCCATATATCTGAACCAGTGGCTGGGTGCTATGCCTTTAAAGGTATTAAGGGCCTGTTTTTCTACCTCCTCCATGTAAAGGTTGGCCACAATAGGTTTTTGCTTATAGAACTTATCCCTGTATTTGAAATAGGTGGTATTCAGGCACAAGTCCAGTAAGGAACACACCTGATCTGGGTTGAGATCAGTTCTGCTGGTAAGAGTGCAGTCTTGTCCTAGCCGTTTTCTCACCATGTCAACAGCCTCCTTGGTGGGTATACAGGTGAAGAGAGATGTCACATTAAAGGACACCATAGTTTCTTCTGCACCAAGTACCACAGAGTGAGGCAGAACAACGTCGCCTTAAGGTATTTGCAGCCTTAGCCAGTAATAAAACTCCTTCATCTAACCTGACCACACAGGAAAGAAGAGCCTTAACATCCCTCAATCTTGTTGGTGAAATCCTGAGAGTTCTGGATGTGATGCTTAGAACTTCCCACCAATGGTCCTAAGTTGTCTAGGTATTTTGCCACCTTGTGTGTTACAGAGTTGATGCTGCTGACTATAGGTCTTAGTGGTGCCCCTTCCATATGTATCTTTGGGAGTCCAAATATGCATGGATGTGCCTCACCAGGGTAGAGGCGATGATACATTGCTCGATCAATGGTTATCCTTTTGAAGCTGTTGTAGTAAGTCTATGACGCTTTTCTTGTAACGGCTGGTGGGATCCCTTGTTAAAGCCTCATATGTGTTGTTATCTGCCAGGAGCATGGTCACCTTATCATGGTAGTCTGAGGTGTTAAGTACCACTGTGCATCTTCCCTTGTCTGCCGGTAGAATGGTGATACTGGAATCTTTCTTGAGGGATGTTAAGGCTCTTCTTTCCTGTGTGGTCAGGTTGGATGAAGGAGTTTTAACACTGGCTAAGGCTTCAGATACCTTAAGGCGAAGTTGTTCTGCCTTACTCTGTGGTACCTTACTATTGTGAATTGAGGCTTCTGTGGCTGCCATAATATCCACCACAGGGATGGCTTTAGGAGTGATGGCAAAATTCAAGCCCTTAGCAAGGACTTCAATTTCTGGCTGGGTCAGGGTCCTGTTAGACAAGTTTCTCACCTATTCCTCCTTGTTTGATGTAGTGACACTTCCCTCCTTTTGTATCCAAGGTAGTTGTTCTCCTTTGGGGGTGTTCTGGGATGACAGAATAGAGAACTTGTTCTGTTGCCTTTGTTTGCCCTTACAGTGCTGAGAAAGCTGTGCTTGTTTGGTGAACTCCATCACTCTTTCCCAGATGGCCACAGGCAGCTGTGAGGCCAGGTTCTGTTCTAGTTGACTAATGTTGTGCATTAAAGCATCGACTGTAAAATGTGTCTGTCGTACCCGTTCATTTAGGAGCTGTGTTTGAGCCTTTTGCAATATCTATTTGGCTCTGATGCCTTTAACTGGAATCCAGACATATGCTGCATGGTACTAGCTTCTGTTTTCTGCATCAGAGGTTAAATCGCAGGTGGTTTCTGTAGTCTGCCAATTTCCTTGCTGTCTTTTGCCATACAAGTTTGAGGGTTTTCTCCCCAAAATGATTTGAAATATGCTTGTGAAGCTTCTCATTCATCCAGGTCATGGTATATCTGTTGTATTCAATTAGATCAACTGGACTTGAAGGAAACCAAGCCTAAATAGAGGTGGGGGGGTTCGACACCAACTGTCTGCCATGTACAATGCTGTTTTGACACCTTACCCTGGGCGTTCCCTTAATACCTCTTAGCCACTATCCAATCACGCCCTTAACACTTGGCTGTGATATGCTAATTGGGATTTTCCAGGGTACATAATTGCCAAAGGTTCTTGTACATGTCATTCTGAATTGAGAAAGCCAGTCGGATGACTAGCGAAACGTCTTCAAGAACTAAACTTCAAGTCCAGTTGATCTAATTGAATACAACAGATGTAATTTCTTTTGTTCATCATTTGTAAATAGTAGATTTTATCACTTTTTCCAGTCTAACATCCTCATGTAGTAACGACTAGATCTGCACAAAAAGTCATGCACACATGCAGACCAATAGCGGACTGGACCACAGCGCACACAGTGGGAACTACCCAGTAGCATTGCACTGGCAATGCGAACCGGAAGCGTGAACGGAGCGAGTATCACGCTCCGACACACAGTAACCATACTGGAGACTTACCATACTGGATTTTGAAATCGCAAGCATTATCGTGTTTGCGTGCGCGATTTCTGTGCATTCGTGCGCATTGTTTCACGTTTGCGCATGCGTTTTCGCTATTTACAAAGAAAACGCACGCGAAAAAATGTTTGAACGCAAACGGCCATGCATGTGCAGCGGAAATTGCTGGAATTTCTGTGATTTCCGTTTTAGCGAAAATTGTGGGCGTAATTTTGAGCGTGCACAAATGCGAAAAAAACTCGCTAGTGTGGCCCAGCCCTTAAGGTTATGCAGATGGAATGCAATCTGTGAGAGGCTGTGGCAGATTTAAAGCAACTTTTAGTAGTTTCAGGCAGATTGAAAGTATACTTTAGGGGTAATAGTCACCCTGACCGTATTACAATTGGTTTACAAGATGTTCCGGCTAGCAGTAAATTAATAACTTGCCACTCTAATAAAGATTGATAAAAACCACCATTTTTACAACAATTCCAATTTTGCTTATTTTTATCCAGGCACAAAAGGACTTTAATTAAATATCCAATAAAATTAGGGTCAGGGCACACAGATAATTTAAGAGCATGAATAAAGTTATGCTATCTTTATTAACAATCAATAAGAAATTTACACATACACACCCAACATAGTATTTTTCAAGAGCATCTTGAGGCATTAAAGGGTATGTCCACCCTGTTATGGGTTCACCAGAGATAGTTGTATAACCAACACCAGGACATAAGGTAACCAGGCTTTATAGGGAACACACTGATTTATTGGTTATGTACAGGAGAAGGCAGGAATAATAAATGGGATAAAATAAGTTCCGGAGGTAAACGGGATCCACACAGTATTACAAATCACTCAGTAATTGTAAGTCCACACAGAATATAAATAGGTCCACGAATTAAGAAGGAGCAGTATGGCAACTCCACCAAGTCCCAATGAATAAACACAAAGCAATCCAGTACAGTGGGTCCTCACACAGACGGTTACTCACGGTCCCCAAGTCGGGTTTAGTCACAAAGCCCACACAGTCCTTGATAATGTTCTGTTCCAACGGCAGGACGGAACCTCAGCTCTAGTCCAAACCCAGTTAGATCCACACAGAGTTCCACACAGTTCTCCTTTTGTTCCCCTGGCTGGGGGTCTTATCTCCCCCTCCAGTTGTGTGGGGGAGGAGGGACAGCTATCTTCCAGGGCACTCCTGATTGGTTGCTTCCCCAGGAAGGTGAGAACTTTTCACGTGCACTTAGGAGCTAGGGTGTGACTCTCCTTATCAAGTTACGTGCACAGCTCTGTACAGGAGGGAAAGTCTGAACAAAGGACCTGGGGCCATATTGTCTGGCTGTGTCTTTACATCTCCAATGTATAATAACCCTTGTATTATAACAACCCCTCCCCTCACCGAAAAAATGAACCCAAGAGGAACCCAGACGGGTTACTTGGTGGGTTCATGTCCATATTAAGGGTGGATGAGAGTTACTGAGTCTATTTAACAAAGAGTTACTTCTCGTCTCCCATTGGGGTCTAGTCACAGTTGATTGAGGATTAACATTCACCCCATTCCATAGATCCACATTCCAGTCTCTAGTTATCGGGACTCTCTTAGCTGGTCTATGGCCCAGGACATTATCAATATTACGTTTCTCTTTGTACTTCCTCAGTCTGGGACATTGTCTCCCATGGTGCCCAATACGATGGCAGTAAGAACAATACGACTCGCTACACTGTTTCCTCTTAGTCACTTCTCCCTCTGGGTAAGTCTCAGGCAATTCACAGACACCGTAAACCCCCCTGGGTAGGACTGGACCTGATGACCAAACCTCAGGGGATGGTTGTATCTCATCTGTCCCCTCTGGCTTCACCCCAATGGAGTTCACTATGCGGGGCTGGGTACGTAGTGAGTCTTCTCTGGCCCTTGGACACACATTCTGCAGGTGACCTGGCTGCCTGCACAGATAGCAGAGACGTTTCATGTGTCTGTTCATAGGCCTGTGCTGTATATCAGGACGTCTATTTATCCTGCTATGTGTAGAGGGATGCTGGGAGACAGGAACAGACATTGAGGTTTGAGTCTCTGTGCCCATTGGTATTTGTGGTGGAGTGGTTAGTTGGGGCTTCCCTCCTAGAAGCCTTTTCCAGTGGGGTTTAATCAGGAGGGCCTCGTCTGCAAGCACCGCAGCTTCCTCCAGGGTGTGTGGCTTACGCTCCTTTACCCACTCCATTATCTCCCTTGGGCAGGTTAAATAAAACTGCTCTTTAAGTATCAGTTGTACAACATCTTCTACTGATTCAGCCCCTTCCCCCTGAATCCATCTTCGGCAGGCCTGGAACAGTCTCTGGCCATGCTGCTTAAAAGACTCATTCACAGTGCATCGGGTCTCTCTGAAACAAACCCGGTAGGACTCCGGAGTAACAGAATAATGGGCCAACACCGTCTGCTTTATACTATCATAGTCCATTTTCATCTCAGGTGCCATGTTCCTATAGGCTTCTGCTGCCTTCCCAGAGAGCAGTGAGGACAGGAGCCTCACCTTGTCCTGCTCCCGCACCCCCTCCAATATGCACTGGTGTTCAAAGTCCATAAAGAATCCATCAATGTCACCCTGAGCCTCATCCAATGTTTTAAAATCCTTCCTAGAGATCCTGGAGTGACTGGTACCCATAGGAAGAGAATGGTTTAGCCTTGCTTGGCTTTCAGCTTCAGCCCGTCGTAGAGCCATATGCTCATATCATCTCCCTGGCTCCATTTACTGCATCCCTGCGATCCTCCATTGTAGCTCCAGGACCCAGTATGCGAAGGTTTCCTCTGCGCCAGGCAGCCCATGGACATGCATTGGCAGTGGAGCTGCCTCTGTAATATTGTCCCTTAGCTCAGTCTCTGCCATATTCTCCTCTACTTCAGATGTCTGTATAAGTCTCTCAATCAGTTGTTCCCTGATATCCCGCATAGTTGAGACCCAATACTCGGGCTCTTTGATATAGATCCTGCACTCTCCAGTGAGTGTAATCTTCACTATGCCATGATCAGATATCTGCCTGTGTCCTGATCCCACCGCTGCCACCAGTTGTTATGGGTTCACCAGAGATAGTTGTATAACCAACACAGGACATAAGGTAACCAGGCTTTATAGGAACACACTGATTTATTGGTTATGTACAGAGAAGGCAGGAATAATAAATGGGATAAAATAAGTTCCGGAGGTAAACGGGATCCACACAGTATTACAAATCACTCAGTAATTGTAAGTCACACACGAATTAATAGGTCCACGAATAAAGGACAGTATCAACTCCACCAAGTCCCAATGATACACAAAGCAATCCAGTACAGTGGGTCCTCACACAGACGGTTACTCACGGTCCCCAAGTCGGGTTTAGTCACAAAGCCCACACAGTCCTTGATATGTTCTGTTCCAACGCAGGACGGAACCTCAGCTCTAGTCCAAACCCAGTTAGATCCACACAGAGTTCCACACAGTTCTCCTTTTGTTCCCCTGGCTGGGGGTCTTATCTCCCCCTCCAGTTGTGTGGGGGAGGAGGGACAGCTATCTTCCAGGGCACTCCTGATTGGTTGCTTCCCCAGGAAGTGTGAGAACTTTTCACGTGCACTTAGGAGCTAGGGTGTGACTCTCCTATCAAGTTACGTGCACAGCTCTGTACAGGAGGGAAAGTCTGAACAAAGGACCTGGGGCCATATTGTCTGGCTGTGTCTTTACATCTCCAATGTATAATAACCCTTGTATTATAACACACCCCATAAACTTATTTTTAATATGCTGCTCCCCCTGGTCCCCCAGCCCCAACCGCACAAATATTTTTTTCAGAAAGCCCCCCAAACTCTTACTTACCTTCCCTCGTTCCTCCGCCGCACTGCCGGCCCTCGCTTGCGAGAATGCAAGCAGAGGGGCGGGACCGGCAGTCGCGTCTGTGATTGGCTGACGGCAGCCAATCACGGACGCGGCTGCCGGTCATTCAGTGCAGCGGAGGAAAGCAAGAGGTAAGTAAGAGTTTGGGGAGCTTTTGAAAAAAAAAAGATGCGGTTGGGGCTGGGGGACATGGGGGAGCAGCATATTAAGGGGGATTGAAGCTAGGGGGGGATAGTAGAACGGAGGGAGGAGAGAGGGGAGGGAGAGGGAGGAGGAGGAAAGGGCTGCAGTGCCATGGCAAATATCACCGGAGACAAGATAGCAGGCAGAGCCCTGCTATCCTCCTGTGGTTAGTTTTGGGACTTTGGGGGGGGGTTTACAGGAGAACCCTATGGAGCGTGGATGTGAGTAAGGATTAAACTACACTACATGGTGGGGCCAGTATTGGGGGATTATAGTTTTGGGGGTGGACATGCCCTTTAATGATATCATGCTAGATACTAATTAATACACCAAGCCAATATGGTTTGTGGCCCTTGTTAAAGGGCAATTAAAGTGAGATTTTTTTTTTTAATTCCTTCTAATGTATCCCATAAGTCATTCCAACCACCAGGGTACCTTTAGTTTCTTTAAATTATTCATAGTCCATAAACCATTAACCCAGCAATATGAACATAACACACTATAAAACAGACCCTCAAAACAGTGATTTTGTGTTATGGGGCATGAAATAAAAAGCATAAAGACCATATTAAGGCTTCTGCATGAGTAAGTGGTCCCACTGAAGTTTCTTAGCTAAAGTTTGGAGCCTATGTTACTACTATGTTACCTAACAGACTGTACCAGTGCCTACCAAACTTTTTCAGACAGTGGCACACTTGACAGTGCAACTGTATCTGGTAATAAATCTATATCTTTACCGTTATAATTGTCCATATTTGATGCACCTTACAGTGTATATTGTCATTAAATTTGAATGTCAATATTTTTGAACATGTTGACTGATATTTTAGAGCGCGTCATCAAAAAATGTTCGAGTTTGGATGCATACATTAAGAATACTAGTGCTATACTAGAACTGTAGTAAAGTGCAGTTTAGTATTTGAGGATGAATAAAGACATATGTCCCCTACTCCAACCTACTCAGCAATACCCACATTTCCTGCCTAACAGTTGTTAGAAATTCTAAGCGCTGGGGTTTCAACTTAAAGTCTGTTCCCTCAGCAACTGCCTCTTCTGCTACTTCTGGGAATGGAAGAGCAAAAGGGGCCGGACCAGCAGCCACATCTACGATTGACTGAGACTCAGACAATCACAGATGCGTCTGCCAGTTAGAAGAGGGAATGTGGGTAAGTACATTTCAGGGATGATTTTAAACTTGTAAACCTAGCTTTTAGGGTTGGGGGGGTCCCTTACATTATGTGAACTTTTTTTTCTAGTAGAAATGCACCCCCAAGTGATGCACCCCAAGGGATTTGCAGCGGGGGAGAACTCCACAGCGCATGCCGGAGTCCTCTACAGGGGAGTAACTGCAGGGGTCTGGCGCCCTGCAAGATTGGAAGACGGACCCCTGACCCACCTCCCTCCACAATCAGCTGTTTTATCAGCTGATTGCTTGTATGAATGAAACAATCCAATTTAGAGCCATTCTAGCACACTGTCAATGGCTTTGGCCTAGTAATCTGTAGGTACAATCCTCCACACCCCCTACCCAGAAGGATAAGGTAATCCAATATATATAACAGCAAGAGGAGTACACTACTTCTTGTTAATTTCACAGTTTATTAGGTGCAAAAAAAAACACTACAATGTTTCGGGGTGCTCAGTTCCCCCTTCCTCAGGTAAACTTTGTAGTGGTTTGTTTTGCACCTAATAAACTGAGAAATTCACAAGAACTAGTGTACTCCTCTTGCTGTTATATATAATGAATGAAACATACACCCATTCAGCTGTTTAAAAGCCCGGACCCGAACTTCTGGTTTGATTCCGGAAGTTCGGGTCCGGTCTTTAAAAACAGCTGATCGTGTGTATGAATGAAACATATGTGCAATCAGCTGTTTTTAACAGGTAACAGGGGCTTGTGGTGGGCCCTCCTACCGTCTGCCTACCGTTTTCTCTATGTCTCCATGTTCAAGCTCCCCCAGTACCCTTATTCATTTAGTTGCCTTTCTCTGAACCCTTTCAATTTTCAAGATGTCTATTTTGTACACAGGATTCCAAAACTGTATCACATATTCCAAATGAGGCCTTACCAATGCTTTGTAAAGGGGGAGAATATTTTTTTTTTCTTTTGAATTCATACCCCTCTTTATACAAGCAATTCTTTTTCACAAGAGATTCACTGAGAACACAGACCCATTTATAGTATAAGCAGCACAGGTATTTTTAAGCCTAAAATTCATCCCCTTACAAATACCAAATATCAACAACATTGAATCTCATCTGCCGTTTAGCAGCGCAATGTGACAATCTATCTAGATCTAGACCCCTGCAATGATTGCACATCCTCTGTAACTTTTAATGGTCGACAAAGTTTTGTATTGTTAGCAAACACAGGATCCTTGCTGATAATACCCACTTCCAAATCATTAATAAATAGAAGTGGCCCCCACCACAGAACATTTAGAATTTTAGTCCATATTGATGAAGCCCTATTAACAACTACTCTCTGCATCTGATCCATCAACCAATTTTCTATTCATGTACAAATGTGCCATCCAACCCAACATACCTTAGCTTATACATAAGTTACCTATAGGGGACTGTATCAAAAGCCTTAGCAAAATCTACTGCTATGCCAGAGTCCAAATTTATACTCAATTACTCATAAAAGCCAAGCAAGTTTGTTTGACAAGATCTGTTACTCATAAATCCATGCTGATAACTGGCTATAATGTCAGACCTTGAAACATACTCTTAAATATGTTCCTGTATCAAACTTTCCAGTATCTTCACCACCACTAAAACAGTACAAGACTTACATATTGTTCTTATGTATACTGTACTTTGAACATTTGCTTGACACATTCAAAGGGTCTAGGACTTTGGTCATCAGTGATATAATATGATGAACTAAGAGGGGTCTGTCCCTCCTATTTTACACTTTCTAAACTTTATCTCTGTTATGCCAAACACAGATTATGTTTTACTACTTAATTAATGTGTTGTGCATGCTATATGAATTTATATGCAGTAATGAAGGCTATCTAAGGGAATGCTGTATCTGAGGGATATTTAAGCTTTTTAAATAAAGGAGATGAATTTGAAGTATTTTTTCTAAACTACTGTAAATCTTATATATATGGTTTATGTGCATATATTAACAGGGAGCTTCAATAAAAGTTCTAATAGTTTAAATTTTCCCCAACCAATCCGATGTTAGCTTTCAAATGTTAAATAAGATCTAAATGGTTGGGGCAAAATTAGCACCATTTTAAATGATAAGAACTGTTATTGAATCTCCCTGTAAGTTCCTAGTTATTACGGATTGAGATCATAATACATTATTAACAAGATTGTAAGCTCTATGGGGCAGGGGCCTCCTTTCCTCTTGTAGCAAAGCTCTAGCACTTCTATATACATAATTTATATATTTATGTACTGAACTATCTATGTATTTATCCCCCTTGTATCACTTTATTGTATGTTGTTACTGTACAGCGCTGTGTCCCCAAGTGGCATTTTATAAATAAACTATACATACATGCATAAATTATTTCTTTTGATGGACAGTGTTGTTTATTTGAGGGCTTGTAGGTCTTTGATATAAATTATACCATTTTACTGTAAAAAAAAAAAAACAACTAATAAATAAAAGGTTAGCGCTTAGTTCCCATATCATATGATCCCACAGTCAATATACTGAACCTGTAGTAGGTATATTTAAGGATTTGTCTATGGTCCCTTTTTTGTTTGTTTATTAAAAGTTTAAGGTTATGAGTATGCTGTCACCTCAGCTTCATCTTTCATTATTATCTCATCCTCCTGGTATTGTAGACCACAGTACAATAGAACATCCCTCTAGATTTAACTAAAAGTATTGCTTTATTTAGGAAAATGATATACTTCTCTTGCCAATCTGGAGGGTTCCATGGTTCAAATTCTTGACCAGGGGGGCCAAAAGATGAATTGACAAATACAATTAGCTTTTCACGAGTGAGACCTTCTGAAAGCAGAGACTGGAACTTCATCAATGTATTCTCTGAAGAGTAAAATAGTATATGCCTTACATAATGAAAACAGGCTAGACATTTCATTAAATGTAGGGTTAACATTTAGGAGACTGAAAGATTAAAAAAAAGAGTAAAACAATAGAATAAAAATAAGCATACCAGGTGTGTCAAGCAGAACCATGTCTACAAAATGCTTATCATCTTCAAAGATCTTGGCCAATTGGACATTATGCAATAGGTCTCCTGTACAATAAATCTGACTAAAAAAAACAAGAGTGCTAAATAATAAAAAGGGAAAATATACAGTAGTTGAACAAGAAAGATGTACTAGGTGAGGATTAAGATCAATCTCATAAATCTCACAAGTGATGGAAAAGAGTTTGTTTCATTTCCCCATCTTTTATATGGAGTTCAAGAACATTTCCAACCCCAAAATGAAGCCCCCAAAAGCTTAAGATCGTTATACTCACACTGCCTTAAACTCCAGACAAAGCTAGTTATTCAGCTTGTTCCCTGCATCAGATACTAGTAAACTCATTTCAATCCCTGGTTGAACCAGAGTCACAGCCGTGATGTATAATGTCATGGCCAATGACTGATGAGTTTACCTGGAGGCTTGTCAATTGAGAGCAGTGAAAAGCTCATCTGAGCATGCATGAAAGCTCTGAGCTTTTCCTGCTCTCAGCAGGGCTCTATTTTTAAACCAGCGGTATCGCAATTTAGCGATACCGATCGTTCTCGATAATGTATGACCGTGGCTGAACATTAAAGCCAAACGTTTGTTAATAAACGAATGTTTGGTCGTAGAATACCATGCGGTATTAAACTACCACAATGGTATTCTATGGGGATCGTAGATTTATGATCCTTATTGGTAATTTATGATCGTTATCGTTAATAAATGATAACGATCGTAAATTAACGATTGCTAAACTGATCAGAAATGAAACCGATCGTTAAAGGCACACTATTTGTAAAGGCGATACCGGGCCTTTACAAATAGGGCCCCCACCCACGCTACTCCCCCCCCACCAAAAAACACCAAAAAAACAGTGACCAGCCAGACATTCTTGCAGCTGGGTTTCTCTTAATTCCTTCTGACTGGGCCGTTTTCAGGCATTGGCCACCTAGGCAGAGAGCTAGGGAGCCTATGTTAATCCAGGACGCACAGTGTTCTTCCTAGTATCTCCCTGTCAGCTTTTACTTGCTGTGTTAGAACTGCTCTCCTTGTTCCGCTGCTGTAATTTGCAAAATTGTAGTGAGTGGAAAGCCTGAACTCAGCTCCCTCTACTTGAGGCCATATTTATAAAGGCATGGTATCGCTTTTTAGCGATAGTTAAGGAAGTAAAATGAGAATGGGGTTTGTAGGGCTGAACTATGTGAGGTATACATTTTCTTAGGAGGGTGGGGGCATCTAAAATCTTGCTATGGGGTGCTGTGATATCTAGCTATGCCCCTATTAAGCTATGCGCTTAAAAGTAAGTAGTGTGGCCTAGCCCTCCAAGAGTGTTGCCATTAACCCTTCAGAGCCAGCAGACTTCCCGAGAGTATTGCCATTGCCAGCAGAGTATTACTTTTAATCCTTTCAGCATTTCAGCATTGACAAAACATTCAGTTTGTATCCATTGAATTGTTCACCCCTCACCAACTCTTAGTTCTAATTGGAGAGTTGGATGGAAGGAAGAAAGAGGCAGGGATAGGGATCTCATGGTTGCTAGTCACAGGGTCACTGTTATAAAGTCTGCAGCCACTCTTACTTGCAGTTTTAGAACTGTTCTCCTCAGTACTATTAGCTGAGCTCATCCTCCCCCCTCCTTCCTTCACCTTCAGTTCATTTGTAACATTGTATCCAAGTAGAGGGAGCTGAGTTCAGGCTCTCTACTCACTACAATGTTACACATTACAGCAGCAGCACAAGGAGAGCAATTCTAACACAGCAAGTAAAAGCTGACAGGGAGACAATAGGGAGACCACAGGGCGCCCTAGATTAACATAGGCACCCTAGCTCAAAATTGTTCTTTGCCTAAGTAGCCTATGTCTTAAAAAAGCCCTGATGTAGAGAAGCCATTTCTTTTCCCTATTGTATACAGGTATGGTAAGTAACTGCCTCCTAGGGGAAGATCGTGTAGCAGAACTGTCAGTGTTTAGTAAGCAGAGGGACCCAGAAAATGTTACTGGTAAAGATTGCTACAGTTCAGATTTCACTGGCAGCTTTTTTTGGGAGGAAATCACTTGGAAAAAGAAGTTGCCCTTTAAATGAACATCAGAAGTCCCATACAGTAATAGCCATACTGTATTTGGCTATTACTGTATGTGAATTCTTATGTCCATTTTAAAAGGCAATTAAAGCCTCATTCCTTGGCGCTCCAGATGTTTTGAAACTACAACTCCCAGCATGCATTAGTTGCTGGGAGTTGTAGTTTCCAAACATCTGCAGCGGCAAGGAATAGCCACTGCAGGAATTACTCAACTATCTCCCCCCCTTTTGAAACCCCACAGTTGCCTTCTCCTACCTGCACCACATGTTCCCCTGCAGGCTGCTCTGGATCCTCTTCTGAGCTCCGGCGGCCGCATGCTCCACTTTCCTCTGCTGGCTGATGTCACTACTCGTGCCGGCCTCACTTCCCGGCGCCGAGTAGTGACGTCAGTCAGCAGAGGATGCGGATCGTGCGGCCGCCAGAGCAGGTAAGTGCTTGACTCGAGTATAAACCGAGACTCGATTTTCCGGCTTTTTTTAGCCTGAAAATCTCGGTTTATACTCGAGTATATACGGTAGTAACCAATCAGTGACATTTCCAGTTTGGCCAAGAACCTCAGTTCCTTTTTGGAGGTTTCAAAGCCTACAGTATAGAAGACATAGCAAGTCAGGCAAATCACAATTACGCATGGCAATTCATTTTGAATGTAGTACATACAACTAGATTACCTGTCACAAGGAGGGGGCAAATCTGCAGAATGGGAATCCAATATCATCACCAAAATCAGATAAAATGCAGGCCACCGCATTAACCAGTACATTGTATTGTAGCCAGGTCACTATGGAAGAACGTACAGAAATCACTTTTAAAAAGCCAGCAGAGAAGAATAATGCCTTCGGCAGTGCAAAGTATCATCCTGCATCATGGATGATTAACATAATCCCTGGTTCTCAGGTTTCCCAATCATTCCCTGTCCCTGAAGTCAGTGGACAGTGCTGTGCCCCCTACTGTTTGCTTAAGGAATGGTGCCAAGTTCATAACAAGAACATTTAAGTTCAGGATTGCAGAACACATTTTGGTGAAGATTGTCTACTAATCAGAAATTCTTTGTTCATTATAGTAAATCTTATACTGACCTAGTT
This sequence comes from Hymenochirus boettgeri, assembly GCA_019447015.1. Classification (NCBI taxonomy): domain Eukaryota; kingdom Metazoa; phylum Chordata; class Amphibia; order Anura; family Pipidae; genus Hymenochirus; species Hymenochirus boettgeri. The sequence goes on along the minus strand of CM033475.1, from coordinate 146,151,447 downwards.
TACTTTAAATTCTATGTCCATATGTATCAAAGTAACTCAAACTGGCTTCAAATAATATTAGTATTTGAAACAAATGTACCTTATAGATTATTTCATTAGTAATAATAATTTTCATTTATTCACCTTCCAGTGTTAAAAAAAAAAAAATATTATATAAGAACATTAGAATTTTCTATATAAAGGCAAAGTTCAGGTTAAAACTTTATTCTATGCATAGTTCAGAAATGGCTGATTAAAATGATGTACTGCTTGTCTTTGTATGTAATTCCTAGACAAATATATACCCATGTGAGTAACATAAAAGTAATTGAAATAATTCCCTACATCAAGCCGCACTTTAACGCCAATCATCCTCCATAACACAAGGTGACACAAAGTAGCTCTTCGGGCAGTTTCTCTAGCTTTGAATGGATGGGCCACACTAGGCATGCTTAAACCAGTGGTCTGGGAAGGAAGATGTGCTAAATGTGACTGGAGGCCTTAATATGTTATTTGGCATTTTATGACTGCATTGTAAAATGCCAGCATTATGCAGTATTTTACATCAGAGCAAAAATTCCCAATCTGCAATTACTCTGAAAAGTAATAATGTCCAATCTGCAATTACCCTGAAAAGTAATAATGTCCAATCAGCAATTACCTTGCAAAGTAATAATTCCAAATCTGCAATTACCTTGCAAAGTAATAATGTCCAATCTGCAATTACCCTGCATAGTAACAATACACAAACTGCAATTACCCTGCAAAGTAATAATATCCAAACTGCAATTACCCTGCAAAGTAATAATACCCAATCAGCAATTACCTTGCAAAGTAATAATTTCCAATCTGCAATTACCTGGCAAAGTAATAATATCCAAACTGCAATTACCCTGCAAAGTAATAATACCCAATCAGCAATTACCTTGCAAAGTAATAATTTTCAATCTGCAATTACCTGGCAAAGTAATAATGTCCATGCTGCAATTACCCTCGAAAGTAATACTGTCCAATCAGCAATTACTTTGCAAAGTAATAATGCCAAATCTGCAATTACCCTGCAAAGTAATAATTTCCAATCTGCAATTACCTGGCAAAGTAATAATGTCCAAGCTGCAATTACCCTGGAAAGAAGTAATGCCCAATCAGCAATTACCTTGCAAAGTAATAATACCCAATCAGCAATTACCTTGCAAAGTAATACTTTCCAATCTACAATTACCTGGCAAAGTAATAATGTCAAAGCTGCAATTACCCTGAAAAGTAATACTGTCCTATCCAAAATTACCTTGCAAAATACATACTTTGATTTGATGAACAATAATTCATCGAATTTACTACAGGATCTAATTAATAAACAGTAGGCTGTGTAGGCCATGGCAGAGGTAGACCAGACAATGATAAACGTTCTCCCTTTATACCTGTATATTTATACATACATATGTACATATACATATATATGACAATGAAAGATGCAGTGTATTAATACGCTATATGGGAGCACTAACCCTTATAGTTATACGGAAGACACATACTTTGCTCTTTGATAATAAAAGGAAAAAAATAGATTTCAAATCCCAGTTTGCATTCACAGAACCCAGAACCCTAGTATAACCTTTAGTATGGTATGGTAGAACAATGTAAACAGTACATATTTACCAAGATTATTAAAATCCATGTGACATTCCCAACCTTTACACTTTATCTCCTCCTAAATCCCACACAATGTCAGAAGATCAACAGGAGCAGCATAGGCTGTATGTGAAGGAAGGCTGAGAATTGAAGTTTAAGAAGACAACTGGATGACCAAGCGTGCATATTCCTGTTCTAGAATCCAGAGCATGTTACCCATAGTCAGGACGGACAAGTAAACACAGAGCCCTGAAGGCTGTGCCTCAGAACTAACTTCTATGCTAATCCTTGTTTCAAGCAATAACAGTAAATTGCTGACAGTAAATCATGTATGCATTCTACTTGTTTTTCTGCTCTCAGGCTGTTTGAGTGCATCGCTAAAAAAATGTAGAGAATTTAAAGTGGAACTCTTTTTGGACAGAGGGTGGGGAGACAAATAAGACAGGGCCAAAATTATTTGCATGAAAATGTATAACTAAACATTTAGTACAAAAATTGTGGAAAAGAGGGTTTATTACAGTATATGTTTTATTAATTATGCAAGACACCTTATAGTTAATCATTGCCGCCTTTTTAAAAATACAATACAATGCCGGCACATAGTCAGTTCATCTTTTTAGAAAATTAAGGGGGGAAATGCAGTGGTGATCGTACAGTGATGATTCTATAGTGGTGATCCTACAATGGTGATCCTACAGTACAGTGGTGATTGTGCAGTGATGATCCTATACAGTGGTGATCCAACAGTGGTGATCATACAGTGGTAATCCTACAGTGGTGATCGTACAGTGGTGATCCTACAGTGGTGATCATACAGTGGATAGTACAGTGGTAATCTTACAGTTGGGATTATACAGTGGATCATACAGTGGAGATCGTACAGTGATGATCGTACAGTGGACTGTACAGTGGTGATTGTACAGTGGATTGTACAGTGGTGATCGTACTGTGGTGATCATACAGTGGATGGTACAGTGGTGATCGTACTGTGGTGATCATACAGTGGTGATTGTACAGTGATGATCATACTGTGGTGATCGTACTGTGGTGATCGTACAGTAGTTCTTATGTGATTCTTATTGGAAAATATTCCACTGAAGCTCCCATTATAATTTTGCACATGTATGTATTACAGTATCTAGTAAATAATACACCCCATAGTAAAATGTAAAAATATTAAAAATAACCATGGAATTCCATGATATAAAAAGAGAAAGAGAGAAATTAGGGGCGTAACTACCAGGGAACAGGGGGAGCAACCGTAGGGGGGCCCAGGAGCCAAGGTGGCCCAATTTTCTTATTTTATATATATATTATATTGCCTCCTTCCAGAAAACCACTGTGGATGAAGCAAGGATAGGGGCCCCATTACATTTTTGTTGGGGGGGGGCAGTGATTCCTAATTATGCCACTGAGAGAAATTGTATATCTCTATTGGTACCCCAAGGTATATTTTCATTTTCAGGGTATTTTCATTTTGCTTAAGAGATGGAATAACTGGTATTAATTAACATCAGGCCATTTTTACCGGCAATCCGTTTGTGTGTTAAAAAACGCTAATTGGAGTGGCCACACTAGGTGCGCCAGGGCTGTTTGCACTGCGATCTTTTGATCAGAGCACACGCGATCACCATTTTTGGTGGGATTCCTATGCACTCTGATCCCCAAAAATGCCAGGGGTCGCAGTACAAGTGGGCACCAACTTGCATGGAGCACGTACGATTGTGCAATTGCTCGTACTTAGTGTGGCCTCGGCCTAACTTAGTAGTAACAGAAAAGTAACTGCACATCATGCTTCTCCTTCTCTTCAGGAAGTCTAAACATTTTTGATGCTTCTGCATTAGCAGGCAAAGCACTCATTGGATAACACTGCATCTGTATGATAGCACGCATATTATTACACATGTTTACATGGGGAAAAGGTAGGAGAATACAAGAGGGTTTTAAATAATGAAGGAAAGCAAAATTTAATGAAGATGGATGCTAGGGCGTACCTGCAGGGGCCCGACCCCACCTCCGCACAAGATTGGAGACCGAGCCCCTGATCCTTTAGTGAACGTTCTGCTGGACCATGCCAATAAGGTGAAATAATTGAAAATTAGGAGTGCAATTTCAGACATTGTGTATGGGGTTTTACATTGCACTCCTGTTCGTCACAGGAATAACCAATCCAACCTCCCTGCCCCAGGTACTCTCCATTTTTAAAAAGTAAATTTTTAGAGTATAGATACAGTTTAAGGCAGAAATGGATTATAAACAGAAAGGGGTTTGAAGGGTTAGGAAGGGAAGAATAATATAAACCCGATAATGGTATCTAAATGGAATGAAATAGTGAAGGAAATAAGTAGGAACAAATGAGTAGAACAAAGGGGGTAAAATTAAATGATGCCAAAAAGTAAGGAAGTAGAGAGACAAATAAAGCGGAATACCAAATCGGAAAACAGTGCTAAAAATGTGTCTAATAAAAAAAGGGAAACGTTAATGAGTTGTAGAAAGCAGAAAAGACAGGAAAGGAGAGGAAGAAAACAGAAGGGAAAATGACTAGAAAATATTTTTGCTGATGACAATAAGAGGAAAAATAGTACTAAAAAGCAGGATAGATAAAGACTGGAAATAAAGTCCAGGGGAAAGAAATGTGGGTGGAATATGTGACCCTGTCAGGGTAATTTCTAAAGTGTACACTAACACAATCTCCATGTGTCTATGCACCAGTCATTTGCCTGAGTTTGAAAGCCAGTAGGAGATGTGAAGTCCTTATAGCAGGGACTGTAATAATATGAAGGGTATAAACGAGGAATATTCACTCTGGCTTACAGAAGATATGGTACGGTGATTCTTATCTTTTCAGATTCACTTTGTCTGGTTATGTGCCGCTAGATAACCAGACAATAAGACAACAGATGTATTATCTGTTCTACTATCCTAGTTAAATGAATGGCCTTTATCTTTAAAGTCTAAAAATCTGACACAACTATTCTATGGCAGTGTCCTGTTCTATAGTCACTGTAAATTTATACATAATCCAAAATAACTTAATTCCAAAATCTAGATATCCACACTGTAAACCTAACATCAGTGGTAGGGAAGGTGTTTGGAGATATTGGGGGTTATTCAATAACAGTTCTTATCGTTTAAAATGGTGCTAATTTTGCCCCAACCAATCAGATGTTAGCTTTCAAATGTTACATAAGTTCTGATTGGTTGGGGCAAAATTAGCACCATTTTAAAAGATAAGAACTTTTATTGAATCTCCCTGATTGTCTCCAGAACTGATCTTATTAGTAGTAGTCAGCATGGATTTAGGAGAAATCGATCATACCAGAGAAATTTATTTGGTTTTATGAAGAAGTGAGTAAGAATTTAGATTCAGGCACAGCTGTGGATGTGGTATATTTGGATTTTGCTAAAGCCTTTGATACTGTACCACATAGGCGACTAATGTATAAACTGCGGACCTAGAAAATAACATTTGTACTTGGAGAATTGGTTAGTAAATCACAAACAGAAAATGGTGGTCAATGGAGCTACATCCATGTGGGCTAAAGTGTAGCTCCACTGCCTCAGGGATTCTGTACCGGGGCCATTTCTTTTTAATCTGTTTATAAATAACTTAAGGTTCATACACATGTGTGATCGTGTTTATAATTGTGCAGTGTATGGGCACTTTCTCGGCTGAAACTGCCACTTGTTTGAAGATCTGCCGGGCCAGTCCCCGACCGCATGGCCGTTTTGCCCATGAAAGTGCCCATGCACGGCATGATTATCGGCCGAAACGGCCGTTCATACACATCGTGTGTTGCGGGTCGACCAGTGATCACATGTTTGTACAAACCTTTAGAAGGGGACCTTGAGAGCAAGGTCTCTGTCTTTGCTGATGATACTAAACTATGCAGAGCTTTGGAAATTTTAAATGATGTGCAATTGCTGCAAGCTGGCCTAGATAGATTATTAAATGGGCAGCAGAATGGCAGATGAGATTCAGTGTGGATAAATGTAAGGTGATGCATTTGGGGATTAACAATCCTTGTGCCACCCCACTCACTGGCCTGAGGGCCCAGTAAGCCCAGCCCATCAACCACTCAGATTTGTCCCCAAAATCCACCCCTGGTACATGCCCTGACATGCCCTGTGGGCAGTTTTGCATAAGAGAGGCGCAGGTTGGGCACCACTGGTAAAAAATCTAATAATGTGCAAGATCGATGTACAATACACATGTGACAAAATCACTTCCTAAAAATGCTTTCTATAAAGCAATTTTCTCAGTGAAGAACAAAAGGTATATTAAAAGGAGAATGAAAGTTTAATGATAAATTACGCTCAGGTGATTCTCCGTGTAATGAGGACCTGAAATGCTATATTTTAAACCTTATAAATGTTGAGATGCTTAAAAGTGTATGTGTTTGTAGGGGATGCTCCTCATCCCCCCCAAACTCCTCTGCTTGTGGTAGAACCTCCCTGAGGACCAAATCTTTGTTTGGCAGCAGACCCATAGAGTTGAATAGGGTTTATATCACCAGCAGCAAAAGACCACGGAAAACAGGAATAGAGAGAGCATCAATAACTAGAATGATGATAAAGATTTTTTTTTAAAAAGACAGATTTTTTTTAAAAAGAACTTTATTACATTGGGATATCACCCAAATGTTTTATTATTAGACTTTCATTATCCTTTAATTTAAATAAGACCTTACAAAGATAGACTTATGATGCAAAGATCAATTCTTATCCAGCCTCAAACCAGCACAGGGATTTGCAACCTATAGCCCTGCAACCAAGGAATAGAAGTAGAAGGAAAGAAAAGAACACAAATACCAACAGTGAAGGGGGAAAGCAAGACAGGAGGAGGAATGTGGTCATCCCATATGTAGCAGGGGTCTCTGAGAAATTAAGAACAATTTTCAAAAAACACTGTATCCTGGTCTGCTTTAAACCTAGTACAGAAACACAAGAAAAGCGACATCATATACGCAATGCAGTGAAGAGTGTTCTGATTTGTATGTGGGGGAGACCAAACAGCAACTGCACCAACGTATGGTCCAGCACAGAAGAGCTAATTCCTCAGGTCAGGACTCAGCTGTGTACATGCATCTATATGCAAGTAAAAAGGACATACCTTGAAGATTGTAATGTCAACATCTTGGCAAAGGAACATGAATGGTGTCAAGGAGGCCATTTATGTGAAAATGAAGAAACCAAGCCTGAATAGAGGCGGGAGGAATCGACACCAACTGTCTGCCATGTACAATGCTGTTTTGACACCTTACCCTGAGCAGTTTCTTGTAACTTGTATTCAGAAGGTCCCTAACACCTGGCTGTGATATGCTAATTGGAACTTTCCAGGGTACTTAATTGCCAATAGATTCTTGTACAAGTCATTCTGAATTGAGAAAGCCAGTCGGATGACTAGCGAAACGTCTTCAAGAACTAAACTTCCAGTCCAGTTGATCTAACTGAATACAACAGATATTCAAAGTGTTTCTGTTTTCTTTTCATTAAATTGGTAAATAAACACTGGTTTCACTTTTAAAAAAAAGTTTTGCACTATCGCTGCCATTTTTGTAGTATCTCTGGCTTGTTCACCACACCCCACAATCTGTCCCCCCCCCCAAAAAAACTATTTTCTCAATACTTAACTGTACCTGGAGATCCTGATAAAATATTAACCTTTAAGTCTGTGGGTCCCTTGTTGGACTGTCCCCTCGTTTATGGCTTCACTTTATTGGGCATGATGTCACAGTCATCACCATTTTTTCAAACCTTAATTTGCCTTAAAAATACCCCCAACAAATAACATATTTTTGAAAAATATACACTTCTGGACACTCAACAGTACCATTCATTAATTATTACATGTAGAATTTTGACCACTGTTTTTTTACAGGAGTTAGAAAAATTAGCAAAATAAAAAATACTTATAGTTAATTTTCACTCCCACTAATCAAATATCAAGGAGCAAAAGCTACTAAATATCAATCTCCTATGTGTCCTGAATAAAAGAGTACTCCACATTTAAGGGCGTGTGCAAAGACATTACCACAAAACAAACTCAAAGAAAGCGAATGCAAAATTATGGTGCTTTGCTATAAGTATACACTTTAGGGTTAAACCCTATTTTCCCAACAAACTACTTACTTATTTAAGGAACCTAAAAATGTTCTGATTTTTGGATTTTACATGCATAATTACTTGCCTAGAATCATATGTTTAAAACTTATTGGAAAAGTAAGGATTTGGGGGTTGATAAGTGTGGGGTGAAAAGTTTTTTTATTGGGTGAACATGGTCTGTTAGGGACCCGCCTTTACAAAACATTACTAAAAAAGTTAAAGAAGTTTAAAGGAAAAAAAAGCATAAGCGGATTTTTTTTTCACACTCACTTCGTTAGGACCTTGCCCACTTTGTTAAGGACCATTTTTCCCATTTTACATTGTTGCCTGCAATATTATATATCAACTAGACATTAAGCCCATTACATTAAAGGGCACTAGACAAGCTCCACCTCCCTGACGCACACACAGACCGGTAAATATAAAATGTACCCATGTCCAGTACACACACTTAAGATGCCCTCATGCCCAGAGGGCACAGACTGGTGAATAAAACATACCTTTAAGCCAAGCCCACACAGACTAGATCCCATATTAGACCCCATGTTATATTCTGCATCAGTGTTGCTTAAAACGGATTTCATTCGTATTGACTATTGATATATTCACCCCATTCTCCATGTCCAAGTCCTTACACCTACCCATTTGTGCACTGCCTGGAAAAAGGCTGCCACTATTGTTACACAGCATGTCAGCTCCATGCTCTGTCCTGCCTATATCCATATTTCTATCTCTGTGTCAGATTGCACCTCCACACCATCTCTATCCTGTCTATATCCTGATAATAGTGATGGGGTGGAGCTACCATGCTGCAATTTGACACAGAGATAGTAATTTGGATAAAGACAGGACAGGGATGGTGTGGAGTTGCCATACTGCTATGTGACGCAATCTCTATCCTGCTTATATCCATATCTCCATCTCAGTGTGGGGCTGCCATACTGCTATATGACAGAGATGGAGATATGTGTATAGGCAGAATAGAGATGGTGTGGAGCTGCCATGCTGCCCCCATAGGGTAGGTAATAGCCCAGTAGCCCTATTAGGCTATTACTTACCCCTTGTGCAGTGCATGCCTGGGTAGCAGAATGCAATCAAGGCATGCAGGGAGTTGTAGTTAAACATGTGAAGTGACAAGGTTTCCCATCAGTGCTATGCAGGTACTGGCCCCAGTCCATGTACACAGCAGTGAGACAGAGGGAAACAATGTCCCCCCATGGACTCTCACAAGCAGAAATGGGATCAGTATAACTTTGTTACTTCCTCCTGCTCTCTATGGAGATCATAGCACAGAAGAGATACAAGTTTAGGGAAGGGGCAGGAGGGGGCGAAGCCACATAGACAGTAAAGCCGCCTACTGACTGAGTCATGGGCCATGCAGCAGACACACCGTTTGTCTTTGGGGCATATTTATAAAGCAACGATAATAGCGCCTAAAAATTACCGCCGCACATCGCGGCCGCGAAAATAGCGCTATCGCCGTATTTATAACGGCAAGCGCTATTCCCGCGATATGTATCGCGGCCGCGATGTGCTGCGGTAATTTTAAGCCCCTTCACGGCGATACTGTATAGTATCGCCGCGAAGGGACTTAAAATCCCTTCCCGACGCCGCTCCTATGGGGGCGGGGCATACGCCCACCCCGCCCACGCACCCCGCTTCCCAGCAGCAATCTCGGAACGGGAGGCTAGGAGGGGCTGCCGGGAAGGGGCCGCAGCAGGTGGTTGCGACCACCCACCGCGCACCCCCTCCCCGGCAACCCCTCCAAGCCTCCCGGCCGCTCCCGGGGAGGGGAAGGGAGGGAGCCGCTGGGAGGGGTGGAGGCTCCCTCCAGCGGGGCCCTGAGAAGGGCCTTTTGGGGCTTAGGGGGTCCCGCAGCTCGAACCGGGACCCCCCCTCCCCGGCCCTTATAAGGGCCCTTGCGGCACTGACAAGTGCCTTTGGCGGGGGTCCCGCAGCTCAAACCGGGACCCCCAGTGCGGCTCTTAAAAGAGCCCTTGGGCGGCGTCTTCTTTCTTCCAGTCCCGGCGACACCAGCTCCGCCGAGGCCGCCAACCCCCAAGAGGTACCCCTGCGGCCACCAGGGGTACCCCCGGCGGGCGCCGGCGACCTCAACGAGGCCGATGTTGCCGGCGTCTTGATCCGACGCGACGTCTTCGGGCTGGCGACACCAACCCCACTCAGGTCGCCGATGCCAGGCAGACTCACTGCGGCCGCCAGTGAGCCCGCTGGCACCGCCGGCCTCAGCGGAGCCGATGTTGCCAGCCGCTTCTTTCCGGTAAATTATAATGTACCCATGTCCAGTACACACACTTAAGATGCCCTCAATGCCCAGAGGCACAGACTGGTGAATAAAACATACCTTTAAGCCAAGCCCACACAGACTAGATCCCATATTAGACCCCATGTTATATTCTGCATCAGTGTTGCTTAAAACGATTTCATTCGTATTGACTATTGATATATTCACCCCATTCTCCATGTCCAAGTCCTTACACCACCTTTTGTGCACTGCCTGGAAAAGGCTGCCACTATTGTTACACAGCATGTCAGCTCCATGCTCTGTCCTGCCTATATCCATATTTCTATCTCTGGTCAGATTGCACCTCCACACCATCTCTATCCTCGTCTATATCCTGATAATAGTGATGGGGTGGAGCTACCATGCTGCAATTTGACACAGAGATAGTAATTTGGATAAAGACAGGACAGGGATGGTGTGGAGTTGCCATACTGCTATGTGACGCAATCTCTATCCTGCTTATATCCATACTCCATCTCAGTGTGGGGCTGCCATCTGTATATGACAGAGATGGAGATATGTGTATAGGCAAATAAGATGGTGTGGAGCTGCCATGCTGCCCCCATAGGGTAGGTAATAGCCCAGTAGCCCTATTAGGCTATTACTTACCCTTGTGCAGTGCATGCCTGGGTAGCAGAATGCAATCAAGGCATGCAGGGAGTTGTAGTTAACAGTGAAGTGACAAGGTTTCCCATCAGTGTGCTATGCAGGTACTGCCCAGTCCATGTACACAGCAGTGAGACGAGGGAAACAATGTCCCCCCATGGACTCTCACAAGCAGAAATGGGATGATATAACTTTGTTACTTCTCCTCCTGCTCTATGAGATCATAGCACAGAAGAGATACAAGTTTAGGGAGGGCAGGAGGGGGCGAAGCCACATAGACAGTAAAGCCGCCTACTGACGGAGTCATGGGCCATGCAGCAGACACACCGTTTGTCTTTGGGGCATATTTATAAAGCAACGATAATAGCGCCCTAAAATTACCGCCGCACATCGCGGCCGCAAATAGCGCTATCGCCGTATTTATAACGGCAGCGCTATTCCCGCGATATGTATACGCGGCCCGCGATGTGCTGCGGTAATTTTAAAGCCCCTTCACGGCGTACTGTATAGTATCGCCGCGAATGTACTTAATTTAAAATTCCTTCCCTTCCCGCGACGCCGCTCCTATGGGGGGCGGGCATACGCCCACCCCGCCCACGCACCCCGCTTCCCAGCAGCAATCTCGGAACGGGAGGCTAGGAGGGGCTGCCGGGAAGGGGGCCGCAGCAGGTGGTTGCGACCACCCACCGCGCACCCCCTCCCCGGCAACCCCTCCAAGCCTCCGGCCGCTCCGGGGAGGGGAAGGGAGGGAGCCGTGGGAGGGGTGGAGGCTCCCTCCAGCGGGGCCCTGAGAAGGGCCTTTGGGGGTTAGGGGGTCCCGCAGCCGAACCGGGACCCCCCCTCCCGGCCCTTATAAGGGCCCTTGCGGCACTGAAAAGTGCCTTTGGCGGGGGTCCCGCAGCTCAAAACGGGACCCCCAGTGCGGCTCTTAAAAGAGCCCTTGGGCGGCGTCTTCTTCTTCCAGTCCGGCGACAACCAGCTCCGCGAGGCCGCCAACCCCCAAGAGGTACCCCTGCGGCCACCAGGGGTACCCGGCGGGCGCCGGCGACCTCAACGAGGCCGATGTTGCCGGGTCTTGATCCGACGCGACGTCTTCGGGCTGGCGACACCAACCCCACTCAGGTCGCCGATGCCAGGCAGACTCACTGCGGCCGCCAGTGAGCGCTGGCACACGCCGGCCTCAGCGGAGCCGATGTTGCCAGCACCGCTTCTTTTCCTTCTTCAGCCATCTACTGCGATGGCATCTGAGTTCCGCAGCGGAAAGCTCTCTTTATATAGGTTTGCAGAAATCCATAATCCGTTTCTGATTGGTCAATTTTTTAATACTTGCTTTACATAACCAATCAGATTTCTGATGGAAGTTTGAAATCTGATGGTTAATGTAAAGCAAGTATTAAAAATTGTGTCTGCCTGGATCAGCGACCTGAGTGGGGTTGGTGTCGCCAGCCCGAAGACGGCCCAAGGGCTCTTTTAAGAGCCGCACACTGGGGGTCCGTTCGAGCTGCGGGACCCCCGCCAAGGACTTGTCAGTGCCGCAAGGGCACTGTCAGTGCCGGAAGGGCCCTTACAAGGGCCGGGGAGGGGGTCCCGGTTCGAGCTGCGGGACCCCTAAGCCCCAAAGGGCTCTTGTTAGAGCCGCAAGGGCACTTGTAAGTGCTGATACTAGCCGGCGAAACCAGTACCGCCGCTTTATAAATAGAAGCGGCGGGTAACAGGTAAGTATCGCGCGAAAGGTTAACGCTTCGTTAACTTTTCGCGGCCGTTTTCGGACTTTTATAGATCGCGGTAAACGGATTTATGCGTTACTGTCTGCGAAAACGGCCGCGAAAAGTTAACGAACCTTTATAAATATGCCCCTTTGTCTTTGAATGGGAGTTCCTAGATAGAATACTGAATGCAGTATGCAGGGGGGGAAATTTTTTTTCCCTCTCACTCTCTGGGCCCCTTCAAGCCAGGCCCCATACTGGAGTACCCCTTTCCCCCACTGTGGCGGCCCTGGAGCATGTACACAACGAGTAAAAAAAAGCACCATAAAATTCATTGCTTCAGGACAATGTAGGTATGACTTTCCTGTCTACTGATCTTGCTTCTGCCTGCCTGCCATAACCAGAGTCCTGGCACAGTGAGTAAGATCAAACTTTTATAGTACTAGTCACAAGCACTGTGGGCAAAACTGTCCACTGTGAGCAAATATACATGTGCCAGTCACTGTGAGCAAACTTATATGTGCCAGTCACTGTGGACAAACTTATATGTGCCAGTCCATCGTGAGCAAACTTGTATGTACCAGTCACTGTTGGCAAACTTGTATGTACCGATCACTGTGGCAACTTGTATGTAACAGTCACACTCACGTGGGCAAACTTATATATACCAGTCACACTGTGGGTAAAACTTGTAGTACCTGTCCACTATGAGCAGACTTATGTGCCGTCACTGGAGCAAACTTATATGTGCCAGTCACTGTGGACAAACTATATGTGCCAGTCACTGGAGCAAATGTATGTACCGTACACTGTGGGCAAACTTGTATACCTGTCCACGTGGGGCAAACTTGTATGTACCAGTCACTGTGGGCAAATGTATGTACCGGCCACTGTGGGCAAACTTGTATGTACCAGTCACTATGGACAAACTTGAAGTATCATTCATTGTGCGCAAAATGATTGTACCAGTCACTGTGGGGCAAACGTGTATGTACTAGTCCCAATCACTGTGGGCAAATGAATGTATCAGTCACTGTGGGCAAAATTGTATGTACCAGTCACTGTGGGCAAACTTGATGTAACAGTCACTGTTGGCAAACTGAATGTACCAGTCACTGTGGACAAACTTGAATGTACCAGTCATGTGGCAAAAATGTATGACCAGTCACACTCACTGTGGGAACTTGTATGTACCAGTCACTGTGGGCAAAATTGATTGTACCAGTCACGTGGCAAACTGATTGGACACAGTCACTGTGGGCAAATGTTTATGTACCAGTAACTGAGCAAACTTGTATGTTACCAGTCAATAGGGCAAACTTGAATGTACAAGTCACTGTGGGCAAACTTGATAGTACCAGTCACTGTTGGCAAACTGATTGTACCAGTCACTGTGGGCAAACTTGATGTACCAGTCACTGTTGGCAAACTTGATTTTACCAGTCACTGTGGGCAATGTTTATATACCAGTAAACTGAGCAAACTTGTATGTACCAGTCAATATGGGCAAACTTGAATGTACAAGTCACTGTGGGCAAACTTGTATGTGCCAGCCACTGTGGGCAAACTTGAATGTATCAGTCACTGTGGAAAAATTGTATGTAACAGTCACAATCACTGTGGGCAAAAGGTATGTACCAGTACAATGAGCAAACACTCACTGTGGCAAAATTGTATGTACCAGTCATGTAAGCAAACTTTTATGTACCTGTTGCACTGTGGTCAAACTGTATGTACCAGTCTCTGGGGCACTCTGGCACAAAGGCAGAATGAGAGAGGAACGTGCATTTAAGCATTGGAACTTAAATTACTAGTTTTCCCTTTGGCCTCACCCCGGGATCTTCTAAGTTATGCAGGGTTACTAAACAAACTGACTTGGCTGTCCTGTCCCTCTCTGCCTTTCGATCCATCTGCAATGAGGACAATAAATAATATATAATTTGTAAATTGGTTTTATCACTTTATCTAGTCTCACTTCATCATATAGAATGAATTCACTACACTGGATTTCAGTGAGAATCTCCATTCTAGTAAGTCAGTGTATCAGTGCTTAATTGGGTTATTAAAAAAACTGTGGAAACGGATGAATTGCTCTGAAGATTCCCTTCAGATAAGGACACTATTTAGAAATGCAATGCAGAGAGCTGTGCTAAGATCAGGCTCACTTCATTATCCTCCTTCTGCAGATTTGTGCTATCAGGTCTAAAGGTTTGTACACTTGTGTGATTGGGGTTCCGACCCGCGATGCACGATGTGTACGAATGTTAGTTTCGGTCGATAATCGGCCGTGTATAGGGTCTTAATCGGCCAAAATGGAAAGTCGTCTGTTTCGTACGATAAAGACCCTACACACGGGCCGATTATTGCCCAAAACGAATGTTCGTACACATTGTGCGTCATGGGTAGGGACCCGCGATCGCACGTGTGTACGAACCTTTAAAAGTTTTGCAAAGTAACTTTGAGTGATGTGTGAATGATTTGCATGAGGTTAAGACGCTAGTTACGGCAGTTGTGTAGTTTTCGGGTTTTTTTGCCCGACTAAAGGCTGGTAAACACGATACAATAATTCGGCTCGACCGACATTTCAGTGTTTCGGTCGGTTGGTCGGGCCGAATTATTGTATGGCGGCTCTTTGCCGCCTCGATCAGATGAATGAACGAATGGACACAGTCAGAAAATCACAACCAATTGCGCGGGTCCTCTATGGATCACACGATCGGACGCGACTAACTGTCGGACGCGGCACTTTTGCTGTGACAGATAGTCCTTCTCCTGGCCGGACCGGTCAAAAGCCTCGAATGGGCGGTCAGGAGGAAGGATTGTATAGTGTGTACCAGCCATAAGACCTTCAAGCAATTTATTAATATTTTAATGTTTTAAAATTTGCGTAGTTTTGAAGCTGAAATTTGTGGTCTGATCTTGCCACATTGAGAAATGTTATGTCATTTTTGTTCACATCTGTTGGTTATAACAGCAGGCTATCATTTTAGCAATACGCTGTCATTATGTATTTATCACTTCTCCAATAACTAACTTAAACCAATGTATTTGCTAAAGAAATCCTGTTAACCACATTAATGGGTCGTGAATAACAACACAAAACACAATACACCAACACTTTGCTACATTTGCAAATCACACACACCTTGCACATACTTCTGTGATTGCAGACTTGGGCCAAATTTATAAAGGGCGGTATCGCAATTTAGCGATACTGCTCGTTATTGGAAATGTATGTACTTTACGTTGGACTTTCGTTATTAATGAACGTTCGGTCTTTGAATACCATGTGGTAGTAAACTAAGGCAATGGTATTCTATGGGGATCGTAATCTATGATTGCCTTATCGTAGATTTATGATCATTACGCAATTACAATAACAATCTTAAAATCGGTTTAATAAAAAGCGATCCCCAGCCTGTATAATATGGCCCATTGATAAAAGCCCTGTTGTTTTAGAAGGTAACTATTAAATGGCTAATATTAAAAGGTATGGAGACGGAATGCAATCTGTTAGAGACTGTAGCAGATTTAAAGGACATGTCCATCCCAGCTAAAATTGAACCCATACTGGGCCCACTGTGTAGTTTAAAAAAAAAAATGTATCTTACATCTCTGATCCTTATGATTTTTCTGCAGTGCTCTTGGGGAGAGAAATTAGAGCACTGGGGGAATGAAGGCCTGAAAGTAGAGTTCTAATCTTTTTTTAACAAACTAATAGAGATGTTCGAACTGTTGAGTTTCGTCCGTTTTCGAATTTTCATAAAGTTCGAGTTTTTATTTTGAAAATTCTACTTTCGATTTTCGATAATCGTCTACTTTCGATTTCGAATCTTCTACTTTTGATTTTCAAAAATCGTCTACTTTCGATTTTTGAAATCATCTACTTCGATTTTCGATAATCTTCTAATTTCGATTTTCAAAAATCGTCTACTTTCGATTTTCAAAAATCGTTACTTTCGATTTTCGATAATTTTCTACTTTCGAAAAGTCCGGGTCCGGTGAAATTACGAAAGTTCCAAAAGTTTCATCGGGACTTCGAAACCCTCGAATTCGATTCGAAACTATACAGCGGTTGGGGGTGGGCAGGGGTAACCTACATAAGGATAAGGATATGCTGCTCAAACCTTTATTCAAAATACTTTCAGGTGCAGACTGGCAAAAACCCCAGGGAACGTATTATTTTTTTCACTAGGTTAGGACTGATGCAACAATGTAACTAAGGTATCCATTTGAACAGGTGATTACCCTTCATTGTTGCATACATGTCTATCTAATTCTTTACCCCATTCATTTATAAGGACAGTATGTAGTTGAGTGCTTGAGTCTTTTGTGTAATATATAAGATCTGTAAGGTTCCAGAAAATTTATTCCCCGTAATTGGGATTTTTTTTCGTTTATCTTATAGTATGATATCAGTCAGAATGGGTTATATGCTTTTGCATATGGATTAATGAGGCTATTGGATTGGTTGCTTTAACATAACATTGTCTGCAAATAATGCAATTTTGTGTGAGGTGGAGTTGATGTGGATACCCGAGATTATTTGTCTGCACGTATTTTTCGGCAGTGGTTCCATTGTCATTTAGGGAATCAACTGTTTTCAGTATTTCTTCTGGAGATTTTGGTTTATCTAGGGAATCATGTTGTAGGTAAGTTTATAGATTTGAGGAATCTTCTATTATTTCTGATTTGGGTGGGTTCATCTTCTTTAGAGAGTGTAAGATGTGTATGCTTAGAATAAATGAACTAAATTGGTGGAAATGTCTTGTGGGTGATGATTTTATTGTACTTTCATATAAATGGGATCTTAGTTTTAACCATTCTCTGTTTTAGTCGGTAGCTAGTTCTGTTTGCTTTCCCTCCTGAGCATAAAACGTGGCTTTCAATCTTATGAGCATTCTTTCGTAGTAATAAGATTTAGGATTTCTCTGGTATATTTTAATTATTTTACTATTTGTTGCGAGGGGTTATGTTATCGCTTCTATTCTTCTATTTTGTAGTAATGAGAGTTTCTTTTTATTTCTAGTTTATTCATTGGGCTTGTTGTTTGAAAGTTTCTCTGATACGGCTGTGTGGGCGTTCCTACAGTTTGAAGAATCTATTTCTGGGGTATCGTTTAAATGAAATATTCGTCTATTGCCAATTGTGATTTAGTTTTGGAGGTTTCATTTGATAGTACAGTGGGTTAGTCCCCATGGTTTATGTTGAATTGTGTTAAATTCTCTTCTAGGTGTTAATATTATGGGAGCTTGGTCAGACCATGTGATCGGGAGTATTTGGGTTTTGGTAGTTTTGTAATGTCCTTATCCACTAGAAAATAGTCCAATCTGGAGTAAACATTGTTTGATTGAGAAAAATATATGTAGTCTTTTCCGGGTTGGATGTGTTGTTCTCCAGGGTCAAACAGGTCTTCTGAGTTAATAGAGGTTGTTATTTTTTTTGTATGAAGATTTGGTGGTCTAATCTGCGTTGATGGTTTGGGTTAAAGTCATCACAGATAAATTTATTTTTTTGGTGATATTTTCACTTTTTGGTTAATTTTCTTTAAAATGTAGTCTGTTTTTGGTTTGGAGCAACATATGGCTAATACTAGGTTTGTTTTGTTAAGGAGCAAAACAAGATTATGTATCTTCATAAGGGTCTATTCTGGCTTTGTGTGTTTAAAAGCGATTGAGTTTTAATAGCAATTGTTAACTCCTCTCTTTTTTCGTTGAGAGTTGAATGGAAATATTGTTGAAGCTTTATGTTTAGTAAGTGAATTGAAGAGTTTTTTAAATGCATTTCGTATACATGTATATCAATTTTGTTTGTTTAAGATGTATTTACATAGTTGGGTCTTCTTTAGGAGAGTTTAGCCCTCGACATTATAGGATTGTATTTTAATAACCATAATAGGATTGTATCTTTGGTGTGTGAGTTGTTTTAATAAGAAAAATTGTCAGGGTGTAGGATTGGCTTAAGGGATGATAATTTGTATTATTTGTTATGGTTAGACTCCAGTTGAAGGAAGATAGTATGGTATGGTTCACTAGGAGCCTTTTAAGGAGTAAAGGTATAGATTGAAAACATAAAAAACAGAACAAAATAAAAACATACAGGGATGGTATGGGTGGGTGCATGCACTCTACAGGGATGGTATGGGTGGATGCATTGTACAGGGATAGTATAGGTGGGTGGGTGCACTGTACAGGGATAGTATAGGTGGGTGGGTGCACTGTACAGGGATGGAATGGGTGGGTGCACTGTACAGGGATGGTATGGGTGGATGCATTGTACAGGGATGGGTGCACTGTACAGGGATGGTATGGGTGGATGCATTGTACAGGGATGGTATGGGTGGGTGCATGCACTCTACAGGGATGGTATGTCTTCCTTCTTCAGCCATCTACTGCGATGGCATTGAGTTCGCAGCGGAAAGCTCCTTTTATATAGGTTTGCAGAAATCCATAATCCGTTTCTGATTGGTCAATTTTTTAATACTTGCTTTACATTAACCAATCAGATTTCTGGAAAGTTCTGAAATCTGATTGGTTAATGTAAAGCAAGTATTAAAAATTGTGTCTGCCTGGCATCAGCGACCTGAGTGGGGCTGGCCCGACGCCGCTCCTATGGGGGCGGGGCATACGCCCACCCCGCCCACGCACCCCGCTTCCCAGCAGCAATCTCGGAACGGGAGGCTAGGAGGGGCTGCCGGGAAGGGGCCGCAGCAGGTGGTTGCGACCACCCACCGCGCACCCCCTCCCCGGCAACCCCTCCAAGTTTTTTTTTTTTTTTTTTTTAGGGGAAGGGAGGGAGCCGCTGGGAGGGGTGGAGGCTCCC
The DNA here is from genome assembly GCA_019447015.1 of Hymenochirus boettgeri. Lineage (NCBI taxonomy): Eukaryota > Metazoa > Chordata > Amphibia > Anura > Pipidae > Hymenochirus > Hymenochirus boettgeri. The sequence goes on along the minus strand of CM033475.1, from coordinate 146,132,295 downwards.
TCCAGCGGGGCCCTGAGAAGGGCCTTTTGGGGCTTAGGGGGTCCCGCAGCTCGAACCGGGACCCCCCCTCCCCGGCCCTTATAAGGGCCCTTGCGGCACTGACAAGTGCCTTTGGCGGGGGTCCCGCAGCTCAAACCGGGACCCCCAGTGCGGCTCTTAAAAGAGCCCTTGGGCGGCGTCTTCTTTCTTCCAGTCCCGGCGACACCAGCTCGGGCTGGGGAGCCCAACCCCACTCGGGTCGCGGATGCTAGGCAGACTCACTGCGGCCGCCAGTGAGCCCGCTGGCACCGCCGGCCTCAGCGGAGCCGATGTTGCCAGCCGCTTCTTTCTTCCTTCTTCAGCCATCTACTGCGATGGCATCTGAGTTCCGCAGCGGAAAGCTCCTCTTTATATAGGTTTGCAGAAATCCATAATCCGTTTCTGATTGGTCAATTTTTTAATACTTGCTTTACATTAACCAATCAGATTTCTGGAAAGTTCTGAAATCTGATTGGTTAATGTAAAGCAAGTATTAAAAATTGTGTCTGCCTGGCATCAGCGACCTGAGTGGGGTTGGTGTCGCCAGCCCGAAGACGTCGCCCAAGGGCTCTTTTAAGAGCCGCACACTGGGGGTCCCGGTTCGAGCTGCGGGACCCCCGCCAAAGGCACTTGTCAGTGCCGCAAGGGCACTTGTCAGTGCCGGAAGGGCCCTTACAAGGGCCGGGGAGGGGGTCCCGGTTCGAGCTGCGGGACCCCTAAGCCCCAAAGGGCTCTTGTTAGAGCCGCAAGGGCACTTGTAAGTGCTGATACTAGCCGAGCGAAACCAGTACCGCCGCTTTATAAATAGAAGCGGCGGTAACAGGTAAGTATCGCCGCGAAAGGTTAACGCTTCGTTAACTTTTCGCGGCCGTTTTCGGACTTTTATAGATCGCGGTAAACGCGATTTATGCGTTACTGTCTGCGAAAACGGCCGCGAAAAGTTAACGAACCTTTATAAATATGCCCCTTTGTCTTTGAATGGAGTTCCTAGATAGAATACTGAATGCAGTATTGCAGGGGGGGAAATTTTTTTTCCCTCTCACTCTCTGGGCCCCTTCCAAGTCCAGGCCCCATACTGGAGTACCCCCTTTCCCCACCTGATGGCGGCCCTGGAGCATGTACACAACGAGTAAAAAAAGCACCATAAAATTCATTGCTTCAGGACAATGTAGGTATGACTTTCCTGTCTACTGATCTTGCTTCTGCCTGCCTGCCATAACCAGAGTCCTGGCACAGTGAGTAAGATCAAACTTTTATATGTACTAGTCACACGCACTGTGGGCAAACCTGTCCACTGTGAGCAAATATACATGTGCCAGTCACTGTGAGCAAACTTATATGTGCCAGTCACTGTGGACAAACTTATATGTGCCAGTCACTGTGAGCAAACTTGTATGTACCAGTCACTGTTGGCAAACTTGTATGTACCGATCACTGTGGGCAAACTTGTATGTAACAGTCACACTCACTGTGGGCAAACTTATATATACCAGTCACACTGTGGGTAAACTTGTATGTACCTGTCCACTATGAGCAGACTTATATGTGCCAGTCACTGTGAGCAAACTTATATGTGCCAGTCACTGTGGACAAACTTATATGTGCCAGTCACTGTGAGCAAACTTGTATGTACCTGTCACACTGTGGGCAAACTTGTATATACCTGTCCACTGTGGGCAAACTTGTATGTACCAGTCACTGTGGGCAAATTGTATGTACCGGCCACTGTGGGCAAACTTGTATGTACCAGTCACTATGGACAAACTTGAATGTATCATTCATTGTGCGCAAACTTGATTGTACCAGTCACTGTGGGCAAACGTGTATGTACTAGTCACAATCACTGTGGGCAAATTTGAATGTATCAGTCACTGTGGGCAAACTTGTATGTACCAGTCACTGTGGGCAAACTTGATTGTACCAGTCACTGTTGGCAAACTTGAATGTACCAGTCACTGTGGACAAACTTGAATGTACCAGTCACTGTGGGCAAACTTGTATGTACCAGTCACACTCACTGTGGGCAAACTTGTATGTACCAGTCACTGTGGGCAAAATTGATTGTACCAGTCACTGTTGGCAAACTTGATTGTACCAGTCACTGTGGGCAAATGTTTATGTACCAGTAAACTGAGCAAACTTGTATGTACCAGTCACTATGGGCAAACTTGAATGTACAAGTCACTGTGGGCAAACTTGATAGTACCAGTCACTGTTGGCAAACTTGATTGTACCAGTCACTGTGGGCAAACTTGATTGTACCAGTCACTGTTGGCAAACTTGATTGTACCAGTCACTGTGGGCAAATGTTTATATACCAGTAAACTGAGCAAACTTGTATGTACCAGTCACTATGGGCAAACTTGAATGTACAAGTCACTGTGGGCAAACTTGTATGTGCCAGCCACTGTGGGCAAACTTGAATGTATCAGTCACTGTGGGAAAAATTGTATGTAACAGTCACAATCACTGTGGGCAAATGTGTATGTACCAGTACAATGAGCAAACACTCACTGTGGCAAATTTGTATGTACCAGTCACTGTAAGCAAACTTTTATGTACCTGTTGCACTGTGGTCAAACTTGTATGTACCAGTCTCTGGGGCACTCTGGCACAAAGGCAGAATGAGAGAGGAACGTGCACTTTAAGCATTGGAACTTAAATTACTAGTTTTCTCCTTTGGTCCTCACCCCTGGGATCTTCTAAGTTATGCAGGGTTACTAACCTAAAACTTGACTTGGCTGTCCTGTCCCTCTCTGCCTTTCTCGATCCATCTGCAATGAGGACAATCAAATAATATATAATTTGTAAATTGGTTTTATCACTTTATCTAGTCTCACTTCATCATATAGTAATGAATCTCACTACACTGGATTTCAGTGAGATCTCATTCTAGCTAAGTCAGTGTATCAGTGCTTAATTGGGTTATTAAAAAAACTGTGGAACCGGATGAATCTGCTCTGAAGATTCCCCTTCAGATAAGGACACTATTTAGAAATGCAATGCAGAGAGCTGTGCTAAGATCAGGCTCACTTCATTATCCTCCTTCTGCAGATTTGTGCTATCAGGTCTAAAGGTTTGTACACTTGTGTGATTGCGGGTCCCGACCCGCGATGCACGATGTGTACGAATGTTAGTTTCGGTCGATAATCGGCCCGTGTATAGGGTCTTAATCGGCCAAAATGGAAAGTCGTCTGTTTCGTACGATAAAGACCCTACACACGGGCCGATTATTGCCCAAAACGAATGTTCGTACACATTGTGCGTCATGGGTAGGGACCCGCGATCGCACGTGTGTACGAACCTTTAAAAGTTTTGCAAAGTAACTTTGAGTGATGTGTGAATGATTTGCATGAGGTTAAGACGCTAGTTACGGCAGTTGTGTAGTTTTCGGGTTTTTTGCCCGACTAAAGGCTGGTACACACGATACAATAATTCGGCTCGACCGACATTTCAGTGTTTCGGTCGGTTGGTCGGGCCGAATTATTGTATGGCGGCTCTTTGCCGCCTCGATCAGATGAATGAACGAATGGACAGGTCAGAAAATCACAACCAATTGCGCGGGTCCTCTATGGATCACACGATCGGACGCGACTAACTGTCGGACGCGGCTACTTTTGCTGTGACAGATAGTCCTTCCTCCTGGCCGACCGGTCAAAAGCCTCGAATGGTCGGTCAGGAGGAAGGATTGTATAGTGTGTACCAGCCATAAGACCTGCAAGCAATGTATTAATATTTTAAATGTTTTAAAATTTGCGTAGTTTTTGAAGCTGAAATTTGTGGTCTGATCTTGCCACATTGAGAAATGTTATGTCATTTTTGTTCACATCTGTTGGTATAACACGGCTATCATTTTAGCAATACGCTGTCATTATGTATTTATCACTTCTCCAATAACTAACTTAAACCAATGTATTTGCTAAAGAAAATCCTGTTAACCACATTAATGGGTCGTGAAAATACAACACAAAACACAATACACCAACACTTTGCTACATTTGCAAATCACACACACCTTGCACATACTTTCTGTGATTGCAGACTTTGGGCCAAATTTATAAAGGGCGGTATCGCAATTTAGCGATACTGCTCGTTATTGGAAATGTATGTACATTTACGTTGGACTTTCGTTAATTAATGAACGTTCGGTCTTTGAATACCATGTGGTAGTAAACTAAGGCAATGGTATTCTATGGGGATCGTAAATCTATGATTGCATTATCGTAGATTTATGATCATTATCGCTAATTTACAATAACAATCTTAAAATCGGTTTAACTAAAAAGCGATCCCCAGCCTTTATAAATATGGCCCATTGATACATAGCCCTGTTGTTTTAGAAGTGTAACTATTAAATGGCTAATATTAAAAGGTATGGAGACGGAATGCAATCTGTTAGAGACTGTAGCAGATTTAAAGGACATGTCCACCTCCCAAGCTAAAATTGAACCCATTACTGGGCCCACTGTGTAGTTTAAAAAAAAAAATGTATCTTACATCTCTGATCCTTATGATTTTTCTGCAGTGCTCTTGGGGAGAGAAATTAGAGCACTGGGGGAATGAAGGCATGAAAGTAGAGTTCTAAATCTTTTTTTAACAAACTAATTAGAGATGTTCGAAACTGTTGAGTTTCGTTCCGTTTTCGAATTTTCATAAAGTTCGAGTTTTTATTTTCGAAAATCGTCTACTTTCGATTTTCGATAATCGTCTACTTTCGATTTTCGATAATCTTCTACTTTTGATTTTCAAAAATCGTCTACTTTCGATTTTTGAAAATCATCTACTTTCGATTTTCGATAATCTTCTACTTTCGATTTTCAAAAATCGTCTACTTTCGATTTTCAAAAATCGTCTACTTTCGATTTTCGATAATTGTCTACTTTCGAAAAGTCCGGGTCCCGTGAAATTACGAAAGTTCCAAAAGTTTCATCGGGACTTCGAAACCCTCAGATTCGATTCGAAACTAATACAGCGGTTGGGGGTGGGCAGGGGTAACCTACATAAGGATAAGGATATGCTGCTCAAACCTTTATTCAAAATACTTTCAGGTGCAGACTGGCAAAAACCCCAGGGAACGTATTTATTTTTTTCACTAGGTTAGGACTGATGCAACAATGTAACTAAAGGTATCCATTTGAACAGGTGATTACCCTTCATTGCTTGCATACATGTCTAATTCTTTTACCCCATTCATTTATAATTGTACAGTATGTGTAGTTGAGTGCTGGAGTCTTTTGTGTAATATATATAGATCTGTAAGGTTCCAGAAATATTTATTCCCAGTACTTGGGATTTTTTTTCGTTTATCTTATAGTATGATATCAGTCAGAATTGGGTTATATGCTTTTGCATATGGATTAATGAGGCTATTGGATTGGTTGCTATTAACATAACATTGTCTGCAAATAATGCAATTTTGTGTGAGGTGGAGTTGATGTGGATACCCGAGATATATTTGTCTGCACGTATTTTTTCGGCTAGTGGTTCCATTGTCATTTTAGGGAATCAACTGTTTTCAGTATTTCTTCTGGAGATTTTGGTTTATCTAGGTAATCATTGTTGTAGGTAAGTTTATAGATTTGAGGAAGTCTTCTATTATTTCTGATTTGGGTTGTTCATCTTCTTTAGAGAGTGTAAGATTGTATAGCTTAGAATAATATGAACTAAATTGGTTGGAAATGTCTTGTGGGTTGATGATTTTATTGTTACTTTCCATTATAAATGGGATCTTAGTTTTAACCATTCTCTGTTTTAGTCTGTTAGCTAGATTTCTGTTTGCTTTCCCTCCTTGAGCATAAAACGTGGCTTTCAATCTTATGAGCATTCTTTCGTAGTAATATAGATTTAGGATTTTCTCTGGTATATTTTAATTATTTTACTATTTGTTGCGAGGGGTTATGTTTATCGCTTCTAATTCTTCTATTTTTTGTAGTAATGAGAGTTTCTTTTTATTTCTAGTTTTATTTCATTGGGCTTGTTGTTTGAAAGTTTCTCTGATTACGGCTTTGTGGGCGTTCCACAGTTTGAAAGAATCTATTTCTGGGGTATCGTTTAAATTGAAATATTCGTCTATTGCCAATTGGATTTTAGTTTTGGAGGTTTCATTTGATAGTACAGTTGGGTTAAGTCCCCATGGTTTATGTTGATTTGTGTTAAATTCTTCTTCTAGGTGTAATATTATGGGAGCTTGGTCAGACCATGTGATCGGGAGTATTTGGGTTTCTGGTAGTTTTTGTAATGTCCATTTATCCACTAGAAAATAGTCCAATCTGGAGTAAACATTGTTTGATTGAGAAAAATATATGTAGTCTTTTTCGGTTGGATGTGTTGTTCTCCAGGGGTCAAACAGGTCTTCTGAGTTTAATAGAGGTTGTTATTTTTTTTGTATGAAGATTTGTGGTGTCTAATTCTGCGTTGATGGTTTGGTTAAAGTCATCACAGATAATTTTATTTTTTTGGTGATATTCTTTCACTTTTTGGTTAATTTTCTTTAAAATGTAGTCTGTTTTTGGTTTGGAGCATACATATTGGCTAATACTAGGTTTTTGTTGTTAATGGAGCAAAACAAGATTATGTATCTTCCATAAGGGTCTATTCTGGCTTTGTGTGTTTAAAAGCGATTGAGTTATTAATAGCAATTGTTACTCCTCTCTTTTTCTTGTTGAGAGTTGAATGGAAAATATTGTTGAATGCTTTATGTTTTAGTAAGTGACTTGAAGAGTTTTTTAAATGCATTTCTTGTATACATGCTATATCAATTTTGTTGTTTAAGATGTATTTACATAGTTGGTGTCTTCTTTAGGGAGAGTTTAGCCCTCTGACATTATAGGATTGTATTTTAATAACCATAATAGGATTGTATCTTTGGTGTGTGAGTTGTTTTAATAAAGAAAATTGTCAAGGGTTGTAGGATTGGCTTAAGGGATGATATATTTGTATATTTGTTATGGTTAGACTCAGTTGAAGGAAGATATGTGTATGGTTTCACTAGGAGCCTTTTAAGGAGTAAAGGTATAGATTGAAAAACATAAAAACAGAACAAAATAAAATACATAAACATATATATTACACATATTATAAACCCTAGAGCAGACCTGGGCAAAGTAAGGCCTGGGGGCCACATGGGGCCCTTCAGCTGCCCCTGACTGGCCTCTCAATACAGGACCTGTACCCAAACAAATCTTAATATTAATTGATTGTTTCAAGGCTGGATAATTGATTTATTTTTATTAAGTTTATTTTATTAAAAATTACCTGATCATTTGATTAATTGAGTTTGAAAAGGATCTAAAAAATTACATACCAATTACAAATTGCAATCAATAATACAAAAAAAAATCCAATGATCCAGGCATATTTATTGAAACTTTGATTAACTGAATGCAGTTTTGCTATCTCTATAATGAAAATTTAGTTGAACCTATTGGTCTGGCCCTTCATGACAATCTAAGTTTCTTGTGCGGCCCCCTGTGAAATTTAATTGCCCGCCACTGCCCTAGAGATTATTCTAGATTTCCTAGCCATCAAAAGATAACTAGATTTCTAGAAGGGCTTAATGCCACTTGGATTTTTCTAATTACTCTACAGGTCAAGACTATAGTTATAGATTGTTAGGTCTTTAAAGGGCAAGTCCAGCCCCAAAATGAAAACGTACATACAGGTAAATCACCCCCCAAAACCCTAACTGGTAATAGTTTAAAATGTGAAATATATAAGTCTAACCTGAAATCCTGCACAATGTCCTGTTTCCCCTTTTTCTGTTTCCTGGTTCTTCCAGTTACCAACTGTCAGTTTTGGATTTGACAGTTGACATCACAGCCAATGACTGAATGTTAATCCCCTGTCTGCTTCTTCTGAGCATGCCCAGGCTCAGTACAGGCTCAGTACAGGTTTCTAAATTGCTCAATTTCCATGAGGCATCCAGAAGCATAACAGGCATACAGTAATGAATTCATAGGACAAACTATGATATATCAACATATTTTAAAGAGGCCATTCTTTCTAAAAGATGTTCTTATGAGGGTGTCCTTTAAACATTTCTAATTTTTCTAGTTTTAAAATAACGTAACTATTAAATGAATAACTGTTACTTTGTGTTTTGTTATGTTGTGTTAATCTAGCTAGGTCTGGTATTTAAGAGGGGGTATATATCCTATAAAATAAATTCAACTTATAGAATCCATACTACATTCAACATTCTGTTTGGATTAACATTTTAGTATGAGAGAAATCTCTCTTTATGTTAGGGTTCTAATGTCTATTAAAGATTTTCAACAGTTCTAAATATATATAACAGTAATATTTCAGTTTACATTCTTAATCTTTTTTAACATGTTTTATTCTCTTTATAACATTTAGGTAGTAAATTATATATATTTCTTCAGTAGGTTAGTATCATTGAGTTTCTTACTGAGATAAGAATTTCAGTTGTAAGACCTGTCTCGTTATCTATGAAATATAAGATATACACAACTTTCAAAAATTTAACATTAAAAACAGTAATTCACACATAGTAAAGAAATCAGTATCACATTTTTAGTTGTATTAAACTTATGGATTTTCCCTGAAAGGTTTTGGATAAGTCTTTGTTTAGTGCATATACAGTAGATATATCTTCTGTCTTATCTGAGTTTGTTTTATAGATATTTATTTTCCTTATTTGTTATGATCAGTTAGGTTCAAATTACACTTATTTCATTAGTAAGTTAAAATTTTTACTTATCTGTTGTTCAAGTCCGACAGATTTTAAGTAGTATTCCATTCTTTCTGTACTTTTCTATTGTTTTGTAGTTCTTTAACATTCTGAGGTTGGAATTTTCAGTTCCCATTTTTGGCATTTTTGAATTGCTTCTGTTTGAGTATTGACGTTAAAGGTTTTATCATCTTTCGTTGTAATCAGGCAGACTGGGAATCCCCATTTCTGTTGCCTGCTGGAACATTTTCCTTGCCTGCATTGTTGCTGGAGAAAGTTCAGCGTAGAATTATATATGGGAGTATTTCCCTGGGATTGATGATTTATTCCTTTTAGTGGAGATAAAGGTGGGGCGTTTGAATAGTCTGTGTGATCTGTCTAATGTGCGTTGTAGTTTTGACAGATTTGGTAAAATATCTTCTAGAAGGTCGTCCATATATTGGTCCAATTCAGAGTCTTTAATGGATTCTGGAATGCCCCTGATTTTAAGATTGTTTCTTCGTGATCTGTCTTCAAGGTCTGTGAATTTATTTTTTTTATTTTCTAGTGTAGTAACAGATTCATCTAAGTTATTATGGGCATCAACCAGTTCATAAAAGGAAACTGTAAATTCAGCCATTTTATTTTCAATATGTGATGTTCTTTCAGCAATGTCTATTATATCTTTTTTAATAGAGTTAACCATTTCAGATACATCTATTTTAAATTCCTTATGTTGGGAAATTAGCAGTTCTTTAAGTATAGTTTCTGATACTGGGGAGTCAGATACTGGAAAGTTATGTAGAGTTTTAATGGTACCTGTATTTGTTGTACTTGTATTAACTTCTGGTTTCTTTCCTTTTTTATGGGTTTTTTAAGTGTCTTTCTGCATTGGTGGAGACCTCGTGGTCTCTGTCAGGGTAAGTGTCGGACTCCCTGGAGTTATCCGACAACAGGGCTTTTGAAGAGGACGGAGTGTTTGGTGTGCTGTGTTCTGAGTCCATCTTTTGTATTTTAGATGGACTCAGTTGGTTTTCCCCTTCTTCTGGGTTCTGGTACCCAATTCCTCCATGGGTGCCGCCATCTTGGAATTCGTCGAGGGAATTTGCGCTGCTGGGGAAGAACTGGGTGAGTTTTTAGTTTTGGCTTTTGAAATGCCCATTTTGTTTCTGCCCATTCTGGTATCGGTTGTGGGTCTTTCCTTAGGGTATAGGACCTGTATTGAACGTTTTGGGTTGCTTAATCCTGGTAGTGTGCTGGGAGCTAGCAACTCATGCGTCTGTCCTCCAGGCTAGATGGCCACGCCCCCCTAGTCTTTCTTTCAATACTCACCCTCCCCATTAACTCACAGCTGTCACCAGGGATTCTGTTAGAGAGGGATCACTATTGGTAAATGTGTTAGACAGGGATCACTATTGGTCAATGTGTTACAGTGGGATCACTATAAAGAACCCAGACTATCCTGTCATGTTTCAATCTTATTACATTTTATTAGCTCAGGACACAGGTTCATGGCTTCTATGGGGTCTACTGCTTAAATAATGTAGTAAACGATTAACAAACTCACTTCATTGTGTCAGAGAAATGGGCATGGAGATGTTCTTTCGTTCAGTCTCCCTATCATATATAGCAGGGATAAGCAACCAGTAGATCTCCAGATGTTTTAAAACTACAACTCCCAGCATTCCTCTACAAGCACTCTGTAGTTAGGGAATTCAAACTACAACTCCCAGCATTCATCCACAAGCTCTCTGTACTTAGGGAATTCTGGGAGTTGTAGTTTCCAAACATCTGGAGATCTACTGTTGCCTATCACTGATATATAGATATCCCTTCCAGTCCAGCAAACAGCAGCTCTCCTTTTTGTCTATTGAGAGGGGAGGGGGAGATGAGAGTGAGAAAAATGTTTTACTAAGACTGTCACATGTTTTACAAAGGAAGTGACATATAAGTCTTGCAACTTCCTACTAACACTCAGAAAATGTTTTGATTCGTTAACACTGCTATCAATCTAATATTAAGCACACCATTGGATACAACACTAAAAGGGAAGTGATAAATATGTTCATTTTTAAGCTTACATTGCCTCCATGTAAAACTTCCTGGGGTGTGGCTAAACACTCCATTTTGAAGATTCCATTACAAAACAGGAGTGGGGACTATGCAAGTACTTTTATTTATTTATATATTTTGCCTTATTTACATTTCTATATACTTTAATTTCATTACTACAGTGCCTAAACAACACATAAACACTGTCCCTATGTATATTACTTTTACCTACCCCGCCAACATAGTACCTCCGAAAAACCCAATGTATTCCCCATAAATTTATATATATATGGGATATATATTAGCAGAGTACCCGGCGTTGCCCGGTTTTTGTAAAGATCTGACCCGAACATGCATCCGAAATTCAACAAAACACACCCTTTCTAATCAAACCTGACCTATTCAAACTCACTGATCCACCAAGATCTGCCCTTTTCATTCCAGCTCCACTACTAATATGCTCATGCATGCCCTTATAATCTCCTGTCTTGACTACTGTGACATTCTGTTACTTGGATCTTCCAGCCTGTCATCTCTTCTCCAGATCTTAAACTCGGCAGCTTGGATCATCTCACTCACCTCTAAAAGAGAACCCACAACCCCGATACTGCAGTCCATAGGGTGGCTTTCCATCAAACAAAGAATCATATTCAATACCTTTAAATCCCTTCATTCTACTGCACCTTCCTACTTATCTTCTCTCTTGGTCTCATATGTCCCTGGCTTTGCCCGCTGTTCCTCACAAGTAAAGTTTCTCCGCAAACTCCCAAGAAACACTGCTTCCTACCGTCTTAAACCATTCTCTCTTGCTGCTCCCTACCTTTGGAACTCTCTCCCTCTCTCACTTTTCCAGGTAACATCCATTAATACTATCAAATCTAGACTGTTATTCTACCATTCTGATCACCAGCACAACAAATGATTGTTAGCCACCTCAAGCTCTTTGTACCTATTGTATCGGTATGTTGTCCCACCCACTTAGATTACAAGCTCTTCGGGGCAGAGATCTCATTCCTAATGTGTCAAGGCATTTAGCCATCATTTAAATATATGTATTCTTAATCGAGGTATAAAATTGTATTTGTTATTTATCTGTATAATTGCTTGCACTTATCCCCTTGTTTTTATACTCTGTATTTTATAATGTACAGTGCTGCGTACCAAAGTGCCACTTTATATAAGGGATAATACGCTATATACAGTGTAAAGATTTTATGCCACCGAGGAGTTCCATGACCATATAGGGGGCATGGAACTCAGAGATGAAGTAAATCTGTATATTACACGGTAGGTAAGCGTATTATTTCTTATAATACATAAGGCCAGTCAAAAAAACCCAGCACCGACACACTCCCCCTACCCTTCCACTGTCTCTCCCCCTCCCTGTATTAGTCATTTATATAGGAATCCATGTTTAGTGTATAAAAAGTTAATTACCGTTCCTATTGAAAAGAGAAAGGACCGAATATCGCCTGTCAACAATAAACAGGGCTTCCTATGTAAATGACTAGTAAAAGGAGGGGAGAGATGGGGGACCCATGCTTTGGAAACTACAACTCCCAGCATACCCTGCTAGGAGAATGCAATCAAGGCATGCTGGAAGTTGCAGTTTAACATCTGAAGTTGCAAGGTTTTCCATCACTGCTATATAGGTTCTGGCACCAGCAGCCCCATAGAGGAAGTTTATCAGTCACTGTCAGCACCTGTACATACCTGAGGCATATAACCATATTAATTGTAAGTTCCACATGATCAAAGATAGTATGGTGCACTGTTCTACATAATGTTAGTGAAATCAATGCAGCCTGCATCATAATTCTAATATAAATAACAACCAACCTTTGTGCATGAATATTTTATATGTGTTTCTGTCTTAAAGGGAAAGGTGACAACTGGGTTATCAGATTATTTGTTCTATTAGGGACACACTTAAAGGACATCTATAGTGAAAAAAACACATTGCCCCTTTGCAAAGTTAAATTCATGTACTCTGTGCTGCCTTAATCATATCTCTGTCAGTGACTGTTTAACCATGGTGTCAGATCTCTGTGCAGCACTCCCCCCTTCCCCCTCCCCTCTGTTACCTCCTCCATGTCTCAACTCCGGCTAACAGACAAGCTTATCATGTGCAGTAGGAGTTAAAAGTTCAACATCCTGAAACACACCCACGCACAGTGGCCAATAGAAAGCAAGCTGTCCTGGAGACACGGAAGAAGAAGGAGAACAGTACAGTTTACGATCTCTCACTTTGTGACCCATCATCAATCAGTGAAAGCTATTAAGAAGGGGGGTCAAGTGCAGCCTTATATCTACCATAAAAGCTACCTCTCTCTCCCCATGCTAATGCTGTTATCTCTATGTTTATTACGGAGCAGGGAGGGGGGATCACATCACAGGGATTTGATTGACCGTCCAAGTAGGAGTAGAGGAATGAAATCACCTATTCTTCTAACTGGTGTATCTCAGGACAGAGAGGGAATCTAAAAAAAAGTGAAGACACTCTGGGGGTTGTGGGGAATTATAGAACACATGGAAAGAAAGAAAAGAAAGTTTGTTTTCCCACTATAGATGCCCTTTAATAAATGTAATTATTAGTGCTGCACTGATTGCAAAGTGGTTGCAATTAAACATTAATTCAGCCATGCTGCATGGGTTTTTAATAGGAGTTCCTACGTGTCTTTAATGAACTGCTACATAGCCTTGTAATATGTAGATTTCATACTTGTTCTGGTTCAATCTGTCACAAGCTCCACGAGAATGTGTTTAATCTGTCACAGTCTTCTAGATATTGAGTTCAATCTGGCAGACTTAAAGCAGTTTTAAGATATTTAGTCAGTCTTTCACAGATTGCATTTCATCTTCATACCCTTTAATATTACCCCAAAAAATTATGATATTGTTGGACGCTTTGTCTTAGATACCCCGTCTCTTACAGCTCGGTGCAGTAGGAAGTCACTACAGACGACCTAGGGATTTTCACACCACAGGCCAAAAATTGAAAGGTACATTTCCCTGTGGCGATTGTGTTTACTGTACATATATGTATAAAAGGTTACGGTACTTTCCCTATTACTCAATACTTTAACTGTAAGAGTGAGTGTCTGATATGTCATACAGTGCCCTTGTAACCTACTTTATGTAGGTAAGACATCCCGCATACTTAAACAAAGATTATCTAAACATCTGTCTGATATCAGATTAGCGGGGAGACATAGGACAGAGGGCAAGACTTTGACTACGATAGCAGAACACTTCCAGGTACACCATGGGGGATGCCATAAAGACTTAAAAATAAGTGTGTTGAATAAAATAGCCATCACCCTGAGAAGGGGTGATACTAACAACAGGCTACTATGATGTGAAAGCAGGTGGATTTACCAGTTAAAGACATTGTTTCCCAGGGGACTAAATGAGGCTCTTGACTTTACCCCATACTTATGAACAACTGTGTCATGATAGTTCTTCATTTGTTTTTCATTTTTCAAGAAAGAGACGGCCTTGCAATTCTGTGATACGGATGCATGATGGAGATCGCTGGGACTTTGGCCCTATATAGGATTGGAGATGACTTTATGGCCTGAAACCTATCTCTATGATGCCTTGGAATAGTGACATGGTTAAAACCTCTTCATCTCTAGATTTGAATATGGAGGATCACGTTCATAGTTGGATGCGTTGGTATAGTAATTTGGACTTCCACAGGATCACACTTAGGATTACAAATATGTACATAAATGGATATATACACATACTTCTGGCCTATATGGAAATTTTGTTGAGGGCCTTTAAGACATCAGTATTTATGGATATGCTTTGGACTCTTTAGGATGCCTAATTGACTTGAGGACGCAATCATTTGAATTTTATACATGGTGCCATTTTTTGGTTGGGGCCCCCAATATAAAATGTGTTCTCTTATGTATATATATATTTCTTGATAACATAATATAGACTTCTAATAGTATACATGCATTTGACATTTGTATCCTTTTTGTGCTTCTCCATATTTGGTATCTTCCATTTGATCCATTTACATCCTAACCAAATGGTTTACTTTGCTGAAGTTCACTTATTTTGTGTACATAAGTTTTCCAACACTTGATTTTATTGTTTATTTGTATATATACATTGTATTTAGCCTAATAGGCATTGCTGGCCTATTATCTACTGACTTTGGAATATGACTATTTGATTCTCAATCTAGCGATTACGGACTTCATAGGGGATTATGGGTGTTGTAGTTATGTTTCCCTTGGGAGGTGGAGTTTGCCACTTCTGTATACAGATACACGTCCCCTGTTCAGCCCCTTTTATGCAGTTAGATAGGAATTGCGGACATCCTCCGCGCTTCCGGGTTGTGATGATGTCATCCCGTTGTATCGCGAGATTTGGATATCCATTTAGATGCCGGCGCGCCGCATTAATATATGCTATTGAGAAAGCCTCGAGTGGAGGCGTAACGCGTATAGCGTTTTCTGATGGCTGCTACCTCTCTATGTGGAACCTCCTGACCTGCACACACAGGATTACTGTTACCCCCATGGTGCTATCTTGGTTTACCTGCCGACAGGACAGATAAGTTTGATGACTGTATTTATGACTACTAAGGGGGTTTAGGCCTAGGAAGGGTTGTACTCACAACAGTTTTTTACTTTCCATTATTATTGTATATATTTGTTTTAAATGTTTTTAATGGTTCTCTCACTGTCTATACCCCAGGTACTGCCTCAATAAAGGGTGTGTACATACACTTTTATACTCAACATCGTGTGCTGTGTCTCTCTAATCTCTTGTTTAATGATACTTTAATATTACCCCTTTAATAGTTACACTTATAAAAACCACATACAGGCCTATGTAAAAAAAGTTCTTATCATTAAAATGGTGTTAATTTTGCCCCAACCAATCAGATGTGTACCAAAAAAAGCTAAAATCGTATTGGTTGGGGGAAAATTAGCACCATTTTTAACAATAAGAAATTTTAATACACAAGCCAGTGCAGAACTGCAAAGAGAGAATAATGAAGTGAACCTGATCTTAGCACTGCTCTGTGTAATGCATTTCTCAATAGTGTCCCTATCTGAAAGCAAATGAAACCTTCATTATATGAAGGTGAATGAAACCATCAGAGCATATCAATTTGTCTCTTTTCTTGTAAATAACTCTATTAAATGGTATGTACACCCCTATCACAGGACGCCCTCTTTTGCATATGGAGGAGTTTTATTACAATGCACCAGTATCAAGCAGAACTTTATACTACCAAGCAAGCACTTTCCCTATCCTTCGCATGGCAGTGGTCACCCCGTTGCCAAGCGGAGGACAGGAAATGCAGCTTTTAAGCCCCTCCTACCTTTACTAGCTAGTCCTTTCCTGTCCTCGCGAAATAGTAAGTGCAGCTCCCCTGGATCTTCTGACCGTGTCCCTCTACGGAATGTGTTGTCACAGTCAGGCTGACTACATAGAGCTTCCCTACCCACCACAGCCTTTTAAGCTCTATGTGGATTTGCATTATACGGAAGTGGCATCACAGTAGGTAAAAAAATTGGCACGAGCGTGCGCTCGTGGATTTGTTGGCGTCCAGTCCAGTGGCTGCTCTGCCTTCACCCCTTTTCTGGGATACAAGGTAGTTTTATTGCAGTGGATCTTTCTTCCCTGAAGTTCAAGGTATTAAATCCTCTAACTCTAAACGTTTGTTCCACCTAGGTCATCATGAGCAGGGGGCATAGGTCATGCTCAAGTTCTAGATCCAGGGGGGAATCATTGCACCACCATGTTGAATCTCACATACAGAAAAACAGAGAATGAACTACCTGCACCAATCCAGCTATTCATTTTAAGGCATCCAAAGATTGTTTGGATGCCTATTTTGGCCATACAACCTCAAAAGAAGTTTTTTTATGGGTAAAGGAATCCATGGCCAAAACCTCTCATACTATGATAAATCAAGTCACCAATTCATTATTAGCTCAAATAAGGCTCTTGATAAGACTACCTCAGATTGGACACAGGTTTCACCTCCTATAGTATCTACACCTGATACATCTCAGAACCAGAATAACTCTAAACAAGAAACTGACTCTGAACAGGATCAAGGGATTCCGCCAGAAATTATTCAAGGCCTTATCAAGGGCATGAGATCTACATTAATTCAAAAAGAGGCTGTACCTTCCACATCTACAGATAGGATGTTCATTTCCCCTTCTCCCAAGGCTAATTTATTTCCACACAAAAACTTGTTATTAGCCATTTCCTGTGAATGTGAATATCTCGACAGGAAGATGGTATACTCATCTTTTTTCTTTAACAGATACCCATTGGCGGAAGAAGATTCCAAATTATGGGAACCTACACCCAAATTGGACGCAGCGGTTTCCAGTTTATCTAAATTCACTCTTTTACCTGTTGAAGATGGAGCCTCCCTTAAGGACCCAATAGACAGCAAACAAGAATCGGTTCTTAAGAAGAATTACTCTGTAGCAGGGGCAGCATTGCGACCTACCATTACTATAACAGATCTGTCCAAAGCATCTGTATGTTGGCTGTATGATTTCCATGAAGTTGTAAATATTGAAATATAGAGGAAATATAACGCTGAATACAACGCTAATGCAGCTATGGAGACACTATCTCTTCTATCCAAAAAAATGTCCCTATCAGTAGTGGCCCGAAGGAAAATGTGGCTCAAGCAATGGCAGGCAGACATGCCATGAAAGAACAGTTTAGCCTGCCTACCTTTCCAGGGTGACTTTTAAGCTGGAAGCGGCCATATCCTGTAATACAGCTGAGAAAGGCACCTTTTTACCCCAAAATAGGAACAAAAAAACAGTTCCTTTAGAGACTTTAGGTCATATTGGCCGGGCAAGAACATTAATTTCAGGCCACGGAGATCCTCTCAGAATCAGTCCTTTCATGAAGGTACCAACAAAAAAACAACAAAATTCCTTTTTCCAAAGGAAAAAGAGGCCTAACTTATGAAGGTGCGCAGGGTTTGTCCCTCTTTGCAAGGACCTGAGCTCAACAAATATTGGACAAATGGGCAATAAAGACAATCACAGATGTATACAATCTTCAATTCCTTTTCTTTCCTCATTCCAGCACATTCACAAAGTCAAGAAGCCCAAATTCACAAACAGCAAGATCCCAGTTGCAATGTTGCGTGATATCAAAATTGATGACCATGGAAGTGATAGAACCAGTTCCTGCCAATCAGGAAAGAGAAGGACTTTATTCTCCAATCTTCCTTTGAACAAAAACATTGGTGGAGTTCAGAGCTATCTTGGATCTTCAAAAACTAAACATCTTTTTAAGTGTGTGACCCTTCAAGATGGAAACCCTAAAACAGTAATCTGTCACCTCAGACAGGGAGACTGGCTCATAAAAATCGATAGAAAGGATGCATACCATCACATCCCTATTCAGCAGAATCAAAGAAAATTCTTCAGGTTCCATGTGTTAGGTCATCACCTACAATACAAAGCATTACCATTTGGTCTGGCTACAGCACCTCGAGTCTTCACAAAAAATATTGGCTCCAATCCTGGCAAATCTCAGAATGAAAGGGGAATTTCTTTTTGCTTAATAAGAGCTCCAGATCCAGGCATTCTGTCAAAACACAGAGACATCACTTTGGAATATCTGCAGTATATGGGCTGGGTAATCAACTGGCAGAAGTCGGTCCTCATACCCACTCAAAAACTGGAATATCTATGGGTAGAATTGGACATGCTGGAATTCCAGATCTCTCTTTCTTCGTCAAAAATAGTGGAAATAATCTCTTGAATAACAACCTTCCAGTCAAGACATTTTAGTACTGCGCTAGTCTGCCAACAAATAATAGGCAAACTAATTTCAACTCTTCAAGCAGTATAATGGGCCATGAATCATGTGAGACCACTCCAACTGGAATTCTTACATCAATGGAGCAAGAATTACCAGAACCCAATGCAACTTATATTCATCAGCAAACACACTATCCAAAGCCTGAACTGGTGAACAGTCCCATCCAATTATTGGCCCATAACACTGAAAGAGCCAAATTGGATTATAATTCACACAGGTTCCAGCAACAAGACAAATATTTTTATGGGCAGAACAGAATCTGCTGGACCTCAAAGCAGCCTATATTCCAGGAGTCCTGAATGTCAAGGCCGATTTCCTGAGCAGAGACATAATTCACCCAGGGGAATGGTCTCTGAGTTGCAAGGCATTCAATATAATTGTAAAGACATGGGATCTCCCTAAAGTAGACTTGATGGCTACGAGCAAGAACTTGAACTCGAACACAAGCGGCCAATGTTTTGCTCCAGATTTCCGGATCCCAAAGCAACTTTGGTGGATGCGTTCTTCCTGAAATGGAACTTCAAAATGGCATACATTTCCCTCCCTTTCGAATAATTCAGAAAGTATTAGAGAACTAAGGAGAGATCGAGCCACAGCTATTGTAGTTCTTCTGCTATGGCCAAGGAGACCTTGGTTCCCTCTTCAAGAGTTGGCCCTGGATCTACCTCTCAAACTCCCTCAGTCCCAATGCCCTATTTACCATCAGGACCCAGTCAGCCTGCATTTGATGGCGTGGCTATTGAGAGAGAAAATCTAGCCGCTCATGGCCTCATTGAAACGGCAGTCATGACTCTGCTTAGAGCCAGGAAAACATCCACTTCTTCTAAATACTACAAGATTTGGGAAGTATTTTTAAACTGGTGTTTTTGTCAAACTCCACCAATCTCAGAAGTATCAGAAATCCACATAGCTGAATTTCTCCAGGCCAGCTTAGAAAAAGGGTTATCTGTTTCTACTCTCAAAGTTCATACTTCAGCTCTCTCAGCTTTATGGAACTCTAAATGGTTCTCTAATCCATTAATAATTAGTTTTTTCCAGGCTTTGAAGCATATTAAACCTCCAGTTCACAATACACAACAGGCTATCTCCTTGGGACTTAAGTTTGGTTCTCAAAGCATTATGGTATCACCCGTTTGAACCATTAGAACAAATCCCTTTAACTTGGAAAACCTCTTTCCTTTTGGCCATCACATCAGGCAAGAGAGTAGCTGAATTATCAGAATTGTGGGTATCAGAACCTTACTTGTTATTCTTTACAGACAGTCATCAGGCTTCTGGAGAATTTTCAACCCAAAGTGGTCTCAGCATTCCATATGAACCAGGACATTTCCCTACCAATTTTCTTTCCCAATCCTTCCACTGAGGAAGAAGGGGTTTTATTACACTCTGGATGTGGCCAGATGCCTACAAACATATCAACAGAACTAAAGTCTTCAGGAAACCCGAATCTTTGCTAATAATGTATGCTGGCAAAACCAAGCCTTCTAAATCTTCAGTGGCAAGATGGGTAGCCTCCTGATTCAGAACAGCATAATCAGCCTCAGACCAGCTAGCTCCCCCTGGCATCAAAGCCAATACTAGAGCTTTGCAACGTCCTGGGCTTTTCAAGCAGGAGTATCTACAGAGGAAATTTGCAGAGCAGCCAATTGAAGCTCCACTCACACGTTCTTGAAGAATTACAATTAGATGTATCATCTTCTTCTTATGCCAACTTTGGCAAGAGTGTTCTTGAATCTTTAATCAATAATTGCATTTATTCCCCTCCCCCTTTTTGGTGCTTTGCTTGGGTATTTCCAATGGGTGACCACTGCCATGCGAAGGATAATGAAAATTTGTCATACTTACCGTTATTTTCGTTTCCTGGACTGTAGCATGGCAGTGGTCATACAGCTCCCACCCTTCTGTATTATATTATCTTGCTCTGTCATCAAGGACTGGAGAGTAAAGGTAGGAGGGGCTTAAAAGCTGCATTTGTCCTCCGCTTGGCAACGGAGATTAACCCATGGATGACCACTGCCATACTACAGTGCAGGAAACGAAAATTACGGTACGACAAATTTTCCATTGTCCTTGGTATGCAGTCCCTGGGATCTCTGGGCTCCACTACAAGATGAACCTAGGTTCTCTTTTAGGAAGGATAGAAATATACAGGGTTATTCAATAATAGTTCTTATCGTTTAAAATGGTGCTAATTTTGCCCCAACCAATCAGATGTTATCTTTCAAATGTTAAATAACTTCTGATTGGTTGGGGCAAAATTAGCACCATTTTAAATAAGAAATTTTATTGAATCTCCCTGATAGTCTTTCTTTAATAAACCCAAAACCAATATGGTGTAGTATAGGGCACCGCATACCACCCTCAACCGCCGATTTACTTTTGTAAAACAAGCCCTAGATATACTTACAGTCCTTTGTTCCCTTGACTGTCTGCTCCCAGCAGCAGAGAGGGGTGGGACCAGCAGCAGCCTCCATGATTAGCTAGCCCACAGCCAATTGCAAACAACCAGGGGAACGAAGGCCTGAAAGAGTTTCAGCGGCTTGTTTAACCAAAGTAAATTGGCAGTTGGGGTGGGCTGGAAAAGGTATTTTATATGTAGGGCACCAAACAGCCAGAAGGGATCTGGAGGGAGGGGGAGAGGGCTCCCCTATGACTAGGACAGGATGACACACTGCAGCAGAACCATAAGGAGCAGAGATGTAATGTAAGGATTGTTTAACATTACAGAGGAGCCAGCAGTGAGTGAAATTTTAGTTTTGGGGTGATGTCCTTTAAAAACTAAAGGAAGCTATCCTTGTGGACAAGAAGAGGTGTCACCTACAAATATATTAAACCAACAAAATGTTGTCAGCTCTATTACAGGGGAATCCAACAATATAAAATCATAGATTAATTGTTACACCAAATGTATAATTGCAAATAAACGTCTATCGGAACATTTGTATGCCCCAAACAAAAGTATGACTGCTCTGCTATATCAAAGCATGTCCTGGATTGCCAAAATGGTATTTTTAACATTACCCTATCTATAAGATTGAAAGTTATCTGTAAACCAAGGAAAGGAGACAGTCAAAAGAATATGTTACGGCTAGAAGCATGCTAGATGCATAAACTCTGTACTGTATTCCCAGGTTTAAATAGAGAATCTTCAACTTTTTTTTTTGATCTATAACAATGTCCAATATACGCTATGAAGCTCCATTAATTATGTATGAAATAACCTTTTGATACACCCCCAATTTGATACTTTTTATTGAATTAGGTTTATATTCAAAGTTTTGATTCATGTATCTATTTATGAAATAACCGATATATTCCAATTGTGATCTTATTCAGCTATTGTATCATGCCTTTATAATGTGTGTTGTATCCCAACAACTATATATTACAAAGCAACACAAGCTCTTTTGCAAAAGCAAATGCACCAGTATCACACAACCATTGCCTTAGGCAAGGGACTGTCCTTGCGATGAAGTTGCTGGGATCACTGGGCTCCACTTTTCACATCTCCTGGCTATCTGACCATTAGGGCATAGCCACACTGCATCGCATGCGATTTCGTTGCGTTTGCGTTTTTTCATTACATATAGAAAAACGCATGCGATTTAAAATGCGGAGCGCAAATCACATCCAAAAATGCGTTTTCTAGTGTGTTGCCTTGATTCTTATGATCGTGCTGCAAAGAAGAGTGTTTTCCTACTGTCGAAATTGGGGACTGTTGCAGGAGTCTTGAGGGAAACCGCATGTAATTATTACAGCTGATCTGTAAAGTACCCAGTGGAGGACTTGGCAGTTTAGGACCTCACCCTGGGTATAATTTAGGTGTGAAACGTAGGCAGAGCAGTATAACTATCCTTAAAAAGGGAGCTGTGGTCTCCAGCCAAGTTGATTTTAAATGAAAGGCCAGTTTCCTATCTTTAAAACAAAACTCTACTACCTCTGTAGGTGCTCCACAGCTCAAGATATAAAGAAATTACCAATCAGAAAATTAATGGGTGGGATGACGACACCCGCAAGCAGGTGGGGCCAAGTGAGGCTACAAATAATAGGACCAAGGAGGTGCTGCAAGGGAAGGGGACAGGGGGGCTGCAAGGGGAGGAGCCACAGGGCAGTGTGACTATCACATGGTTTCAGAGCAGAAAATCTGGTGATACTACTATCACACACAAAAATGTAAATAGCTTTTATACTTTCCTGAGTATTTTTGCAAAGTCATTTTTGGTCCACAGTTCCCCTTTAACTACAAAAAGTTCTGGTTTATCAGAGAATATTCCAATTGTAATTTGAATTCATAAAGGATTTTTCCTCTTCTGGAGCAAATTGAAAGTGCCCAAACTGTTCCAAGTCTTTCTATACACAATTTCATAGTTAGATACACACAAGACAAGTTATTTCCAGTGGGTTTTTATTAGATAAGAGGGAAAGAGTAGGGAATTAAATAAAAAAAAAAAAACCAACAACAACAACTCCAGATTTTTCCATTCATCTTACTCTCAAAAGTGGCTTGACAAATGCCAATACTAAATTAAAGAACTGGGCAAAAAAAAAATGCAAAGAAAAAAACCCACTAGGCCATTTTCTTTTATATAAAGCCAATTGTTTTGGGCAGCAGCTTAATTGCCCCCACTGTACTGGTTATACGCATTCATCCCATATAAATGCACATCACCTAAACAAGTCAACCCCTGGGTGGTTGCAACTAAGCTGTTTTGCCAAAAATTTAAAGAGAAAATGGCAGAATATGGCCTT
Organism: Hymenochirus boettgeri; assembly: GCA_019447015.1. Classification (NCBI taxonomy): domain Eukaryota; kingdom Metazoa; phylum Chordata; class Amphibia; order Anura; family Pipidae; genus Hymenochirus; species Hymenochirus boettgeri. Next base: position 146,108,963 of record CM033475.1, on the reverse strand, counting down.
TAAATAGAGAATAGAAAAACAGCCCTTATGAGCTGAACTATTTAATGTGACAGGGGGATTAACTAATTTGTTGGCAGACAAAAAGCAGTTGAGTCTGACCGCAAAAGAGTAAAATAATATCTTATTGCCTCCCACCCCCACCCCCACCCCCCACAAAACAAGGAGCATAGCAGTAAGCTTTGCAACACCCCAGACACAATAAGATCTGCAATTAAACATTTTAGAACCAATTTACCCCATCTAAAAAAAGAAAAACTTAATCAAGGAACTAACCTTCCAAAAAATACTGAGGGAAAGGTGTTACATTTTCACCTCAAAAATCAGCCACAGGTGTCTCTAGCACAATGGTGCATCAAACGTAATTTAAACATATAATTGTACCTGGGAGAAGGAGAAATTGGCTCAAATTTGATTAATTTTTGCAGATCCAAGCTGACCCCTCACCCCATAAAAAAAAAACCCAGAATGAGATGTTTAACCTGTTCAGTGCAAAAGGAATCAAATATTCACTTTTGCCCCTGTGACACTGAACAGTAATACAGGTTGTTTGAGTACCCTGTAGGAAGGGGGATTTAACTATCCCACAGAGAAAATTTAAACTATTATATATGAAGGAAAGATGCTCCCATCTCATTCTGGTGAAAAAAAAACATTTTAAACCAAAACCAAGATTTGGATTATCCCATTAATTCAAGTTTGGAAAAGATAATTTGGTCTTTTAAAGGTAATTATGGTGCAAAGATCTGTTAGATGACCTAACAAGGATAGCCCCCACATCAAAATTCATAACTACAATTAATGCTGCTAAGCAAAATAGTTGGGGGATGATGAAATGCCATTTGTCCAAATGCATTGATTGGATCGTGGGGGCAATATGATGGAAGAGACCAAATGAGTTTAGTGGCTGGGTAAAAAAAAGAAAATTGAAATTAGTATTTCAGAGCATCTTTCCATTTAGTTTTGTATCAGTCCCTATACTATTTGCACAGCACCAAAAACTAGGCAGTACTTAAAAAGTTGCCAATTTATTCCTATAGTGCTCAGCCTGTCACGCATCTGCAAGGTCTGCTTACAAAACAGCATTTTCTGGCAGAAAGTGTTGAGGAAAGTAACAAAAAAAAAAAAAAAAAAAAACACGTGCAAGGATCATGGCTTTAGCACCAGCAGATCACTGCCCTTCAAATGAAAAAACTGCAGCAGGTATAAAGGAGCAGTGGTGCAGGATCATGTTGGCATGTGCACGGTACTTTTATTAAAAGGGAATAAGGGGGGAAAAAAAAAATATATATATATATATTTATTGCACCATGATCCCAATTGCAAATGTACTTCAGTACTAGAGCAAAGTATTACTTTAAAAATTTGTAAGTAATGTGAGCCAATAATGCATTGCCAATTTTGTGCTCTAGTAAGCTGAAGTTTCAAATATATAATTGTTACACAGTAGCTGCTAGTGCCATTAATTTGAAGTACAACTGGATGTGCAATACTAAATTAAAATCAACGGTCTAGGATGATTTCTAGAAATATCCTTCAGTTACTTGAAATCTCCTTGCAGCACAGTGCACACATTTTCTACACAATCCAGGTGCAGATAAAGTGTTTAGGAAAACATGTTAAGGGGAAAACTAAAAGATGATGGCTTCTCACTCATGTTGCCTCTAGACAAGGCCAAGCTTCAAGCATATTGGGAGAGGCACAGTAAAAAGACAGCACTTTGAAAACAAATAATGTACAGTGATTTAATCTTGACATTATCTCCCAAGCTCAAGAAAATAACTTGTTTAAATAGTCGCTTCACAGATACAAGTAATAAAGTTCCTTTAGATTTTAAAATGAACTTTAATTAGCTTCCCAACTGCATTTAGACAGTGGGATTACTAAACAAATTAAACTAAATAGGTGCATGTTGAATTTCTGCATAAAGAATTCAACTCACTGTCATTAAATTTATATATTAAACATGAAATGCATTCCAAAGTGTTGCTACAAACTGTACCTCTCTCATATTTAGCTGCAGTCCTAACCCACCCAAAATCCCTCAGAATACCATCAGTAATGGGAAAATGAATGCCCACCCTCCCTCAAGTTATATATATTTACATTTTTATACAATTATACACAACAAATTATCTAATATCATTCCCCCTACCCCTCATGCAAAGTATGTATCATAAGAAAAGAGGGGGAACATGGCTTTGGAATACAATTTAAACTGCTTGCTACCGCAAAATGATTTAAAAATTAAATAAAAACAGCCTTCAATTGTCATCTTTGAACAGAAAAAAACACGACAATGGTCAAAATAGTGGAAAGGAGTATGGAACAATTCACACTGAAAAGCCTTCCAATTTTTTCTGACATTGGCTCTTGCTCTTTTGCTAGTTTAATAAAGTAGTACACATATATACACATTTGGGGACCCAGAGTTACAAATGCTTGGTACGTCTGGTAATTTTTGGAGGGGTGGGGGAAATAATCTGAGATTTTTACATATGGAAGAGTTACAACACCAGCATTAAAATTTGTAGATTTCAAATTATAAAGGGTTAAAAAAAAAAAAAAAATTAAGATTGGAGGCTAATGCTCTGGTATCCCAAGGGCTGCATTGGAAAGATGATCTTAAATGGTCTCATAGCGTAAGGCACTTTGCACAAGTAAAAAGTTAAGTTTGCTTACGAAAAATAAAAAATAATTCTGTGAGACTCCAAAAAGCCACAAAAGGATGCAGGCAAGGTGGGGTGGGATTTATACAAACTGGTTGAGCTTAGAATCATTGCTGCCAGAAGATCCTGAAAAGCATTCAAAAGCAATATTACTGGGTCATCTGAGAGCAATTTTTATCAGCAGAGAAAACTATCTACATTTATAGTCCCCTCCAAAACTAAATGAATGAGGGTTTTAACAAGTTTCCCATACCTATGGGAAACATGATGGAAATGAAGGAATACTTAAGTGCAACTAACATTGTGAACACGCAGTGCAAATCATCAGGGGTCAGTCCTGAAATCAGGGTAAGAAAATGGATAATTGTAAGTTTGAATTATGCTGGTCAGTTTTCCCGCAGGGAAGGGCAGCTATATGAATAAAGTAAAGAGAGAGGAAATGAAACCCTCTTAAGAAAACAATGCATGAAAGGTCAGGATGTTATCTTCGGTGGGTCTCCATAACAAATGCCTGCAAAAAAGCAAAAGAAATGTTTTTGTAAAAATTCAGTTCCCAAGCCCTAATGGCTAATAACACATGTAAATAGCATAGGGGAAACTTACTAGAGTACAAACCCACCTGTCTGATCTGTGAATAAATTGTCTTTCTGGTAGAAGATCTGCCTGAAGGGACAATTGTGGTTTAAAAGCAGAACCTGGGTTCTGTAAATTCTAGAATAGTTACCGGTACTCAGGATCAACTGTGATACGTAGTGTTCATGGGTAAGATACAAAAAGTTGGACTAGATGGACACTGACTTTATTCAACCTACAATACTATGTAATATTTTAAATGCTCTTTGTCTATATTTAAGTTCAGGACAACACTCCACCCACTCAGATATGTTACTTTCCTTTCTCCAAACCATTCTTGAAGCTCTCTATGCCTCTCACTTTGTCACAGTGTTCCCTATGTGCTGGCATCCTTCCTGGTTGCATTTGTCAAGCACAGATGTGATTGCGACGTCACTGCCAATAACAGATGGCTGCACACTGGTGCACTACTTCTGTGGCTTACAAAGATCATTGAACGTGGAGAGGTTGCAAGGTGGAAATAAAGCGCTCCAAGGACCATAGGGAGAAAGGTACGTATAAAAATCTGAGGGTTTAGGGGGGTTGGTCCTGAATGTAAAGATTTGAGTGTTCTTTAAAATTAATATATTTATAAAAAAAAATTTTAAAAAAAGTTTAATAAGATGCTGCCATCGAAGTGAGAATATTTAGGAATACTAACATGCAAGTTAAGGTTTGTCTTCACCAGATTCACTGTGATATTCAGCCACGTAAAGGCTCTTGTCTATGCTGCTAGGTATGGGTTTGATTTCTGTTCCCAGCTGTTCTTCAATACTTTTAAGGTTGAATCTGTCATCATAGGTGATCAAGTTTATGGCAAGCCCAAGGTGGCCAAAGCGACCTGTAATATAAGTTTTCATTAAATGTGGCACAACTTCAAAATGCTGCATACTAGCAAGAAAAACTTTCGTAACAATTCTACTTTAAACATGATGCACCAATAATAAAATTTACATAGAAAACATGAAAAGTTAAATAGTTCACTCAAACAGAAATATTCCTTTACAAATTTTCCCTACCATCGTTCCTGGATGCTCCTAAATTAATTAAAGAACGTGAGGTAAGGCATAGCTCCTTTACCTCCCATTCTTCAATTAATGCAGTAAAGGAACAGTTCTTTTTCCGAGTAATTCCTTATTAATGTTGCTGTAAGCCTTTATAACCATGTCATTAAAACCCTTGTTTTAACTCCTGTATATACACCGAATTAATTATTTTTACCTGAAAAACGAGTAAAACGGATTCACTGGCGTATAAGCCGAAGATAGACTTTCTCCCACAGACAGCCCCGCCACATAGAAAGTTCCATACATAGCCCAGTCCCATACACAGATGTGCCCTTTTAACCTTTCTGTGCAGCCTGTAAGTTGAATCCTGTTACTTCTACCCCTCCCCTTTCCCTTGCAGTCTGGGCTGACCTGAGTGAGCAGGACAATTGCCTAACCCACAGAAGGAGGATTCTGTGTTACAGGGTACAGATTGTTTTCCCATCGCAATTTTGGCCAGCTGCTCTTTCAAGCCTCCAGATCAGCCCAGATCAGAGTATAAGCCGAGGATTCAGGATGATTTTAAAGGTAAAATTTCTCGGCTTACACTATGAACAATAACGTGCACTTTAGCTGCACTTTCAACAATAAAAATAGTACGAGGCTCTGAAGTTAGGAAAGTAGGGAGCAACTTGTTACTTCTCTGAAAGTTCTATATTTACTCCCTAAACTGATTTAGTTCACAGCACGGTGGTTCTATGGGCTAGTTCAATGAATACATCCATTTTTGTAGGGGAGAAGATAGCCATCGAAGCATAAAAAGACAGAATGCCAAGACCAAAAAGGAAGAAGAAAATTTAGAAGCTTTTAGAATAGCCTTAGTAGATTGAATGAAAGAAAAAAAAAAAAAAAGAAAAAAAAAAGGGGGCATTTTTATGTTGTACTCACCTGTAAAATCCTTTTCTCTAAAGCCGTATGGGGGACCCAGGAACGCAGGGGTTAAGCACCATTCTCCAGGAGCGGACACTTTAAAAATTGAAGGAAATGAGGCTCCAGTGCTCCTCCCCTCTGATATATCCCTGAGCATTGGAAGCCTTCCCCAGTTGGTCCCAAAGAGGGAGCGTAAGCAAACAGAAGTAACAAGACAATAGAATAAACAAGAAAAATAACAGGCAACAGGTCAAAAGACAATCCCTGGGTCACCCATACGGCTTTAGAGAAAAGGATTTTACAGGTGAGTACAACATAAAAATCCCCTTTTCTCTTACAGCCTTAGGGGGACCCAGAAACGCAGGGGATGTTCCAAAGTCCCGAAATTGTAAAGGTGGGAAACAGAAGTTAGGCCTCTGCAGTTCTCACGATAGAGCAGCCCAAGGCTGTATCCTTCTCTGCAAAAACTTGGAGGTGATAAAATTTGATAAAGGTGTGTATGGAAGACCAAGTTGCCGCCTGACATATCTGGTCCACCGAGACGCCATGGCGAGCCGCCCAAGAGGCTCCTACCGCCCGAGTAGAGTGAGCAGTAGCCCACAACTGCCAAGTAGCAGCGGACGATAGTAGATCGAATCCACCTTGACAGGGTTTAAGGGGAAGCCCTGGACCCCCACCAGCAGAATGAACAAAGCCTAAGTGGAATGGATACCTTCGGTGCGAGAAATGTAGATTCTCAGAGCTCACTACATCGAGAATGCAAACCGCGCTCCTTGAAAGAGGAAGGAAATCGGAAAGAAGGCTTGAAACTATGATTTCCTGATTGATATGGAAAGACGAGACCACCTTCGGTAGGAAAGAGGCGTGAGGCCAGCCTTGTCTGAATGACACGAGGGCTCCACGGACAGGACGGCTAGTTCTGAAGCTCTCCTGATAGAAGATATGGCTAAAAGGAAGTCTTCCAGGTCATAAAGGCTTCCAGATCATAAAGGCTCAAAGTTAGGCTTTTTAAGCCTCTGAGAACCAACAACAGATCCCAGGGTTGGACTGGGGTACAAACCGGAGGATGTAAATGAGCGACTCCTTGTAAGAAAGTCAGGTCCTTTCTGCCTGCAAGTCTCCGATGGAAATATATAGAAAGAGCAGATACCTGACCCTTGAGAGCACTCAGCGAAAAACCACGGTCAAACCCCTTCTGGAGGAAACTAAGGATTCTTGATAGGACAAACCTGGATGGAGCGAAACCTCTGGATGAGCTCCACATCACATACCTTTGCCAAATCCTATAATACACCTTAGACGAAGAAGTTTTTTTTGAAGCAGCCAGGATTGTAGGTATCGCGGATGTCTGTACCCCTCGTTTTCTCAGAATGGCGGATTCAACCCCAACACCATTAAATTGAGGCGCTGAAGATTTGGATGTTGAAAAGGTCCTTGTAAAAAGCAGGTCTGGTCGCAGTGAGAGTAACCATGGTTCCCCGACTGACATTAGGAGGAGATCAGAGAACCAAGCCCTCCTTGGCCACCGAGGGGCGATGAAAATCACTGGGACCCGTTCCAGCTTTATCTTCTATAGGATCCTGGGTATCCTGGTGGAAAGTTTTAGACCAGGCGGAATTGCCAAGGTACCACCAGAGCGTCTATGAGGACCGCCAGAGGATCCCTCGTTTTGGCGCAAAAGATCTGAAGTTTGAGATTGCTTCCAGAGGCCATGCCAATGTCTGGTGTCCCCCATCTGTGTCATCTGTCAGTTCTTTGAAAATCTCCGAATGGAGAGCCTATTCTCCTGGATCGAGAGTGTATCGGCTGAAGAAATCTGCCTCTGTGTTGAGAATTCGAGGGATGTATATTGCTGATAGGACTGGTATGTAACCTCCTACCAGATATATATGGCTGCATCTGACAACTGTTGAATAAATGTCAATTAGGTGGTTGTTTGAGGGTTCTTTGGCCACTACCTGGTATAATTGGTCTAGCCAGGCTTCCATAGCCTTGGCCACCCATGCGGAGGCAAAGGTGGGGCGCAAAGCCGCAAAGGATGTTCTCAAAAATCCCTCCAGTCGTCTATGCGTGGGATCTTTGAAGGTGGCTGCCTCAGCCAGAGGAATGGCTGTGGCCCTGGAGAGTCTCGCCACTGGGGGATTGACTGCCGGAGGCATGGACAACCTATCCACATCTGACTTGGGAAAAGGGAACATCGTTTGGGAATTCCTCGAATAGTGGAATTTCTTTTCTGGAGATGCCCATTCTTCCAAGACTATCTGTTCTAACTGATCGTAAGAGGGGAAGGTCCCTGTCGTTTTCTTTGGGCGACTAAACAAGGATTTGAATGGGTCTGCTGGTTCACCTGGATTTTGGATGTTCAGAACCTGTAAGATTGATCTAATAAACTCGTCAATTGTCTCCAGTGTAAAGGTGGTCTGAACTTCCTGTTCGGAAGCCAAGGAGTCCAGTTTTCCCTCTTCCGATTTCCTCTCTTTCTTCCATAGAGTTCTCTTCCACTGAAGGAACCAATGGGGGGGCTCTGAGGGTCTGGCAGCTCTGGCTTCCGTTCCAGCGGGATTTACAGACTGCAGAACCTGGGAAATAGAAGCCGATAATACAGACATAGAATCTGTCAATGATTTAGCCCAGGCTGGTTCAGACTCCTGGGGGAAACCCTGGGGGGATTCTAGGGACAAGACCAACCCCGGAGGTGGATTCTGTAGAGAATCAATGGAAGCCCGAAGTGTTTTAGGCCACTTGGGTTCCTGACTGCTAAGCGCAGTCTGCACAAGCTGGAAGTCTTGGTTTGAACGGCATGGCCCACAAAGTGGTCTAGAGTGACCGGCTGGGAACTTAGTCTGGCATAACGCACAAACGTAGGAGATAGCGCGGGCAGATTTGGCTGTTTTTAAGCGAGAGGTGGACTTCTTTTTGGACATGACTGTCAAAGAAGGAAGGAATTTTTTTTGGGACCAGGAGACTGGTAAATGGATGGGTACCCTGAATTGAGGATAAGGGGGGGAAGGCCCTAGGCCACTGGCCACCAATGGAAAAAAGGCTAGGTCAGTAGCTGGCCTTAAGGTCAGAAGCAAGGAAGGACAGCCAAACAGAAAACACACTGAAGGGAAAGGAGTACCTTATGATAGAAAAAAAGGTAAGTCACTTAGATGTACACCCGGTGCTGGAGGAGACCCCTGATGCGCTAACCATGAGGAGACCGGAGCAAGAGAGAGAAAGGAAGTCGGCAAGGACATAGTTATGTTATTTAAGGTACATGTTTAAAAGTAAAAATTCCACTTTGTACAATTTTTAATTAAAAACACTTTGGAAGCGTGGTATAGTTGCATTTTGTTACCTGATCTGCCAATACGATGCAGGTATGTCTCTGCCAGCTTTGGAAAGTCAAAGTTAATTACCACATTCACAGCTTGGATATCAATACCACGGGTAAACAGATCTGAAAAGAAGGAAAGGCTATTTGTATTTGAAAACTAAGCAAGATACAAAAATCAAAAATGAAATACATACTAGTTGGAAGACCTGTGTTAAGAGTCCTGCACGGGTCTAATTTTTCAGACCCACAAAACCCATACCTGACCCGCAACACACTTTTCTACCCGCAAGTGTTCCACAAAAACCGCCCCGCTTTTAGTCTCTTAAAATTTGTACAAGGAAGTTGTAAGAATAATATAGTGTAGAATATATTATTCTTACAGAAGTAACAGTTAAAAATATTTTATTATCAAAAATGTTCACAGAAACAAAATCTACCATACCACTAAAATATATAGCAGGGGTCTTCAACTTGCAGGCAGCCAAATATCTGAAAACTACAACTCCCAGCATTCCCTGGATGCTTTCTGATAGTGAGTGGTATAGTGGAATGCTGGGAGTTCTATTTTTCAAACAAATGTAGGCCGCAGGTAGGCGATCCCTTGTATAGAGTACTATAGCAGGCAGGGCGATTCCTCTTCCATCAACACCAAGTAAAGGAAACTTAGACCCCAAATTGTCCCTAACTACCTACCCATAGGCCTCTACTGTCCCCAAATTCTACAGTAGAATTTTATGTCTTTATTCAACCTCAAATACTATACATACCCATGGGCCTGTATTCTGGTATTAGCTTATTTTAAATCTTTATCTGCAACTATTTATAATTGTTGATTTGTGACAGGAATAGGTAACCATTAGTTATCCTGATGGCTTAAAAACTACAATTCCTACCATTCCTTGGCTATAGAGTGAATGCTGGGAGTTCTAGTTTTCAAACATCTGGATAACTAATGGTTACCCAACTATGATTTTATAACTATGTCCTTCAGAATATACATTTCATCCTCCACCCAATGTCTAAACTTGCATTAAGGGAGACCGTAAGTTACAATGAGCAAGTATCATATTATGAGTAGGGAGCAGGTGCAGCTGCAGTGAAGTATCTACACCTTTATATGGGTGTAGATATTTGTTTTGAAAACTACAACTCCCAGCATTCCGTCAGCACTCTGCTATTGTACAATGCTTGGGAGTTTTAAAGGTCATCTGGAGGTCCACATACCTACTGTAATTATAGCTGAACCCCATCAAGAGGTAGATTTGTTATTATCACTAGAATCATCACAATCCTATAGACCACTATGGCTATAAGGATTTTCATTTTCTTTTTTTGCTTACAAAGACCAATGAAATCACGTCATCTGTTTCCATGCAGACACTTGCTCTGGTGTGATCATGCATTGTTGCATGTACAGATAGATGTTTGTTACTTTGTTCTATGGGAGATTGTTTAACAGAGGTCAGAACCAGCAAAGTAACAGAGGTCAGAGGAGTTTAACTCCTGCCTTTCCAGTTACTCCAGCATTAACTGCTTTTTTACCCAGTGATCTTTGCAAAACCTACCCAGGCACTACAAGAGTTTAAGTTAAACATAGCTGTCTATTCCTATCCACAATGGCATCCTGATTAAGATTCTAAGTACATTAGAGTTGTTGATAATATTTACCCAGCCAAAAACATAGTAAGCTTTTGCATCTAAATATATTTGCCCTTTATCTGCCATAGTGTTATTTAGTGTAAGGTGCTAGGCATACTGCACATTGTCTTGGATTGAGAACAATGTATTCTCAGTTTGTGTGTAAAAAAAATAAAATAAATAACTAAAAAAACTGTCTAATAAACTACAGACTGGCATTCTTCTACCTACTACCCGACCCGCAGCTCTCTTTACCTGAACCCGACCCACAACCCATTAAAAATCAATGCGGGTTACCCAAACACGCCCCACAACCCATGGGTACCTGACCCAGCACTCTCAACCTGTGTGTACTTTGCTTCCGTGCCAACAAAAAGGGGTTTTGCATCTTTTCCTACTTAAAAAGGATTATACATCAGCTGACTTGGGCTGCTCTTCTAAAAAAATCAGTTGGCCATCGACATTTAAAGGGTATGTCCCCCCTTAAAACCATTTTTGGAGGGAAGGTAAGTAAAGTTTGGGGCACTTTCTAAGAATAAAAATGGAGCGGTTGGGGCTGGGGGGACAGGAGGAATCATATCTTAAGGGTTTTACACTAGGGGGAGGGAATCCTGAGAGGGAGGGGGAGAAGGGCTGCAGTACGCATGCCAAACTTCTCCCGGAGGCCAGGTAGGAGACAGAGTCCTATATGGACTCTGCTATCCTCCTGGTGGGCAGTTTTTGGGACTTTGGGGGGGGGGGGGGGGGCAGACACACACGACTACAGGAGAACCTTATGGAGCTGGGATGTGAGGTAAGGATTAAACACACTACATTAGGGGCCAGTAGTTGGGGGGGGGGGGGGGGGGGGGGGAATTATAGTTTTTTGGGGGTGGAAATGCCCTTTAAGTCATAACATACACTACATAGGGACCAACAAGAACAGTAGTTTATTTCTCCAGCCACAGACTTTTGGAATAAATCTGGATGGCGGATAGAATAGTTTCCAGCAGCTAAGAGTGGTATTATAGAATTGAATGAATGAAGATAGAAAGGATTTAAAATGCAATAGGCTTGCATGGGTTTAACATGTGACTCGCATGCATACGAGCATAATTTTTGATCCATTAGCATGTGAGAAACGCATGCCAGGCTAACACAATGTGGGTGGCCACACTGTGCTGCTATTAGTTTTCGGAGCACATGAAATCACCATTCCTTGCAAAGCACAAGCGCTCCGATTGCACGCACTGCAGTGCAAATGGATGGTGCTCTTTTCACACAAATTGCCGTCTGTCAAAGTGTGGAATCAAGCAATGGATGATGGATCATTCCAAAAACAGCATCATGGCTGTGCTAAAACTTTCTTTCAATAACCTGCTTACAAAGAAACCAGGGTAAACCAAGTTTGCCAAGTTTATAACATTTAGGCTACTCTAGGGATCCCGATATAAAAAAACCATGTTCGCATGCAGGGCAAGAAAAATTATCCATCCCTTACCAGTGCAAACAAGATTGCGGCACAGACCATTTCTAAAATCGTGAAAAACGCGATTCCTGTGCTCCTGTAAAACAAAGTGCAGAAACTGAAAAATGCATATTACATTATATTTAGAATTGCAGACACCATATTAGAGCCCTTTAAACCAATAGTTTTTCCCCATCTTGTTGGCGATTGGTGGCTAGAATGTACGGATTTTTATTACTATACTACCATTGCATATCTGCAATAGTCAACAGGTGCTAGCAGATACTAGCAGCAATCCTTTAGTTATATGCATGCCAGTGGGCAACTTTTAAAAAGGCACAGGATACTTATTTTTATCAATTATTAGATGTGTATATACTGAAAAGATTTTACTTAAGGTTCGTACACACGTGTGATTGCAGGTGCCGACCGGCCGCTTCTGACGATAATCGGCTCATGTATGGGCCAAGCAGATCTCTGAACCGTTTTGGCCAATAAAGTGCCCATACACGGGCCGATTATCGTCCAAAACAGCCGTTAGTACACATCGTGAGGTATATCAATCCAAGTGTTCGGAGGAGGTGGGAAAGGCAAGTATTTTATTGGTTCTAAAAATCAATATGCTAAAATATGCAAAATTTTTATTGCTTTTAGCATAAGTAAACCAAATCCACAAGGAAATGAAAATTAAGAAAAGCTAGATAGGCTGTACACCCGAAACACTATTAATGTGTTAAAGTTGTAAACACAAAACTCTGACCTAAAGTTGAGAAACTATTTTAATTCAAATAAAGTAATTTAAGTACATCTTACACGGTAAGTAACTTCCCATAAATATCCCATTGGGAAGCACAATGAACTTGACAGCCTAGTGAGCCAAGAGGCAGCAACTGTAAAAGGTTTTACATAATTAAGGGTCATAACTTTGCATTAAGACAAATATCAATTTTTAATTAGCAGATTCTGGGCTAGAAATCAAATGGTTTATTTGCTCCATAGAATTTACAGAGCTCCTCTGTTGCTTGCCAACAATTAAGTACATACCTGTCTCATCTTTGCATGGATATAGAAGCAGGAATAGCCCAACTGAGAAATTTTCTTTGCCAGAAGCTCCACCCGTTGGGAGGAATTGCAGAAGATAATGGACTGGTTTATCTGGAGCTTTAAAATAAATTTCAAAAAGTTACAAGGTATAAATGCCTAAACACAATCTAAATCCATAAACTACCTAAAAAGGCTTTTTTGCAAAAAATGCAAACATTTGCCCAGATATTTCACCTTTTTACTGGTCTACTACGGTTAAAATCTAAATGGTTGCTGCAGATTAACAGCATGGGCAGCAACTCGTTAAATAAGCCCCTAAATGTGCTAGCTACACTGCCAAATGGGCATACCTACTGCAACTTTAATGCATCCTGACAGCACATGGCAGTTAATAGCAAACTTTAATGTTAACTGAACATTAAAGAGTATTTATTGAAACCAAATCAATCATTTTCAGGGAAGTAGGAGTGAATACCCCTTTTCCATGAAGCCAAGCACTGAAGTTTTTAAGTTAAAGAGTATGTACACTGTAAAATCAACTTTAGCCTACTGGATAGACTTTAACTATTAAAAAAAGGCGGCTAATTTTTTTTGTCCTATTTCACTCTCATACCCTACCTTTACTCTTTGAATCTTGCTGGCTTCCTGCTTCACTCCATTCACGTTGACGTTGCATGCGCGAAATGGCAGCAATGTTACTTGACAAAGGAAATTATTAGATTGACAATCTAGTGGGGGTGGAGCTAAAAATTAGATTTTAGGGAAGCAGGAGGCCAGCAACATTCAAGGAGTAAAGGATATAGGAGCAGAACAGAACAAAAACAAATTAGACACATATTTAAAGACATAGCTATTTTAGTAAGCTAAAGTTGATTTGACAGTGTACATACCCTTTAATAACAGATGTTGCTTGTCCCTCGGCAGTGGGTAGGGGAGGTTAATGCTCTCTCCTACCGTTAGAATAACGTTAAATATAAAAAATGATTAACGAAAAAACAAAACTAGCAGCTTTATCACTATAAACTACAGAACAATATTAGGTTTATGAACAGACCATGAATTCAGGGGAGGAGCAGAGGTACAGGGATACTACTCAAGCTACTGGAAGGAGGAAGCGTTTAATTGCAGTCATTAGTTAACCCAAACCTCCGTTCCCATTTAACTGGCATGTCAAACATCTAGCCCATTTTAAAACTTCTACAAGGTTAAATAAAGTGGAAAAAAAAAATCTTCATATGAATTTGACATAAAACATTAAGTAGAATTAAACGTCACTCTTACCCTAGAGAACAAGGTGTTCAGACAGTGAACTTTCTGGCGTTCTGTCACATAGGCATAATACTGTGTTACCCCTTTGAGCGTCAACTCCTCCATTAGGTTAATTTCATAGGGTTTTTGCAAATGAGAAGACTAAAAGTAAAAGTCACCACAATTAGTTCTAAGCATAAATGGACAAACTTCATTTGCTCAATTAAAAATCATCCTTTAATTGTTGTCAGGTCTTAAAAAAAATAAGCCTTTTACTGGTTAGTAAGTTCACTGCTTGAAGGGGATCAAAAACCTCCACATTTTTATGCTCGCAAGATAGATTTTAAAATGGACCCATACTTACATAATATGCATGGCAGGACATTTATTTTAACTTTCCAATATTAAATCAATAAAAACCATTTTAGAAGCCACAAGATTAAAATTGGATAATTCTGATCAAAAATGCGAAGGAATACTTGCCATAAACTTCTGGACACTGAGAGGAAATGTGGCAGAGTAAAGGAGAATTTGCCTGTTTTTAGGTAGCGTAATAATTATATCTTCCATTATTTGCACAAAATCTTGAGACAGCAGTTTGTCTGCCTGCAAAAGGGGGGGGGAAAAATTGATTTCAGTATGAGAATCTAAAACTGAAGATTATTCACATTTCCAAACTTTAAAAGATCTAGCATTATTTAATTCCCTTAAACTGTAGTTTGTTTTATTAAATAATTTAACTTTTTTTATCCTAATGTGAAAGCTTTTCTCCCTGAAACTTCTCTAGTAAGTTGCATTTACATACATGTAAGATGTATATTTTGTAATCAAGAAGGCCTTCGTGATTTTGAACGTTCAATTAGAAAAACCTCTCTAGCATTCAATATTAGATGCAACAATGGGTTAGGCAACGGATTGCCTAACTTTTCACCAATAAGGTGCTCCATCCATCAAATCAATTTTGAAAAAGAAGCCCAAGAGTGGATACACAAAATGTGCACAGTAACCAAAAATATAAATAGAAAATTAAAAAATGTATTAGCTCATCATAAAAAGTATTCATCAAGTGCAGTATAAATTACACATACCACATTAATAAGATATGTTACTTCACTTTAATTGAATCTTGATTAATTGATATCTTGTGTTAAATTAACTGATCTCTCCCTCCCTCCCCCTTCCTCTATATATTATTCATGTGGCATGTGTATCTTATAGATGTGTTATCAATCTGTACATCTTTTACGAACAAAGTATCGGTAGTTCGGAAGGTCCATATTTAAATATTGCGAACGCTAAACAATGACGCACTTATCTTGCACCATTGAAGAAATTAATCTGGCTGGGCCAGAATGTTAATGTCCCTCGATCCACTCTCCTCCTCGTGCAGCCTTTTGGTGTTCTGAACAAGGGTATCGCATACGGATGATCTATGCCTCACTGCTGATATTATATGAAGGATATGCTATATTACTGTTAGGTCCACTGTTGCAGTCTAGGTTATTAATGTAGACAATATACCGAATAAGTCGATCCATGTGTAAATCGAGGTACCTATTTTTACCTGAAAAATTAGTAAGACCTGATTGACTCGAGTATAATTTGAGGGTAGTAATTCAATTTGAGGGTAGTAATTCTGACCAATACTGCCTTCTGATTTAGTATTATTTTGAGGATTTAGTTGCCCTTTAAATGGACAGCAGCATTCCCATACTGTAATAGCCAAATCCAGTATGGGTCTACTTATAGGAATGCTGCTGTCCATTTAAAGGGAAACTAAAGCCTCAAAACAAAGAATCAGAAGGCAATCTTTTCAACAATAGATACCATCCTCCTGATTCTGTATTGTTTTGAGGCATTAGTTGCCCTTTAAATGGAGAGTAATCCCACACAGTAACCCACAATTCCTTGCCACTCCAGATGTTTGGAAATCAACTCCCAGCATGCTTTAGTTGCTGGGAGTTGTAGCTTCCAAACATCTGCAGTGCACAAGAAGTGAGTGACCAGAGTTTCGATTTTTAGACTTTTTAAAGCCTAAAAACCTCTATTTATACTCTAGTATATATGGTACTGGTATATTAAATAGGTAGGATGATCGATGAGGGGTGTTTTTAATGTTTTTTTCCTTGGGTTGCTATATGGTGATTGATTCATAATACTTTTTATGATATATACAAAATATACAAAAAAGGTATTTTCTTTATACCACTTTTTATTCCAATAGGGTTACCCTGTAAATATTTTGACTGGCTACCATGGTACACCACCTTCTCCTGCACAGCAATATGGAAACCCTTTTTTTCCCAATTTCTAAATCTACCATTTTCTCTACATTAGCTCAGGTAGGTCAGAAGGCTAACACTAAATTCCCCATACCTTATGAAATCATTTTTTTCTCAGTGCTCTAGAGGAAATCTTGATAGGAAAACTGCAAAGAATATTTTTATGTATGAAAAGCAAAGGAATGTGTGGAGAAAGACAGTCTGCATTTTTGTTTATCTGCTACACACTAGAGAGCATGTGAAGTGTACAGCATACATCAAGACTCCCAGCAAACAAAATATACCTACAAGAGTGTAAAATACTTAAAGGGTAACTTGTCTCTCTCTAAAAGAGATCTTATACCTTTCAAAAAAGCGAAGAATGAAGTCTATCTTCTCTGGCGGTTCCTAAGTTACAGGCTTTAAATTTACAGTCAGGATGAACAAGGAAGCGTGTGACAGTCACATGACGTGCTGTGCAAAATGCCCCCCCTCCCCCCAAAACAATCTTTTCTGAAGCTATTTTAAGATTGTTACAGCAGGATACAACTAGGCATGTTCAGTGCCTGTGGCAAGGGGGTCAAGAGCAATGGTGCTGGTGATGTCACCACTCACAGTGCTAGCTGGAAACACCAGCCTTTATACTGCTACAAGTATGCATAGATTGCAGCTAGCAGAATGATCCTAGAGTCGTTTTAAAAGGTAGGAATCTGTCATTTTTAATAAAGGTCACTTGTATTGAGTCCAGTTACAATTTAAGTACAGCAAGTCCTCTAGTTTATCTTAATTTCTAGGAAGCTTGGGGATTTGAACATGCAACCCCATAAACTCGTATTCCAAAAGCAAATTGTTGGACAACTAACCCACCAGAGCCAATATATAGAAAGTCGGTACATTTGGAAAGGTCATCTTATACTAGGAATGGAATAGAAGCAAAAAAAGGCAGATAATCCCCTATTTAGTTTGTTCTTGGTAGGCTTTTAAAAATAAATATTTTAATTAAATGGAAAAGGTAAATTGCGGATAAGCTTTGTTCCGATATTGGTTACCAAACTTATAAGCTTTTAACAAAAGGAGAATATTTGTGAAAATAAGTGCTTTGACAAAAATAAAATAGAAAAGCTGAATTGTCTCAAGGTTTCATACCAATTCTATTATAGGTTTAAAAAAAAAATAAGCCTACGTTTACACAGTTGGTATGCAGCTGGCTCTGTGAAAGTTTCAGTCTACCCCAGCAGCAAAACCCAAATGAAACTGCCCAAAAAAACAGACCAAAAGTAGTCTATTTGAAAAAAGGCCCAGAGTGGGAATAGGATAGTAAAAATAGTACCCTGCTAATAATTCATTAGTCATACAAGTAAGAGAGAAGACAAAATTGATAAAAACAAATTAGAAAATTACTTAAAACTGTTGTGTATTTTGCCGATTCAACTTCAAAATGATTTAAAAATCTCTAAAATCAAAATAGAGCTGAAATGCATTACCTCATCTAGCACAATCATTTGGATATGGTCTACTTTAGCCACACCTTTTTTAATCAGATCAAGAATCCTGCCAGGAGTTGCTATTACGACGTGCACTGCAGAAAAAGACGGTGCCATTTTAGTGGGTACAAAACAAAATTACAACACTTAATTATTTATACAGACATTAACATTTGAAGGAAACATTTTTGTAAAAAGGCTACCAACACTATGCAATTTTAGTAAATTAAATGACGGACCCATTTACAGAGAGATGCCCAGGCAAGCTATTTAATACCGGCTGCGGCTCTTTTATGAGAGACTTAGACACCAGCTAATGGCAAAATATAGATGCCCTTTAAAAAAATTTTTTTTTTTTTTTTTATAAATAAAAAGTACCTGGGTCAGTTAGGAAAAATGGATTATTCTCACCTCCCCATATAATTCTTGTGAAGGGTAAAAAAAAAAGGCTTATGCGTTTTCAACGTGCTAGTTTGTGTTGCCGTGCGATTGCACAAAAGAAAATACAGACTGCATGGTCTCCGATTAGTAGTTCGCAGCGCAACACAGGGAATTGCACTAGTGTGGCCAGACCAACTGGCCAACACTAGTGTGCGCTTTTTAAACCACACAGGGGTTGTTGAAAAGTAACCTATAGTCTTCATTTAGCATTAACGTTATTTGCTGCCTATACAAAAACTCTTTAAAAAGTTTGGCTTGTAAATCCATTACTTAGACATTCTGATATACTATGCCTTCCGGATAAATAAAAGTGGTTACCTGTGTCATCCAGCCTCATTATATCATCCCGCAGATTTGTGCCTCCTGTTGTTGCCATGACTTTGACCCCGCCCATGTGCTTGCTGACCTGGATGCAAATTTGACTGACCTGTAGTGCCAGTTCACGAGTGGGTACAATCACCATTGCTGTAAGAAAACAAGCATATGCATATCATTACACTCAATACAGGAATTGATATTTAAAACCAAAAAAAGTCTTATGCTGTAACTAACATTTAAAATTACTTAATACCCTAGATTTAAAAAAAGAAAAGATATCTGGAAGTGTGTAAGGAAAACTACATTTTCCACACTTTTGATTGAAAACCACATGACAAAAACAAAAAGTGTTAAATCAAAATAAGAGTAAACATTAAATATCAGTAGTGCAAAGCTGCACCTCCATATCAGCTTTGCAACTGAGAAATCAAGCCAAAATTATTAGATTTGACTACAGGTTTTAATCATTACAAAATGTACATACAGCAAATCGAAGAGCTAGTTAACAGGTTGATCTGCCATCCTGTCTGATATTAAGGTCAATCGGTGCAAAATATTGTCAAAAAGGAATCTTTTACAGTTTTTGGGGTCAATCATATGAACTTTGCTATACCACATAATCAGTGGTGCACAAACATTGGAGTTACTCACTTACTTTATTGGAGTTACACACAACTGTGCTTTAATTCATACTGGTATGCAAAGAATTTTGATTTCTACATTTTTCAGGAAAAATAACATGCATTTAATATACTATGGCAAACGTATGGAAATATGTATCTATCAAATAGCTTGTAGCAGGTCAAGAGAAAAACGGTACCCGTCATCCATACAGATTTTAAAACTGCTACCAAAATTCTGTTTAACCTACCTTGTATACAGTCCTTCTTTAGGTCTAGCCTTTCAAGTAAGGGAATGAGGTAGGCTCCACTCTTGCCAGTTCCATTTTTTGCCCTAGCCAAGATATCCCTACCAGACAATGCAATGGGAATGCTCTCCTCCTTAATAAAAAAATAAAAAAAAAAAGAAAATTAATGCATGAAAAGCTGACCATTCTAGTAAACTCATAACAAGTATCTTAATATAAACCTGTATTGGAGATGGTTTCTCCCATCCCATTTCAAATATTCCCATAAGCAGCTCCCGTTTTAAACAATAATCTTCAAACTCGTTTCCTTTTGTAGAGGTGACAT
Organism: Hymenochirus boettgeri; assembly: GCA_019447015.1. Lineage (NCBI taxonomy): Eukaryota > Metazoa > Chordata > Amphibia > Anura > Pipidae > Hymenochirus > Hymenochirus boettgeri. The sequence goes on along the minus strand of CM033475.1, from coordinate 146,089,376 downwards.
CCTGTGTGGACAGTTTCAAGAATGGGTTACAACAATGTCAATTCCACATTTGTTTTTTACACCATAACATCAAAGTGACTTACGGAAGTCTTTATTCTAAGGTCTTTTGGAGGGAGTTTTAAAGTCTTCTTCCAGTCATCACCAGGTCTGTGGGGGGGAAAAATAGAGACCTAAAAAGTACCACCTAACACCACCACAGTTCCTAAATAGGATTTTTTTACTTTATTTTGGTATATAAATATCTGATAGAATGTTTTCATAATTGAAGATAGGAATTGCTATATCCCTTCACAACCTCTCTTTACTTTCTTAAATGTATTTCTCCATAGGTTCTTGCCACAAGTCTTCAGTGCCACTCTAACTTCACTGGTAGCATGCAGTCAGGGTCAGTGTTCCCTCTGCAGGCCTGCGCACACAGGTTAAAAAAAACTGCAATAGTTTGAAAGCTGACAGGCGTAGGTTTTACCTGTTATGCAGCAAAGTTTTCTTCTCCCCCTTCCTGCTGCATCTTAAAAGGTTTCTGCCTGCTCTCCAAGCTTTGAGCTTTTTACACATGCTCATAAGAACCAGCTAGGGGAATTGCATTCACTTATTGGGTGTAATGTCAAATGGCATTTCAGGTTAGTCCTATATCTATCAGCTTTTTTACTACATCAGTTCTGGGAAGATTTTGCCTATATACAATTAAAAAGGCAAGTCCAAGCAATTTAAAAAAAATATACTGGTGCGCAATGGGGCAGAGCAATTCAGCCACACAAAGCAAAGTTTTTGCTTGGATTAAACAAGCTGTACCCAGGGGTGAGGACCAAGCACTTTAGGTCCTAAACCTGGGCACTATTAATGGGAGGGGCTGGGTGGGAAACAAAGTTGTACCCGCAATAGGAAGGAAGCAATCCAATTTAGAGATGTAAAAGTGACAACTAAACTTTTTAAAGGTTTTTCTTTTGATGTTTATGAAACTAGCTATGTTTCCCACATAGCTAATGATGACAGGAACCAGTTGGACAATTCTTGGTGCCCAAATGTCAAAATGTTGGTACTTTGACTAAATTAAAATGTAAAGAATTTAGGACTAAACATTTACTTTACAAATGACTGCTAAATATTGTTCTATACACTGTCAGACAAGAATTGGCTTCAATATCAAGCCTGGAAAAGAAAGTATACTCACTTTATACCACTGCTCATGCTCTGTGCTTGCTGCTGACTGCCATTGTTGATTGTGCTGGCATTTTTCAGCTGGTTTATTTGTGTCTGTGTCCCCCCACCTCCGGGCCCTGCACTGGGTTTCATTGGACCCCTTAACTGTCCATTCTGGTTGGACAGACCCATTAAAACAGGGTTTTCTGTTCTTGCGGTGCTCATTTTCTTTGTTTTAAATCAAATGTCCCTTAGGTGTTTTTCAAATTCACAAAATTTCAGTCAGTACAGAGACTGCAATAACAGTTTGTGTGACTCTTCAAAATGAAGAGATAAAAGTCTTGCTCAATATATGAGTCCTTATTGCAACACAAGCAAGTGCTTGTCCTTGTTTAAGTCTTTAAATGGTGAAAATCACTTGCTGTGGTGCACAAAATAAATTTATAAAAAAAAAAGCCCTCAAAGAAATTAACTTCAGTTCTGTCAATCGAATCTAGATAAAGGAAAAAAAAAACAATTAATATACATAAAAGTATTAAGTCACATGCATTAGCATTACAATTAGACAACAATTAAAAACTTAACAGACCCAGCATTTGTTTGCAGAAAATATGAAATCTACAAGTAAATCCACATTGGAATCCAATTTCAGGTTCCCAACATTGATGTGAAATAAAGGGATACACCTAATTTTGTGCTAGGTTCCCCTCAGGACTGTATGTAAGAAACAGGACAAACCCTGAGAAAGGATGAGCTCACATAGGTTCACAATTAATAACAAAAGATGTCCCTGTGGGTGCCTATTTCTGCAGCCAAAGACAGTCTGAATGACCTAAAAGTCACTGTGCTTGTGGGAAATTTTAGATCCCAAAAGGAGAGGTTTAAACTTATACAAAAATTTCTAACTCTGGACTCAAAGATCTAAAATTCGTATTTCTAAACCCAAAAATCTCATCTATACCAGACCCTCCATTGACACTAAAGGTGAAATTGCCAATTCTTTTATTACTTTCTGTGATCATTGATTGGATATTTATGGTTTTATTTGATAGCTACAGTAACTAAAATCAACACGGTAACATGCATTGTGAAAAAGTGGCTAATCTTCATGTAAATTTTACAAGGTTAATGCATAGAGGACAGAGAAAAAGTAAAATGTATGGACTAGTCACTTCAATGTGAGCAATTTCCCATTCTAACAATTGCTGCATAATACTACCATGTTACACGATTTATTAGACATGCCAAACGAGCAATTTTTTAAAATTCTAGGTTCACAATGAGTCTTAGGGCTAGGCCACACTAACGAGTTTCTCGCACGATTAGGATAACATTTAGCATTCTGGTAGCGTATGAGAAACTCATGCCAACCCCACTTTGTGCGCATGCGATCACTGCAATTTGCAAATCACATGCGCTGAGATAACAGAATAGTCAGTTAAGTGATCCACATGTACACAAGAACAAAAAATTGTCACCAGATGTTGATTTCTTTAAATGGAGCAAACGTATAGGTTGCTAAAATGATTATTTATTCCAGTATATTTAGGCTGCTTTGCAATAGAAATCCATGACAACAGCACCTAATGATATGCTTGTGAAGGTTCTCATTCATACACCTAATCATAAAAATTTTCTTTACATAAATCTCAACTACTAGTTTTCGTTTAAATAAGGCCAGAAATGGATACATAGATGTCAGTCTATCCCAGCTGCACATTTATGACAAGTCAGCCTAAAGTAATAACGTGCTAAAATATGTGTACAGCCATTCAAAAAGAATGGCTATACCACCAAAACTAAAATTAAACCCACTACTGGCCCCACTGTGTAGTGTTAAAAATCCTTCCTTACACCTATTCCTTATGGTTCTCCTGTAGTGCCAAGTTCAGAAAAGTGAAGAGTAGGAGCCACCTGTGTGTAATCCATTCCCTACTACTTCATGAGCGTCATGAACAGGGAAGCTATCCCTTCCTTTGGATCCTTTCATGGCTGCCTCATCCCCTAGCACTACTTTCTGTTGTGTAGTACCACAGCCCACCCCCAACCGCTATGTTACTTTTGTAAAAAAAAAACACAGAAATAAGACATTTACCAACATACATTCCCTCAGCTCTCTGCATCTTACAGCCTATCACACGCGGTTGCTGATCCAGCCCACGAACGGTGGTAAGTCTAACATGGTGGTTGGGGGTGGGCTGGGTTACCCTACACTATAGAAAAACTTTGCAGGGTGGAGAATTCATTTAAAAGTATTTTGTATGCACAAGCAAAATCTTATTTTGGTATATTTTATTGGAATATAACAGGAAACAGGAGAGAGGGGCCAGACCAGCAGCTGCGTCTGTGATTGGCTGCCGGCTAAGAATATAGTGGCGGGAGCAAAAGTTTTTTTTAGTGTTATTATAGCTGTTGGGGTGGGCAACCCTAAAGAACATTATATCAAATGCCTGTTACGCTAGGAGAAAGGGGTGGCAGATGGGATCCGGAGGGAGGGCTCCCCTGCGCATGTCAGCATCCCCCCAGAGGCATCACAGAAGGCAGGAACAGGAAGACAGCCACTACTCTTCCTGGACTTTGGAGAAGGACAACAGGAGAACCATAAGGAGCAGGAATGTAAATTAAGGATTATTTAAAAGTATACATAGGGGCCAGCACTTGGGAAAATTTTAGATTTGGGGTGGATATGCCCTTTAAATAAATTATCATGGATTGTGTTAAGTAGCGTGCTTCTCAGTGTATGTATAATAATTATAAAGTGAATTAATTTAGTTATTGACACTGCAACTGTCCTGTTTCCCCTTGGCCCTTTGAAGGTGGTTAAGTCTCCATTTAAAACTATGGTGATGATATAAAAATGAAGATTTCACCAGCCAGGAGTATCTGCAGAAGTGTTTGGAAACAATGAGGAAAACCTGCAAGTGCAATCAATTGTTAATGGACATGCACTTACCTTAAAACCAAACACCGGTAAATAGTCAGTTGCCCCCAACAGATATATTTTGCACTTTATTACCTTCAATACGAACCAGATATTTAGGGATAATTATTGTCCCCATACTGGCAGAGTAAGTTGGCCCACCCCTCAATGCAGTCAATTAAGGCTGACAACTGAGCACATGCTCAAGCTAATAAAAGATCATTGAGCAGAGGGAGAAGAATGATACATGTTACAGAAAGAAACTTAATAAATATTTGGTTAAATGTATGTAAAACTGAAAAAAAAAAAAATACAGCAATTGGGGTTGCGAAAAGGTCACCAGTTTTTTTGTTTTAAGGTTGACATGTCCTGTAAACCGCTAAATAAGTCAACTACCGGAATTGTTCTTTACAGTATGAGAGTTCCTTTAACTGCTCCCTTCGCCATTGTACAGTGCAGGCAACTCAGCAACTGTAAAACAGTCTGTCTGTTCCCAAACCTTGGCTAAAGCCAAACAAAGTATCTAATGAACATACAAGCCTTAAAAAGGTGCCCATACACTACTTAGATATTAATCTATAAAGTTTGAGCTGGCAGTTTCTTGCCTTTCAACTTTAACACTTTGCGATTGTATGTCGGTTGCAAAAAAAAAAAAAAAAGCTCAAACATCTGAATCATTGCAAGGCGAGTTCTATTGTATGGGCACCTTTACACAAGCTAGTAAACACTAGTAAAGTTTGTGACATTTCAAAATGTACAAGTGCCTTGGCCCGATTATTTAGGGCCCGTTCAAACTAGGTCCGTTTATGGTGCATTTTTTTAAATGGACAGTTTTTAAAAACATAGGAAACATAGAATTCAGTAGTACTGTTCACACTATTGCGTTCCATTTACATTCCTGTCCATTGCACTAAAAAAAACACTGCATGCTGCATATCTCTTTTTTTGCAAATGAGTTTTCTATATACGGTAAATCTATGGAAAATGCATTGTGAAAAAATGGAAACAAACTGCGTTTGTCAGTTTCTAGAGGGAATTAGCCCTTAGTGATTGATATTTTTATTATGCTCTAAAAACAGTCTATATGCCTACAAATGTACAACTACATTTAAAGGGTAATCTATACTCTAAAAAAATTAATTTTCATAAATAGTACATTTAATTACCTCAAGATTCCACTAAAAAGTTTTTTCAGATTTTAAATCTGAGCTGCAGATTGAGAAATCACTTGAAATCACAGCATTTACAGGAAAATACCGTATATACTCGAGTATAAGTCGATCCGAGTATAAGTCGAGGTACCTATTTTTACCTGAAAAATTTGTAAAAACTGATTGACTCGATTATAAGTCGAGGGTAGAAATTATCACCACTACTGCCTTCTGATTCTGTGTTGTTTTTAGGCTTTAGTTGCCCTTTATATGGACAGCAGAATTCCCATACAGCAATAGCCAAATCCAGTACCAGTAACCTCCAATTCCTTGGCACTCCAGATGGTTGGAAACTACAACTCCCAGCATGCTTTGTTGCTGGGAGTTTCAGTTTCTAAACATGTGGAGTGGCAAGGTTCAGTAAACTTTTAATTAAGCTTACCATCATTTACAATTCTCCTGAACCCCATATTGTAAAGGGCACTCTGAACCCCATATAGTAAAGGACTCTGACACCCACCTGAGTTGTAGTTTCAAGCTGTCATTTGCACTGAACTAGCAGCTGTTTTTTGCCCCAAACTGAGGAGACCCATCAGATTTACAGCTTCCAGATGAGCAGTGACAGTGCTGAGTGAGTCCAGCAGCCAGACTACAGGAAGCAGGAAGTGTAAAGGCAGATCAGCTCCTGTAACTTTCTATGCAGGTTAACACAGCGCCACCTACTGGTTACTATCAACAATTGCAGAATTTGGATCTAAATTAGGACTTGACCCGAGTATAAGTCGAGGTTAGGTTTTCAGGCTAATTTTAAAGCCTGAAAAATTCAACTTATACTCTAGTATATACGGTACTTATCACTCCAAAAGCAGAAATTATAATGTGTCCTATTCCTGGCCTCTTACTAGGATATTTTGCTGCCTGCCAGTACACTTTCGGCAACAATTAACAGAATCAGCAGAGAAAAGAGCAGTGTCTATGGTGAGGGTGTGCAGAACTTAAGTACCGCAGACGCTACAAGAAGGCAGTGAGTGAGGGTGGGGGCAATAAGGAGCATCGATTAAAAGTTAAAAATTTCATGACAAAGCAAGCACATTTAAATATGCGAGTACCATCATTTTACTGCTTTCATTTGTGGTTTCAGATAAAGTAAAGTTGTTTGAGCGGGTATAGTGACCCTTTAAAAGGGTTTTCTATTGAAGTCTGTCGCTGGTAAAAGAGCTAAATTGGCTCCTAGATTTGTCCGACTGGTTTCCAAAGTAAAAAAATATAGTTTTCCACATCTGGCTTAATGGTTTTAAAGCATTTTCAAAAATTGTAGCAAATAAAAGCTACCCACTTTAATATAGCACATCTTTACTCTCAAAGTGGTCTGAATGAATAAAAATGCTAAATTATCAAGAGTGCATGCCAATAGACATAAAATAGTAAATTTAAAAATAAAATCCCAAGACTGGCAACACAACTTCTCTTGTACTAAAGAAACATTCTAACCAGAAACCCAAAACATTACTCAAAACAGATCAAAAGTTTTAAGCTTGTTCTTTCTTCCAAAAAGCTAGAAGTTCCAATGTATGCTTTATATGAAGCAGTGGTGGCAAACCTATGGCATGCCTGCCAGAGGTGGCACTCAGAGCCCTTTCTGTGGGCACTCATGCACAGCAGAGTTCACCAGAACTTGTTACCAGAAAGCCAGAGAGTAAGCATAGTGGCTGTCTGTAGCACAGAGAGGTCATGTGCTATAACATTCAACTCCGCTTGAGTCCCTGTTTTGGATCTCATGCTCCTGTCTAATAATGTAGGGGCTAATGGTCAAGGTTTAAGATCTCCAACGCCTGTGTGGTAATGTAGAGGAAAATAGGTAATCTATAATCCGTTCTATCTACTGTATTGGTCTATTTGAGTTGTTTTTTTCTAAACTAAAAACTCCATATTTAAGTTACCGTAAATGATCATGTTGGCACTATGCAATAAAAAGTGGGGATTTGGGTTGCAGTTTGGGCATTCGGCCTCTAAAAGGTTCGCCGTCACTGGTATAGAGCTACATGGAGAGATATCTGCCAAATATAAAACAAGGGTGTTTCAGTGCAAATTACTAATATGCAGGAATAGCAAAAAACAATTTCTTGTGCTGTAAGAAAAAAATATTAAATTAGGATACAATTTTAACACTAGGAATGTATAACAATTAAGATAAAAGTATTCCATGGCTAATAATTTAATCCTGATTTTTGTTAACAAGGACTCCCCAATCACAGTAACTGAACAGTTAAAATGGTATTTAGAACTTAAAATAAAGATACAAATAGAACTTTTTACAGTGACTTAACCAAACGGTTCTCCCTCTATATTTGAATACAAGCAACTGTCAGGACCTTATAATTAAAAGGGGAGGAAAACCAATTTATTTACTCAACAAAAAAAACATACATATTATATATAGATATAAATACACATTCTTATTGTTAAATATACTTCAATACATCTTTATGAAGGTGCCCAAGTTCATTTAGAAACGTTAAGATTCGATTCTGGACTCAATAAAGATAAAGATCACCCAAAGTCGTTAATGGTGACGGTTGGGTTAGTTTCCCAGCTTTAAGCCTAGACCGGGATCTCCTGGCACATCAATGATGTCCCAAACGCACAGCCTGCGGCCTTCTAACTGTGAAATTGTCACCCCGATACCTCCATAGCAGGACACAGGGAGCGACGGCCATCGAGAACCTCATATAGCACCAACTCTAACCCCTGGATTCGAAGACCGAGCGGAGGCCCAATTCCCCATTGAAGCCACGGCGATTGTGTTTACCGGGCCCAGATTACCTCATCCCTATCCTACCCAGAACAGTCACCTACCTCCCAGCCACCCTCCCTATACCCACTACGCACCCCGGGGCTCGGACACGTCTGACTCCTCGTCGTCGTGTAGTCCGTTTGTTTCCTCAGATTCTTTCTGTTTATTTATCACAATTTAATTATAATTGTTTTTTTTGTTTTGTTTCCTCTCCGTGTATTTCTCTTACTCGAAGCTCCAAGATGGCTTCCTTCCTCCTTTAAACCCTCCCCGCGCAGCGCGTCCAAACCTTTCCGCCGTGAACTAGGTTCTATATTTGTAACGTAGAGTTGAGTGTCTTCCTCCGCGCACTATTTTGCCAGACAAAACAACGAGTCAAGGCTACAAGACGCTCTAAATAATCTCAACAAATTCGATTCAGAAGGTGGAACTATTGTAGTTATCAGCACTGCTTGTAAATAGCACACACCAAAGTGCCAAATCTCCATCAAAGAATAGGGTGTCATGGGGACCTACACGAGCTGCGAACTGATTATGGGATGTCCCAAGATGGCGACGAGGATGCAAAGTGATGGAGCTTCTTAAAGTGAACATGTGCAAAGTTTAATCAGCTATTTCTCCCGTTAAACCGTTCTATCGTTATTATGAAAGCCAAAAGAGCGAGTTTAAGATAGGAATTGTGCTCAGGGCTGTGTATAGAATAAGAAAGTCTTCTTTACCTGTTGCCTTTATTTATAAAATTAAATGGTGGAGTAGTGGATTTCTATGGGACTATGAACTGTAAGATTATAGCCTTATAATCTTACAGTTCTAGGAGAAGGAAACCAGAAGCCACAAAGTGGTAGGTTATAATAAATAAAACACCTTGAACTGTAAATTAAAGGGATATTAGAAGTCACCTTGGAGTTGCATATTCTGTATAAAAGGGACTCTGCCTGCAGCTTTGCTTTTATATGGTCACAGAACTCCTCTGTGACTTCTTATATCCTTATCATTTACAATTGGGGGTGCATTATCCACTATATAAAGATAAAATAAAAGGTACCTGGGACACGAAGCTGAAGTTGGTTTCTTATTTAGATTGTTTCTTTTTCGCAGGCTGAAGTTGGTTTCTTATTCGAATTTGAATAAAAAAATGATGTATTGTACTTTGGGCCACTGAAAAAAAGAAGGCAGACAGACCGTACATACCCCTGGCACATAATTCAGTTGAGTCCAACCTGGCCCATATTTGGGCATGCAAGTTGGCATCAAAGTCTGCAAAATAGCCATTTCTGCACATTTGAATAAGAAACTGGGGTTTTGCAGAAGGTAAACCAGTTTCGGTCCTGCATCGGGTCAGGTACCCGCCGGTTGCTTGCTTTCCTGGTCACGTTCAGGGAAACCGCATTAAGGCTGAGGCCACACTACAACGCACAGGAATCGCGCACAAAATCGCGAGCGTTATCGCATTTTGTGTGTGCTTTTCTTGTGCGTTCGCCTTTGCGTTCGCGTTTTGCACATGCGGTTTTGCCATTTCGCGTTATGGAAACGCTGCGTTAAAGCACCAAAAATGGTGAACGCATGCGTTACCAAAACGCGAACGGACGCGCAATCGCATGCGCATCGGAAACCGCGGGAATTTTTGCGTTCCTGCGATTTCCATTTTAGCAAAAACCGCGAGCGCGAAACGCGTGCGCAAACGCGCGAAAAACGCGCTAGTGTGGCCTAGCCCTAAGTTTGAATCGGCTGGCGTTAGTTTCGGGTATTAGAATTAGTTTGTAAATTAAACAAACTTTTGTCATCAATCCAAGACAATGTGCAGTGTCTATGGCCCCTCACACTAAATCACATTATGGCAGAAAAAGGGCAATGTTACTGTAATGCAAAAGTTGTTGTTGCTTGGTTGTTATCACTATATTTACCCCCATGTGCACCACTGTCCTTTATCCTTTCACAGGAGCATTCATACAGCTGTGCGCTTTTTCTCTTTTTTACAAGTTATACCAATACTGAATAAATGGGACCAGACTGAATTTTGATTCTAATGCGGAAAAGGAATTGGTGATTTTCAAGGGTTAAATCTCAATGTATCAGTCTGGAGTGAAATACATTATATAACGGGTATCTGTGGTGTTGCTTCAGTGATTTAAAGGACAATTATACTCACAGAACCTCCAATCCTGCCATCCATAATACCCTGGGTGAGGACCTAAACCGCACTGTCCTCACCCCTGGGTTCACTTTCTAAGTCTATATTTACCCATATAAAGTTTCCTTTGAAAAAGGGCTAAAGGTTCATACACACGTTTGATCGCGACTGCCAATGCATGTCCTGGCGCCGTTCCCAGGAACGTGTGTACCCCTCGGCAGCGCAATGTCGTTCCCGGAAACGGCGCCATGATGCCCAAAACCAATTTGGGTCAGGCTGGACTCAACTGAATTATGTGCCAGGGGTATGTACATATCTGTATGCTGTGTTTTTTCAGTGGCCCAAACTGGTTTACCTGTTGCAATACACCCGTTTCTTATTCAAATGTGCAGAAAAAGCTATTTTGCAGACTATGATGCAAACTTGCATGCCCAAAACCAATATGTATGTGCCAGGGGTATGTATGTCAACCCAAAGTTCTTTTAGAAGACCTGAACCCTTTAAGAGCACACCGACCTTATACAGTCAAAATCATTTAAAATCATTACTTTATTTCACTGTTCATTATTACTGGTTACCATTAATCTCACTGTTCATGCAAAAAATCCAGTATCTATACCTATTACTTAATGGTACACCCAACCCCTATTGTGAATACACAAACGTTTGCGTTGCAGTGTGGCCTTGCCCTAATTCAGCTCAAACGGTGCATCATACAGCTACTAACATGCTTGTAACAAGTTCCATACAATAGTATCAATGTTCTCACCACCAGTTCTTCACCTGCGCACACTGCAGGACTTGATCACTGCCATTTACAAACTGTCTGTCCTTGATGCTGAAACGTCCAAGCTGGGTGAAGTTAGTCACTTTACTTAGCTGGTACACTTTCCCAAAATACACCTGACACCTTGCGGTCACTCTCCGGCCTCCAAATGTCCCAAATTGTTCTGGAACTCTGCTAGCTTGGCTCTCCCTCCTGCACAAAGGAACGCCTACGCACGTTTCACAAAATTGGGACATTTGAAGGCCAAAGAGTCCGAGGGAACATGGAATGAAAATTCTACTTGTGAAATAGAGAATATTATCTTAACGCTGACTTCACTTATAACATTGCTACCACTGTTCATATGGTCAGTGTCGTGAAATCCCAGGAGCCTGTTAGCCAATGTGCCTACAAATATACTCCTCGTGACATACAAAAAAGTTATTCTGGCTCCTTATTCAAACATGAATGTGCTGTGTTTCATATTTACAGTAAAGGTTACTACCAGTCTTGGATAGCAAGTATTAGGTAATTGTATGTGTTCAAGGTTTCAAACCAGGAGAGCACCCTTTGGGGTGGCAGGCGGGCACAATTTTCACTGTTCAAAAGGTGTTTACCATATAGGGAAATTATGGGTCATGAACTAGGAAAAGATGATGGCACTGAGTCTGGGGTGAAGTATAAACCCAGCCCTGATAACAGAGTATTACAGTTCTGGACGGTTCACACTGTGCACAGTGCAGATCTGTCACTAGGATTGGATTTTTTTAAATCTAATTCTTGCCATACATGGCCCAATACCGATCTGACCAGGACATCTGATAAATAGTTATGTCCGGCCTGGTACCGGTTTCTCACCATCATTCTCACATCATTCCCATAGTAGATAATGTTTTGTGATCGATGTTACTGCTGTAATCAGATTAAATGGTCTCCCAGAACATCTTGAGAAAATGTATGGCCACCTTTAGACACTCAATGACAAATTATAGCGTATATTGTATTATAGTATAATTTTTATTGTATTATAGTATATAGTGTATATTGCAATATAGTATACAGGGTATATTGTATTATAATGTATATTGTATTTATGGTATATAGTGTATATTGTATTTATAGTATATATTGTATGATAGTATATATTGGATATATTGCATGATAGTATATATTGGATATATTGTTTGATAGTATATATTGTATGATAGTATACAGTGTATATTGTACTCAGTGTATATATAATTTGGCTTGAAAAAGCCAAATTACTGTTCTATTTCTTCTTTTTTCTCCCACAGTTTTTGAGCTAGTGACATGAAATTCGGTACAGACGTGCGGGACAGAAGTGTGCTATCTTCTAACTAAGGAATCCGCGGAAGCGTTACGCTGTTATAGGTGAATTACGGGACATTTTTTCCCATAGACTAGAATAGTAACAATCCTCAAATGTGGATATTTCAAAACAGTTTGTTTCTTGGTCATAAATACAAACGGTGATACCCCCAACCCCCCACACAGACACAGGTACACCCACTTACTGACCTACCTTTGCATTCCCATGGGAGCCACATTTAAAGGGTAACTAAAGTCAAAAAAACTAATTTAGATTTATCCTCAATAAAAGATGGTTGTAAACACAAAAAAGACATACCCCTCAACCAGACCCAGGTACACACACCTACTGATCTACTTATCCATTACTGTGGCAGCCATACTTATAGGGTAACTAAAGTCAAAAAAGCTAATTTTGATCAATAATCAAAAATGTTTGTTTTTTTTACCCCCAACGTGATACAGGTGTACACACCTACTTACCTATCCCTCCATTACTGTTGCAGCCATACTTAAAGGGTAACTAAAGTCTAAAAAACTAATTTTGACCAATCATCAAAAAAGTTTGTTTTTTTTTTAACCCCCAACCCGACACAGGTACACACACCTACTGATCTACTTATCCATTACTATGGCTGCCATACGTAAAGGGTAACTAAAGTTAAAAAAACTAATTTTGATCAATAATCAAAAGTTCATTTTTTTAACTTCCAACCTGATCCGGGTACGCACACCTTACTGACCCACCTTTCCATTTCCATGGCAGCCATATTTAAAGTGTAACTATAGTAAATAAAAAAAAACACATTTTGACCAATCATCAAAAAAGTTAGTATTTTATCCAACCAACATGATATGAATACACACACACCAACTGACCTACCTTTAATGCAAGTAACATATTTAATCTCCAGTGATGATATGTGTCTTTCCTATAATACGCAACTAAGTCCACCATGAAACAAGCCAGGGCTGCCTACAGGAATGGATTTGAGACGCGCAAGTAAGTATGACACGCTAGGTCTAGATTGAAGGGTTTATGCTTGTGTTCATCACCACTGTACTGCACATCCCAGCATTCTCAGTGGCATCTTATTATTTTGCATTTCAGTGGAAATAACTGTCGTAATGAGTTTTATAGGCTATAGGGGGCAGTAGAATATCAGTTTATTTTACGATTATTTACGATTATAACTTGCTAAACTAACTACCTCTAAACACAGTGGATATTGCAGGTATCCCACCCGTTTCTAGCCATTTTAGCGCCCTAGGCACCCTCCCACCTACGTGCCCCCCCCCCGCCCACACACACACACACACCGGGTAGGGAAAAACAGGGAAATTTGGTGAGATCTGAGATGTTTAACTCTTTCAGTGCCAGGAGATTTCCCAAGAGTATTGCCATTAACCCTTCAGTGCCAGCAGTCTTTCCCATAGTATTGCAATTACCACTTTCAGTGACAGCAGAACATTACCATTAATCCTTCAGTGCCAGCAGACTTTCCTATTAATACTTTTAGTGCCAGCAGAGTATTATCTTTAACCCTTCCAGCTGCCAGCATTGACATGATATACAGTATGTACCTGCTTTCCATGTCTCCTCCATTGAATTGTTCTAATTGGGGAGTTGGGTGGAAGGAAGAAAGAGGCAGGGATAGTGATCTCACGGCTGCTAGTCACAGGGGCCACTGTTAAAAAGTCTGCAGCAGCTTTTACCTGGCATTTTAGAACAACAGAATTCCTATACTGTAGTCCCATACAGTAATAGCCAAATACAGTATGGCTACTACTGTATGTGACTTCTGTTGTCCATTTAAAGGGCAACTAAGCCTAAACAACACAGAATCAGAAGCTAACAATAGATACAATTCTCCTTCTGATTCTGTATTATTTTGAGGTATTAGTTGCCCTTTAAATGGACAGTGGTAATCCCATAGTGACTGTCAGGAAAGTGTGTAGTGACTTAGCAAGAATAGGTTAACTATTGGTATTAGTTCTTGCAAAGGACCAATAAAAATACCATTCCACCCTGGAACAGTCCTATTGTTTATATTACAATTAGTGAAGCATGGAACCAGATCTTCTTTTCCAGACAATGTGGGGCCGAACCGTGTATCTGGAATTCTCTTCAGCTAGGGGTCTGGTGGGTACTAAGAGGTCATTTTAAGGACAACCATACATGGAAAATAAATGTATTTCGGTATTGGAATATGTAAGACAGAAACCAATATTATACTTGTAAATGGAAAGGAAGGCCCATTAAAATGATACCCAACATGGAGCCCTTATTCCCTTGCCAAGGCGAGTTATTAATATGTTGGGAAATATGGATTACACAGGTCATGTTTGGTATTGGAGGAATTGATAATTAGTACAGAAGAGGAATATGTGGTCTATATTCCAATACAATGTACATATCTACATTTATATGGAATCTGCCTGAGGGGGAATGAATGCTTTTGGCTAGTCGTAAATCTGGACATTCCTAGACACTCCCACCTCATGCATACCAGGAGTAGGGGTGGTTCATGAAATGGTTTGAAAATCCTTGTAGCCCCTATAACTTTGTTCATACTGAGGGGACATGCTAAAACCTTGTATATGGACCCGATATTTCTTCCCTCCCTGGGATACAGGACTTCTTCTAGTGAGTAGGGTCTGTGAATATTTTTATCTTTTTCATTCAATATAACTGTTGTACGTATTGTATGTAATTTTATTATAACACCATTTTCTTTTATTTTTGTATTATGTGCACTGTCCACCTTTTGGAATATGAAATCTAAAATTTAATAAGTTTTGTCTTTGATGCTCTGAAAGTTGTGGTTGAGTGTTTGGCAGTGTAAATGCTAATTAACTCTGTGACTGCTTGTCAAGGACTGATGCTAATTAACCAGTTAGTTGCTGGAGTGAATGGTGTAGTGTTAACCATTTAGCTGCCAGGACAGAGGTGTGCATAGTCAGTGAGAGTCAAGAGTGTTTTTGGGGCGTCTTTAAGGCCGTAACTTAAAGTGGCGGCAGCGAGTACCAATTGATTGGTCAGATCACGTGCCCAGTGAACTGGCGTTCGTGACAGTGACCCATAATTCCTTGGCACTCCACATGTTTAGAAATTAGTAGTTTCCAAACATCTGCAGTGCCAAGCCAGGCCCCCCAGTTTAGTGCAGACTTACTGTTAATATAGTATTCAGCTGCCTCTTGCTCTGCCATCTGTCTACCACAAGCTCTTGTCTTCTCTGCAAGTACTGGTACTGATCTGCCCGACGGCCATCTGACGTCACTAACCAACACCGGGCAGTAATTGACAGGCGCCGATAGTAACGTCAGTCATCAGATCAGTACTTGCGGAGCGGCCGCCGGATCCAAAGGTGATTTTTCTAGCTTGACTCAAGTATAAGCCGAGTTGAAGCCTGAAAACCTCGGCTTATACTCGAGTATATACGGTAATAGTATATAGTGTATATATTGTATGATAGTATATAGTGTATATATTGTATGATAGTATATATTGGATATATTGTATGATAGTATATATTGGATATATTGCATGATAGTATATATTGGATATATTTCATGATAGTATATATTGGATATATTGCATGATAGTATATACTATACTGGATAGGTCTGGATTGAAGGGTTTGTTCTTGTGTACACACCACTGTACTGATCAACTCTTTTCTTGTTTGTTCTAATGTTTTGGTAAAATCAGTAGCACTAGCACTATTTGTTATAAAGTAATTTTGCTCCCACAGCCCCCCTTTTGTGTATATATTATAGTAGCAGAGTTTGACCAAGCTTCCATGTGGTAGTAGCACCCCAACACGTCCCTTTAATTGGAGGTCTTATGCCTTGAATACTAAGCATTGGATGTTAAAAGCCTTGTTAAAAGCCAGTAGGCGGGGGGAAGTGATAGCCTTTAATACTAATCCAATGCAAGGTCAGGGAAACAACCTTCCCAAGAAAATGCAACCAAGCAGGGAGTGTCAGCCCAGATAAATCACCCAAGGTAAATTGTTAGGACCTTCCATACTGGGGTTACCTTGACGTGCTTGGAAAGGCTTTTCACTTTTATGCATAAAATTGTAACTAAACCCCCCATGTTTTTACTGTTTGCACTAGCATAGATATTATGATATATGGGGCCCAGGAATGTGCATTGATCATCTATTTTCTTATTTGTTCTAATGTTTTGGTCAGATCAGTAGCACTTCCACTATTTGTTGTTGTTTGTAATTTTGCCACAGGAGTGCTCCCATAGCCCCCTTTTTGTGTACACACCACTGTACTGCACATCCCAGCATTCTCTGTGGCATCTTATTATTTTGCATTTCAATGGAAATAACTGTCATAATGAGTTTATTAGGCTCTGGCTGGACGTACATGTTATCTATAGGGGGCAGTAGAATATCAGTTTATTTTACGATTACAACAAACTACCTCTAAACACAGTGGAAATTGCAGGTATCCCACCCCTCTTGGCAAAAAAACTAAAAAAAACAACTTGGCCTGTCAAATAACAGCTGGGTATGTTCCTTTTGACACTGTCACTGCTGCTGTTCTTTATAGTGGGAACGCTTTACTAGTAAGAGGCGCATGCTGTACCAGGTGAGGCGGGCGTGTATACATACGTTTGTGCATATGCAGTGACACGAGCCACCAATGAAATACTGATTGGAAGGACAGGATTGGTTTCAGTGGATGTGCAGTATGTGGCACCAGTGTTCTCCCCAGAAATTGTTTCCTGCCGGGTAGGACAGGGAAATTTGGTGAGATATGAAATGTTTAACACTTTCAGTGCCATCAGATTTTCCAAGAGTATTGGCATTTATATTTTCAGTGCCAGCACTTTCCAGGGTATTGCAATTAACCCTTCAGTGCCAACTGTCTTCCCTAGTGTATTGCCATTAGCACTTTCAATGCCAGCAGAACATTACCATTAAAGGGTATGTCCACCCTTAATTTACATTTTTAGTATATAATAGTAAATGTGCCCCCAGCCCCAACCGCTATAATTATTTTCTTAGAAAGTCCCCAGATAGTTACCATGCCTCGCTCCTTCGCCGCACTGCCCCGGCCCTCTGCTTGCACGGAAATGCAAGTAGGGGGCAGGACTGGCAGCCACGTCTGTGATTATGGACGCAGCTGCGAGGCATGGTAAGTATCTGGGGACTTTCTAAGAAAATAATTATAGCGGTTTTGGCTGGGGGCACATTTACTATTATATACATAAAGGGATTTACGCTAGGAGGAGGGAGACCAGAGCGGGGGGGAGAGGGGGGGGAGGGGGAGAAGTGCTGCACTGCGCATGGCAAACTTCTCCCGGAGGGGAGACAGGAGGCAGAGTCCTATATGGACTCTGCTCTCCTCCTGGTGGCCACTTTTTTGGACTTGGGGGGGGGGGGGTAATGGAAAACCACTTGGAGCTGGGATGTAAGGTAAGGATTTTATTACACAGACTTTACTATTAATACTTTCAGTGCCAGCACTTTTCCCAGAGTATTGCCATTAACCCTTCAGTGCTAGCAGACTTCCCCATAGTATTGCCATTAACACTTTCATTGCCAGCAGAGCATTACCATTAACCCATCAATGTCAACAGACTTTTCTATTAATACTTTCAGTGCCTGCACTTTCCCAGGGTATTTACATTAACACTTTCACTGCCAGCACAGTATTACCTTTAACCCTTTCAGCTGCCAGCATTGCCATGAAATACAGTATGTACCTGCTTTCCATGTCTCCTCCATTGAATTGTTCACTCCTTACCTACTCTAAAGCTGGGTACACACATTAACGATTAAGCCCCGATACCGTCGGATCCGACGGTATCGGGGCTTAATCGTTACGTGTGTACGTTCGTTTCCCGAACGAGCGCGCGGCCGCCAAACGATCGGGTCGGCCGAACGCTCGTTCGGGAAAGGCCGAAAATTTCCATCGGCCGCGGACTCCTATAAGGGAGTCTAGCGCGGCCGATGGAAACACACAGTCCAAGCGTTATAGGGAGAACGCTCGGGACTGTGTGTATGCAGATCTTTGAAAGATGGCAGACAGGATCTTGCAGATCCTGTCTGTCATCTTTCAGAAATCTGTACTGTGTGTACCTAGCTTTAAGTTCTAATTGGAGAGTTGAGTGGAAGGAAGAAAGAGGCAGGGATAGTGATCTCATGGCTGCTAGTCACAGGGTCACTTGTTATAAAGTCTGCAGCAGCTTTTACCTGGCATATTAGAACTGCTCTCCTCAGTACTATTAGCTGAGTTCAATCTCCCCCTCGTTCCTTCATCTTCAGTTCATTTGTAACATTGTATCCAAGTAGTGAGCTGAGTTCAGGCTCTCTACTCATTACAATGTTACAAATTACAGCAGCTCAAGGAGAGCAGTTCTAACGCATCAATTAAAAGCTGACAGGGAGATGCTAGGGAGAAGAATAGGCGCCCTGGTTCAACACAGGCACCCATGTTCTTTGGCTAGTTTGCCTATGCCTAAAAATGGCCCTGATGGGGGGTCATCATCGCCTCTACCCTGGTGAGGCACATCCATACATATATGGACTCCCAAAGATACGTAAGGAAGGGGCACCACTAAGACCTATAGTCAGCGGCATCAACTCTGTAACATACAAGGTGGCAAAATACATAGCCAACATCTTAGGACCATTGGTGGGAAATTCTAAGCATCACATTCAGAACTCTCAGGATTTTACCAACAAGATTGAAGATATAGTACTCAGTGCAGAAGAAACTATGGTGTCCTATGATGTGACATCTCTCTTCACCTGTATACCCACCAAGGAGGCTGTTGACATGGGGAGAAAACGGTTAGGCCAAGACAGCACTCTTACCAGCAGAACTGATCTCAACCCAGAACAGGTGTGTTCCTTACTGGACTTGTGCCTAAATACCACCTATTTCAAGTACAGGGATATGTTCTATAAGCAAAAACATGGATGTGCTATGGGATCTCCAGTTTCACCCATTGTGGCCAACCTTTACATGGAGGAGGTAGAAAAACAGGCGCTTAATACCTTTAAGGACATAGCACCCCGCCACTGGTTCAGATATGTGAATGACACATGGGTTAAAATCCACCAGAAGGAAGTGCAAGCTTTCACAGAACACATTAATGCGGTAGACCAAAACATCAAATTTACAAGGGGAGAGGTACAAAACAACAAACTGTCTTTCTTGGACTGCTTGGTAGAAGTTAAGGAAAATGGTAAACTGGAAGTAGAGGTTTACAGAAAACCAACACACACAGATCAGTATTTGATGTTTGACTCCCACCACCCTTTAGATCACAAGCTGGGTGTCATCAGAACCCAGCAACTCAGACCCAATACCGAAACACAAGAAAAGCAACATCATATACGCAGTGCAGTGAAGAATGCTCTGATTTGTATGTGGGGGAGACCAAACAGCAACTGCATCAACGTATGGCCCAGCACAGAAGAGCCAATTCCTCGGGTCAGGATTCAGCCGTGTACCTGCATCTTAAGGATAAAGGACATACCTTTGAAGATTGTAATGTTAACATATTGGCAAAGGAACGTGACTGGTTCAAGAGAGGTGTTAAGGAGGCCATTTATGTGAAAATAAAGAAACCAAGCCTAAATAGAGGTGGGGTGGTTCGACACCAACTGTCTGCCATGTACAATGCTGTTTTGACACCTTACTCTGGGCGTTCCTATAACACCTCTTAGCCACTATCCAATCACACCCTTAACACTTGGCTGTGATATGCTAATTGGGATTTTCCAGGGTACATAATTGCCACAGATTCTTGTACAAGTCATTCTGAATTGAGAAAGCCAGTCGGATGACTAGCGAA
Source organism: Hymenochirus boettgeri (assembly GCA_019447015.1). Taxonomy (NCBI): domain Eukaryota; kingdom Metazoa; phylum Chordata; class Amphibia; order Anura; family Pipidae; genus Hymenochirus; species Hymenochirus boettgeri. The sequence goes on along the minus strand of CM033475.1, from coordinate 146,069,317 downwards.
ACGTCTTCAAGAACAAAACTTCAAGTCCGTTGATCTAATTGAATACAACAGATATTTGTCCTTGAAGACGTTTCGCTAGTCATCCGACTGCTTTCTCAATTCAGAATGACTTGTACAAGAATCTGTTGGCAATAATGTTCCCTGGAAGTCCCAATTAGAGTATCACAGCCAGGTGTTAGGGGCCTTCTGAATGCAAGCGTGATTGCATTGCGTGGATCTGACTAAGAAGTGCAGAAGAAACTATGGTGTCCTATGATGTGACATCTCTTTTCGCCTGTATAGCCACCAAGCAGACTGTTGACATGGTGAGAAAACGGCTAGGACAAGACAGCACTCTTACCAGCAGAACTCTTAACCCAGAACAGGTGTGTTCCCTACTGGACTTGTGCCTGAATACCACCTTTTCAAATACAGGGATACGTTCTATAACAAAAACATGGATTGCCTAGTTTCACCCATTGTGGTCACAATGTGGTCACAAGTTGATCTCACGGAACCTGCCACACAGAGCAGAGAACATCCCCACTAGCACAGAGGCGAAGGCTAAAGAAATGAAACATGTCAGAGGAAGCCCTTAAAATTTTTGGATATCCAGACTGGGCCTTTTCAAAAGAAGTATAAAGGAAAGAAAAGAACACTATACCACAGTGAAGGAAAAGCAAGACAGGAGAAAGAACATGGTCATCCCATATGTAGCAGGGGTCTCAGAGGAATTAAGAAGAATTTCCAAAAACACTGTATCCCGGTCTGATTTAAACCGAAACACACACTGAAGCAGCAATTGTACGGTATTGGGTACATCTGAAAGACCCAATACCGAAAACAAGAAAAGCGACATCATATACGCAGTGCAGTGCAGTGCAGTAAGGAGTGCTCTGATTTGTATGTGGAGACCAAAGAGCAACTGCACCAACGTATTGCCCAGCACAGAATTCCTCGGGTCAGGACTCAGCCGTGTACCTGCATCTTAAGGAAAAAGGACATACCTTTAAAGATTGTACTGTTAACTTATTGGCAAAGGAACATGACTGGTTCAAGAGGTGTCAAGGACCATTTATGTGAAAATAAAGAAACCAGCCTGAATAAGGGGGGTGGGGTCGACACCAACTGTATGCCATGTACAATGCTGTTTTGACACCTTACCCTGGGCGTTCCTATAACACCTCTTAGCCATAATGCAATCACGCCTTGCATTCAGAAGGTCTCTAACACCTGGCTGTCGTTTGGTAATTGGGACTTTCCAGGGTATATAGTTGCCAACAGTCTTGTACAAGTCATTATGAATTGAGAAAACCAGTCGGATGACTAGCGAAAGGCCTTCAAGATCTAAACTTTAGGTCCAGTTGATCTAACTGAATACAACAGATAATCACTTACCTTGCACGTATAGTAAGCCCTCCACACAGAATCACTTACCTTGTTCGAATAGTAACGAATCCAAACAAGGGGGGAATCCTGCACACACCTAGATAACTTAGATAGACAACATGCTGGGTGCTCAATGGCCCCAAGGCAAAATAGTCACAGATTAAAAAAAGTATTAAGCCATGCACACCAGACCTAAGATAGTCCTGTGTATTTTATTACTTCACACACAGGTACATCAAGGTGACGTTTCGGTAACAGAGTACCTTCTTCAGACAAAATATTTATTACAATGAATAAAAGAAGAACCTTATATAGACCCAGGAAGTGTATCCTTAGTGACACCTAGAGGAAAAACCATAAATTACACCAGAATAAATATACACCATAAAACAGTAGTAGCAAAAATAGTAAAACAGTATATAAAACAATCATCTTTTGGGCAGAAAACAGGATAATCCTAAGTTAGAATTTAATCCCTTAGGAAATAAAGAATCCAAGGTAAATATCCAAAGGATTCTCTACAGAGTAGCAGCGATTGTCTGTCCCCTCCTCTAGAGGGTTGGGGAATGTGATCGATACCATCCTTTAAGATCAGCTACCGAGTGTTTAAGTTCAACAAAGTGTGAGGCTACAGGGGTGTCCTCGCATTTAACTTTGACAGTACCAGTACCCTCTTGGACCTTTGTAGGGCAAGTTTAATATCGCTTCTATGGCGTTGCATTCTTTCTTGAAAGGTCCAATAGTCTTCCCTATATATAAAGAGAACAAGGACATTTCAATAGATAGATACAAAATTCCGTGAGACAGTTAAAATACCCCCTAATATCAAAATTCTTCCAGAATATGGATGATTAAAAGAGGGTACCGTTATTAAAGAATTGCATACGTTACAATTGCAACATCTAAAACACCCTTTCTTATTAGAGAAAGAAAATGGCATTTTTTTGTATTTTGATATAGGGTCTGCTTGTACTAGTTTAGAGTACAAAGAAGGACCTTTTTTATATACACATCTCGGTTTCAATTAGTCTCTCGCCATATTCGGATCCCCAGCGATAACTGGCCAGTACTTATCAAGGTTGGACCTAATGATATGGGATTTGGTGTTAAATTTTTGTAAAAAGGGAACCCCCCTTATTTCCGTAGATTTCTTTCTAGGGAGTTTAGCCTCCATTTTGGCTTTAGATACTAAAGCCTCAGGATAGTTCGGGCCAAGAATTTTTAGTCATGACCTCCAATTGATGGTCAGCATCCTGGGCATCATTACAGATGCTAATACTCTCGTGATGTGTGATTTCGGGAGACCTCTAATCACATGGGAGGGATGAAAACTTTGACCCGATAATATGGTATTCCGGTCAGTAGGTTTAACAAACAAAGAAGTTTGGAAAACACCCTCCTGATTTTTTATCTGTACATCAAGAAAATTAATAACATGAGGAGAAGTATTAGCAGTGTACACAATCTTATTGTCTAGGCTGTTAAGGAAAGACAAAAATTCATTAGCAGTATCGTTAGAGCCTGCCCATACCATAAACAAATCGTCTATGTATCTATAGAACCCTTTGCAATGTATTTTAAACAAATCATTATGGTAAATATGACATTCTTCCAAGTACCCAATTGGACAAATTAGCATAGGAAGGAGCTGTCGGACTTCCCATGGCTGTGCCAACCGTCTGAATATAGAAGTCATTCTCAAATTTAAAGAAATTATTCCTAAGAATCAAATCAAGACATTCTATAAGGAACTCGGTCGGGGGAACGGGGACAGCACGTCTAGAGAGAAAATGTCTCGCTGCTTCAAGTCCTTTGTGATGTTCAATATTAGTATAAAGAGACGTAATGTCCGCTGTAATAAGTAGAAGATCCGTATGAGATATATTAATCGTAGATAATTTTTGAAGAAAATCACCAGTGTCTCGTAAATAAGATGGAAGATCTTGTACTAAAGGCTTGAGAAAAAAGTCACAAAAAGATGAAAGTGGTTGAGTAATAGAGCCAATAGATGAAACGATCGGACGGAATGGAGGGTTAACTGGATCTTTATGAATTTTAGGAAGTCCATACAAGACAGGTTTTCGGGGGTTTGTTTCAAACAAAAAATCATAAGTACTTTGATCAATCCACAGGTGGCTGAGTGCTATATCTAGAAGATTTTTTAATTGAGTAGTAATGGTAAAAGATGGATCTCTATTTAGTTTAGTATAAGCACCCGCTGTCATAAGATGATCATGCATGCTCTTGCTGTAAAATTCATAATCAAGGATAACAATCCCACCGCCTTTATCTGCCGGTTTTATAATCAGCGAAGTATCTTGGCTGAGCGATTTTAAGGCAAGCAATTCAGACTTAGAGAGATTGTTATTGAAGTGTGAGTGTGTTGCTTAGGTATATTATGCCTCATTAGGTTAATAAATTGATCAATACCCCATATATGCCAGAAGGGGTGAAGTTGCTTTTTAGTTAAACGGAAATAAGGGAGCAGGGCAATTAGGAGTTTTATCTTTAAAAAACTCTTAAGTTTCAGTGCCCTTTCCAATTTAAACAATTCAACCTCATATTCAAAGGCATTAAAGTTGTTAGTGTATTGAAAAGACAAACCATGATTAAGCAGAGACAATTCACTCACCGATAGATCGTGGAGGACAGGTTGAAGACTACTTGTTCCGTCCCTTGTTCAGTTCGGGGGTATTTTTTCTTCTTACTCCGTCGTGTCCGGGTCCTCCGCCATGGGAAGTCCGACAGCTCCTTCCTATGCTAATTTGTACATTGGGTACTTGGAAGAATGTCATATTTACCATAATGATTTGTTTTTTAAAATACATTGCAAAGGGTTCTATAGATACATAGACGATTTGTTTATGGTATGGGCAGACTCTAACGATACTGCTAATGAATTTTGTCTTTCCTTAACAGCCTAGACAATAAGATTGTGTACACTGCTAATACTTCTCCTATGTTATTAATTTTCTGATGTACAGATAAAAAAATCAGGAGGGTGTTTCCAAACTTCTGGGTTTGTTAAACCTACTGACCGGAATACCATATTATCGGGTCAAAGTTTTCATCCCTCCCATGTGATCAGAGGTCTCCTGAAATCACAATTCACGAGAGTATTACGCATCTGTAATGATGCCCAGGATGCTGACCATCAATTGGAGGTATGACTAAAAAATCTTGGCCCGTAACTATCCTGAGGCTTTAGTATCTAAAGCCAAAATGGAGGCTAAACTCCCTAGAAAGAAATCTACGGAAATAAGGGGGGTTCCCTTTTTACAAAAATTAACACCAAATCCCACATCATTAGGTCCAACCTTGACAAGTACTGGCCAGTTATCGCTGGGGATCCGAATATGGCCGATGAGACTAAATTGAAACCGAGATGTGTGTATAAAAAAGGTCCTTCTTTGTACTCTAAACTAGTACAAGCAGACCCTATATCAAAATACAAAAAAATGCCATTTTCTTTCTCTAATAAAAAAAGGGTGTTTTAGATGTTGCAATTGTAACGTATGCAATTCTTAATAACGGGACCCTCTTTTAATCATCCATATTTGGAAAGAATTTTGATATTAGGGGGTATTTAACTGTCTCACGGAATTTTGTATCTATCTATTGAAATGTCCTTGTTCTCTTATATATATAGGGAAGACTATTGGACCTTTCAAGAAAAGAATGCAACGCCATAGAAGCGATATTAAACTTGCCCTACAAAGGTCCCAAGAGGGTTACTGGTACTGTCAAAGTTAAATGCGAGGACACCCCTTAGCCTCACACTTGTTGAACTTAAACACTCGGTAGCTGATCTTAAAGGAATGGTTATCAATCACATTCCCCAACCCTCTAGAGGAGGGGACAGACAATCGCTGCTACATCTGTAGAGAATCCTTTGGATATTTACCTTGGATTCTTTATTTCCTAAGGGATTAAATTCAACTTAGGTTATCCTGTTTTCTGCCCAAAAGATGATTGTTTTATAATACTGTTTTACTATTTTTGCTACTACTGTTTTATGGTGTATATTTATTTGGGTAATTTATGGTTTTTTCTCTAGGTGTCACTAAGGATACACTTCCTGGGTCTATATAAGGTTCTTCTTTTAATGATTCATGTAATAAATATTTTGTCTGAAGAAGGTACTCTGTTACCGAAACGTCACCTTGATGTACCTGTGTGTGAAGTAATAAAATACACAGGACGATCTTAGGTCTGGTGTGCATGGCTTTATACTTGTTCGAATAGTAAGCGGCACACATAAATAGTCCAATCAAGACTAATGTTTTTAATATGTAACAAAAATGGTTTAAAATGGTGCTAATTTTGCCCCAGCCAATCAGATGTTAGCTTTCAAATGTTAAATAAGATCTGATTGGTTGGGGCAAAATTAGCACCATTTTAAACGATAAGAACTTTTATACATCTCCCGCATGTCCATTGTAGGTATTAGGACATGAGGCGTTATCCAAGTCCTTATGTACATATGTACAAGTCCAACCAGACAAATATCGGTCATCATTAACAAGAGGGAGTGACTATTTTTAAATGTAAGGTAAGTATTCCTAATACCCTTCTTGTTTTATAACACATCATATATATCACAAATGCTAGGACTGGGAGCTTATTAACAGACAAGGATATCTCTTTATGGATGCCAGGTAAGTACCGTATATACTCGAGTATAAGCCGAGGTTTTCAGGTTTAAAAATTGCCTGAAAAACCTAACTCGGCCTATACTCGAGGCAAGCTAGAAAACCTACCTTTGGATCCACGCCGCCTCCGCAAGTACTTATCTTATGGCTTACGTCGCTATTGACACTGTATCTTACTGCCGCCGGCGCCGATTGGTGACGTCAGCAGTACCAGTATTTCCAGAGAAAGACAAGAGTGGTGGCAGACAAATTGTAGAGCAAGAGGCAGAGCAAGAGGCAGCCGAATACTGTATTAACAGTAAGTCTCCACTGAACTGGGGAGCCTGGCCTGAGGTGCTGTGCTGCCACTGCAGATGTTTGGAAACTACAACTCCCAGCAAATAAAGCATGCTGGGAGTTGTAGTTTCTAAATATCTGGAGTGCCAAGGAATTGTAGGTCACTGTATGGGATTACCACTGTCATTTAAAGGGCAAACTAATGCCTCAAAAAAATACAGAATCGGGAGGAATTATATCTATTGTTAGCTTCTGATTCTGTGTTGTTTTGAGGCTTTAGTTGCCCTTTAAATGGACAGCGAATTCCCATTCAGTAGTCAAATACAGTAATAGCCATACTGGATTTGGCTATTACTGTATAGGAATTCTGCTGTCCATTTAAAGGGCAACTAAAGACTCAAAACAACACAGAATAGGAAGGGCAGCAGTGGTCATGTTTTTACCCTCGACTTATACTTGAGTCAATCAGTTTTACTTATTTAGGGAATAGTACCTCGACTTATTACTCGGGTATACTTAATATCGAGTATATATGGGTATGTCAAAAATGGCCTCTTTATGATGGATAATACTGAGATGACACATGTATAAATATCCATGTCACACAGTGATTATTCAAACATATCGGAGCCTAATAAGAAGGGATTATATTGTATTTTTTCGTTTAGAACCGTTGGTGCTAAGGTATTAAGTAAAATATCCACCTACTCTCCATATCAACAATTTGGTCTCCCAATATCCCCTCTCATTCCTATTTCTAAAATAAACAGATTTACACCTCGGAAGCCATAGAGACCCATAGAGCTGGTACCCTTAGCCCCACCCTAAACACAGGCCACAACCCTAAGCCACACCCATTTTCTCTTTATTGGGGAAGAAAATAGACTATAAAGGGGTTGATTGGTGGGGGAGATTGACAGCTGCCCCTCCAACCTCAGGCTCCCCTGGCACATCCCTACTGTGCCTAATGGCAAATCCGGCCCTGAGAATACTGGTGTGCCTCAAGAAAAAATTTGCATTGACATGTGTGTGTGTGTGTGAGAGAGAGAGAGTGTGTGAGAGAGAGAGATGATAGATTGAGAGATAGAGATAGATAGTGGTAGATACATACATAACACTGCAAAGTGCAATAAAAATTACAACTTTATTATGGACATTAAGAAACACTGGTGTTCTTCAAGAAAAATGTATATTGCCAAGTGTGTAGATAGATAGATAGATACAGGGCCCAATATACCATGAGGCAGAGTAAGACATTTATCTGCAGGCGGCAGTGGTGAAAAAAAAATCCCTTAACCGGTAAACGTGCACGCAAAGTGAGAGGCAGGGCTTACAAACTTTTGTCTAAAATATTTTATACTAAGAAAGTATGGCATTTCTAATGTATTGTAACAGTTGAACCAACACGTATAGCACAGACTATAAAATAATTTTTTTTGATCAACAAAAACCTGAAAGGACTAATATGGTAATGGCAACACAAGCTGTTTGAGAAAGGGATGTAATATCTGTTCTTAGTAATTATATTATTGCTAATTAACTGTCTGAGGAACTGTTTAAATACCTATGTGATAGGAAGTTCAAAATCAAAAATTTTTATCACACCCACAAACCAAGCCATGGCCATTGGCAAAACACACGCCCATAGACAAAGCCACACCCACTTTAACGCGGCAGCAGTGAAAGGGCAGCATTCAAAATTTTGGCTCAGGCGCAGCAAAATCCTAGAATTGCCCCTGGATAGATAGAGTAGATAGATAGATAGATAGACGACACATAAAGAGGTGTGAGAGGCGGATTACTAAGGATTAATTATAAACTACGGTCAGTAAGAAGAGGCAGTGGGGACACCAGTATAGGAATGTAGGAGGATTTTTGATGGTCCGAAACAATAGAAAATTGGAACGGAAGAGCCTTTTTAATGTTCCCCACCCTGAGCCAGCGATCTTCCATAGATTTCAATTTGAAAAAAAGCTTTTGGTAGATGGGGTCGATGTAAATTTTCCATCTTGCTGGTCACAGTTTTCCGACAGGCCGATATCGTTCTATCGGGAATAAAACAGAGAAATGTAGTTGATAATCCAATCAATTCTATTAAATTCACTGAATTGAAAATAATAGCAAGCTGATGGGTATGGTGGCCTTATATATTCTTGAGGGGGGGACTAAGCCCTACCTAAGCCCCTCCTAGGTTAGTTCCTGAATGGCTGTACACATGTATGTCAGACTACGAATGGCCAAACATCGCACATTGTATGATTGTCGGCTGAAGCTCGCAGACACATAATCATATGTCTGTACAACTATTGGTGGAATAAGAGACCTCTAACATGTTCCAAAATGTGTATTTGTTAACTTTTTATTTTAATAATGTAATTAAATATTTTATTTAGAAATGGCCGAAACTGTGAAGTTTCGTTCCGTTTTTGGATTTACAGATCTTGGGAAGATCCAAAAACGGAAAAATTTTTCGGGACTTCAGAGACCATTTTCGATAATTATCGAACGTTCGAGTGTTTTTTTTCGAAATAAGCCTTGAATGTTCCATAACTTCTAAAATAATTTGAGTTTCCAATAGTAATTTCAAGCTTATCGAATGTTCAAGGCTATTTTCGATAATCCTCGAACGTTCGGTAATTACAGAATATAGGCTCCAAAGTCCCGAAATCCGAATGACCCGGATCCCATCTCTAATTATATTCTCATTAGAGATTCAAAACAGAGAATGGTGCGGAATTGCCAGTTTAATTATCTCTATTATAAGGACAGGAACCTGTTTTAAGTTCCACACAACCATTAACATTTAGTGGGGAATGTTACACACATTATCATTTCAGTCACAGCAAATGTAGCAGCTTACAGTGTTGCCACGACCAATCGCGCAGCCTCTGTGGGTTATATACCAGCATGTCCGATCCGGATGAATGGGACAACCGACATTGGTCATGGCCTGATTTAAAATTACTTCCAACCAATACACAGACCTAAAAATGACGCTTTGCTGCTATAATAATAGGGTCCATGTCGGTAGGGTGAGAATGCATGCTGGGTAACCTAGTGGGACCTAGCCCTAAATACGACGCTTTGCTACTATACTAATATGGGTCCGTGTTTGTAGGATGAGAGTGCATGCTGGTTAACCTAGTCAGACCTAGCATTTAATAGAATGCTTTGCGACTATACCAATTACAATATGGGTGCATATTGGTAGGGTGAGAGTGCTATGCTGGGTAACTTGTGGGATCTAGCCCTAAATAGGATGCTTTGCGACTATACTAATAAGGGTGCATACAGCAGGGTGAGAGTGCATGCTGGGTAACCTAGTGGGACCTATCCCTAAATTGACACTTTGTGACTATACTATTATGGCCCATATCGGTTAGGGTGAGAGTGCATGCGGGTAACATAGTAGGACCTATCAACATTAGTATCTCGATGGTGTAACACCCTAAGTGACAGTGAAAATAAAACAACATGTTACAGCAAAAAGTGAAATCTACATGGGGAGTCAGTGCAAACCTGCTAGTACTTTCTCTTTAACAGTCAGGGTCACATGGGATGGGGAGGGAGGAGGAGTTGAATGAGACCCACACAAACACAGACAGACAGACTAGATCAGACAGAGGACATCACATTCCAACAGCAACTGGAGAGACAGACACAGGTTAGTAAAGGGAGTGCAAGGGCGGAGGACCGGACACGACGGAGTAAGAAGAAAAAATACCCCGAACTGAACAAGGGACGGAACAAGTAGTCTTCAACCTGTCCTCCACGATCTATCGGTGAGTGAATTGTCTCTGCTTAATCATGGTTTGTCTTTTCAATACACTAACAACTTAATAATGCCTTTGATATGAGGTTGAATTGTTTAAATTGGAAAGGGCACTGAACTTAAGAGTTTTTTAAAGATAAAACTCCTAATTGCCCTGCTCCCTTATTTCCGTTTTAACTAAAAAGCAACTTCACCCCTTCTGGCATATATGGGGTATTGATCAATTTATTAACTAATGAGGCATAATATACCTAAGCAACACACTCACACTTCAATAACAATCTCTCTAAGTCTGAATTGCTTGCCTTAAAATCGCTCAGCCAAGATACTTCGCTGATTATAAAACCGGCAGATAAGGCGGTGGGATTGTTATCCTTGATTATGAATTTTACAGCAAGAGCATGCATGATCATCTTATGACAGCGGGTGCTTATACTAAACTAAATAGAGATCCATCTTTTACTATTACTACTCAATTAAAAATCTTTTAGATATAGCACTCAGCCACCTGTGGATTGATCAAAGTACTTATGATTTTTTGTTTGAAACAAACCCCCGAAAACCTGTCTTGTATGGACTTCCTAAAATTCATAAAGATCCAGTTAACCCTCCATTCGTCCGATCGTTTCATCTATTGGCTCTATTACTCAACCACTTCATCTTTTTGTGACTTTTTTCTCAAGCCTTTAGTACAAGATCTTCCATCTTATTTACGAGACACTGGTGATTTTCTTCAAAATTATCTACTACGATTAATATATCTCATACGGATCTTCTCTTATTACAGCGACATTACGTCTCTTTATACTAATATTGAACATCACAAAGGACTTGAAGCAGCGAGACATTTTCTCTCTAGACGTGCTGTCCCCGTTCCCCCGACCGAGTTCCTTATAGAATGTCTTGATTTGATTCTTAGGAATAATTTCTTTAAATTTGAGAATGACTTCTATATTCAGACGGTTGGCACAGCCATGGGAAGTCCGACAGCTCCTTCTATGCTAATTTGTACATGGGGTATTGGAAAATGTCATATTTACCATAATGATTTTTTAAAATACATTGCAAAGGGTTCTATAGATACATAGACGATTTGTTTATGGTATGGGCAGGCTCTAACGATACTGCTAATGAATTTTTTGTCTTTCCTTACACAGCCTGACAATAAGATTGTGTACACTGCTAATACTTCTCCTCATGTTATTAATTTTCTTGATGTACAGATAAAAAATCAGGAGGTGTTTTCCAAACTTCTTTGTTGTTTAACCTACTGACCGGAATACCATTTATCGGTCAAAGTTTTCATCCCTCCCATGTGATCAGAGGTCTCCCGAAATCACAATTCCGAGAGTATTACGCATCTGTAATGATGCCCGATGCTGACCATCAATTGGAGGTCATGACTAAAAAATTCTTGGCCCGTAACTATCCTGAGGCTTTAGTATCTAAAGCCAAAATGGAGGCTAAACTCCCTAGAAAGAAATCTACGGAATAAGGGGGTTCCCTTTTTACAAAAATTTAACACCAAATCCCACATCATTAGGTCCACCTTGACAATTACTGGCCAGTTATCGCTGGGGATCCGATATGGCCGATGAGACTAAATTGAAACCGAGATGTGTGTATAAAAAAGGTCCTTCTTTGTACTCTAAACTAGTACAGCAGACCCTATATCAAAATACAAAAAAATGCCATTTTCTTTCTCTAATAAAAAAGGGTGTTTTAGATGTTGCAATTGTAACGTATGCAATTCTTTAATAACGGTACCCTCTTTTAATCATCCATATTCTGGAAAGAATTTTGATATTAGGGGGTATTTTAACTGTCTCACGGAATTTTGTACTATCTATTGAAATGTCCTTGTTCTCTATATATATAGGGAAGACTATTGGACCTTTCAAGAAAAGAATGCAACGCCATAGAAGCGATATTAACTTGCCCTACAAAGGTCCCAAGAGGGTACTGGTACTGTCAAAGTTAAATGCGAGGACACCCCTGTAGCCTCACACTTTGTTGAACTTAAACACTCGTTAGCTGATCTTAAAGGAATGGTTATCGATCACATTCCCCAACCCTCTAGAGGAGGGACAGACAATCGCTGCTACTCTGTAGAGAATCCTTTTGGATATTTACCTTGGATTCTTTATTTCCTAAGGGATTAAATTCTAACTTAGGATTATCCTGTTTTCTGCCCAAAGATGATGTTTTATAATACTGTTTTACTATTTTTGCTACTACTGTTTTATGGTGTATATTTATTCTGTGTAATTTATGGTTTTTCCTCTAGGTGTCACTAAGGATACACTTCCTGGGTCTATATAAGGTTCTTCTTTTAATGATTCATTGTAATAAATATTTGGTCTGAAGAAGGTACTCTGTTACCGAAACGTCACCTTGATGTACCTGTGTGTGAAGTAATAAAATACACAGGACTATCTAGGTCTGGTGTGCATGGCTTTAATACTTTTTCTATATCTGTGACTATTTTGCCTTGGTCGGCCATTGAGCACCCGCATGTTCCTATCTAAGTTATCTGGTGTGTGCAGGATTCCCCCCTTTTGGATTTCGTTACTATTCGAACAAGGAAGTGATTCTGTGTGGAGGGCTTACTATACGTGCAAGGTAAGTGATTATCTGTTGTATTCAGTTAGATCAACTGGACCTAAAGTTTAGATCTTGAAGGCCTTTCGCTAGTCATCCGACTGGTTTTCTCAATTCATAATGACTTGTACAAGACTCTGTTGGCAACTATATACCCTGGAAAGTCCCAATTACCAAACGACAGCCAGGTGTTAGAGACCTTCTGAATGCAAGGCGTGATTGCATTATGGCTAAGAGGTGTTATAGGAACGCCCAGGGTAAGGTGTCAAAACAGCATTGTACATGGCATACAGTTGGTGTCGACCCCACCCCCCTTTATTCAGGCTTGGTTTCTTTATTTTCACATAAATGGCCTCCTTGACACCTCTTGAACCAGTCATGTTCCTTTGCCAATAAGTTAACAGTACAATCTTTAAAGGTATGTCCTTTTTCCTTAAGATGCAGGTACACGGCTGAGTCCTGACCCGAGGAATTCTGTGCTGGGCAATACGTTGGTGCAGTTGCTCTTTGGTCTCCACATACAAATCAGAGCACTCCTTACTGCACTGCACTGCACTGCGTATATGATGTCGCTTTTCTTGTGTTTCGGTATTGGGTCTTTCAGATGTACCCAATACCGTACAATTGCTGCTTCAGTGTGTTGTTCGGTTTAAATCAGACCGGGATACAGTGTTTTTGGAAAATTCTTCTTAATTCCTCTGAGACCCCTGCTACATATGGGATGACCATGTTCTTTCTCCTGTCTTGCTTTTCCTTCACTGTTGGTATACGTGTTCTTTTCTTTCCTTATACTTCTTTTGAAAAAGGCCCAGTCTGGATATCCAAAAATTTTAAGGGCTCCTCTGACATGTTTCATTTCTTTAGCCTTCGCCTCTGTGCTAGTGGGGATGTTCTCTGCTCTGTGTGGCAGGGTTCCGATGAGAATCAACTTGTGACCACATTGTGACCACAATGGGTGAAACTAGAGGCACATCCATGTTTTTGCTTATAGAACGTATCCCTGTATTTGAAATAGGTGGTATTCAGGCACAAGTCCAGTAGGGAACACACCTGTTCTGGGTTAAGAGTTCTCTGGTAAGAGTGCTGTCTTGTCCTCTAGCCTTTTTCTCACCATGTCAACAGTCTGCTTGGTGGCTATACAGGCGAAAAGAGATGTCACATCATAGGACACCAATGTTTCTTCTGCTTCGACTCTTAGTCAGATCCACGCAATGCAATCACGCCTTGCATTCAGAAGGCCCCTAACACCTGGCTGTGATACTCTAATTGGGACTTTCCAGGGAACATTATTGCCAACAGATTCTTGTACAAGTCATTCTGAATTGAGAAAGCCAGTCGGATGACTAGCGAAACGTCTTCAAGGACAATATCTGTTGTATTCAATTAGATCAACTGGACTTGAAGTTTTGTTCTTGAAGACGTTTCGCTAGTCATCCGACTGGCTTTCTCAATTCAGAATGACTTGTACAAGAATCTGTGGCAATTATGTACCCTGAAAATCCCAATTAGCATATCAACCAGCAAGTGTTAAGGGTGTGATTGGATAGTGGCTAAGAGGTGTTATAGGAACGCCCAGAGTAAGGTGTCCAAAACAGCATTGTACATGGCAGACAGTTGGTGTCGAACCACCCCACCTCTATTTAGGCTTGGTTTCTTTATTTTCACATAAAGGCCTCCTTAACACCTCTCTTGAACCAGTCACGTTCCTTTGCCAATATTGTTAACATTACCAATCTTCAAAGGTATTGTCCTTTATCCTTAAGATGCAGGTACACGGCTGAATCCTGACCCGGGAATTGGCTCTTCTGTGCTGGGCCATACGTTGATGCAGTTGCTGTTTGGTCTCCCCCACATACAAATCAGAGCATTCTTCACTGCACTGCGTATATGATGTTGCTTTTCTTGTGTTTCGGTATTGGGTCTGAGTTGCTGGGTTCTGATGACACCCAGCTTGTGATCTAAAGGGTGGTGGGAGTCAAACATCAAATACTGATCTGTGTTGTTGGTTTTCTGTAAACCTCTACTTCCAGTTTACCATTTTCCTTAACTTCTACCAAGCAGTCCAAGAAAGACAGTTTTGTTGTTTTGTACCTCTCCCCTTGTAAATTTGATGTTTTGGTCTACCGCATTAATGTGTTCTGTGAAAGCTTGCACTTCCTTCGGTGGATTTTAACCCATGTGTCATTCACATATCTGAACCAGTGGCGGGGTGCTATGTCCTTAAAGGTATTAAGCGCCTGTTTTTCTACTACCTCCTCCATGTAAAGGTTGGCCACAATGGGTGAAACTGGAGATCCCATAGCACATCCATGTTTTTGCTTATGAACATATCCCTGTACTTGAAATAGGTGGTATTTAGGCACAAGTCCAGTAAGGAACACACCTGTTCTGGGTTGAGATCAGTTCTGCTGGTAAGAGTGCTGTCTTGGCCTAACCGTTTTCTCCCCATGTCAACAGCCTCCTTGGTGGGTATACAGGTGAAGAGAGTGTCACATCATAGGACACCATAGTTTCTTCTGCACTGAGTACTATATCTTCAATCTTGTTGGTAAAATCCTGAGAGTTCTGAATGTGATGCTTAGAATTTCCCACCAATGGTCCTAAGATGTTGGCTATGTATTTTGCCACCTTGTATGTTCCAGAGTTGATGCCGCTGACTATAGGTCTTAGTGGTGCCCCTTCCTTACGTATCTTTGGAGTCCATATATGTATGGATGTGCCTCACCAGGGTGAGGCGATGATGACCCCCCATCAGGGGCCATTTTTAGCCATAGGCAAACTAGCCAAAGAACATGGGTGCCTGTGTTGAACCAGGGCGCCTATTCTTCTCCCTAGCATCTCCCTGTCAGCTTTTAATTGATGCGTTAGAACTGCTCTCCTTGAGCTGCTGTAATTTGTAACATTGTAATGAGTAGAGAGCCTGAACTCAGCTCACTACTTGGATCAATGTTACAAATGAACTGAAGATGAAGGAACGAGGGGAGATTGAACTCAGCTAATAACTGAGGAGAGCAGTTCTAATATGCCAGGTAAAAGCTGCTGCAGACTTTATAACAAGTGACCGTGACTAGAGAAAACTACGCTCCTCTTCTTCCTTCCAGTACACGTAAACATAGATCACTATCTGAACTTAAAGAACTTAGCTAGTAACACCAGTACGAATTTCTGAAAGATGACAGACAGGATCTGCAAGATCCTGTCTGCCATCTTTCAAAGATCTGCATACAACACAGTCCCGAGCGTTCTCCCTATAGGAGAACGCTTGGACTGTGTGTTTTCCATCGGCCGCGCTAGACTCCCTATAGGAGTCTAGCGCGGCCGATGGAAATTTTCGGCCTTTCCGAACGAGCGTTCGGGCGACCCCATCGTTTGGCGGCCCGCGCTCGTTCGGGAAACGAACGTACACACGTAACGATTAAGCCCCGATACCGTCGAATCCGACGGTATCGGGGCTTAATCGTTAATGTGTGTACCCAGCTTTAGAGTAGGTAAGGAGTGAACAATTCATGGAGGAGACATGAAAGCAGGTACATACTGTATTTCATGGCAATGCTGGCAGCTGAAAGGGTAAAGGTAATACTGTGCTGGCAGTGAAAGTGTTAATGTAAATACCCTGGAAAGTGCAGGCACTGAAGTATAATAGAAAAGTCGTTGTTGACATTGATGGGTTAATGGTAATGCTCTGCTGGCAATGAAATGTTAATGGCAATACTATGGGGAAGTCTGCTACACTGAAGGGTTAATGGCATACTCTGGGAAAAGTGCTGGCACTGAAAGTATTAATAGTAAAGTCTGTGTAATAAAATCCTTACCTTACATCCCAGCTCCAAGTGGTTTTCCATTAACCCCCCCCCCCCCAATTCCAAAAAAGTGGCCACCAGGAGGAGAGCAGAGTCCATATAGGACTCTGCCTCCTGTCTCCCCTCCGGGAGAAGTTTTGCCATGCGCAGTGCAGCCTTCCTCCCCCTCCCTCTCTCTCCCCCCCGCTCTGGTCTCCTCTCCTCCTAGCGTAAATCCCTTTATGTATATAATAGTAAATTGTGCCCCCAGCCAAAAACCGCTATAATTATTTTCTTAGAAAGTCCCCAGATACTTACCATGCCTCGCAGCTGCGTCCATAATCACAGACGTGGCTGCCAGTCCTGCCCCCTACTTGCATTTCCGTGCAAGCAGAGGGCCGGGGCAGTGCGGCGAAGGAGCGAGGCATGGTAACTATCTGGGGCTTTCTAGAAAATAATTATAGTCTTGGGGCTGGGGCACATTTACTATTATATACTAAAAATGTAAATTAAGGGTGGACATACCCTTTAATGGTAATGTTCTGCTGGCATTGAATGTGCTAATGGCAATACACTAGGAAGACAGTTGGCACTGAAGGGTTATTGCAATACCCTGGAAAGTGCTGGCACTGAAAATTAAATGCCAATACTCTTGGAAAATCTGATGGCACTGAAGTGTTAAATTTCATATCTCACCAAATTTCCCTGTCCTACCCGGCAGGAAACATTTTCTGGGAGAACACTGGTGCCACATACTGCACATCCACTGAAACCAATCCTGTCCTTCAATCAGTATTTCATTGGTGGCTCGTGTCACTGCATATGCACAAACGTATGTATACAACGCCCCCCTCACCTGGTACAGCATGCGCCTCTTACTAGTAAAGCGTTCCCACTATAAAGAACAGCAGCAGTGACAGTGTCAAAAGGAACATACCCAGCTGTTATTTGACAGGCCAAGTTGTTTTTTTTAGTTTTTTTTTGCCAAGAGGGGTGGGATACCTGCAATTTCCACTGTGTTTAGAGGTAGTTTGTTGTAATCGTAAAATAAACTGATATTCTACTGCCCCCTATAGATAACATGTACTTCCAGCCAGAGCCTAATAAACTCATTATGACAGTTATTTCCATTGAAATGCAATAATGATGCCACAGAGAAGCTGGGATGTGCAGTACAGTGGTGTGTACACAAAAAGGGGGCTATGGGAGCCATCCTGTGGCAAAATTACAAACACAACAAATAGTGGAAGTGCTAACTGACTACCAAAACTAGAACAAATAAGAAAATAGATGATCATGCACATTCCTGGGCCCCATATATCATAATATCTATGCTAGTGCAAACAGTAAAACATGGGGGGTTTAGTTACAATTTTATGCATAAAAGTGAAAAGCCTTTCCAAGCACGTCAAGGTAACCCCAGTATGGAAGGTCCTAACAATTTACCTTGGGTGATTATCTGGGCTGACACTCCCTGCTTGGTTGCATTTTCTGGGAAGGTTGTTTCCCTGACCTTGCATTGGATTAGTATTAAAGGCTATCACTTCCCCCCGCCTACTGGCTTTTAACAAGGCTTTTAACATCCATGCTTAGTATTCAAGGCATAAGACCTCCATTAAAGGGACGTGTTGGGTGCTACCCAATGGAGCTTGGTCAAACTCTGCTACTATAATACTATACACAAGGGGGCCTGTGGGAGCAAAATTACTTTATAACAATAGTGCTAGTGCTACTATTTTACCAAACATTAGAACAACAAGAAAGAGTTGATCAGTACAGTGGTTGTACACAAGAACAACCCTTCAATCCAAACCTATCCAGTATAGTATATACTAATCAATGCAATATATCCAATATATACTATCATGAATATATCCAATATATACTATCATGAATATATCCAATATAACTATCATCCAATATAATCCATATAACTATCATCATATATACACTTATACTATCATACAATATATACCCTATATACTATTACCGTATATACTCGGTATAGCGCAGGTTTTCAGGCTTCAACTCGGCTATACTTGAGTCAAGCTAGAGAAAAATCACCTTTGGATCCGGCGGCCGCTCCGCAAGTACTGATCTGATGACTGACGTTACTATCGGCGCCTGCAATTACTGCCCGGTTGTTGGTTAGTTACGTCAGATGGCCGTCGGGCAGATCAGTACCAGTACTTGCAGAGAAGACAAGAGCTTGTGGTAGACATGGTGCAGAGCAAGAGGCAGCTGAATACTTATTACCAGTAAGTCTGCACTAAACTGGGGGGCCTGGCTTGGCACTGCAGTGTTTTGGAAACTACTAATTTCTAAACATTGGAGTGCCAAGGATTATGGTCACTGTCACGAACGCCCACAGTTCACTGGGCACGTGATCTACCAATCAATTGGTACTCGCTGCCGCCACTTTAAGTTACGGCCTTAAAGACGCCCCAAAAACACTCTTGACTCTCACTGACTATGCACACTCTGTCCCTGGCAGCTAAATGGTAAACACTAAACACCCATTCACTCCAGCAACTAACTGGTTAATTAGCATCAGTCCTTGACAAGCAGTCACAGAGTTAATTACATTTACACTGCCAAACACTCAACCACAACTTTCAGAGCATCAAAGACAAAACTTTATAATTTTAGATTTCATATCCAAAGTGGACAGTGCACTAATACAAAATAAAAAAAATGGTGTTATAATAAAATTACATACATACGTACAACAGTTATATTGAATGAAAAAAGAAATATTCACAGACCCTACTCACTAGAAGAAGTCCTGTATCCCAGGGAGGGGAAGAAATATCGGGTCCATATACAAGGTTTTAGCATGTCCCCTCATTATGAACAAAGTTATAGGGGCTACAAGGATTTTCAAACCATTCATGAACCACCCCTACTCCTGGTATGCATGAGGTGGGAGTGTCAGGAATGTCCAGATTTACGACTAGCCAAAAGCATTCATTCCCCCTCAGGCAGATTCCATATAAATGTAGATATGTACATTGTATTGGAATATAGACACATATTCCTCTTCTGTACTATTATCAATTCCTCCAATACCAAACATGACCTGTGTAATCCATATTTCCCAACTATTAATAACTCGCCTTGGCAAGGGAATAAGGGCTCCATGTTGGTGTATCATTTTAATGGGCTTCCTTTCCATTTACAAGTATAATATTGGTTTCTGTCTTACAATTCCAATACCGAAATACATTTATTTTCCATGTATGGTTGTCCTTAAAATGACCTCTTAGTACCCACCAGACCCCTAGCTGAAGAGAATTCCAGATACACGGTCGGCCTCCGGCCCCACATTGTCTTGGAAAGAAGATCTGTTTCCATGCTTCCTAATTGTAATATAAACAATAGGACTGTTCCAGGGTGGAATGGTATTTTTATTGGTCCTTTGCAAGAACTATACCATAGTTACCTATTCTTGCTAAGTCACTACACACTTTCCTGACAGTCACTATGGGATATACCACTGTCCATTTAAAGGGCAACTAATACCTCAAAATAATACAGAATCAGAAGGAGAATTGTATCTATTGTTTAGCTTCTGATTCTGTGTTGTTTAGGCTTAGTTGCCCTTTAAATGGACAACAGAAGTCACCATACAGTAGTAGCCATACTGTAATTTGGCTATTACTGTATGGGACTCAGTATAGGAAATTCTGTTGTTCTAAAATGCCAGGTAAAAGCTGCTGCAGACTTTTACAGTGGCCCCCTGTGACTAGCAGCCTGAGATCACTATCCCTGTCCTCTTTCTCTCTTCTTCCCCCAACTCCCCAATTAGAACAATTCAATGGAGAGACATGGAAAGCAGGTACTACTGTATATCATGTCAATGCTGGCAGCTGGAAGGGTTAAAGATAACTCTGCTGGCACTAAAGTATTAATAGGAAAGTTCTGCTGGCACTGAAGGATTAATGGTAATGTTCGTGCTGTCACTGAAAGTGGTAATTGCAAATACTATGGGAAAGACTGCTGGCACTGAGGTTAATGGCAATACTCTTGGGAAATCTCCTGGCACTGGAAGAGTTTAACTCTCAGATCTCACCAAATTCCCGTTTTTTTCCCTACCCGTGTGTGTGTGTGTGTTGGGCGGGGGGGGGCACGTAGGTGGAGGGGTGCCTAGGGCGCTAAAATGGCTAGAAACGGTGGGATACCTGCAATACCACTGTGTTTAGAGGTAGTTAGTTTAGGCAAGTTATATCGTAAATAATCGTAAATAAACTGATATTCTACTCTATGCCCCCTATAGCCTATAAAACTCTACGACAGTTATTTCCACTGAAATGCAAAATAATAAGATGCCACTGAGAATGCTGGGATGTGCAGTACCGTGGTGATGACACAAGCATAAACCCTTCAATCTAGACCTAGCTTGTCATACTACTTGCCGTCTCAAATCCATTCCTGTAGGCAGCCCTGGCTTGTTTCATGGTGGACTAGTTGCGTATTATAGGAAAGACCACATATCATCACTGGAGATTAAATATGTTACTATTGCATTAAGGTAGGTCAGTTGTGTGTGTGTATTCATATCATGTTGTTGGATAAAATACTAACTTTTTTGATGATTGGTCCAAATGTGTTTTTTTTATTTACTATGTTTACACTTTAAATATGGCTGCATGAAATGGAAAGGTGGGTCAGTACGGTGTGCGTACCCGGATCAGGTTGAAGTTAAAAAAATGAACTTTTGATTATTGATCAAAATTAGTTTTTTTTTAACTTTGTACCCTTTACGTATGGCACCATAGTAATGGATAAGTAGATCAGTAGGTGTGGTACCTTGTCGGGTTGGGGGTTAAAAAAAAAACAAACTTTTTTGATGATTGGTCAAAATTGTTTTTTGACTTTAGTTACCCTTTAAGTATGGCTGCAACAGTAATGGAGGGATAGTAAGTAGGTGTGTTACACCTGTATCACCGTTGGGGGTAAAAAAAACAACATTTTTGATTATTGATCAAAATTAGCTTTTTTGACTTTAGTTGGACCCTGATAATTAGGTCTGCCACAGTAATGGATAGTATATCAGTAGGTTGTGTACCGGGTCTGGTTGAGGGGTATGTCTTTTTGGCCATGGGAAGTCCGACAGCTCCTTCCTATGCTAATTTGTACATTGGGTACTTGGAAGAATGTCATATTTATCATAATGATTTGTTTAAAATACATTGCAAAGGGTTCTATAGATACATAGACGATTTGTTTATGGTATGGGCAGGCTCTAACGATACTGCTAATGAATTTTTGTCTTTCCTTAACAGCCTAGACAATAAGATTGTGTATACTGCTAATACTTCTCCTCATGTTATTAATTTTCTTGATGTACAGATAAAAAATCAGGAGGGTGTCTTTGTTTGTTAAACCTACTGACCGGAATACCATATTATCGGGTCAAAGTTTTCATCCCTCCCATGTGATCAGAGGTCTCCCGAAATCACAATTCACGAGAGTATTACGCATCTGTAATGATGCCCAGGATGCTGACCATCAATTGGAGGTCATGACTAAAAAATTCTTGGCCCGTAACTATCCTGAGGCTTTAGTATCTAAAGCCAAAATGGAGGCTAAACTCCCTAGAAAGAAATCTACGGAAATAAGGGGGGTTCCCTTTTTGCAAAAATTTAACACCAAATCCCACATCATTAGGTCCAACCTTGACAAGTACTGGCCAGTTATCGCTGGGGATCCGAATATGGCCGATGAGACTAAATTGAAACCGAGATGTGTGTATAAAAAAGGTCCTTCTTTGTACTCTAAACTAGTACAAGCAGACCCTATATCAAAATACAAAAAAATGCCATTTTCTTTCTCTAATAAAAAAGGGTGTTTTAGATGTTGCAATTGTAACGTATGCAATTCTTTAATAACGGTACCCTCTTTTAATCATCCATATTCTGGAAAGAATTTTGATATTAGGGGGTATTTTAACTGTCTCACGGAATTTTGTATCTATCTATTGAAATGTCCTTGTTCTCTTATATATATAGGGAAGACTATTGGACCTTTCAAGAAAAGAATGCAACGCCATAGAAGCGATATTAAACTTGCCCTACAAAGGTCCCAAGAGGGTACTGGTACTGTCAAAGTTAAATGCGAGGACACCCCTGTAGCCTCACACTTTGTTGAACTTAAACACTCGGTAGCTGATCTTAAAGGAATGGTTATCGATCACATTCCCCAACCCTCTAGAGGAGGGGACAGACAATCGCTGCTACTCTGTAGAGAATCCTTTTGGATATTTACCTTGGATTCTTTATTTCCTAAGGGATTAAATTCTAACTTAGGATTATCCTGTTTTCTGCCCAAAAGATGATTGTTTTATAATACTGTTTTACTATTTTTGCTACTACTGTTTTATGGTGTATATTTATTCTGGTGTAATTTATGGTTTTTCCTCTAGGTGTCACTAAGGATACACTTCCTGGGTCTATATAAGGTTCTTCTTTTAATGATTCATTGTAATAAATATTTTGTCTGAAGAAGGTACTCTGTTACCGAAACGTCACCTTGATGTACCTGTGTGTGAAGTAATAAAATACACAGGACGATCTTAGGTCTGGTGTGCATGGCTTTAATACTTGTTCGAATAGTAAGCGGCACACATAAATAGTCCAATCAAGACTAATGTTTTTAATATGTAACAAAAATGGTTTAAAATGGTGCTAATTTTGCCCCAGCCAATCAGATGTTAGCTTTCAAATGTTAAATAAGATCTGATTGGTTGGGGCAAAATTAGCACCATTTTAAACGATAAGAACTTTTATTACATCTCCCTGCATGTCCATTGTAGGTATTAGGACATGAGGCGTTATCCAAGTCCTTATGTACATATGTACAAGTTCCTAACCAGACAAATATCGGTCATCATTAACAAGAGGGAGTGACTATTTTTAAATGTAAGGTAAGTATTCCTAATACCCTTCTTGTTATAACACATCATATATATCACAAATGCTAGGACTGGGAGCTTATTAACAGACAAGGATATCTCTTTATGGATGCCAGGTAAGTACCGTATATACTCGAGTATAAGCCGAGGTTTTCAGGCTTTAAAAATTGCCTGAAAACCCTAACTCGGCCTATACTCGAGGCAAGCTAGAAAACCTACCTTTGGATCCAACGGCCGCTCCGCAAGTACTTATCTTATGGCTTACGTCGCTATTGACACCTGTATCTTACTGCCCGGCGCCGATTGGTGACGTCAGCAGTACCAGTATTTCCAGAGAAGACAAGAGTGTGTGGCAGACAAATTGTAGAGCAAGAGGCAGAGCAAGAGGCAGCCGAATACTGTATTAACAGTAAGTCTCCACTGAACTGGGGAGCCTGGCCTGAGGGTGCTGCTTGCCACTGCAGATGTTTGGAAACTACAACTCCCAGCAAATAAAGCATGCTGGGAGTTGTAGTTTCTAAATATCTGGAGTGCCAAGGAATTGTAGGTCACTGTATGGGATTACCACTGTCCATTTAAAGGGCAACTAATGCCTCAAAAAAATACAGAATCGGGAGAATTATATCTATTGTTAGCTTCTGATTCTGTGTTGTTTTGAGGCTTTAGTTGCCCTTTAAATGGACAGCAGAATTCCCATTCAGTAGTCAAATACAGTAATAGCCATACTGGATTTGGCTATTACTGTATAGGAATTCTGCTGTCCATTTAAAGGGCAACTAAAGACTCAAAACAACACAGAATAGGAAGGCAGCAGTGGTCATGTTTTCTACCCTCGACTTATACTTGAGTCAATCAGTTTTACTTATTTTTTAGGGAATAGTACCTCGACTTATACTCGGGTATACTTATATTCGAGTATATATGGGTATGTCAAAAATGGCCTCTTATATGATGGATAATACCTGGATGACACATGTATAAATATCCATGTCACACAGTGATGTTATTCAAACATATCTGGAGCCATAATAAGAAGGGATTATATTGTATTTTTTCGTTTAGACCTGTTGGTGCTAAGGTATTAAGTAAAAATATCCACCTACTCTCCCATATCAACAATTTGTTCTCCCAATCTCCTCCTCTCATTCCTATTTTCTAAAATAAACAGATTTACACCTCGGAAGCCATAGAGACCCATAGAGCCTGGTACCCTTAGCCCCACCCCTAAACACAGGCCACACACCCTAAGCCACACCCATTTTCTCTTTATTGGGGAAGAAAATAGACTATAAAGGGGTTGGATTGGTGGGAGGAGATTGACAGCTGCCCCTCCAACCTCAGGCTCCCCTTGGCACATCCCTACTGTGCCTAATGGCAAATCCGGCCCTGAGAATACTGGTGTGCCTCAAGAAAAAATTTGCATTGACATTGTGTGTGTGTGTGAGAGAGAGAGAGTGTGTGAGAGAGAGAGATGATAGATTGAGAGATAGAGATAGATAGTGGTAGATACATACATAACACTGCAAAGTGCATAAAATATTACAACTTTATTATGGACATTAAGAACACTGGTGTTCTTCAAGAAAAATGTATATTGCCAAGTGTGTAGATAGATAGATAGATACAGGGCCCAATATACCATGAGGCAGAGTAAGACATTTATCTCAGGCGGCAGTGGTGAAAAAAAAATTCCCTTAACCGGTAAACGTGCACGCAAAGTGAGAGGCAGGCTTACAAATCTTTTGTCTAAAATATTTTATACTAAGAAAGTATGGCATTTCTAATGTATTGTAACAGTTGAACCAACACGTATAGCACAGACTATAAAATAATTTTTTTTGATCAACAAAAACCTGAAAGGACTAATATGGTAATGGCAACACAAGCTGTTTGAGAAAGGGATGTAATATCTGTTCTCTAGTAATTATATTATTGCTAATTAACTGTCTGAGGAACTGTTTAAATACCTATGTGATAGGAAGTTCAAAATCAAAAATTTTTATCCACACCCACAAACCAAGCCATGGCCATTGGCAAAACCACGCCCATAGACAAAGCCACACCCACTTTAACGCGGCAGCACGTGAAGGGCAGCATTCAAAATTTTGGCTCAGGCAGCAAAAATCCTAGAATTGCCCCTGGATAGATAGAGTAGATAGATAGATAGATAGACGACACATAAAGAGGTGTGAGAGGCGATTACTAAGGATTAATTATAAACCTACGGTCAGTAAGAAGAGGCAGTGGGGACACCAGTATAGGAATGTAGGAGGATTTTTGATGGTCCGAAACAATAGAAAATTGGAACGGAAGAGCCTTTTTAATGTTCCCCACCCTGAGCCAGCGATCTTCCATAGATTTCAATTTGAAAAAAAGCTTTTGGTAGATGGGGTCGATGTAAATTTTTCCATCTTGCCTGGTCACAGTTTTTCCGACAGGCCGATATCGTTCTATCGGGAATAAAACAGAGAAATGTAGTTGATAATCCAATCAATTCTATTAAATTCACTGAATTGAAAATAATAGCAATGCTGGGTATGGTGGCCTTTATATATTCTTGAGGGGGACTAAGCCCTACCTAAGCCCCTCCTAGGTTATGTTCCTGAATGGCTGTACACATGTATGTCAGACTACGAATGGCCAAACATCGCACATTGTATGATTGTCGGCTGAAGCTCGCAGACACATAATCATATGTCTGTACAACTATTGGTGGAATAAGAGACCTCTAACATGTTCCAAAATGTGTATTTGTTTAATTACTTTTTATTTTAATAATGTAATTAAATATTTTATTTAGAAATGGCCGAAACTGTGAAGTTTCGTTCCGTTTTTGGATTTACAGATCTTGGGAAGATCCAAAAACGGAAAAATTTTTCGGGACTTCAGAGACCATTTTCGATAATTATCGAACGTTCGAGTGTTTTTTCGAAATAAGCCTTGAATGTTCCATAATCTTCTAAAATAATTTTGAGTTTCCAATAGTAATTTCAAGGCTTATCGAATGTTCAAGGCTATTTTCGATAATCCTCGAACGTTCGGTAATTACAGAATATAGGCTCCAAAGTCCCGAAATCCGAATGACCCGGATCCCATCTCTAATTATATTCTCATTAGAGATTCAAAACAGAGAATGGTGCGGAATTGCCAGTTTAATTTATCTCTATTTATAAGGACAGGAACCTGTTTTAAGTTCCACCCAATCCATTAACATTAGTGGGGAATGTTACACACATTATCACTTTCAGTCACAGCAAATGTAGCAGCTTACAGTTTGCCACGACCAATCGCGCAGCCTCCTGTGGGTTATATACCAGCATGTCCGATCCGGATGAATGGACAACCGACATTGGTCATGGCCTGATTTAAAATTACTTCCAACCAATACACAGACCTAAAAATGACGCTTTGCTGCTATACTAATATGGGTCCATGTCGGTAGGGTGAGAATGCATGCTGGGTAACCTAGTGGGACCTAGCCCTAAATACGACGCTTTGCTACTATACTAATATGGGTCCGTGTTTGTAGGATGAGAGTGCATGCTGGTTAACCTAGTCAGACCTAGCATTTAATAGAATGCTTTGCGACTATACCAATTACTAATATGGGTGCATATTGGTAGGGTGAGAGTGCATGCTGGGTAACTTGTGGGATCTAGCCCTAAATAGGATGCTTTGCGACTATACTAATAAGGGTGCATATCAGCAGGGTGAGAGTGCATGCTGGGTAACCTAGTGGGACCTATCCCTAAATTTGACACTTTGTGACTATACTATTATGGGCCCATATCGGTAGGGTGAGAGTGCATGCTGGGTAACATAGTAGGACCTATCACATTAGTATCTCGCATGGTGTAACACCCTAAGTGACAGTGAAAATAACAACATGTTTACAGCAAAAAGTGAAATCTACATGGGGAGTCAGTGCAAACCTGCTAGTACTTTCTCTTTAACAGTCAGGGTCACATGGGATGGGGAGGGAGGAGGAGTTGAATGAGACCCACACACAAACACAGACAGACAGACTAGATCAGACAGAGACATCACATTCCAACAGCAACTGGGAGAGACAAGACACAGGTTAGTAAAGGGAGTGCAAGGGGGACCCAGGTATACCAATTAACTGACCCTTCCCCCACATTTACAGTTATGGGGGGAAATAGAAAGACAAAGGGGTAATGTGCGTACTGACAGGGTCTGTCTGTCTATCCGGCTGTCTGCTTTATGCCTTGCCTCCCAGTGGGCCATATGATTGACTTTATTCATGTGGCCTATGAATTGTTCCTGAACTACAACTCCCAGCATGCCCACTTGAGACTAATAACAGTCCAGCTGATCCCACATAAACACTTCCACACTCTGGGCCAAAAAACCCATAGAGGGGGAAGCAGCTGGCAACTCTGCCAAATGGAGATGTTGATAATTAAGCTGCAAGCAAGTCTGATAGAGTGCGGTAATATGGTATATGTAACCTGTAATTACCGTCTGTATGTGGCCCTGTGTGGTATTTTATAATGGGAAGCTGCAGTGGTGTAAATCCTGTCTCTATGAATTTTTTTATTATGTTGAAATCGTTAAGTTGAATATTCTACTAGCAAGTTAAGCCCGTTTAAATAATGGAGAGCTTTCTCTCTCTGTCTCTCTCCCCACCCTCCATCCGGGAACTACTCTTCTTATCTTTGATTTTCCGGGTTTCTGTTCGCGCTTGCGCATTGACAAAAACCCACACACGGATTCACGGACGCACATTAGGGCTTTTATTATATAGGATTGTATTCTGTTATATTCCTACCTGTACGTGGCAGTGAATGAATAGTTATTAGTTTAATTGAACAGCTGGGTATGTTTGTGTAGCTGTAACATCCATGGTGGCATTTACCGATGGTTTATGGTAATATATTTATATATATTAGCAAACAATCTTAAGTGGCACTCACGTAACCATTCGATATTGCCCGGGTGCTGAGTCCAACCAACGGTGTAAACAGATATCGGAAGCACTCCTAGGTCTTTGTAATGAACAGACAAATTAATTCAATATGCATCAACGCGTTTCAACCGCCCAACGCGGCCGTCGTCAGGATCAAAGTGTGCATCCAAACATATCCCTTATAACCATCCAGTTTCTACCCCGCCCTCATTAACCTCTATCATGTGATCACCCATCAACTCTCGCGACGTAATCAACAGATTACGTCGCGGACCAGCCTCAAAACCCCAGGTACACACCCACCGCCCCGATCCGAAGGTCTCAAACTCTGATAGAATACACATCTAAAATAGAATAAAGTGACAAGTGCATAGAAAAATATCTATAAACAACATATAGCAAAATCTAAAAATAACATCCCAATATAAATAGTAAAAAACGTGACCATATATAAAAATATTGTAAAAACATTAAGTACCGCTCTCAGATATAATCACTAGAATAACATATTAATCATTATACCCAACGGACCTCCGCATAGCCTAACAATGGCATCTTACGTAAATATATCCCCAATCCTTAGTGCTTGGACTAGATCAATCCCAAGCCACTATTTAAATGACGTCCAGAGGAATCCAGGTGCTGAAAACAGGTAAGCAATCCATACATAGTAAATTGACCAAAAATTTCACATTGTGGACCAGCTGACTAACTGATCCTGTGTTAGATAATTGTTTTTGTAAACAAAAATCATCCCCAAATAACATCCCGATCCGAAGGTGCGTCCGCATCCAATATGCATCAACGCGTTTCAACCGCCCATCGCGGCCGTCGTCAGGATCAAAGTGTGCATCCAAACATATCCCTTATAACCATCCAGTGTCTACCCCGCCCTCATTAACCTCTCTCATGTGATCACCCACCAACTCTCCCGACCGAGGAGGTGCGTCCGCATCCAGTGCACAGCCGACAAGCTCCCTGTCTCTGTCCCCACCGTAAATCATGGCTGGTAGATTGTCAATGGCTCTCCATCTAAACGTCGCTAGACTATGCCCGGCTGTCTTGAAATGTTTAGCCACCGATTGTTCAAACCAATAAGGGCCCTCTTTCTCTTTGGGCGTCGTATTATCATTTTTTAGTGAACTTAGGGCCCCCCTAATGGACGCCCTGTGATTGCCCATTCTCTCATGAAGGGTCGTGGTGGTTTTCCCCACGTACCCTAATCCACACGGGCACATGATTAGTGTATGTACTCGTACACGTCAATCTGTGATTTATAGGTATACGTTTCCCCGTTTGTGGGTGTGGAAAGTCTTTTCCAGCTATCATGTACCTACACAGGGTGCCAGCTATCTGGCACCCTACACATTTGTAACATCCGTTTTTCATTTGTGTCAACCATGTCTCATTATTGGAAGATTTTAGTTTCTGTAGATCCGTCACCATGAGTAAACCACGTAAGTTGTGGCCCCTTCTATAGGCAAACCTTAAATTTGTCTGTCGAGCCGCCAATTACTCATCATTATGGATAATGTTCCAATGTTTATGCACATTCCTCCTTAGGACCGTTGACATAGGGGTATAGGTAGTACACTTAAGACACGAGTCAACGCGTTTCCGCCCCAGCAGGGCCGTCGTCAGGACTATAATACCATACACTCTCACCAACTTATAAACCCTAGTGCCCAACCCCCTTATTAGTGTATACCAACATCACTCACCAATAACAGGTGCACTGCAACTCCCATGCTCCCCTTGGCTGAACTCTGAGGACACATGGATCCAAAATGGCCACCGGAATACAGTGCACCTGGATTGGTGAGTGATGTTGGTATACACTAATAAGGGGGTTGGGCACTAGGGTTTATAAGTTGGTGAGAGTGTATGGTATTATAGTCCTGACGACGGCCCTGCTGGGGCGGAAACGCGTTGACTCATGTCTTAAGTAATAAAGACTGTTTGCTGCTTTGAAAAAGACCCGTTGAGTGCTTTCATTTTCTATGGATGTGGATTTGGACTGTGGAAAGACATCCGGGCATATCTTTCAATTGTGTGGAGTGCTATCAGGTCGTATGTTTTCCTTTATATATATATTTCTCCGCGGTGAGACTGGTCCGTGTAAGTTTGATTGCGCACTGTTACTGGTACATATAAGTTTGCATACAGGATATCTATATAATGGCTTTAGAATATCTTCCTATATGATGGCTATAGAATATAGCTAATCCTATATGCTAATCATGAGCTATAATTGGCATGGACGCATAAGCTTGTGTCATCAGACCTTTTCCCACTGTGCGTGCGCCATTGCTGTTGGAAAAGCCGGCCCCTACTTGCACCCGAGAGAGACTGCCATTTCCAGGAGGGGGGCAGAAAGAGGAGGAGGAGAGAGTGTAAGGAGGAAGAAAAATAGAGGGGGGGAAAGGGTGGAGAGAGAAGGGAACGAGAGAGAAAGGGGGGGAGAGGTCTTTAAATGCAGGGTTGAATGATTCTTTAAAGAATCGGGGGTTTGCATTCCTAAGTATTAGTATTCCTAATGTAAACCCATTAACAGTTGAAAGACTGGAATTTTATAATGGGTGGAATTAAAACAACCCAGTTGTCACGAACGCCAGTTCGCTGGACACGTGATCTGACCAAACAATCGGTACAAGCTGCCACCACTTTAATTTATGGCCTTAAAGACGCCCCAAAAACACTCTTGACTCTCACTGACTATGCACACCTCTGTCCTGGCAGCTAAATGGTTAACACTACACCATTCACTCCAGCAACTAACTGGTTAATTAGCATCAGTCCTTCACAAGCAGTCACAGAGTTAATTAGCATTTACACTGCAACACTCCATTCAACCACATATAAACTTATCAGAGGCTAACTGAGTTCTTTTATAATAAATTGGTGTTATAATAAAATGACATGCAATAGGTACAGTTATATAAAATAAAAAGGATAAAAATATTCACAGACCCTACTCACTAGAAGAAGTCCTGTATCCCGGGGCGGGAAGAAATATCTTGTCCATACACACGGTTTTAGCATGTCCCCTCAGTATGAACAGGGCTACAAGGATTTTTAAACCATTTCATAAACCACCCCCCTCCTCTGGGCTATACATGAGGTGGGAGTGTCTAGGAATGTCCAGATTTACGACTAGCCGAAAGCATTCATTCCCCCTCAGTTAGGCAGATTCCATATAAATGTAGATAAGATATTAATAACTCGTCTTGGCAAGGGAATAAGGACTCCATGTTGGGTATCATTTGTAGGGGCCTTCCTTCCTATTCACAAATATAATATTGGTTTCTGTCTTACATATTCCAATACCAAAATACATTTATTTTCCATGTATGGT
Source organism: Hymenochirus boettgeri (assembly GCA_019447015.1). Classification (NCBI taxonomy): domain Eukaryota; kingdom Metazoa; phylum Chordata; class Amphibia; order Anura; family Pipidae; genus Hymenochirus; species Hymenochirus boettgeri. The sequence continues at coordinate 146,037,671 of CM033475.1, read as the reverse complement.
TGTCCTTAAAATGACCTCTTAGGGCAAGGCCACACTGCAACGCATGTGATTTCATGTGCGATTTTCATTGCGTTTGCACATGCGATAACTTCAATAGGTATAGGAAAACGCATGCGATTGCGATTAAAAATACAGAACGCAAATCGCAACGCACCCAAAAATGTGCGTTTTTTTCTGCGTTGACGCGTTTTCAGTGATTTTTAAAAAACACAAGCGCAAACGCAAAAAAAACGCAGAAGTGTGGCCTAGCCCTTAAGGTCCCCCCTAGACCCCTAGCTGAAGTGAATTCCAGATACACGGTTCGGCCCCACATTGTCTGGAAAAGAAGATATGGTTCAATGCTTCACTGATTTTAATATAAACAACAGGACTGTTCCAGGGTGGAATGGTATTTGTATTGGTCCTTTGCAAGAATTAATACCAATAGTTAACCCATTCTTGCTCACTACACACTTTCCTGACACCTCCCCTTTTAAAATTTGGCGCACGGGATTTGACTCACGGGTCACCTCCACTGCGTCCATAATCAGGTGGTTCTGATAGACACGAATATCCACCTGCATTCCCTTTGTTCGGTGAATGTAAATCATATTGCTCCACGATGTGATTCCACCTGCACATTTTTACAAAACTACCATCCTCTTTTCTGTGGTTATGAGAACTGGGTTTGGGTTCACATTCACTCACCCAACTAGACTGGTTAAAGGGCATGTCCACCCCGAAATTTAACTTTTGATATGTGATAGGGCATGCTCCCCCAGCAACAACCGCATTAATATAATTGTTAGAAAGTCCCCCGATTGTTACTTACCTGCCCTCTCTCCTCTGCTGCAGTGTTCAGGCCCTCTGCTTGCATGGAATTGAAAGCAGGGGGCGGGACCGGCAGCCACGTCCGTGATTGGCTGAGAGGCAGGGAGGGCTGCACTGAGCATGCCTCAACCTTGATGAGGTTGAGGAAGTCTCAGGCACAGCATGAGTCACACACTGCTCCTACACAGCAGTTTCCTGGACTTTGGAGGGGCACAGCAGGGGAACTATTTTGAGCAGGAATGTAAGGTAAGGATTGTTTTAAACTACTTGATGTGGCCAGTAAGGGGTTAAATTTTAGTTTTGGGGGTGGACATGCCCTTTAACCTCTTGATGCTCAGTCTGTACACACTCCGATATAGAGAGAAAACCACCCATACTACCATCTGTGTAACCACTATGTGTGGTGACAGGTACAGTTCTGTATTCACCACCTGGGGTACATAGATATGTAGGGGACTGTACCCAGCCACCCCTAACATCAGGCATCTGTCCTCCCTCTAAAACACTCTCCTGCTGGACAGATCCTCCTTTATCCTCACTGATACCTGTATCCTGTGGGTCTAAAGTTCCCCTTCCCCTGGGTCTAAACTCAGACAGATCCTGGCCACTCTTAAAGGGCAACTATAGTGAAAAAAAAACTTTGTCTGTATACAATGTATAGATCACTTAGTATAAGCTGCCTTACTTTCATGTTTCTGTGTGGCTTTGTTTCTTCACACTGGCAGAAGTTTGTACCAAGCTGTGTAGTCCCCCTCCCCTCTCTGTCTACTCCCCCTCAAGCAGTGACGGGCTGTATACAGAGTCCGAGCATTGTCAGTTGAAAGGACTTTAAATGAAGTGCTGACATCCTGTTGACCCCTCCCTTCCAGAGCTAGACTGCAAGCAATCAAAGTGTGGAATAAAGTAGCAATATGCTGAAGGGAGGGGCAGAGAGGGAGAGAGGAGGACAAGTGGTGCTGAGATTCTTTACAAGTAAGTTACTGAACTCTGCCTGTTCTCTAACTTTGCTAATTATTTACTTTTTACCTAAAGTTCATATCTCTCCCCCTGCTTAGCTGAGATCATAATCACTGAAGAGAGAGTCAGTGTAACAGCAGCTTGTAGTGAGACCTTCACAAACACAGTGACACTGCTTGTTGTCCTGTTACATTTCAGTTGCTTTAGTCTATATATTTCATAGATTGCACTGTGTGTCTTGTTTGGTATATAGTCTGTATTACTGTATTATATATACTGTATTAGTGTTCCATTTGAGTCACTGGTTTTGTATGTATATAAGATTTTTTTGGGGGGGAGGGGCTGTTTTATAGTGTGTTATGCTCATATTGCTGGGTTAATGGTTTATTGATTGTGTTTAGCACTACAGCATTTGACTATATGTTGCACATGGTACATATAGTGTGGGTGAGAGAGTGTGTGACAGTACTGCATGGGAGCTTTGGATTGTGTGGGTGTGTGCCTTTGAGTGACAGATGAGGTGTAGCAGCTCCTACAAATCACAGCATATTCAAAGGCTTATATCTCGGGGACTATGTAGAATTTAAAGAAACTAAAGGTACCCTGGTGGATGGGATGACTTATAGGATACATTAGAAGAAATTTAAAAAAAAACAATTTTCTCACTATAATTGCCCTTTAACCCTTTCACTGCCAGGAGATTTTCATTTTTTTTTGCGTTAACTGCCAGAAGAATTTTCAGGATTTTGCCCTTAATCGCTTTAGACTAATTTTACAGTAGGAAACCTTGCAGTAAATCAGGAATATTATACATTGTTTTTTTCAGCACAAAGTGTACTTTAATATGGTAACAAAATTTTGTAACTTTTCTGGAAATTTTACTGGAATTATGGGTAAAATATGTAAAAAAAATGAAAAATTTGCAAATTTTCATGGATTTTTCCCATTTTTACTTATAGTTATCTTAAGGTTACACACAAAAATCTTACTGTTTCTAAAAGCTCAGATACTCCCGAGTACAACGATACCAGATATATGTAGGTACCCGACGTTTCCTGTACAGGAGACCCCCCCAAACTAAAACTGCACCTCCTAGAATATTACACCAAATTAAAATGTGTAACCACTACTGACAGTTAACATAGAATATCTACCAAATTATCTAAAATATCCCTCCAAGTGAGATATTTTTAGAAACTACACACTCGCAGGATTTTACGAGTGAGGTTAGTTTCGATCAAAATGCAGATACCCGGACGCAGCTCTTCGGCAAATTGTAAGTTACTTTCTCACATTTTCCTTTTTTTCCTCAACTGTAAAATCAGAGACAAAATCAAATGCGAATTTCAGCTAAAAACTGTGGAGGAAAGTTCAAACGCATCTCAAATATGAAAGCCTAACCCCTCCCGAATAAAACGGTATGCCACATTCATGGGTGTACCCAGAGACATGGCTGCCAACTAACCCAGAGCGTGACCAGTGCCAAATGTCAGTAGCAGCAAAAAAAAATTAGCCAGTTTTGTATTTGAACAGTCTGCAGTTTTTCCACAAAACACCCCCCCAACTCAAAAATACCCCCCACAAACTATATATTCCTGAAATCTACACACCTTCAGCTATGTAACACTGTAGTTCGTTCATTCATATAATCAATGGTGTGGGCGCAGTTCTTCGTAGAAGTTTGCACTTTTACCAGATTTTTAAAAAAAATGAACATCAAACAACGTTCAAAAAGGTCGAAATCATGCCAAAACCCCATGGAATGTAAAAAAAAGGTACCAAATATCAATCTCCCAAATGTCCTGAATCAAACAGTATGCCATATGTGTGGTTACACACGCGGACGTGGAAGCGAAAAGCCACAAAGTGGAGACCACAGATGCAACATGGCTTCGACAACTGCGAAATACTTTAGCCAACCCCGAATTTGGACGTCTGCAGTTTTTCCACAAACACCCCCGTCACTTAGAAATACCCCCACAAACTATATATTCCTGAAATCACACACCTTCAGCTAGTAACGCTGTAGTTTGGTTTCATCTATACCATCATGGGTTGGCTCAGCGTTCTTTGTCGCTTGCAGTTCCACTTTTCTGAAAAAAATGAACAAAAAACAACTTCAAAGGTAAAAAATCCAATAGCCAAAACCTGATGGCAATTAAAAAAAAGGTTACTAATAATCTTTTATTTAAATCTAAATATATATATATGATATTATTATTAAAATATAATTGATTGCGGGTATTCTCTATGCCGGACCTCCTATTCTCCTGCCTTCGCTCATGGTTCCCATCGTTTCTCTCGTCTTCATTTTAATAAATATTTTCCAGAACTATCTTGACATATCAACTCAACTATCTTTCCTTTTTAAGTATTAAATTGCATTTAAATCAGATTAAATTTTTTTCTCTAAATTGCCCGATGCTGCTTCTTTTAAATCTAATGGGCAATTCATATCTATATTCTTTTCTCACAGATGGTCTGAGATTTTAAATATTAAATAATAATCTTATAATATCGTTATTAAAATATATTCAATTTTAAGATATATTAATTTATTTTTATAATTTTTTAATAAATAATCATTATCATTATTAATTACTTTTAATATTATATGATATTATTAATTATTATTTATCACAAAAAAATCAATCTCTCCCAAATGTCCTGAATCAAACGGTATGCCATATGTGTGGTTACACACGCGGACGTGGAAGCGAAAAGCCACAAAGTGAGACAATGCACGATGGCTCAGAAACAGCGAAAATATTTAGCCAACTCCGAATTTGGACAGTCTGCAGTTTTTTCACAAAACACCCTAGATAACTCAGAAATAACCCCCCACAAACTATATATTCCTTAATCTAAACACCTTCAGCTATGTACGCATGTAAGTTTCGTTCATTCATACCATCAATGGTGTTGGGCCAGTTTCTTCGTAGAATTTCGCATTTCTACACAATTTTCTGGAAAAATAGAGAAAAATACATTTCAAAGTTACAAAATCACACCAAAACCCCATGTAATGTAAAAAAAACTTACCAATTAATCAATCCCTAAATGTCCTGAATCAAACAGTGTGCATATGTGTGGTTACACACACTGACGGTGGAAGCGACTAGTACAAATGTAAAACAATGCGCAGTGAGCCAATAACAGCATTTTCCCAGATTTTCCAAACTGAACACCCCTCTAACTTGGAAATACCCCCGCAAACTATATATTCTCAGAATCTACATACCTTCAGCTACGTAACGCTGTAGTTGTTCATTCATACAATCAATGGTGTGGGCGCAGTTCTTCGTAGAATTCGCATTTGTCTGAAAAAATGAACAAAAACCAACTTCAAAAGGTAGAATCATGCCAACACCCCAAGGAATGTAAAAAAAAGCTACTAAATATCAATCTCCCAAATGTCCGAATCAAACGGTATGCCATATGTGTGTTACACACGTGACGTGGAAGCCAAAAGACACAAAGTGAAAAACAATGCACAATGGCTCAGAAACAGCAAAATATTCAGTCAAATCGAATTGAACGTCTGCAATTTTTCCCCACAAAACAACCCCCACAAACCATATATTCTCGAATCCCACACCTTTATCTACGAAATTCTGTAGTTTGTTAATTCGTACCATCAATGGTGTGGGCGCAGTTTCTTCGTAGAAGTTCACACAGCTTTAGCAGATTTCTAAAAAATTAAAAAAAAAACACTCTCAGGTAGAAATCATGCCAAAATCCCAAGTAATGTAAAAAAAGTTACCAAATATCAATCTCCCAAATGTTCTGAATCAAACGTGTATGCCCTATGTATGGTTACACACGCAGATGTGAATCAACTAGCCACAAGTGAGCCAATGAACAGTGGCCCAATTACAGCACTTTTCAGATTTGTCAGACTAAACACCCCTCTATATTAGAAATAACCCCCAAAACTATATATTCTTGGACTCTACACACCTTCAGCTACACAATGGTGTGATTCTTTTATGCATACCACCAATGGTGTGGTGCAGTTTTGTGTACAATTTCGCTTTTCTACCAGATTTTCAGGAAAAAATTTATAAAATACAATTCAAAGTTAAAAATCATGGCAAATTTCATGTCATGTAAAAAAAACTTGTCAATTATCAATCTTCCAAATGCCTGAATCAAACGGTATGCCATATGCGTGGATGCACACAGGGACATGGCCACCAACTAGCTCAAATGGGACGCATGCACCAGTTGTAATTACAAGAAAAATATCAAAGTGCTCTGTAATTTCAAACAGCCCCAAAACTTTGAAATGCCCCCCGCCAAATAAACCCCCCCACTAAATATCAATCTCCCACATGTTCTGAATCAAACGGTATGCCATATGCGTGGGATGCACACTCACAAGACGTGGCCACCAACTAGCTCAAATGGGACGCATGCACAAATGCAATTACAAGAAAAAATCAAAGTGCTCTGTAATTTGAACAGCCTACCCTTTTTCTAAGGAAACAGTCCCAAAACATGGAGATTCCCCCCACAAACTATATATTTTTGGAATCTACACACCTTCAGCTACGTTACGGTGCCATGCTTTCATACATGCATGAAGAATTCCAGACATAGCGATCCAAAGAACTCGGTGTTTTTACGAGATTTTGTGAAAAATAAAATGAGATGATTCAAGGGTTGAAATCCTACCTAAACCCACTTGACAAGCAAAAAAACCCACTAAATAGCAATCTCCCACATGTCCTGAATCAAACGGTGTGCCATTTGCGTGGGTGCAAACAGAGACGAGGCCACCAACTAGCTCAAATGGGACGCATTTAGAAGTGCAGTTACAAGAAAAATTTTTAAAAACGCCACAACCCACCCCCCACACACACACTCTCCCCCTTTTAGTGGTATTTTAGTGAAGTCGGTTAGTATGGAGAGTCACACACGTTTTTGCACACTTTACTGATCCTAAAAATTCAATACGGTCTTTATTTGGTACCTCTGCAAAATTTCCTTATAAAATATAGGCTTAGTTTCCCTTGAAATCGAACAAATAAGTATCCGCGTTTACTTTACCGATATCACTGGGGACATTGGGGAGCTTGGAGAAGACAACTTTTTTTTCTAATTTATAGTTTTAGGGTAAAAAAAAAAAAAAGGGTGTGTGTATCACTTTAAGAATTTTTTTGTGTGTATTTCCCCTTTTTTTCCCCGATCATTCCCAAAGATAATCATCAGATCATCTTAGGGAATGATACCGAACTTGGAATACGGGCATAAATGCCCGTTTTCCAATTCGAAATCCGATCGGAAAAATCCCTTCCCGGAAATCATTTTCCAGGAAGTGATTTTTCATTCATTGGCAAAGATCAATAATTTGGTGATCAGAAGTGATCACCAAATATTGATCTCTGTCCCCATTTTTTTACTAAGTCTTCGCTAAGTAGCAAAGACTTAGAAAAAATCCTATTTGTGAATGGAACTTTGAGTTCCATTCACAAAATGTATAGAAAAGCTGGCAGCTTGACAGCTTTTCTATACTAGGTACTGCAGCATGATCAAATTGAGATCAAGCTGCAGTACCTCAACTAGACCACCAGGGGCAGTCTCCTACCACTTCAAGGGAGACCCCGGTGAAGGAGGAAGCTCCGTGACGTCACCGGGGTCTCCCTTTCCGCTTCCTCCTCTTCATCCACGTGGGACCGGCTGCATCTGAAAGGTACTGCATCTGAAAGGTACTGTAACTCCCGATCCCCCCCTCGGATTTGGACACAACCGAGGGGGGGTCGAGGGGGATAGGGGGGCAGCTGAATGCTGCCCCCGGGTCGGCCCTAGCGCGCGGTGTTTTTGAAAATTTAAAGGGGAAGCCACAGATCGTATATTCACGATCTGTGGCAGTTAAAGCATTCTCTGCACAGATCGTGAATATACGATCTGTGGCAGGGAAAGGGTTAACCCTTTCCTTGCCTTCCTGCTCACCATATCCCTGCTCCCTCTTAGACTGGGACAAACCCGTGACTGTTACTGGTATGGTTTTGTCCTCAGGGATAGCTACCTTCTATTCATCTACCTGGGACACTCCTAGTTCTGTTAGCTGTCCCTCTTTAAACCTTGCTCTTCCTTCTCCACCCACCACTGAGGTTAATACTGGCGCTACCGCATGCCCACAGCTACCCTCTTCTCCCTCAGTCTGAGTGGAAGTGAAGTGTTCTCTCAGAAATGGCATATTTTACAAACTACTGTATAATAAACCCCCTGTGCCCCAGCCCCCAGGATACCTTTCTTGTGAAAAAATTCTACTTGTAGCCTCTGCAATCAGCTTGTAAAGTTCTGCTCGTTTTTGGTGGGAGTGTCCTTCACTCTGCACTGCTTGTTGTCTATCTGTTGTACTGATGGTATAACCCGCTCCTTTTGACCCCATGACTAATAGACTTTCCCTCTCTTCACGTGCACTTTTTTTTTGCTGCATAAGATAAGTTTGCTGGCAGATCTACTGAATTTAGGAATTACTTACAACAACTTAAACCTCAGTTGGTACTGTTTATTGAAATAAAATGTATGTATTTATTGTTTATATAGATTTATATGTTTGTATATAGCAGTGTGTTACTGTGATTCTGTGAGTGTTTTTGTGTAACTGTGATTCTGTGAGTGTTTGTGTAAATGTGTGAGTCTGTGAGTGTGTTTGTGTAAACATGTACCTGTGCATCACTTTCAGTATGGCATAATGTAGGTAGCAAACAGTAATCCAGCACTCCCAGCCCTTTTCCCCACCCATAGTGCCTGTGCATCACTTTCAGTGTGGCATAATGAAGTTAGCAAACAGTAATCCAGCACTCACAGCCCTTTCCCCCACCCATAGTGCCTGTGCATCACTTTCAGTGTGGCATAATGAAGTTAGCAAACAGTAATCCAGCACTCACAGCGCTTTCCCCCACCCATAGTGTCTGTGCATCACTTTCAGTGTGGCATAATGAAGTTAGCAAACGGTAATCCAGCACTCACGGGCCCTTCCCCCACCCATAGTGCCTGTGCATCACTTTCAGTATGGCATAATGTAGGTAGCAAACAGTAATCCAGCACTCCCAGCCCTTTCCCCCACCCATAGTGCCTGTGCATCACTTTCAGTGTGGCATAATGAAGTTAGCAAACAGTAATCCAGCACTCCCAGTCCTTTCCCCCACCAATAGTGCCTGTGCATCACTTTCAGTGTGGCATAATGAAGTTAGCAAACAGTAATCCAGCACTCACAGCCCTTTCCCCCACCCATAGTGCCTGTGCATCACTTTCAGTGTGGCATAATGAAGTTAGCAAACAGTAATCCAGCACTCACAGCTGCTTTTCCCCTTCAATGTTGGTATTCGTGTGTTCTTTTCTTTCCTTCTACTTCTTTTGACAAAGGTCCAGTCTGGATATCCACAAGTTTTAAGGGCTCCTCTGAGATGTTTCATTTCTTTAGCCTTCGCCTCTGTGCTAGTGGGGATGTTCTCAGCTCTGTGTTTCAGAGTTCTGATGACACCCAGCTTGTGATCTAAATGGTGGTGGGAGTCAAACATCAAATACTGATCTGTGTGTGTTGGTTTTCTGTAAACCTCTACTTCCAGTTTACCATTTTCCTTAACTTCTACCAAGCAGTCCAAGAAAGCTAGTTTGTTGTTTTGTAGCTCTTCCCTTGTAAATTTGATGTTTTGGTCTACCGCATTAATGTGTTCTGTGAAAGCTTGTACTTCCTTCTGGTGGATTTTAACCCAGGTGTCATCCACATATCTAAACCAGTGGCTGAATGCTATGCCCTTAAAGGTATTAAGCACCTGTTTTTCTACCTCCTCCATGTAAAGGTTGGCCACAATGGGTGAAACTGGAGATCCCATAGCACATCCATGTTTTTGCTTATAGAACATATCCCTGTATTTGAAATAGGTGGTATTCAGGCACAAGTCCAGTAAGGAACACACCTGTTCTGGGTTGAGATCTGGGTTCAAGAGAGGTGTTAAGGAGGCTATTTATGTTCGACACCAACTGTCTGCCATGTACAATGCTGTTTTGACACCTTACTCTGGGCATTCCTATAACATCTCTTAGCCACTACCCAATCAGGTCCTTAACACTTGGCTGTGATATGCTAATTGGGATTTTCCAGGGTACATAATTGCCACAGATTCTTGTACAAGTCATTCTGAATTGAGAAAGCCAGTCAGTTCACTAGCGAAACGTCTTCAAGAACTAAACTTCAAGTCCAATTGAATACAACAGATATACCATGACCTGGATGAATGAGAACCTTCACAGGCGATGGATAGATAGATAGAAAAAAAAAGGATAGATAGAAAGAATCCCCCACCCCCCACTGAGCACAGACTGTGCACATCCCTGCACCTCTATTAATAGCAGTACAGACTAGGGGTACATGGACCGTGTTACCTGCTCCAGGTGCAGTTGGGAGGATACTTGAAGTGGAGGAAGATGTCCTTAGTGCTGGTTTCACTTATTAGCTGCACGGGTCACGCGTGCGCGTTACTGAGGAAATACAGTCCTGGCTGGCTGACAGAGAGGTCACTGTTCGCGACTGCAGGGGCCTCTCATTGCGCATGTGCAACGGAGCCTGCATAGTCCCGAATTGCAGGAAAAGGGGAGCTGCAGATTCAGGACCAGGACTGGGCGAATTGGTTACCGACCAGGATTACTGGGGATAGGAACAACACATGGACAATCTGGAAAGAGGTATTTGCACTGTGTAATTTATGTGTTCTGCCTATGACGACTAGTACTTAGCACTGAACTATTCCTTTAACCCATTCTTGCCAAGTCACTACACACTTTCCTGACACCAGTGTTAAATATGTATGGGAGGTGTGAATTATACACCACCTGCTCCATAACTGTGTTACTACATTCCGTGTATTTACCTTGATTAATAGGTAAGATCCATCCATAGTTGAATAAGAAATGTCCTAAGCACATCCAAGAGCACGGTGCAGATTCTTCCAACCCTTACCCCTAAAGGGTTAATGATATCCAATATAGTCAAAGCAATTTTGAAGGATAACATTGCAAACATCAACGCATAACATGCGTGTTATGTTGATGGTTCAATAAAAGTTTCTTCACTTTACTACAGTGTGTGATCCTTCAAAATTGCTTTGACTATATTGGAGATCCATCCATACCTGTTTCGGTTTTCTAGATATTGTGCAAATCATAGAGTCCCGTTGATTAAGTATGATTATTGTTCTTTTTTTCTTTCGTTTAGAAACTATGACGACTCTTCTGGCTTTTCGCGTTGGTTTAGTGTTAGGCCTAGTCCTTTTTATTATGTGTTCCAAGGGTAAGTCAATGCAGAACTGAGAAAATAACGTTAATTTGCTTGATTTTTGTTTTTTTTCTGTGTGAGAAACCGGACAGTTTCCAAGCAAGTCATTTATTATGGCCAAAGATGGTAACCTTGGATTGGGAACCATATGTTTGCCTATGCTAATGACACACACCACTCACTGTCCCATGAATCCTTTTCTCCCTGCTTCCTCCATAAATACCACTGCATGCGCACAGCCTGTCTTTTGTTATAAATGTCCAGCCCCAGGACGATATTTTATAAGTGGCATTACTAGTCATGGCGGTGAATTACAAGACGTTATAGGGAAGTACTGGGTTAACTTACATATCTAGATAACACTCCCCAGGTTTACCCGTCCCAGTTTGAAATAACTGTAATAATTATATTTAATATTCTGCCGCTGTGTTAAATCTCTTTAATTTTTTTCTACCCAGGAGATGCCCTGAAGTGTTATCAGTGTCCAGAATTTTCAAATGTTCCTTGCGACAAATCAGTCGATTGTCCTGCTAATATGGATGCCTGTCTAACGCTGAAGTTGTGTATGTACAAATATAAGTGTTTCTTTTTATTATGTATGTAATATTATATGTGTAACCTTATTTTATAGGTAAACTGTAGTCTTATGATACAGCTGATGATGCACTATTCCAGCAGTAGAATATAAGTCGGCATGCTCAAGCTAGCGGCTTGCTGGTGATGTCATGGCTCACTGTGTAAGAAGGAAGCAACACCCCTTTTCTGTGTGCTCTTTCTAACTGAGGGCATTTGTATGGAGACCACAGTTCCCCTTTAAGTATGTAATAGTAGGTGGGTTAGCCTACGATACATATTTAATTTGGGCTACATTACATATGTAATATTAAATGGGTTGGCCTACGATATATATGCAATAGTCAATAAATAGGCCTACGATAAATATGTAATCTATAAGTTGACCTACATTACATACAGTATGTAATATTTTGTTGGCCTACATTACATACGTAATATTAAATGTGTTGTCAGACCTATGTTACAGATGTAATATTATACGAGTTGGCCTACATTATGTATGTAATATTATGTGTTGGCCTGCTTTACATATGCAATATTCTATAAGTTGACCTATGGACACATCTGCAAGGAGTTTGTATGTTCTCCCCGTGCTTGCATGGGTTTCCTCCTGGCACTCCGGTTTGCCCCACAACCATAAAGACATACTGATAGGATGTATGTGTCAAATAAATGTACATAGATTGTAAGCGATACAATAATAAACTGTGTTGGCCTACATTACATATGTTATATATGTGTTGGCCTACAATATGGATTGTAAGTAGTAATATACATGTTGGCCTACAATACGTATTTAATATTATACGTGCTGGTCTACATTATGTATGTAATATTATACATGTTGAAAGGTAAATTGCTGCTACCGAATAAAACGATATACTGGTGCCACCGGTTGCATTAAAAATCCAATTTTATCGTTCCATCAAAGTGTCTTACATATAAGAAAACAGTACAGATACAGCCTTACGTGTTTCGGACGTATGCATGTCGTTAATTATAGGTGGGAGTTTCCTCCCTCCCCCGGTTTCCTTATCTAGGTAATACCCCAGATGAGTGACCGCCCTGATTCTATTGTTTAACCTTTTAAAGGGTCTGCTCAAACTGAGGAGGCACACGGGAGAAGAGATGGACCCTATAAGGAAAAGTGTCTGCTTAAAAATACAATACTAGCTCATACATATCAAAATGAAATATGAAAACATAAAGACTTAAAAAAAAAAAAACACATAAGGAAGACATTAGATTGACACAAAGTGTCTGATTGGCGCTATCCGACACACTCTGATAGCAAAGCTGCCAGATCCCATATGAACAATGCCTTTCAGGATTGCATGTACCAGACACCCCAAATAGCAGTACATCCTTATGTTACATAAGCACATCATCAAAAGGTTATAGAGTACTTTGTATCCTTTGTTACATGTACTATGTATAAACTATATAGCTAACCAGGGAATAAGATATGGGAAAACTCTGAGGGACAAACCCAGGACAGGTTTAGGCAAAGTTTAGGTCGAAAATGGGGGATAAATTGGGGAAATACAGGGCTCTATCGATCTACGAAGCATGATATATCCCCTATTTGGTTCAGACCCTTTGGGGATCTTGTGTCCATACAAAATATCCACTGAGCCTCCGCTTTCCAAAGTGTAGTTATGCGACCATGGCTCCTATTAATCAGAGACACTTGCACAATCCCTTGTATCTGTATGCTATCACTTTTGGACAATACTTTGTCACATGTTTGTATGTGGCTTGCTACGTGGCTCCTTATGTTTTTTTATGTTCCGTAAATGCTCCCTCATTCGGTCTTTGAGGGGGCTGGTCGTGCATCCCACATACTGGATACTACAATCGCTGCAGGTAATAAGATATACTACATGGTCCGACCTACAGTTTATATACTGTTGAAGTCGGAACAACCTGTTAGATAATAGATAATAATACAGCGATAATACAGTCTAGGATAAATACCCACTGTTCATTCTAACTACTGTAATATTGTAGATGATATTGAATTGCTTTCAAGCCATGCAGGTGCAGTATACTTGAGTATAGTGATACTACATCAGCTGTTGCTAATACATAGTTGGCCTCACAGGGGTATTTATCCAACAGGGACAATAGCTGTGTTGTATCTTTTAGATAGGAGTGAAGCCTTAGTACTAAAGGAGAAAATCTATTAGTTGGTATAAACCCTCATTTAGGGACTGTACGCCTGCTACTATGGGGCGTTCCTCTTTATGTATTTTGGGGGCAATATGAAAAAGGGGTACCCTAGGGTATTTGGGCAAGAAGTACTCCTCAGATTTAACTTCTAGAAGTCCTACTTTAACTCCCTCCCTAAAAATTTGTTCTAATTTCTTTCTACATTTATCTGTGGGGTCAGTAGTTAGGCGGATATACGTTAAGGGTTCATTTAGTTGTCTCAAGGCCTCTGCCTTATAATCCGTGCTATTTAGTATGACAATATTCCCCCCTTTATCGGCCCTACAAATGACTATAGTTTTGTCATCCTGGAGTGACTTAATAGCCTGCCTCTCTGAAAATGTGACGTTATTCCATGTGTGGTTACCTACTTCCCTTCTACGTGCATCTAGTTCTTTAAAGTCCTGCTCTACCAGGTGTTGGAAGGCGTCCACTCAAGGAGTGCGTAGATGGATGGGGTAAAAGGTGGATTTACCTCTAAACTTGTTACCCAGTAGCTTTTTACATTTGTTCCCAGATAGCCTGGTATACGTCCTGACGATGTATTCAAAGACTCTAGTACCTGTAGATCATCAAGGCACCACGCGTCTCTCCTGGAGTCTACATCTTCATCTCTATCACTATGGTTACCGTCAATATTATCTCTATTACACATATCAAACCACTTACGTAATAATATGTAGGAAACGGTTCCAAGGGAAAGAATGTAAGAAGGAGAGGTCGTTTTCAACAATCTATGTCTAGGTCTGATAGCGACCAAGACCTTACTAATGGAGAGACCTCTACCATCACCATGAATTCCAAGGACAGACACCCAAAGTTATGTTTCATCGCTACATCAACGATTTACTGTGGATATGGAGAGGCACAGATGAGGAGTTCACACAATGGATGAACACCCTCAATGACGAACCCCCCCCCCCCCCATTCCTTATGGTCAATACCTACGGTTAAGGAGGAATTGCTCAACGAAAGAAGCCTTTCTAGCGGCATCAAAGGACATGACCAATGGGTTCATACAAAGTGGGTATGGGAGGGGTACTTTGGAAAGTGCACAAATTCGAGCTAGCAATATGGACAGGGTAAAAGTCCTACAAGGTAAGGAGAAACGGACAAAGGAAAACAAAGTTGTGTATTTTACTACACAATTCAGCCCCCAATATAGGGACATTAAGAGAATCATAGGAAGGTATATGGAATAGGACCCCATAATTATAACAAAAGGATACAGGTGTGTTCCGAAGAGGGCACGAACTCTAGGTAATATGCTATCACCTAGTTCTTTTGATAGTAAACTTAAGAGGGGGCAATACTTGGCTAAAATATAAAGGCAGTTTTCCATGTGGAGCCAAGAGATGTTTAACATGTAGATACCTACTACAGTGGGACGAGTGTAAAAGCACAGCCAATGGCAGGATCTTAAACAGTATATAAACTGTAGGTCGGACCATGTAGTATATCTTATTACCTGCATCGTTGTGGTATCCAGTATTTGGGATACATGACCAGCCCCCTAAAGACTGAATGAGGGAGCATTTATGGGACATAAACATAAGAAGCCACATACAAACATGTGCCAAAATATCGTCCAAAAGTAATAGCATACAGATACAAGTGATTGTGCAAGTGTCTCTGATTAATAGGAGCCATGATAGCATAACTCCACTTTGTAAAGCGGAGGCTCAATGGATATTTTGTATGGATACAAGATCCCCCAAAGAGTCTGAACCAAATAGGGGATATATCATGCTTCTTAGATCGATAGGGCCCTATCTTTCCCCAATTCATCCTCCATTTTCGACCAAAACTTTGCCTAAATCTGTCCTTGGTTTGTCCCTCTGCGTTTTTCCGTATCTTATTCCCTGGTAAGCTATACAGTTTATACATAGTACATGTAACAAAGGATACAAAGTACTCTATAACCTTTTGATGATGTGCTTATGTAACATAAGGATGTACTGCTATTTGGGGTGTCTGGTACGTGCTATCCTGATAGGCATGGCTATGCTGATAGACAGGCTTTGCTGTCATATTCTGTCGGATAGCGCTCATCAGACGCTTTATGTCAATCTAATGTCGTCTTTGTTTTTTTAGGGGGTTTTCCCGCCTATAATTAAGGACGTGCATACGTCTGAAACATGTAAGGCTGTATCTGTACTGTTTTCTTATATGTAAGACACTTTGATGGAACAATAAAGATTGGATTTTTAAAGTAACCAGTATATTGTTTTATTCGGGAGTAGCAGCAATTTACCTTTCATTTACGAGTGCAGAGACCGTGGATCTGGCGAAGGATCCACGGCAGGCTGCACCCTGACCAGAAGGAACACGAGGTGAGTCGCTCTCCTCTCCGTGAGTGTATTTTATGTTCAGTGAACCATTTGTATAGACCGTTTATAAGATTAAAGCATGCAAGTTAAGTGAAAGGTTCAGGGCAAAAGCACCCGAACGACCAGTCACGCTAAGTGAATGCTTGTGTGTTATGTGCATAATCATACAAATGTAATTTGAAGGGGGTAGAATATATCCCCCCCCCCCCCCCTGTACCTATTAGGACCTACCATATTTACTCTGTTCAATTTAATTATGTGTGTTCTATTATACGTGTTGGCCTACATTATGTTAGTAGTAATATACGTGTTGGCCTACATTACGTATGTACTAATATACGTGTTGGCCTACATTATGTATGTAATATACGTGCTGGTCTACATTATGTATGTAATTTTATACGTGTTGGGCTACATTATGTAATTCGTAAAATGTGTTGGCCTACGTTACGTATGTAATATTATGCGTGTTGGCCTACATTACGCGCGGAATGTTTGGCTAGGAATACAAGTTGAAAATCTGGATGTTTCCATAGCTGAGGGGAAGGTAGCAACATACAGGGAGATTCAATAAAAGTTCTTATTGTTTAAAATGGTGCTAATTTTGCCCCAACCAATCAGAAATTACCGTATATACTCGAGTATAAGTCGAGGTTTTCAGGCTGTGAAAACAGCCTGAAAACTGAACCTCGACTTATACTCGAGTCAGTCACTTACTGGTGGAGGAATCCGGCTGCCGCGTCCACTGACGTGACGTCAGTGGATGCGACCATCAGTGGACGCGGCAGCCGGATTCCTCCATCAAGATGTCGGGGGCCCGGACTCTCCTGCAAAGGTAAGGCATTAGTAGTAGTGTAGTGTAGTGGCAGGGTGAGAAGATGGGTGCAGGGAGTCTGTAGTAGTGTAGTGTAGTGGCAGGGTGAGAAGATGGGTGCAGGGAAATAGGTTTTATTCCTGGGGCTGGAGGGGAGACTCTACCCTCGACTTATACTCGAGTCAATTGGTTTTACTCATTTTTGAGGTAAAAATGGGTACCTCGACTTATACTCGAGTCGACTTATACTCGAGTATATATGGTATGTAACATTTGAAAGCTAACATCTGATTGGTTGGTGCAAAATTAGCACCATTTTAAACGATAAGAACTTTTATTGAATAACCCTGATAGTGTTTAAAACAAACATTTTAATACTACAGTACAGGGAGCTGAACGAGACTGGGGGAAAGTTTATGGCCTGAACCACCATTTCCAATGCTGACGCTGAATATTTGCCATCATCAGTAATTTCCGTTGTGTCCATGCAAAATGACAAAGGCCTGATCACTACTGTACCAATGGGATTGGCTCTTTATCGGTTATGTGCGTAACCAGATTTACTCTGTGACTTTTGGTAGTGTGTTGATTAACCTTTTTGTTTTCTGAAGTGGTTTGTGTAGTGTTAACCATTTAGATGCCAGGACAGGGGTGCATACAGCCAGTGTGAGTCAAGAGTGATAGTGGGGTGTCCCCAGGGCCTTAAAACTGGGGTGATGTCCGTAAACTAGGAAGCATGTTCCCTGATGATGAAAAGTAACTAGTGTTAAAAACTTTAAAGATCACCATAGATATCACTTAACTTACCTAATGTTTGTGTTTTTACAGTTTCGGACTCCAAAACCCTGTACAAGTGCAAGTCCATAGCTACATGTGATCGGGAAACTATCAAAGCAGAATACGGTGGAATGACAAACTTCGAGTTTCAGTGCTGCCAAACCAACCTGTGTAACAGAAGTTTAACCATTGTTCCCAGCATGGCTCTGTTGCTCCTTCTTTCTGCAGTTTCTCTCCTGTTTTTCTCCCATTGATCCCAGTGTTGGAATTGGAGCCGTTTGCTCATTGTTTGAAAATTAAATTGCCCACGTCTAATGATCTCGGCTTCACTAACCACTGCTACTTTTTTTTTTTTTATGGCTACACCAGTATTCTGTATTTACATGGCTACATCAGTACTCTGTCCTTAGTACCTCCTCCACCGCAACAGCTGAAATATTTCTAGGACCCACCCTGCACACTTGCTTAGCTTGTAGTTTTCCAGATGCGTTCCTTAAGGAACATCAGAAGAACTTGGGGTTTATAAACAAGTATATTCAACTTAAAGGATTTTTTTTATTGCTTTTTCTATACTGAGCTAACTAAATGTAAGATGAAAAGTCCAGAGAATAGCTTGTCCAAGCCAGTGTTTGCAGTGAACTGATGAATAAATCGGTAGGTGGTTGATGGATAAGGCGTTAGGATAAAGCAGAAATCTAACAAAGTGAAGGAATGGAACTGATCTATAGTAACATTGGTTGGAACCTGCTCCTGTAATAAAGCTTCCTGTATTAACTGTGTACTGGCCTCACTGAATATCTTTTCCAATTATCCAGCAAGCTAAACACCTCTGCATAATAACTTTCGGAATCTCAGAATGATGTTGAAATTGTTTACTACACAAATGGTGTGAAACTGTAAGGCAAGGAAATATAAACAATAATAAGTGCTTATACAGATGAAATTGACATAATTACATTTCGAATGACAATTGGATAACACAAAACATTTACATACATTTCACCAACTGATTGCTACATAACTCTTGCTACATAAAACAAGATTACTTACAGGGAATCTTCCCATCTTCTCACCCTGCCACTACACTACACTACTACAGTACACTACACTACTACAGTACATCATAATGCTGCAACCTTACCTTTGCAGGAGAGTCCGGGCCCCCGACATCATGCACTTGATGGAGGAATCCGGCTGCCGCGTTTTAGAGTAATACAATTTAGAATTTTTTAGAGTAATACAATTTAGACTTGAAAAGAAAATCTAGGAATTTTTTCTCTTGTGCAGGTTTTAGGGAGGATTTCTCTATATTTATACACCAACCTAGGGATTCTAAAGTCTGAATTGTAGTCTTTATGTTTGTAATTAAGACATTTTCTGATTCTGCTCTTAGGAGCCAATCGTCCAAATATGGTATGATGGAAATTCCCTGTTGTCTGAGATAGGCCGTGACGTGTGCTAGAATTTTTGTGAAAACCCTGGGGGGCAATGGAAAGGCTGTAAACTAATAATGTTTTATGAGATTTTTGTTTTTTATTGCAATTCTTAAATATTTTTGATGACAGATTCTTATGGGAACATGTAAATAAGGCATCTTTTAAATCCAGGGTTGCAAGAAAGTCGCCTGGAAGGATTACATTTGCTGCAGATTTTACTGACTCCATTTTGAAATGTTGTTTTTTTAGAAAAGAGTTCAGATACCTTAAATTTATAATAGGTCTAAAAGAATTGTCTGGCTTTGGGACTAGAAAAAGGTTTGAATAGAGTCCTTTGAATTCTTGAGCCTTGGGAATAGGTATCAGGACTCCCTTTTGTACAAATTTTTGAATTTCTTGAATTAGTGCTTTTTGATATACTGGATCTTGACGGTTGGAGGATAGTACAAATTTTTCCTGTGGAAATGTTAGAAGTTCTAGGCTGCAACCCTGTTTGATTGTCTGTAATACCCATTTGTCTGTAGTTATTTTCTGTCACTGAAGAAAAAATAGTTTTAACCGACCTCCTATACCTCTGGCGTCATTGGGAAAAAAATCTACCTGATCGTCCCCTTCCTCTACTGTATCTAGACCTTGAAGCAAACATTGTTCTGTCTCTGAAGGGACGAAAGGATTTCCAATCACTCCTTCCTCTAAAATAATTTGGATTTCGATAAGGTCTTCTAAAAGATCTCATCCTGAGGAAGAGGGCGGAATTTATCCTCTGCTGTCCTGTCAACTAAAGAGTCTAACTGTGATCCAAATAGTGGGCCAGCTTCAAAAGGTAAATTACAGAGTCTATTTTTAGATGCTGCATCAGCTGACCACGATTTTAACCAAATTGCTCTACGTGCCACAGAAGAATAAGCTGCTGATCTGGCTGCTAAACGTACATTGGATAAAGAAGCATCACATAAATACTCAGTTGATCTAAGTAAACATGGTCTTTCACAATCTCCTCCATAGCAATTCCACTCTTAATACATGTTTCAAAATCTAAAATCCCCGATTTCAATACTTTAGCAACAGAAGCAGATGCTATGGATGCTCTTAATGATGCTATGGATGCTCTTAAGGAAGAAAAAAATTATTTTTTTAATGCGGCTTCTGCTTTTCTATCCATAAGATCTTAAAGTCCTGAACTGTCCTCCAATGGTAGGGTGGTTCTTTTAACTGTTAGTGCAACAGGTGGATCCACCTTAGGAGGTATATCCCACAGTTTTGACTCCTCTTGGTCAAATAGAAACATAGAATAAAAAAGTTTAGGCAGAAAGAATTTTTTATCAGGTGATTTCCATTCCTGAGAAATTAAATATTTTATAGCTTCATGAACTGGCAGAGAATTACTCTTTTTTTATTGCTCCAGAAAATAACCTAGAAGTTTTCTTAGGGGGTTCCTGGGGAAGATCATCCTGAAGGGACTCTTTAACATACAGTATTTTAAGAATGAATCTAATTCAGCTGTGGGGGAAAAAATCCTCTGATTCAGAAATTTCACCTTCCTCTGAAGATGAATGTTGTTTAGTATTAGGGACTGAGGGCCCTGGAACCTTCATCATTCTCTTGATCAGGTTGTGACTCCAATAAAGGTTGTTCTGAATCAAGCTCAGCAGAATTACATTCAATAACAACTTCTAAATTAATAGGTGAAATAGCAGAATCATTTCTAGATTTAAAAGTAGAAAAGGCTTCTTTAAAAAATGAAAAAAAAAATCCTGCATTTCTGAAGATTTACCCCTAGGAGTGTCTTGGAGCTTAGAAAGACATATTTGACATAATTTTTCAGGATAATCTTTAGGCATTCTGGCATTGCATCCAGGACAAATTTTTGATTTAACTTTAGCTTTGCCTTTAATACCAGGTGTTTCAGAAGGAACAGTAGGAGATTGTAGTTCTGATGGTTCAGACATCTAAAATAAATAACCAAAAAGAAATAGGTATAAACCATCTACCTATAAAAACTATATAATAATAATACCCCAAGCAGTAGTGGACTAATGCTTAACTCACGATTAGTAGAGCAGTAGAGGGCTTGCAGATAGCAGTCAGGGTCTAACACAGCCCAGAGGTAACAGGTAGCTCCAGTCATCAAGCAAGACTGGAATGCAAACTTCTGTTTGCTTAAAAACCCACGTGGTACGCGCGTCCTCTTCCGTCCCGTCGCAATGACATCACTGCCGTGACTGGAAAGCAGAAGTGGCTGCTGGTGCTGAGACGTGGAAGTGTCTGGTGGAACGCAGAAGTGTCTGCGCCTCTCCCATGCTAACCGGCAATAATGTTTTAAGTGTCACTGAGGAGGGGAACTGCTCCTTCGCCGGACAAAAGACGTGACTGCAATCCTCTCCAGGGGATACAGAATATTATGACCACCCTGCAGCAAATAACCAGCCCATTGAAACTAGCTTTAAAATAACAAATTAGAAGGGAAGCCCTTTCTTTTGATCTGACCTAAGGTAGGACTGAAAAACACTGGGAGGGTAAGGGGAGGGGCAAATATTTATAGAAGGGTCAGTCCTACCTTAGGGGAGGGGATATCTCTCTACTTATGCTGCCTTTGAGTGAACAGGAAATAGTGAATATATATGAATTGGCTTGTTTGTGCACTAGAATTCTCTTTAACATTACCCCCTTTAAGGGCCTTCCATGTATTAATTCCAAGATGCGTGTGATATACTGATTGCATTATGAAATTTGCATTGAATTTTCTGCTCACTAATCTTTCAGTATGCAAATGTCATATGTCCATTGTAACTAGATGCGGTGGCAACCTCACTCAGTCATTAGGAGACGTTGTGTAAATTGTATAGTTAAAGGGATAAAATGTCCTGCATTAATAAGCTGCAGGAGAGTTTCCCTTTTTTCGCTTAAAAAATATATAAAATTATTAATTATGGGTTAGACATTGAAAATACAGTTAAACTATTTTATGGAAAATACATGGACCACACGAAAAGAGTAAATCTCACCTTGCAATCTCAGGACTTTAATGTGATCATTCGTTTTGATTTTAAGTGATATGGCTGATTGTCCTGCGTAAGGAACCCTACATTTTAAAATCCAAGTATAGATTTAGCTAAATAGCTAAAGGTTTTATGTTCCTGAAATATATAGGTTTTAGCCTGAAGTTAAATTGTCTGGCAGTATCTGTGGAATATCTAAAGCTATGGAAGATGTTGGCGCTATATAAATCCACAGTAATAATAATAATATCTGTATTTCTTGTGTATGGAATTCTGCATTTATGTAACAAAGAATTGTGCTGTTATATATGCAAAAGTGTGTAGGTTCCAAAAATGTATCGTTTGTGGTGTTGATTTCATTGTACAAGGGTTTTTTGGGTCCAAAAAATGCATGTTCTCTTAGATCAAATAAAATTATGATTTGGATCCTGTTAGAGCTACTTGCTGGACACCTTTGTGCCGATAAAAGAGGTTAAAAGTCCGGACCATAATGCACCCTGAATGCCGCACTGCCATTCAGAGCGATAATAACAAAGCCGTCTGCTAATTTGGCCACCAAGAAAAAATTGCAATAAAAATAAAAAAAATACACAATAAATTTTTTTTCCAATCCCATAATGCATTGCACGATTACGTACCAACCAGTAGGGTTGCAAAAACCAATCACAGCTATTTTATTTTGTAACAAATGGTCTAAGATAATTTTAACATGTTGCAGGGCCCTTTATGATTTTAACCTAAAACTGAAATCCAACTGAAACTATTCAAGGAACTCCCATCCACAACAGTTTAATAAAATTCACAAGAATGAACATTAGCTCGCCGCTAAAAACAGTTCTGAAGATTTTGATAAGCATCGCTCACCAAAATAATCCTTAAATAAATGTGTAACATCCTATTACATAGTGACATCATGTTTTTCTTTGGTCCATTTATTTTAGTGGTAGAATAAATGATTTTCTCTAAAGTTTCCCATTACCAAATCCTTCATAACATAATCTTTTTAGTGAATAATAAAATGAAATAGAAACTGGTATAAAGAAATTATGGAGACCACTCAGTTTTACATTTTACAAGTAATAGATTTCCAAAGTAATAAAGTATAACTATTTAAAAGGCAAATATAAAAATAGCATCTACGCAAAGCTATCCAAGGCACAATGCCACACCTACTTTTGATATATAACCTACAAGGCCACCCCACCCCCCTACACCCCCCCATCACCATGATTGCCCAACCATGCTGCAGCACAAACCAGAACGCATTTTCCACTAAAGCCCACATTTTCTGCAACACAAACTGGCAAATGATCCCTAGAAGTCCAATCCTACTATAGCACAAACTGGCAACCCCCTCTGTCCCTATTAAATCCCATATATACTGATGCATCATGGAGGCCGGGGAGGACTGGCCCAGTAGGCTGAGGGGCAAATGCCCCCCAGGCTGGTCCCAAATGAAAAATTTGGGCTGCCATAGAAGCTATTAGTAAGTTACATGCTTGAAAAGCACAGCGCAAATGCCTCTAGTTCAAACATGGGCAAGGATCAGGAAACTCATTCTCCTTCAGATCATTTACCAGTCAGCCCTCAAGTTCATTAGCCAGTGTTAGTCATCCCTCATGTTCATTAGCATTGTTAGTCAGCCCACCAGTTCATTAGCCACTGTCATCAGCTCTCCAGTTCATTAGCCAGTGTCATCAGCCCTCAGGTTCATTAGCCAGTGTTGTCAGTCCTTCAGATGCCTAGCCAGTGTAAATCAGCCCTGCAGTTAATTAGCCAGTGTCATCAGGCCTCCAGTTCATAGACCAGTATTGTCAACCCCTTCAGTTCATTAGCCAGTGTGTCAGCCCTCCAGTTCATAGACCAGTATTCTCAGCCCTCTGGTTCATTAGCCATTTTAAGTCAGCCTTCCATTTCAACAATAGCAGTGTTGTCAGCCCTCCATTTCATTAGCCAGTGTTAGTCAGCCACCCATTTTCTTATTCAGTGTTTGCCAGCCCTCCAGTTCATTAGCCACTGTTAGTCAGCCCTCTAGTTCATTAGCAATGTTGTCTGCCCTCCAGTTCATTAGCAAGTGTTTTTCAGCCCCTCAGTTGATTAGCCAGTGTCAGTTAGCTCTCCAGTTCATTAGGAACAAAGGAAACTTTGACTTGACTTAGAAAGTATACCCAGGCGTGAGGTCTTAGCAATTCAGGTCCTCACACCGTGTACTTGTAAGGGGGAGGGGGACGATTTAGGACTACAATTGTCCTATAACCACATCATACACTTGAATATGTTGCAGGCAACAATGTAAAATAGGAACAATGGTCTTAAAAATGGGTGTAACTTAAATAAAGTGTGTGCAGAGTGGTTGTGGTTAAAAATATTGCAATCTACCGTAAAACGGGCACTTGGTTGTATTTGCCCCCCAGGCCAAAGGCCCCAGTCCTCCCCTGCATGGTGGCACAAATGATGGGAGCCCTACTTGCAGTTTGTGTTTGTACATGAGGTAATTTTTTTAGAAAGGCCATTTAAAATAGGTGGATTATAATAATTCACCCCATACTAAATAAAAGCATAATGCTTGAAGGGTCACAGAGGGTTATCCCCTTGTAATATTGTTAGAATGTACATCTTTTACTTGTAATATTGTTAGAATGTACATCTTTTACTTGGTACATTATCCACTTTTTTGCAGCTTCAACACTTTTTAACCACAATGGTTTAAAACACATTGGAACCTCTATAACTTTGTTCTTACTTGGGGCCATTCTTAATGGGATATGGATGTTGTTTTTCTTCTCCCCAGAGACACAAGGCTTAACAACTATTTTTATCCTTTTTATTTTGAAACTCTGTATTGTATGTCTATATTTGTACCATTATTTTCTGTTATTTCTCTATTAATGTATGCACTGATCTTCATATATAAAACCCAATGTTTTACCATAGACCACTGCTAACATCTACTGCTAGACACTCAGCCTGTGGGAAAAATGGCCATTTCTAAAAAATGCAGTCGGAGCAAATTGTGAAAACGTTTTATTCACCCATCAATACAAATGGCAAAGTTTCGAGCAAATCTTTGCCCTTTTTCAAGGTATTGGCAGAGAGAGTCCAGCTTTTAAAGAGATATTCAACTATTACATTTCTAAATTTATACCTTTAAGGAACAAGTGTAAACAAATTAATTCCTTCCCTGCTTGGCTTAATGCTCAGGTAAAAAGGGAAATGAAAAAAAAGAAAAAGGCTTTTAAAATTTTGAAATTGGAGGGAACAGAACAGGATTATAGGGAGTATAAAAGTTGTAATAAAGAGTGCAAGAAAACAATTAAACTAGCTAAATTAGAAAATGAAATACAGATAGCAGAACAAAGCAAGTTTTACACCAAAATGTTTTTTAAATATATCAATAGTAAAAAGATGAGGACTGAGAGTGTGGGACCATTATATAATGGGGCTGAGATGGTTATAAGAGGATGCAGAGAAGGCTAATGTGCTAAACCATTTTTTCCCCTCAGTATTCCTTGTCCTTATAGCAGGGACTGTAATAATATGAAGGGTATAAATGAGGACTTCTCCCTCTGGCTGATATGGTACAGAAGCAATTAGACAAAGTTAACATCAATAAAGCCCCAAGACCGGATGGAATACATCCTTGGATCTTAAGAGAGCTCAGTCGAGTTATATCTAGACCACTGTTTCTCATCTTTTCAGATTCACTTTTGTCTGGTGATGTGCCGCTGGATTGGGAAAAAGCCAATGTAATAACAATGTTCAAAAAAGGTAGTCGTTCCCAATCTGGTAACTATAGACCTGTAAGTCTAACATCAGTGGTAGGGAAGGTGATGGAAAGAGGGTTACGGGATCATATCCTTTATTTTGTCTCCAGAACTGATCATAGTAGTAGTCAGCATGGATTTATGAGAAATAGATTGTGCCAGACAAATTTAATTGGTTTTTATGAAGAAGTGAGTAAGAAGTTAGATTCAGGCACAGCAGTGGACGTAGTATACTTGGATTTTGCTAAAGCTTTTCATACTGTGCCACATAGACAACTAATGTATAAACTGAGGACTGTTGGCCTAGATAAAAACATTTGCATATGGACAGAGAATTGGTTATTGGATTGCAAACAGAGAGTGGTGGTCAATGGAGCTTCATCTATGTGGGCTAAAGTGGAGTTCCTCAAGGTTCCGTACTGGGGCCACTTCTTTTTAATTTGTTTATAAATGACTTAGAAGGGGGCATTGATAGCAAGGTCTTTGTTGATGATGCTAAATTATGCAGAGCTTTGGAAACTTCAAATGATGTGGGAGCCCTGCCGCGACTAGCGGATGGGGCGTCTGACCGCGGGGGGAGGGCGCACCTTTCTCCCAGAAGCCGTCCGCGTCCTCCCCCTGTGGGATCCGTAGGCGAGCAAGTCTCGCGAAGCGGCGGTGACTTAATCACGTCGCGCCGCGTGTGTATATAAGGCAGAGCCACGAGGTCGCTGGCGCCATTTTCCCTAGCGCCGGTGACCGGATAGCAGCTCATCGGAGCAAGGCAACAATACAGGGTGTTTAAAAATCAGTTTTAACAAAATCGGAGATGGAACAGGACCCAGGAGAGGGCTTGCAGAGAGCAGTCAGGGTCCCAATAACATAGGAGGTAGCAGGTAACTCCAACAGAGTTTGCAAGGAATGAACAGCAAAGTTCCGTCTGCTATATACACCTCGTGGGACGCTAGTACCGTCGCGATAACGTCATCCGCGCGACGTTGCAAGCCAATGGATAGTGCGTGTGGCACTGAATAACAGGAACCGCTGAGACCAACGGGCAAAAGAGGAGACTGCTATCCTCTCCAGGGGGTACAAGAAGTTATGACCACCCTGCAGCCAATAACCAGCCCATTGAAACTGGCTAAAATAACAAACTTGAAGGGAATCCCTTACCTAAGGTAGGACTGAAAAACACTTAGGAGGTAAGGGGAGGGGCAAAGATTTATAGAAGAGTCAGTCTACCTTGGGGGCGGGGATATCTCTACGTATGCTGAATTTGTGTGACCAGGAAAAAGGAGTTGGTATGTGATTGATTAGCAACAAGGCCCATAGATATTCTACTTGTTTAACTTTAGGGAGAAGTTTCTCTACCCTTTCTAGAACCCTGCATGGCCAGGAGAATTAGCAGGGTGGATAACTTGTTATACAGAGGCCTTCTAATAGGATAATCCTTTCATAATGTATATAGGTTGCTACTCATCCAGAGCCAGAATTAAATTCTGAACTGCAAAAAAAAATAAAGCAAACAGTAATTAGGACAGAACTTTCCTCAGTTACTACATTTTTAGTCTATGGTTCCCCTTTAACAATGAGAAGAAAGATTAAAGTGTACCGTCAGCATTTATACAGAAGAGAATGTTTTCCTTTCTAACGTATTAAAAGGGGGACGGAGTCTGAACACTCAGGGAGTAGGACGTGTGGCTGAGCTGCTCCTGGGCCTAAACATGATCTGAGGCTAAAAACCTGCATTTTTTAGTTGAAAAAACCCTCAGCTTTGGGTAATAATACTCCATCGGGATAAATGCCCCGACACAAGACGCAGAAACAAGAAAAACTGGTTAAAACTAAACTTCAACACTTCGCATGGCAAGGCACAAATAGGGCCTCTGAAGACATGAGGCCTCCCTGTTCTGGCCCATCGTTGGAGGATCAGATGGCTAACCCCCCTCCTGAAGGGAACCCAATTGATCAAGCCACCGGCTGTACCCTGACTGATCCCATGCAAAGGCTGTTGGGAGCGATTGGCAACTCGACTAAAATGTTCACCACAATGCTGCTAAATATTACGCAACTGCAACAGGAGCTCCAGATGACGCTAAGCAAGCTAGATGACCTGGAGAATCGCTCGCGCCAATGGAACCTGAGATTTATATGGTTCCAGGAAGGAGTGGAAACCCCGGACCCAACGAGATTTGTCGAAGGATGGATAAAATCCCACTTTCACAGTGAAGACCTGTCGGCTCAATTCAGCATCGAGAGGGCCCATAGGATTCCCGCCAAACCACCCATCTCCGGAGCCCTCCCAGGCCTATAATTGCTACGCTAAACAACGACCTGGTGCAAAACCTACATACAGGTAAAACATACCCCAACTCACTGGAGCTGCCCTAACTCCCCTGAACTTCTGATAACCCCTAGAAACTAAGCTATTGACTGCCTTAACCTGACCCCTTCAGTTGCCATAATCAAGGAAAATCACCTTGGGAGACCTGTCCGTGCAAACAACCACCTTACCCCCTGCCACCCCCTGCATTGCCTATGACTGATCTCCCGACCCCATCACCCACAGCGACCACCTTACTAATTTAGAACCAGCACAGTATCCACAAGCTAATAGCTTTATAACTTATCTACCAACCAAATGACCAAAGGTTCAACACTGTGGACAATGTTGTAGATAATATATGTAGATAATATACAACGGTGCCACGGACCAGGCGCATCTATACTGGGTGTGTGCCTGGCCTTTGAATGCCACAAACCTCTATGGTAAAAATCGATTGCTTATGCTGGAAACACTACACCCCTGATGGACTCAAGAATGGACGTTCCTGGTCGGTCTTCCTGCCCCCTCTGCCCCTTCTGCCCCTACATCTCATCTCACCTCATATGGTATTTCACTCTGGAAAAAGAACTGAACTGTTGTCCCATACGCATCAAGGACACCCCAGGTCTAGCAATACCCCAGTGGACTGTTGGCCAGCCTTGGATTCACCAATCCGGCTTGGTTGCCTTACTCTCTCCTCTGCTAACAAACATTGGTCTATATACTATATGATAGATACCTAAATGAGAACCAAGCAAGCCGAAACCTCCCTTTTGGAGAGTGTGTTTGTAGGGGGGGGGGCTGGCGAGACTATCTCCTCTCAGCAATCTTACACCCTAAGATTGCTAAGCTAATATATTGTACAATGATTAATATGAAGCATACTCATGTATTTGCTTATAGCTGCTATTGAAACACTTTGTGATACTCATCTACAAATTCCACTTTCGTTCTCCGCTATCCCTTTCTTCCCCCTCCTGGCCCAGTGTGCTGAATGTACACGCTGATAATCGTTTTCCTCTCCTCCTACTCTTATTTCCTCTAATGTCCCTATTAACTATGAAGCTTTGACAAAGGATATTGAATATCTAGGCAATATGTAATAATGATACCTACGAATGTACACTATTGAATATACTTAAGCCATTAAGTTAAATAAATGTCAATATATGTCAGCTGTATTAACCTAAACTAACCTAAATTGGCTCCACGTCGGGGTGTCGGTGGGTGAGGTGGGCGGTCAAAATCTACCAAAGGTTGTTTTATGGTATAACTATGACTTTGAGTGCTATAAATGCTAATGCCTTTGTGTTTGTATATAATGCAGATACTAAATGTTATAACCAGCTCTTCTATGTATTTCTAATTCTTGTCTTCACACTGTCCCCTCCCTCAGTGCAAGAAACCTAGACGCCGGTTTACGTCCCCCCCCCCCCAAATACTTCTTCTCCCATCTTTACTATCCCTATAAACCATAATATCTAAATATGGTAAACTAAATACTTGTATTGTGTGCAATAATGATAGATACAAATGTCTGCTGTTGGCCACACTGGTACCTCCCAATTAAAACACTGCTATAATATACACAACACTGAATAACTTATGTGTAGGAGCCTACCCCAGGTTGACCCTCCCTGTGCCGCTGCCCCATCTCCCCTCCCCCCATGCTATCCCTATGCTATGTGATGAAAAAACTCTGGAAATTGGAGCCCGAGGCCTCTCGGGAGCCACTACCAGCAGATCTGATGGCTTACCTTAACCCTGCCCTCAAGTCATATCCCCTATGTATTGCTCTTACAATTTACGTACCATCCTGGTGAGCCAACCTCAACATGCCTACCTCCTCCCCCTCTTTTTCCCAATCCCCTCCTAGTGCGCTACCTTATGTATTGATTGTCTTGACCACTTAAATGTCTCAAAAACTTCTTAAAACTCTTACTTGGGATGTTAGAGGACTAAATAATCCAGCAAAAAGACTGGCAGTGTTCTCTAAAATTAGATCCTTCCAGGCAGATATTATATGCCTACAAGAAACCCAACTTCTTCCCAGTACTTCTCACTATCTCTAAAGACCATGGATTGGCTGGACTGCCCACAGTACACTCTCCTCCCATTCATGTGGAATCTCAATATTGCTAAGCAAACAACTGAGATATGAAATACAAGAAATGAAATACTTATGTGTCGCTTTGACCATAGAATCCATTTGGTACATAATAATCGGTATATACGATCCACCCCCTGCCCAACAAAGACCTCTAAAGGACGCCCTCCCCTTTATAACAACTTACCTACAAGCACACGTAATATGTCTGGGAGACTTTAACGCCCTCATGGACCCCTCCAAAGATAGACTACGACCAACACTACAGACATCAACCCCAGCCCTCCTCTCCACTGTATAACCTTGTCAATGAACTAAACTAGGGTAGACACATGGAAATCAAGGCACCCATATACACAAGAATTTACATGCCACATATTTGTTAACAAAGGATTATCCCCAAACATTTTAGATATTCTACACCTGCCCCGAGGCATATCAGACCACTCTCCAGTATTGCTCAAACTAGAAAACCCATCCTCACACCGACCCAGCAACCGTCCATGGCGCTTCCACCCCTTCTGGCTCACACTCACCCCACCAGAGGATGAAATCCCAGAACAAATAGAAACATATTTCCAACTCCACATTAATCATCCCAACCCAAATAACACATGGGATGCTTTTAAAGCAACTCTGCTTGGGTACCTACAATCCAATATGTCACATATAAAGCGTACAACCTCTGAAAAAGAAACTGAAGCATCACACACCTTGCAAAACGCTGAATCCAACTATGTTAACAACCCCACACCTGTCAATAAGACTGCTTGGCAACTAGCACAGAACTTATGCAACACAACTATAATGGAAAAAAATGCAAGAAAAGAGTTCTTCACCAAACATGGCCCATGGCCCAATAAACCAAAATGTGATACATCAAATTACTGACCCCCAGGGCAACTCAATTACGGAAACACAGGTAATCCTTCAATGTTTCACCGCATACTATACCACAATATACCAATCCCAACTAACCCCACAAGAACCAATGACAGAACATTTTCTAGATAGAGTGGACTTCCCACTGTAAAAAGGCAGGATGCCCTCCTCCTAGACCTGGACATCACTATAACTGAAATTAATGAAGCCATACAGAGCATGGCTACAGGCAAAACACCCGGCCCAGACGGAATCCCTGTTGAAGTATTTAAAAGATACAATGAACAAATCCCACAACATTTATTCACACATTCAACTCAGCCTTCCAAACCAATAACCTCCCTCCCTCTATCTATGAAGCACATATTATTCTACTACTAAAGACTGGAAAGAACACACTAAATGTGGATCCTATCGACCAATATCCTTACTTAACACGGACTATAAAATCCTAGCCAAAATTTTAGCCAACCGCATTCAAAAAATAATCCTGAAGTTGATACACACTGATCAAACGGGTTTTATGCCAGGTAAATCAACTTCTATCAACATTAGGAAAACCCCAGAGGGATCCGACAAGGCTGCCCACTATCCTCATACTTATTTGCCATAGCCATAGAACCTCTGGCAACAATCAAACTCCGTACGCACCATGACATTACCGGCCTTACCCTGGGACAACACACATCTCTCCTAAGCCTTTATGCCGATGATATTATACTATACCCGGCGGACTCCGACTGCTCACTATGCACTGTATATGATATAATTACAAAATTCGTCCCCCCATCAGGGCTATACATCAATTGGAGCAAATCTTGTTTGTTCCCAATAGACCAGGATTGTGTACTCCCACCCATTGCAAAGCATTTAGCCCCAGTAACTGATTCCTACATATCTGGGAATCAAGATTACGTGTTCCCCAGCACAATTTTTCTACCTAAATGTAAACCCATTACAGTATTAGATTTGGTATCAGCTAAGATTAGAATCTGTCAAAACCTACCCATCGCCCTTATTGGACGTATCAATTTAATCAAAATCATTCTACTCCCTAAACTTCTATACATCTTCCATCATAGCCTGAGCTATATACCACACCAATTCTTTAAACAACTACATAGTCTTCTAATCCATTTCCTCTGGGGAGCAGGCAGGAGCAGGGTTCGCCTAAAATCATTACAAAGACCCAAAACACAAGCAGGACTGGCATTACCAGACTTCCACCTATATTATTTAGCCTACCAACTCAAATATTTCAAATCCTGGCTCCTGCCCCCTCTAGACACCCCTAACGACACACCATCCACTCTATACGATGCAGAATTCCTTTTATATGATTACTTACCGACACCCCCCTAGTCTTCCTAGAACAACGTACTATCGATATCCCAGGGGGAGGCACAACCCTCCATGTTCAACAATTTAAGGTATGGAAACGAGCGAACAAATTCCTTGCATTCAATGGCATCCCTGAAGAAATGCCACTCTGGCATAACCTCCAAAATTCCCCAATCTCGTTTTCTTTCCAGATGCCCATATATTAGAAAGGCAAAAAGTTACCACATTTGAACACATCACACAAGATCAACAACTAATCCCTAACACCAACTTCAAACAAACCTTCAACACACCAGACAATTTGCTCTTTAGATATCTTCAACACAGATACTGCCTTATATCAGAATTCCAATCCTCAATGATTCCAGTAAAACAACATCCAATAATCTTTACAAAGCATTGGTAAGGCCTCATTTGGAATATGCAGTGCAATTTTGGAATCCTATGTACAAAAAGGACATCTTTGAAATAGAAAGGGTTCAGAGAAGGGCAACTAAATTAATAAGGGGATTGGGGGAGCTTAAAAAGATAATAAAGAAAGAGAGACAGAAAAACAAAGAACAGAAACAGCCAAAAAAAAACAGCAGAAGGGTCAAGCTAGGTAGTACAAGGGCACAAAACCCAAGAGCACTCCAACTGCATATAAATACCATCCAATAATATACGAAAAACTGAGGGCTAATACGCACCTCATCAATGAATAATGGTCTGGAGGTGGACACACTATATATTAAAAAATATATCAAACAGTCTTCATTATTATTACCCCCCTATCCATTTAAATGCACACACAGAAAAACACCATATAAATAAAAACATATAGGCACATCAGTTCCATAGGGAACAAGAAATGAGTATCGGCAGAATAACCCCTAGCAGGAGTATAAAGGGAACAATTACTATAAATCAATTGACAGCCCATAAATATGAATATGGAACATATCCAGTCCTAATAGTAAACCCCAACACAAAGGCCCAGCTTCAAAAAAAAGCTGTTTCTGCAAACAAGGAATGTTGCAAGTTACTGGTATTGATACATAGAGTAGAGTTGATCCAGGGAAATTTCCGATTGCCACTTGGAGTCAGGAAGGAATTGCCTTCCTCTGGATCAACAGTTAGGCAGTAAATGAGGATATTGCTAGATAGGTTGGACTGGATGGACATATATCTTTATTCAACCTCAAATACTATACTATATGATACTATACATCTGGGATACGTACCATAGGGTATCTGGGATACCTACCATAGGGAATATCTGGGATACCTACCATAGGGTTCATCTGGGATACCTACTAAAGGATACATCTGGGATACCTACCATAGGGTATATGGGATACCTACCATTGGGTATATCTGGAATACCTACCATTGGGTATATCTGGGATACCTACCATAGGGGATCTGGGATACCTACTATAAGCTACATCTGGGATACCTACCATAGGGTACATTTGGGATACCTACCATAGAGAAAATCTGGGATATCGATCCTCCTTCTATTGTGTCCCGCAGGGGAAGATTAAAAAGAAGGGGTTGCTGCTGCCTCATAGTGGTGGCTGTGACAGTGAGTCTTCTTTTGCATGCATTTAAATGTAGTATATGCATATGCATTGCAACCATATTACCAGTGTTAGGCTTCCAAACATGGTAACAGTGTCTGTATGCCAAGCATGTTACCAGTACCAGGTTGCCAAACATATTTCCAGTATCTATGTGTCAAGCATGTTGCCAGTGCGAGGATGCCATATATATATGCCATATATAATGCCATGTAACCAATGCCAGGTTGCCAAACATCTGTGCCAGTGTCTGTGTGGCAACCATGTTACCAGTGCCAGGTTGCCAAGCATAGTACCAGGGGCATAGCTAGATACCATACATACAAAAAATAGAATTTTAGTGCACAAACAATTCTAATTGCATATTGGCTACTTCAGTATTTCAATAAGTTGACCAAACTATTTTAAGCCCAGTCACCACGTCAAGGTTGCTTTCTTTAACTGGGTCCTAACCTACTGGTACTTGCCTATTTGGCTGCATGAGCTGACAGCTTCTCCTGTGTGGCCTGTATGCTTGAAGCTGACTCTCTAGTTTAAAGTACTTTGCTCAAACGAGCACATGACCTAACTCTGGGTGGAGTGCAAATTCCCAGAAGGCTTGTTAAAACCTTCAATGTAACACACAATATATAGAAGATTGGGCAGTTGTACGTCCATATTAAAGTGCAACTAGAGACCAAAAATACAATATATACAAAAAATAGAATTCTAGTGCATAAATGGAGGTATATGCAATTAGAATTGTTTGTGCACTAGAATTCTATTTTTTGTATGTATTGTATTTTTGGTCTCTAGTTGCACTTTAATATGGATGTACAACAGCCCAATTTTCTATATATTGTGCATAGCTAGATACCACAGAAGGGCCCCATAGCAAGATTTTAGATGGGTCCTCCACATCAAAAAAAGTTTGGTGCAGTTCAACCTAACCTGACCAAACTACAGCAAGTTTTTTTTATAGAACATGTAGTTTATAGAACATGTAGTTGTGTAGTTCAACCACACAAACCCCTTTTTAAATTTTACTTTAACCTGGGAGTATCTTTGAAAGGTTTAAGTAAAACGAAAATGGGGTTTGTGGGGCTAAACTATGTGAGGTAAAATTGTTCTTAGGGGGGTGGACATGCCAGCAGGGGACCTGGACAGGGCCCCCTTTGGCTCCGGGCCCCATAGTGACTGCTATGGTTGCTATAGTGATCCCAACGCCCATGCATAGTACCATGTGCCAAGTACTTTATATTACAAGTGCCAGTTTGCCAAATATAGTACCAGTGTCTGTGTTTGTGCCAAGCATGTTACCAGTGCTGGCTTGCCAAGTATTTTGTCATTGTCTATGTGCCAAGCACACAGTGTCTCTCTGTGCCTTTGTTTGTCTGTCTAGCTCTCTATGTGTATGTCTATCTATCTGTCTATCTATCTGGGGGAAAATGTTGGAGCTATATTTGCATATTTTAACGTGTGTATGTGTGTGTTTGTTAAACTGTATGTGTTTAAATGTGCTCTTGTTTATATGTGTGCTAAAGTGTGTTAGTTTAAGATGTGTGTCTGTATTAGTGTGTTCAAGGGGGCGCCAGTAATTTTAAGTTAATCTTGTTGCTTATCCCTTATATTATATATACATAAATTTATATTTTTACGGAGATTGCATTGAGTTTTTAGGAGCAAGTAATTAGGTGGGGGTATATAACACTATTACACATAGGAAAGGTCTATATGTATGTGTGTAATTATCACTATTTAATTAAAATCACCATAAGAAATAACACTATACAAAGTATAGTACTACTACCTACTACTGAATTACAAGACAAATGATATACAATTAATAAAGTATACTTACTTTCCAGTTTGAATGGAAAACTCAAAACAATAGGTTAAGCCACACCTCCAGGATTTCTACAGGGTCTCCATGTAGACACTAAAAGGAAGTGGAATTTTGCACATTGTGGCAGGATTGCATGTCACGAACTTACCTGCCACTCTGGAGAATTTAAAAACCGGCGTCCTCCTGGACCCGGTGCCCGATAGTAGCGTTAGCTACCTCCCTGGCTCCTTGTACTCACCTGCCTTGGATCCTGTTCCTCTCCTGCTCCAACTACTTACCTTTACCGCTCCAGAGACTTTACCTACCTTGCCTGCTCCTGTGACCACTTACCTAGCCTGTTCCTGTGCCTTACCTTGCTTGTTCCAGTTCTCCAGCATCTTGAGTTTCAGTTTCCAGCCTACAGTTCCCACAGCACCTTGTTCCAGTATTCAGCCTACAGTTCCCAGCGCAACCTGTTCCAGCATCCAGCCTACAGTTCCCAGCAGCACCTTGTTCCATATTCGCCTACATTTCCCAGCAGCACCTTGTTCCATATTCAGCCTACAGTTCCCAGCAGCACCTTGTTCCAGAATCCAGCCTTCTGTTCCACAGCGCTCTGTGTCCTGCATTTTCCAGACTATCCGCCTCCTCCTAAAGCGTACTTGTAAGTACCCCGGCCTCCCGGACGTTTATTACAGTACTATCGGGCCATGGAAACGCCTGAGGGGGCTATGGCAGAGTTGAGTAAAACTCTCCAAACTTTGTCCAAACGCATGGACATTTTTAAACACCATCAGGGCCAGTTGGCTCAGTTCATGGATACCCTCGCTGTCCGGCTACCCCCAGCTTCTGCCTCTACTCCGGGTTCTACGCCGCCTCCTTCTACGTCTGGATCCGGTGATCCTTCTCTTCGGAGAGAGCCCCGCATACCTCCGCCCTCACGGTTTGATGGTGATGCCCAAGCCTGCCGTGGATTCATTAATCAGTGCCGAATCCAATTTGAACTTCAACCATCTCATTTTGCATCGGATCGTGCAAAGGTTGGTTACATCATCACCTTGTTGGAGGGCAATGCTCTGGCCTGGGCATCTCCCCTATGGGAAAAAGACGATGCTCTAGTCAATAATGTTACCGACTTTCTGAGTATGTTTCGCAAGGTCTTCGATGCTCCAGGAAGAACCTCTGCTGCCTCCTCCCGTTTGATGCAGCTCTACCAAGGGTCTCGTTCTGTGGGTCAATATGCTATTGAATTTCGTACCCTTGCCGCGGAGACTTTCTTGAAACAATGAGGCACTTACAGCAGCCTTTTGGCAGGGACTCTCTGATCGCCTCAAGGATGAATTAGTATCTAGGGAATTACCTGTCCCATTGGAAGACTTGATTACGCTATGCATCCAGATTAATACCCGCTTTCGTGAAACGCCAGCAGAAGGTCTGCAGCTCGTTCCAGCTTCCCTAAGACCTTTCCTAGCCTGCTCAGACCTTTCCGCAACCAATATCTTCGGTTGAAGAGCCGATGCAAATTGCGGCACTCATCTGTCTCCTGAGAAAGTCACGCCGACGTACTAATGGACTTTGTCTCTATTGTGCTGGGCCAGGACACTTTGTAAGAAATTGTCCCCAGAAGTTGGGAAACTCTCATGACCTAGAGTTAAGGAGGAGCTCCTTCTAGGTAATGTTAAGTCTCCTGCCAATTTGAACCACTGAAACTCTTTCTACCAGCAACTATCACCTTTAATGGTAAAACTTTTTCCTCCCAGGCCTTTGGTTGATTCCGTGCAGCTGGAACTTCATTGATTCTACCTATGCAGCACAATTGGGGCTTCCTCTCCTTCACTTGCAGCAACCTCTTCGAGTTCTGGCTATTGACAATAACCCTTTGGCTTCTGAATTCATCTCCAAATCTACTACGAAGTCCTATTTCGCATTGGCATATTTCACCAAGAACATTTTGTCTTTTCTTGTCATCCAAAGCACTCCATCCCCTGATTCTCGCACTTCATGGCTCAGATTACACAACCTGTTATAGATTGGTCTAACAATGAACTCAAGTCTGTGAGTCCTTTCTGTTTTGAAAATTGCTTTTCTACTCATTGCACCACCATTACCTGTGAAATAATCTGAGAAAGATCTCCCTGAATGTTTCATGATTTCTCTGAATGTTTTGGTAAAAAGTGAGCTGAGAAGCTACCACCGCACTGATCCTACGATTGCCCCATCGATCTTCTCTCAGGTACTATGCCTCCTCGGGGACGCACATACCCCCTGTCTCCCTCTGAAACCTAGCCATGAAAGAATACATTACTGAACATTTGTCTAGGGGTTTCATACAACCTTCCACTTCCCCTGCTGGAGCTGGGTTCTTTTTTGTGTAAAAAGACAGAGGTTTACGACCCTGCATTGACTACCGTGGGTTAAATAAAATCACAATAAAGAATCGGTATCCTCTTCCTCTCATCTCTGAACTGTTTGACCAGATAAAAGGGGCTAAAATATTTACCAAACTGGATCTTCGGGGGGCATACAATCTGATCCGTATACGCAAAGGTGACAAGTGGAAAACAGCCTTTAACACTAGGGACGGTCACTACAAATATCTCGTAATGCCCTTTGGCCTTTGCAATGCTCCAGCATTATTCGTGAATGACATTGTCCGGGATATGTTGGGAATCTCTGTAGTCGTTTATCTCGATGACATTTTAATCTTTTCTCAAGATCTGCCCTCACACCGCCTCCATGTTAAACAGGTGTTACTACGTCTGAGGGAGAAAAGCCTATATGCCAAACTGGAAAAGTGTCTTTTTGAGTGTTCGCAAGTACCCTTTCTGGGCTACATCGTATATGCGCAAGGTTTCCAGATGGATCCTGTGAAAGTTTCGGCCATCCCAGATTGGTCTCTTCCTATGGGAACCAAAGCTATTCAAAGGTTTATTGGCTTTGCCAATTATTACAGACAATTCATTCAAGGGTTCTCTTCTATAATTTCTCCGATATTAGCCCTCATCAGTAAAGGTGGTAAGCCTCATTCATGGACCCCTGCAGCCCTCGAAGCCTTCAAACGACTCAAGGAAGCCTTTGCTGATGCACCTGTTCTAGTACATCCAGATCCTAGTCTTCCCTTCTACACCGAAGTTGATGCCTCGGACTTGGGCGCAGGAGCTGTCCTTTCCCAAAGACAAGGCACTAAAAGGAAACTCCATCCCTGTGTTTATTTCTCTAAGAAGTTTCTACCCAACGAGCGAAACTATGATGTTGGGAATAGGGAACTTCTTGTACCTATCACCATCCTTACTGACCATAAGACCTCGAATACATCCAGAATCTTAAAAGGTTAAATCCCTGTCAAGCACGGTGGTCCTTATTCTTTTTCCCGATTCAACTTTGTTATCACTTACCAACCTGGTTCCAAAAACAAAAAAGCTGATGCCCTTTCCAAATCATTTGTTGCTTCCGACTGTATTAATCAAGATAAGGGCTCTGTTATCCCAACCACTAAAATCTTCGCCGCTGTATCTCCTTAACTCTGTTCCAAGATTCAAGCCACACAAGATTCTGCTCCTCCAGACACACCCTCTGGCAAAATCTTTGTTCCTGTTTCACTTCAGAAAACTATCCTTCCTTATATTCATTGTTCCAAGCAAGCCGGGCTTCCCGGTGTTAACAAAACTTTTAATATTCTTGCCCGTTCCCTTTGGTGGCCCAAAATGAGAAAAGATATTAAAGACTTTGTTCAAGTGTGTACCAACTGTGCTCAATCCAAATCTCCTAAAACCCTCCCCTGTGGCCTTCTTCAACCTCTCCCCATTCCGTCCAGACCTTGGACCCATCTATCCATGGCCTTCCAAGAGAAACACTGTTATATGGGTGACAGTAGACCGCTTCAGCAAAATGGGCCATTTTGTTCCCTTCCCAAACTACCGTCTTCGACGAGTTAGCTCACTATTTATTTTGCATATCTTCCCTTTCATGGACTCCCTTCTGAATAGTACTGACAGAGGTACTCAATTTGTTTACAATTTTGGAGAGCACTTTGTAAATCCATGAACATCAAGTTAATTTTTCTTCGGCTTACCACCCACAGTCCAACGGGGCTCACTGAACACTAACCAGTCTTTGGAACAATATCTTCGTTGTTACATTTCCTATACTCAGGATGATTGGGCTGACCTTCTGCCTTGGGCTGAGTTTGCCCATAACAATTCACCTAATGCTTCTACTGGGAAATTTCCTTTTTTATGTGTCTTTGGGACAAAGCCTAGATGTTTTCCTCAAGATTTTCTTTTCACACATGTACCCGCTGCCAATGACTCTGCGGCCCAGATGACCGCTATCTGGCATGCTACGGAAATCAGCCTTCAGAAATCTGCTTTGGTACAAAAAATTGCAGCAGATAGGAGACGTAGAGAACCCCCAGTTTATTCTGTCAGAGATAAAGTGTGGCTCTCCTCTGCTCATATTAATCTACGGGTTCCTTCCTCCAAACTGGGACCCAAATTTATTGGTCCTTTTCCTATCCTGGAATTAGTCGGTCCAGTGGCTGTTCGCCTCCAACTTACTTCCAGCATGCGGATTCCTAACGTGTTTCATATTTCTCTCATCAAGCCAGTGTGCTCTAATCAGTATTCCACATCTTTACTCCCCCCCGTTCCAATTTCCGTTTATGGTCAGCAGGTGTTTGAGGTCGAGAAGATCTTGGACTCTAGATTCTTGAGGAGGTCTCTTCAGTATTTGGTCCACTGGAAGGGTTTTGGTCCGGAAGAAAGAGCTTGGATTAAACATTCAGATTTGCACGCTCCTCGTCTAGTCAGAGCTTTTCACAGGAGTTTTCCAAGGAAACCTGGCCCGTTGGGTCCTGTGGCCCCCCGTAAGGGGGGGTACTGTCTTGAACTTACCTGCCACTCCGGTCCCGCGCCGCACTGCACTTCCGGGTGGGCATCGTTGAAGACGTCATGACGTCACGTCGCCGACATGCCGGGAGCGGTGCGAGAATTCAAAAACCGGCGTCCTCTTGGAACCGGTGCCCGATAGTAGCGTTAGCTACCTCCCTGGCTCCTTGTACTCACCTGCCTTGGATCCTGTTCCTCTCCTGTTTCAACTACTTACCTTTACCGCTCCAGAGACTTTACCTACCTTGCCTGCTCCTGTGACCACTTACCTAGCCTGTTCCTGTGCCTTACCTTGCTTGTTCCAGTTCTCCAGCATCTTGAGTTTCAGTTTCCAGCCTACAGTTCCCAGCAGCACCTTGTTCCAGCATCCAGCCTACGTTCCCAGCACACCTTGTTCCAGTATTCAGCCTACAGTTCCGAGCAGCACTTGTTCCAGTATTGAGCCTACAGTTCCAGCAGCACACATTGTTCCAGTATTCACCTACAGTTCCCAGCACACCTTGTTCCAGAATCCATCTTCTGTTCCCAGCAGCCTCTGTGTCCTGCCATTTTTCCGGACTATCCGCCTCCTCCTAAAGCGTACTTGTAAGTACCTCAGCCTCCCGGCCATTTATTACATTGCCTAGATCAGTTTTCAGATCTGCAGATTAACACCATTAAGTCTGGATACATATAATACTAATCATATGTCCCAACTAAGCATCTGCTTTGTGTGAGAGTACTGCCAGGATAGATGATTGTTGGTCACAACAGTGGCTGCAGCCTTCAGTGCACGTGACAGACCGATAATGTGGTCCCATAGGGAACTGCATTATCGGCCATGATTTACTTACTGACCTGTTTGTCTGATATGGGCAACCAAACTCGGTCGCGGCTGGCTGCCCCACACCATCAGATGTTTCCAGCCGACTGATCCATCAGTTGGTTACTGGTGTTTACCCAGCCTTGAGGTTCGTGCAAACTTGCGATCGCGGGTGCTAACCCATGACGCACCATGTGTACGAACGGCCGATAATCGTGCCATGTATGGGCACTTTATCGGCTAAAATGGCCGTTCTGTCAATACACAGCACAATTATCGGCCGTAACGGTCGTTCGTACACGTCAGGTTACTTGCGATCGCACTTGTGTACAAACCTTTAGACTTCATGGATTATAACTGCCAGGTAGATGGTATTTGGAAGTGAGTGCAAATATTGTAAAGTTTATGCTCTCTG
Organism: Hymenochirus boettgeri; assembly: GCA_019447015.1. Lineage (NCBI taxonomy): Eukaryota > Metazoa > Chordata > Amphibia > Anura > Pipidae > Hymenochirus > Hymenochirus boettgeri. The sequence continues at coordinate 145,995,607 of CM033475.1, read as the reverse complement.
GGCAAATCTCCCATACAGGATTTACCAGAGGCTGTGCGATTTTGAGTGAATCTCACCCGCACATAAGTATTTTATGCCAGCTATTAGCTGGTGTTAAATACTTACATGTAAAGAGGCACACAACCTCTGGTAAATTACTTTGCAACGGCCTCACGAGTGCCTCTTCCGGTACTCGCAAAGCGAGCATTAACGTTGTGCCAACTGATCGACCCATATAATGCTTCCCTAATCCAATAGTCTAATAGCTATTGATGTAAGGGAAGGGCAGATGAATCACTTGCAAAATAGAGAATGCTGGGATTTGTAGTTTTCAAACATGTGAAAGGTCACAAGCGTAGGCTGTATTCGATCTACACAGATGCTACAGGATATTAAGAAAAAACTTGAAAGTTGAAAAGAATTGTGGTTTATAAACACGTGAAAGGTCACAGGTTAAGCACGCCTGCTCTATACCACTAGGCTGTATTACATCTAGACACACGCCTTTGCCACAGGCTATAAATAAGATACTTTGCATGTCCTCATCCATCTCTTTAAGTGAGAAATATGTGTTTATATGTTAGATTATTAGGGCAATGCTCTTATAATAACATGAGGTACCGTCTGTTATAAGAAGGTTCTATTTCATTTTATACTCTGTGTGGAGCTTTTAGCTCCTCTATCCACACCTCTCCCTAACATGTATATTCAATCAGTATTTTGTGTTACCAAGTCCTAACCCCATAGTGACTGTAAATTTGGAACTTGTTGTGGTAATTACTAATAAGTATGAACCTTGTATGTTAATCAGGATACTGTATAGGATTTAAGGTGGCTATACATATATCCAATCTTACTTACCCAACCAAGCACTCCTGCAATATTAGATTGATCCTGCCGGAACCGCCTTTCCCATTCTTCTATGCCACAGACAGGCGGTTCCTGCAGGATCGGTCTAATGTTGCGGGAACGCTCGGTCGGTAAAGTAAAATCGTATATTTGTATGGGCTGCTTTTGATTGCCCAAAGGTGCTGTTTAGATTGCCTGGGTCTGTTCTCAGAACTGCAGGTTTATTCCACATAGATCCTCTATATTCTAGCTGGCAGGTAGTATAGGTAAGGGAGGATATAAGTGTGTGTTTGTTCATTTAATATGATGCGATTGCTTGGGTTATTTTCAGGACCTTCAGATTAATTTTATTATTGCCCCCTGGATGTTTCCTGGTGGTTCCTGTGAGCACTGCATCTACACATAGCAAAACATACAAACAGAATTTCCACTGTGCACCAACGGGCACACTTTTGCTAGTATTTTATTAAATATATTAATAATGCTACATATAATAGAAATATAGTATATGTAAAGTGAAAAAATAAACTTTCTGGGCGATGCATTAAACGAACCCTAACCGATGTTATACCAATTAGCTGCACAGCCAAGTAAACAAAATTTTACCTGAGTAGCCACTGCAAGAGATGTAATTGACTTGCCCTTGTGGGACTTTTTGCCCCAGCTACAAGCTGGCGTTAAAAGTTCTGCAAAGACATATCAGAATACACCATGACCCTCTAACATCGCCGGTGACATTGCACCAGTGAGCCAAAGGTGGCTCTCGTTGCATACATTTATATACATCCACACCCAATTTAAGCCATGCTCATATTAAGCCATGCCTATATGTGTTCGGGTTTGCGATAGAAAAAAGGTGGCAAGCCTACTCACAAAGTCAGCCCCCGGGCCACCAACATCCACACTTAAGGTTACCCCAAAGTCAGCTACCAACACCCCCCCATCACACACCCAACCTAATAAATATATTCCATTCCTCTCACTCACCCACAGGGCTTAAGAGATAAACACAGCATCAACACCCTACCCAGCACTCCACTCTTACATAGGTCTTACACTGTCCCAACCACTATAGACCTATACTAACTGAGTTGAAAAGCAAGTCTGCCACTGTCCAATTCTAATCATGGCAGTAGGCTGTAGCTTTCCTGACTTTACCTTACCCTCTATAGTTGTCCTTTAAACTAAGGGACACATGACACATCTACCATCAACTAAACTGTCAAGTGATAGATTATGACTGAGTACAAAAAGAATATTCTACTGTATTTTAATAGAAAGCCAACAATGAGAGCAGGGATGTCCAACCTGCAGCCCTCCAGATGTTTGAAAACTACAACTCCCAGCATTCCTTGGTTTCTTCTGCAATGGAGGAATGCTGGGAGTTGTAGTTTTTAAACAACTGGAGGGCTGCAGGTTGGGCATCCCTGAATTAGAGTATGCCTGCACAATTATTTTGTTTCCAGAATATATAGGAGACTAGATGGCGCACAAAGCTATAGTACCTAATCACAGGTTTTAATTCAGGAAACACAAATGATTTTTTTTTATCACTTGCCATTTCCTCCACAGATAAAAACTTGCAGACAAAGTAACTTCAAATCGTGAAATTATACAAATAATAAAAGTTTAAAAAGTGCAAACATTTGCATAACAAAGAAACGTGCAGGGGAAATACAAGGGAAGCTGTTCTCTTTGAAAGAGAGACATTTATTTTGTTTGCTACAAAAAGAAACTCAACAAAAAAAAAGTATTTTTTTTGCCTTTTAAATGGAATTATTTCTATATTACTATTACTATTATTTAATACATTATTGCCTGGATTGCCAAAAATGAGCTAGAATTTGCATACAATTTTCTTTTGTTGTTGTTCACGATGGATGAATAAGTTGAGTGATTTGGACAAACCGTGGTTATTTTTAAGATTTAGGTTATTAATGTGCTTTGTGTATACTGTATGTATGCGTTTCCATGTTTCCTAAAGGAAAACTAAACTAAAATAATATATATTATTAAGGGCTCTGGATTCTTTTTTCTTTTGCAAGACATGTAGAAAGGTCCATCTCTGTTACACGTTTCTCGTCTTTGCTGCTTTTTAAAGGTTTCACTTCCTTCTGCCCCATACTCTGGAAGCACCTGCTGAACCTTTACTGAACCTAAACCCAGAAGAGATCAATTATAAAAGTGTGGCGCACAGTTGCTTGATATTTGTACAGGAGTCTTCAACTTTGGCCATTGTAAATGCATTCTCCAAGTGGCTTACAGTCACTTTTAGAACCTGTATTTTACTATATGATGGCGGGTTACTTAAAGTTTCCTTCCACATACAAAAAATGACCTACATTTTTTAGATATATCTGGCATGCATGGTTAGCTGTTACTAATCTCATGTTAATAGGAGTTGCTGTGTGTTTATCATAAGTCTAGTGGCCTCTAGGTCCAGTTGAGGCTTTTACCGTCCTTATTATAAGAAGCGAATATTGTTACCTACTGTACTTTAAGGGAATAGACACAATTTCGGCACTCGAGGTGCAGCACCAGTTCAAACTGACAAGGATGGATATACAGTCTAACTATATTTTCTGCTCACAGGCACGTTTTGTGATTTGATCTCACGTGATGATTGTTTGCCAGTGTATTCAGATGGGGCAGGCCACAATGTTTGTGCTCTGATCTGTTATAGCATGTGATCACCATGTGCATGTGCTATGATAACAGAATATTTGGGAAACTGCAATTACGTGTGTGAAATGCATTGCAATCACTTTTTCCACACGTTATCCTGCGTTGATAGTGTTGCCTCAGCCTAGGTGGGAGGACCAAAGGTTTAGTAAGGCAGACCTGTGTGGTAAAAGGTTGCAGTGAAGCTGTTCTGTAAAATGCTTGCACAGAAGATCTCTCAGCGCTAAGAAATAAATACCAAATTCTGTGAACCAGTGGATACAGCGTGCCAGCATAATATACTATAAGGCACCACATTTTTAACATGCAAAGGCGAGGGTAGTGTCTGGTTCCAATATAAAGCTGGGTACACACCTGAAGATTCTTCGCCCCAACTGACCGTACAACTCCAAATCTACATACAAAGTCCTATTCCGCTTTGGCATATTTCACCAAGAACGTTTGTCTTTTCTTGTCATCCAGAGTCCTTATTCTCGGACTGGCTCAGATTACACAACCCTGTTATAGATTGGTCTAATAATGAACTCAATTCTTGGAGTCCTTTCTGTTTTGGAAATTGCCTTTCTACTCTTTCTACTCATTGCACCACCATTACCTGTGAAAATAAATCTGAGAAAGATCTCCCTGAATGTTATCAAGATTTCTCTGATGTGTTTTGTAAAAAGCGAGCTGAGAAGCTACCACCGCACCGATCCTACGATTGCCCCATCGATCTTCTCTCAGGTACTATGCCTCCTTGGGGAGGCACATACCCACTGTCTCCCTCTGAAACTCTAGCCATGAAAGAGTACATTATTGAACATTTGTCTAGGGGTTTCATGCAACCTTCCACTTCCCGTGCTGGAGCTGGGTTCTTTTTTGAAAAAAAAGACGGTGGTTTACGACCCTGCATTGACTACCGTGGTTTAAATAAAATCACAATAAAAAATCGGTATCCTCTTCCTCTCATCTCTGAACTGTTTGACCAGATAAAAGGGGCTAAAATATTTACCAAACTGGATCTTCGTGGGGCATACAATCTGATCCATATACGCAAGGGTGACGAGTGCAAAACAGCCTTTAACACTAGGGACGGTCACTACAAATATCTTGTAATGCCCTTTGGCCTTTGTAATGCTCCAGCGGTGTTCCAAGAGTTCGTGAATGACATTTTCCAGGATATGTTGGGGATCTCTGTAGTCGTTTATCTCGATGACATTTTAATCTTTTCTCAAGACCTGCCCTCACACCACCTCCATGTTAAACAGGTGTTACTACGTCTGAGGGAGAAAAGCCTATATGCCAAACTGGAAAAGTGTCTTTTTGAGTGTTCGCAAGTACCCTTTCTGGGCTACATCGTATATGCGCAAGTTTTCCAGATGGATCCTGTGAAAGTTTCGGCCATCCAAGATTGGTCTCTTCCTATGGGAACCAAAGCTATACAAAGGTTCATTGGTTTTGCCAATTATTACAGACAATTCATTCAAGTTGTCTTCTATAATTTCTCTTCTATAATTTCTCCAATATTAGCCCTCATCAGTAAAGGTGGTAAGCCTCATTCATTGACCCCTGCAGCCCTTGAAGCCTTCAAATAACTCAAGGAAGCCTTTGCTGATGCACCAGTTCTACATCGAAGTGGATGCCTCGGACTTGGAGGCAGGAGCCGTCCTTTCCCAAAGACAAGGCACTAAAAGGAAACTCCATCCCTGTGCTTATTTTTCTAAGAAGTTTCTACCCAACGAGCGGAACTATGATGTCGGGAATAGGGAACTTCTTGCCATCAAGCTGGCCCTCGAGGAGTGGCGTCATCTATTGGAAGGCACCTCTGTACCTATCACCATCCTTACCGACCATAAGAACCTCAAATACATCCAGAATCTTAAAAGGATAAATCCCTGTCAAGCACGGTGGTCCTTATTCCTTTCCCGATTTAACTTTATTATCAATTACCAACCTGGTAAGTGAAAAAAAAAAGCGGACGCCCTTTCCAGATCATTTGTTGCTTCCGACTGTATTAATCAAGATAAGGGCTCTATTATCCCAACCACTAAAATCTTGGCCTCTATATCTCCTCAACTCTGTTCCAAGATTCAAGCCGCACAAGATGCTGCTCCTCCAGACACACCCCCTGGCAAAATCTTTGTTCCTGTTTCACTTCGGAAAACTATCCTTCTTCATACTCACTGTTCCAAGCAAGCCGGACATCCCGGTGTTAATAAAACTTTAAATATTCTTGCCCGTTCCCTTTGGTGGCCCAAAATGAGAAAAGATGTTAAAGACTTTGTTCAAGTGTGTATCAGCTGTGCTCAATCCAAATCTCCTAGAACCCTCCCCTGTGGCCTTCTTCAACCCCTCCCCATTCTGTCCAGACCTTGGACCCATCTATCCATGGACTTTATTGTTGAACTTCAGCCTTCCAAGAAAAACACGGTTATATGGGTGACAGTAGACCGCTTCAGCAAAATGGCCCATTTTGTTCCCCTCCCCAAACTACCATCTTCGACGGAGTTAGCTCAACTATTTATTTCTCATATCTTCTGCTTACATGGACTCCCTTCTGAAATAGTATCTGACAGAGGTACTCAATTTGTTTACAAATTTTGGAGAGCGCTTTGTAAATCCATGAACATCAAGTTACAATTTTCTTCGTCATACCACCCACAGACCAACGGGGCTACTGAACACACTAACTAGTCTTTGGAACAATATCTTCGTTGTTACATTTCCTATACTCAGGATGATTGGGCTGACCTTCTGCCTTGGGCTGAGTTTGCCCATAACAATTCACCTCATGCTTCTACTGGGAAATCGCCTTTTTCGTGTGTCTTTGGAATGAATCCTAGATGTTTTCCTCAAGATTTTCTTTTCACACAAGTACCCGCTGCCAATGACTCTTCGGCTCAGATATCGGCAATCTGGCATGCTACGGAAATCAGCCTTCAGAAATCTGCTCTATTACAAAAAACTGCAGCAGATAGGAGACGTAGAGAACCCCCAGCTTATTCTGTTGGAGTGTGGCTTTCCTCTGCTCATATTAATCTACGGGTTCCTTCCTCCAAACTGGGACCCAAATTTATTGGTCCTTTTCCTATCCTGGAATTAGTCGGTCCGGTGGCTGTTCTCCTCCAACTTCCTTCCAGCATACGGATTCCTAACGTGTTTCATATTTCTCTCATCAAGCCAGTATGCTCTAATCAGTATTCCACATCTTTACTACCTCCCGTTCCAATTTCCATTGATGGTCAGCAGGAGTTTGAGGTCGAGAAGATCTTGGACTCAAGATTCTTGAGGAGGTCTCTTCAGTATTTGGTCCACTGGAAAGGTTTTGGTCCGGAGGAAAGAGCTTGGATTAAACATTAAGATTTGCACGCTCCTTGCCTAGTCAAAGCTTTTCACAGGAGTTTTCCAGGAAAACCTGGCCCGTTGGGTCCTGTGGCCCCCCGTAAGGGGGGGGTACTGTCACGAACTTACCTGCCGCTCCGGTGCACTTCTGGGTGGGCGTCGTCGTAGACGTCATGACGGGCGGCGCGAGAATTCAAAAGCCGGTGTCCTCCTGGACCCAGTGCCTGATAGTAGCGTTACCTACCTCCCCGGCTCCTTCTAATCACCTGCCTTGGATCCTGTTCCTCTGTACCTATTACTTACCTAGCCTGCTCCAGAGACTTACCTTGCCAGTTCCAGAGACTCTTTGCCATACCTGCACTTTTTACTTACCTAGCCTGCTCCAGAGACTTACCTTGCCAGTTCCAGAGACTCCTGCCATGCCTGCACCTATTACTTACCTAGCCTGCTCCAGAGACTTACCTTGCCAGTTCCAGAGACTCCTTGCCTTACCAGTATCCGGCCTTCTCTCCAGCAGCTCCTAGCCACCATTCCTCTGCCTACAGTTCCCAGCAGTCTCTGGTGTCCAGCTCTGCAACCCCACCTGCCATCGGAGCGCCTCCTCCTAAAGCGTACTTGTGAGTACCCCGGCCTCCCAGCCGTTTATTACAAAAGGTAAGTAGCCTCTGAGGCAGGGTTGCCAGGCGTTTCAATTTGGACTGGATTTTCAAGACTGTAGGGCCAAAATAGAGAGTCCCATAGTCAGGGATGAAATCCCATCCAAGGAACAGACCTGGCAGCCCCGTCCCTGTAATGCCCACTCCCTCTGTAATGCTCATTCCTGTCCCTGGAACACCCTTATCGCCTCTGACCTGCCCACCTTCCACCCTTTAACCCACCCATGCAATGCCCTCACCAGTCCTCCTGTTCCACCCCTGCCATGCCCCCTCCTGCTCAGGCGCTGGGAATATCTGGCAACTCTTCTCTGAGGGTACATTAGATTGCCAAGAATACTTAAAGTTGCGCTCAATACACTAGTCTTGTCCCATCCTCTTGGGTCCAGGGCCAGGCCTCTGCAGGCCCTTCTGACAACTGAATAAGGTACCCCAAGATGTGGGTACATAGCATTTTAGGTTCTCATCCTGGATATATCAAAGAAGGGGTATGATTTGGGGGGTTTAATGCCCTGTAATGTTTCCAAAACATTTGCAAAAGGTAAAACAAATTAGCTTAACTATCTAAACCATGTTGTTGCAACTGGAATTTAAACTCTGTATATTACAAAATCCCACAATCAGACACACATATGCACAGATGCAATTTTAAAATTTTATTATACATTTTTTGAACCAACGCTTCAGTAACCATGCATAGGAGGAACAAAAACTAACAACAGGTAAATTTGCATACACATCTCGACTATTCAATACCCAATACCCCTGTGAATAGATAAATTACAGTTTAGAGAAGGTTTTCTCAAACCATGTGCCCTGTGAAAGGCACATGGTTTGCCAGAAGTTTGCCTGAAAAATGTAATGTTTTCATTATCTGAATTTTCCAATATTTTTTGTTCTTACTAAAAAAGTTTATATTCAGATTATTTTACAACATACACAGTAAATGTTACTGTTAAACTGTAAAAAACACTATATTTTTCATGTAAATTTATCATTAAAATGAGGCAGAGTGAAAATTATTTATCATACTGTAGATCACCACGATTGGGAGCATGTCTTCATAGAGACCTATTAAGAGGGGAGTGGCAGCGGAAATAATTTTCTCCAGGTGCCACTACCTGTGCTCCTGGCGTTAAAAAACAGGTTACCAGGTGCTCCTGGCGTTAAAAACACAAAAATAAGAAAAGGTTTGAGATTGGGAACCAACCAGTGGATTAGAGAACAGTGATAAATGTAGTAAATGAAAACATGCATGCCTGGTAGGTAAAGGCTAAGGTTCAGATTAATGGCAAATATACCGTTCATCTAAACCTAGCCTTTTGTTGGTTAGGGTTACCAAATCATTTGCTGAGTCCAGAATGCAGTTATTATATGTAATTATCAGGGCTACACTGATTGACGTGTTTTTAATAGATGCCTTTTGATTCTCCTCTGATCTGGCAACCGTGTCACACTTTTTTTAAGTGTATGGCTTGTGGTTTGAGATTTGTGATACAAAAGCTTGTCTAGTATGTTTCTGAAATCAATGAGAGATCATGAGAGATAGAGCTAAGATTTTGGAGAAAATTGCACATTTAAAGTTGAGGAAATGTGAAAATGGTTAAGTAAGGAGGAGATAATATCTATTATATACTTAATGGACCAATGTTATTGTACAATCTAGGGCAGTGATATCCAACCTGCGCAAGCGGCCAACCCACAATTCTTAGCGTCCCATGCAGACCCACGTGTGGGGCAGGGCAAGGGGCTGGGTTTAGACATTCCAGGTTGTGGTATGTTGGCTATGTCAGGGCAACACCAACTGCCTGGTCACTGCATGGGGGGCCACTAGTGAACCCCTGATCTAGGGATTGTAGCCATAATATTTGTAGCAATAAAAATGTACGGCAATGAAAACAGTCCAATTTCATAGTTGGTCACCACACGATACAATTATTACACAAAATTCAGCATTGTGGGGTCATATCATAGTGTGGCTTCTCTTAAAAATTACAAGTAATTCATAATTTTAATCCACAGCTTAAAAAAAGACACATTAACAAAGCATGGAACAAGATTCCAGTGTTGGACTGGACTGTTGAGGCCCACCAGGAAATTAGAGACCAGTTGAGGCCCACCAGGACGAGTTTAAGGGTCCACCAAACATTTCATATCTCTATTATCATACATTTGACCTATCTATCTTACTCCTATTAACTCATTTATTAAAAAGTATTTCTTAATGTCCATTTGGCTCTGTATTTCAATTTTAGCACTTTTTTCTTTTTCTTGTGAGAATGGGCTATGGGCCCACCAGTGGATTTCCCTGTAACCCTGTGGGCAAATCTGACACTGATTAAGCTAAAGAGCTATATTTTTAAAAAACTTTTTTTGACATTCCCTTTAAGGCAGAAACAGCAACAAAACAAGCAAAAGCAGCATGACCAAGCCACAGCAACAGCAAAGTTGAAAGCTTTGGGAAAAGCTGCTACTGGAAGTGAACCGGACAGAGGTAGATTAGTAGATTCTGAATATCTCCTTTATAGGACTAAAGATTATGTCTTAAAGGAAATGTTCACCCTTAAAACAAAAATTTTGTCAATTGTCAGCTACCTGCCCCCAACCCCAACGGATATATTTTGCTTTCTTACCTGCATTACTAACCAGATATTAAAGGATAACTTTTGTCCCCATTCTGTCAGAGTAAGATGACCCTTCCCTCCATGCAGTCAATCAAGGCTGATTGCTGACATCACAACCAATGACTGATTGCAGTTTCGAATGCTGCCTCCTCTGCGCCCACACACGCTTATTAAAAAAGGAAAAATCTTGGAGCAGAGGTAGGAGGCAGATTCCTTTTCCAGAAAAGAATAGATCTTGCCATATATACTTTACCTTTAAAATAATTCTGAAAGCCTCGGCTTATACTCGGGTCTGGAGCAGCTGGACAAAATTACATAGCCCTAGGAAAAGCAAAGCTGTACACAGAATCCTCTTGATTTCGGTGGGTTAGGCAATTGTTCACCTGCTCACTCAGATCTGCCCAGACTGCAAGGAAAATGGAGGAAAAAAAACAATAGAAGTAACAGGATTCAACAAACAGGCTACACAGAAAGATATGCAGGGTATATCTGTGTATGGGAATTTCTATGGGACTTTCTATGGGAATTTCTATAGGACTGTGTTAAAAGTAGGCAACAGGAGCTTGGGAGTATTAATACGTGGCTAGGAGGGTGGTGTAAGTAGATGGGGTTTGGGATTTTTAGTGAAATGGGATGACTTTTCTGTTGGCTACAGACTCTTTAGTAGAGATGGACTGCACCTCAGTGATGATGGTGCAGCTGTTTTGGGGGGAGAAGTGCTATGGCGTTGGAGAATATTTTAAACTAGGTATGGGGGGAGGGTACATTGGACTACACTGAATTAGATAGAGGAGGCTGTTAACAGGGGACCAATAAGATAATGGAGGGAGGAGATGTAGAGCATCGAGGAAAAGGAAGAATGTACATTCAAGTATGGAAGTAAATTAATTGATAATGTAAAATGTATATTTACAAATGCAAATACAAATGCCCACCCCCAACCGCCATAAAAATTCTAAAAAAATCCTTTGATGTTTACTTACATTACTTACTTACTTGTCCCTCGTTCCCACACCTATCTTCTCAGCTGGCAGCCACGTCTGTGATCGGCCCCTCTCTGCTGTGCCTCGTTAGCAGATAGGGAAAAAGATATTTGCGGGAGCGAAGGGACTGTAAGTAAATATCGGAATGTTTTTTATAGTATTATTATAGTGGTTGGGGGTGGGCAACCCTAAGGATCATTATATTAAAACTATGTTTTCAAGTGGAGATGCCCTTTAAAGGGATATTAAACTATTACATTTCTAACTTTATACCTTTAGGAAACAAGTGTAAAAAAAATTAGGTCCACTCTTGCCTGGCTTAATGCTCAGGTAAAAAGGGAAATGGAAAAATGGAAAAGGCTTTTAAAAATTTGAAATCAGAGGGAACAGAACAGATTTACAGCGAGTATAAAAGTTGTAATTAGTAGTGCAAGAAAGGAATTAAACTAGCTAAAATAGAAATTTAAATACAGATAGCAGAACAAAGCAAGTCCAGCCCCAAAATGTTTTTTTTGTTTTTAAGTATATCAGTAGTAAAAAGATGAAGACTGAGAATGTGGGACCATTAAATATTGGGACTGAGATGGTTATGGAGGATTACAAAAAGGCAAATGTGCTAAACTATTTTTTCCCTCTATATTCACTACTCCTTATAGCAGGGACTATAATAATATGAAGAGTATAAATGAAGAATATTAACTCTGGCAGAGGATATGGTACAGAAACAATTAGACAAAGTTAATATCAATAAAACCCCAGGACCGGATGAAATACATCCTTGGATCTTAAAAGAGCTTAGTCTAGTTTTATCTAGACCACTGTTTCTTATCTTTTCAGATTCACTTTTTTGGATTGGAAAAAAAGGCAATGTAATACCAATATTCAAAAAAAGGTAGTCGTTCCCAGCCTGGTAACTATATACCTGTAAGCCTAACATCAGTGGTAGGGAAGGTGCATGAAACTTTGTTATGGGATCATATCCTTGACTTTGGTCGTAGAATACCATGCTGTAATAAACTACTGCAATGGTATTCTATGGGGATCGTAAATCTACGATTTCGTCATTGTCAATTTACGATTAGTATTGGTAATTTAGGATCGTATTGTATGTTTATGATAAAAATTGTAAATTTTTACGGTATTATGAAAGTTTTGGTAAAGGGCAACTAAGGGGAAAAAAGTGATTTTAAAGCATGGAAGTTTCTGCAAGATTTAAACTTTGACAGCTCGCTGCTCATGTGTGTGGCCATCCATGGAGATAGGAATTGCATTTCCTACTTCCCTGAGATAAGCAAAATTTATTAGAGTAAAACAGGATGTCCCACTTGCAGTTCTTCAAATGAAAACTACAATTCCCAGCAGTCCCCTTCATGCTCTCTGCAACATCAAAGGGCTATCAAACATCTGAAAAGACACATTTCTGAAAAGACACAAGTCGTACATTCTTTCTTGATCCATTGAATGTAATCCTTTTCAGTATTTAAGTAAGAGATTGAATGATAATTAGTATAATAGAAACAGTGCCAGCTGTTTTTTGTCTTTGTTGTAAGTAAGACACTTTTACTCCATTATAAAACAGCAATACCTACTATTTACTCTGGTGACATATCACTCTCACAAGGTAACCCTATATAGGGGGTCTGACACTGTTAAGTAGAAGATTAAAATTGATCTATTTTGACATGACTATAGCCTGGATCGTGGCTGAAACGCTATGGTCAAGTTTATGACACATCTTTATCTAGTATGGTAATGTTAGCACCATGGTAATGGCACCCAAGAAAGGTGGAAATTGAAGTCTTCCAGTCCACAAGAAAAGCTGCACCCTCCAATCACTTCAGGAGCTGATGTGGCTAGTAAATGCTGGATACATACATACACACACTTGTATACCCACTATTTGAGTAAACTTTGTCTCCTTTTTTCTAGGGTATCTGGATTTCGAAGTCTTGAAAGGTCTAAAGTGCTCCACCTGCCTTTTCTTCACATCCACAAGAAAAGCTGCACTCTCCAATTCCATCAGGAGCTGATTTTGCTAGGAAAGCCTGGATCCACTACGCAATCAAGTAAGAAAGTTTTGATTCTTACATACATATACACACACTTGTACATCCAATATTTGACTAAACTTCATATCCTTTTTTCTAGGGTATCTGGATTTTAAAGTCTTGAACGGTCTAAAGTGCTCCACCTGCCGTGTCTTCCCATCCACAAAAATTCTGCACTCTCCAATCCTACCAGGAGCTAATGTGGCTAGTAAAGGCTGGATCCCCTACGCAATCCAGTTCTGCATTCTTACATACACACACTTGTACTTCAACCATTTGACTAAGATTTGCTTCTTTTCTTCCAATTGCTTTACTGATTATTTCTGTTCCAGTGCAAAATCTGCTGTACTTTCCATGAAAAACAAAATCTTTAACTCAAGCTGATTCAAATGGCAAACACTAGATGATTCAAAATACACACACTTATATACCCACTAGACAACTAAGCTTCATTTCTTTCTTTTCCAGGGTGTCTACTAGAGATGGCTGGTTCACGGATCCAAGACGGATTTCAAAGATCTGCAAACTGTGGATCTCTCGGATTTTCCGGAATTCCGCTTTCTAAATTTTTTCTGCGTTAGAAAATTTCTAAAAAAAATCGAGAAATTTCGAAAATCTAGAATTTTCGAAAATAAAATTTGAATTTTCAAGGAATTTTCGAACATTTGGCAAAAATGATACAGTAACTTACTTTAAATGGCCCTGGGAAGTGGTCTGGGGAACAGACAATCATATTCTTTCTGAAAGAATCTAATTGTAACCAACTCTGATTAGTTACAATCAGAATTTTCAGAAAGAATCTGATTGGTAAACTAACCACATTCTTTTCCTGTCAGAATTGGTTTCAATCAGGTTCTAATCTTAAGGTGCCCATACATCTATAAGATTTTACTTACCCGACCGAGCGCTCACCCGATGTTCCTTCGATCCTGCCGGAACCGCTTCTCCCGATATTACATTCAACCGACATGCGATCGCAAAATGAATGGGATTTTGCGATCACATGTCGGCCGAATATAAGATCGGGAGAAGCGGTTCTGGCAGCATCGATGAACATCGGGTGAGCGCTTGGTCGGGTAAGTAAAATCTTATAGATGTATGGGCACCTTTACTGTAACCAATTCTGATTAGATACAATCAGATTCTTTCAGAAATAATCTGATTGACATACTAACTAATTTGCAGATTTTCTGGAATTCTGCTTTCCAGAAATTTTCGAAGATCAAATTCACCAATGGCAGCTATTTTTACCCGTGCCAACCCCCTGGGTATAAAAGGCAGCTAGACAGGAGCCACTTTGTCAGTGTGTTAAAGGGAATTTAGTGGTGACCTGACAGTGTAGGAGTTGGAGAGTTTTTCTCTACTGCTTTTTGAGCTTTCTGTGTGTGAATTTTAGTGTGGTGGACTAGCACTTGTTGTTAACCACGCCTGTGTTCACACAATTTGGGACCCAAAAGTCCTTTTCAGGACTAAACCCCCCAGCCCCCTTATAAGTTTTTTGGACAAATTTAGTGTTAGGCCTTTTAGAGGTCTGGGGGCCCTATTTAAAGACACACGGTATTGCAATTTAGTGATACAGTGCATTATCGATAATCGTTAATTAACAAACCAATTCTGGAGGACCAAGACAGTGGTATGGATGCTAAAATGACGCGTCAGCCAGTGCTATGTAGCCCCTCCATTATAGTGCATTTCTGGCACTGTACGTGCCGGGTGCCCATTGGAACGCTTCAAATCCAGGGGTAATCGCAGGATTTTTAAGGGGGGGGGGGTTCTGAAGAAGCACAGTAGGAAGTCCTTGACTAGAAATGGACTAGACCCGAACTTGAACCTGAGCTTTAAAGGGTAACTGTGGTCCAAAAATGACTTTAGGTAAATTGACAGGAATTGCTTTCCTGAGGATTTTTGCTAATTACTTTCATTATTTATTTTACATAGTTTTGAAGATATTTACATTTATATGTGTGATATGGGAGCAGCATCACCACATCCCCTGCACTTCCTGCTTCCTGCTCTGAAACCATGGGATAGTCCCTCTTTCCTGTGTCTCCTCCTCCTCGTGGACCCCCATGGCCCCTCCCCTTGCAGACTCACCCTGGCCCCTTCGCTTGCAGCCTTCTGTGGCCCCACCCACTCATGGGTCATTTGGTCCCACCCTTTGCAGACCCATCAGGGCCCCTTCCCTTGCAGCCTCTTGTGGCCCCTCCCACTCATGGACCCCGTGGCCCCTCCCCTTGTAGACCCATCCTGGCTCCTTCCCTTGCAGCCTCCTGTGGCCCCTCCCACTCATTGGTCTGTGGCCCTGCCCACTCATGAGCCCCGTGGGGCCTCCCACTTGCGGGTCCTGTGGCCCCAATCACTTGCAGGCCCCGTGGCCCCTCCCCCTTGTGGGCTCCCCACTTGCACCTCAGACCAATACCACCCCTGCAAAAGCAGCCTTTTTTAGCAGAGAAAGAATCAGCAGTTGGGAAGGGTCAGCAAGTGGGAGGCATTAAAGGAGAAGTAAACACAATTTTTTATACTCCAGAATCTGAAAACAACCCCCTTAAAAACACCAATAAGCTATAAAATCCCACTTCAGTAAATTGTATTAAAGTAAATGTATGCCTGTTAAGAACTGGATGATGTATCTGTGTGTATCTGCAGTGTCAGACCACACCTCCTGACCTCAGTCACATGCTTCCTTGCTTTATCTGTCCTGTATAGGGATTGGCTGGAGATTATTAATAGGTGTGACCAACTGTAACAAGTTTCTGCCATACCTACGGACTGAGCATGTGCAGAACATAATGGTCGTTGACCAAACTGTGTGATACTAGAATGCTGTGAAGTAAAGCACAGACCATATGTTATTTAGGTAAATTTCCCAGCGCCCGTATCAAAATGAGAGGTAAGACACAGATTTTTGGATTTATATCAAGGTGTTCTGCCTTCTGGTTCAGTGTTGTTCTGTGGCTTTAGTTGTCCTTTAAAAAAAGCCATGCTGTGGGCTGTGCTGTTCTCCCCACCCCCCCTCCTACCCTTCAGTCATGCACTGAGCATGTGCCATCCGGAAATTAGAGGAGGTATCTGCTGTAGTATTTCTGACCGCAGATTTAGACTATTTCCCAGTTCACAGAGCCATGTACAGTAAGTTACTGTTGCTATTTTACCTTATATTTAGGCGGATATATGAGAATTTTTCCGAAAATCCGCGAATCCGCAGTGGAACTGATTTTAGCAGTTTCGCCCATCTCTAGTGTCCACTAGAGATGGCCGAACTATATAAAGTTCGGTCTGTTTTCGAACTTTCGAACTTCAGAGAAAGTTCGAATTCGGACCCATTCAAGTCTATGGAAGAGTGATAGTTCAAAAAGTCAAGAGTAATTTACAGCTAAACTAACAATGGTAACTTACTGTAAATGGCTGTGGCACCTGGGAAATGGTCTGGGGAACATGTCACTGTCACCAAAACTTTTTAAAACATTTCCTGAAGACAGGCGGGCAATTGTCGGGTTTTGCGCAAGCTACATTCAACGATACTTTCGAGGATTATCGAACGAACGATCCTTCCTGGGTTAGCAAACGGTACATTTGAGTATTATCGAATGAAGGAACGATCCTTCCTAGGGTTAGTGAATGGTACATTCGAGGGTTTGCCTAAAGGAACAAACGAACGATCCTTTCTAGGGTTAGCGAACGGTACACTCGGGTATTATCGAACAAACAAACCTTACTGGGTTAGCGAACGGTACATTCGAGGGTTAGCGAAAACGAACGTACCTTCCTAGGGTCAGCGCC
The DNA here is from genome assembly GCA_019447015.1 of Hymenochirus boettgeri. Lineage (NCBI taxonomy): Eukaryota > Metazoa > Chordata > Amphibia > Anura > Pipidae > Hymenochirus > Hymenochirus boettgeri. The sequence goes on along the minus strand of CM033475.1, from coordinate 145,978,688 downwards.
CGGTACATTCAAGGGTTAGCGAAAACAAATGGTACACTCTAGGGTTAGCGAACGGTCTGAAAATTCGACAATTATTGAATTTATTAATAATTATCGAAAATACAGCCGCAAGTCCGAAAAACTAACTAGTTCTAGCACGAACTAGTTCGAATAGTTCGAGTTCGTCCGAACTCGGGCTCGAGTTCTAGTCCATCCCTAATGTCCACATTTAGAGACAAATACAATTCATTTCTGTTTTTACTTTACTTTTGATGGTATTGAAAGGTTTTGACCAAAAGATTTAACTAAATGATTCTTTGTGGATTTGCCTAAATAACAGATATATAATTATATATAAAATACAAACATGTATTTTTTGCTGCAGATGTTTTTTTACTAAAGATGTGTTGGATATTGTTAAAATGAATTTCATATGGTTAGGCTTGCTTTAGAATTAGATAGAGTTTGTTAGGTTAGACTAGTTAGGTTAGTTAGGACCCTGCTGAAAGAGTCTTGATGTGGTAGCAGCGCTTACAAATCTTTTGGCCAACATTTGCGGTTCTACGGTAGGGATTTCTAATCTACTGTACCAGTTGCACCAACATGTGTTTTTGTGTGTTGGAATGGAGAACTGTAAAAATAACAGTTTTCAAATACAAAATTATCAACATTGCCACACCCACACTCAAAGCCACTCCCTCACCCAATGCCACACCCACCTTGTTGCTTTGTGGGCCGCTCCCTTTTGTCGAGGGCATTAAAGTCAATGGAGGGGTAAATAGTTCGGAAAGTTTGAATGAGAATTCTCGAATGTTTGAGGATTTTTGAAAATAGTCCCGCGAGTCCGGAAAATCGAACTAGTTTGAATAGTTTGAGTTCGTCCAAACTCATAAATTTCGGTTCGAGTTCTAGTCCTCCCTACTATCCAGGCAGATTAGACAAGTTTACATTGGAGAAGCGACGTTTGCGTGGAGATATGATCACTTTATACAAATATATTAATGGGCCATTCAATAAACTCTCTGGTGCATTGTTCACTAACAGGTCATATCAGAGGACACATGGAGATCTTTTAAGATTGGAAGAAAAGAAGTTTCATCTTCAGGCTAGGAAAGGTTTCAGGAAAGGAAAGGTAGAGTAAAGCTTCGTACGGATATACAATTCTGTCCATCACCCGTGACCCCCGATCACTGCTGATACACATGGCGAATGGCAGTTTCGGGCGATAATTGCATTTGTGTATGTTCGGTCAGGGGGTCGTTGGTTAATCTGCCATGGCGGATTAACGAATATCTCCACACCGAACGTATACACACATGCAATTATCGGCCAGAACGTTCACGCCCCCCGAACGTGTTGTGGACAGAATCGTGCATCTATACGAAGCTTTAAAAAGGAGGGTGAAAAGTTTAGACTTGATGGATGTATGTCTTTATTTAATCTCAATAACTATGTTACTGTGTGCATTTATCAAATTTAACATACTAACAGGGAGATTCAATAAAAGTTCTTATCGTTTAAAATGGTGAAAATTTTGCCCCAACCAATCAGATCTTATTTAAGATTTGAAAGTTAACATCTGATTGGTTGGGGCAAAATTAACACCATTTTTAACAATAAGAACTTTTATTGAATCTCCCTGTAAGTCACAAAAGAATAATTTAAAGATAACTCAGAGGATTCTGTGAACTTCCACAGAATAATTCAGATACAAATGTCAAAAGGTTGGATTTGATGGACGAATGTCTTCATTCAACTGCAACTACTATGTCATTATGTTACTAGGTAACTTGACGTAACTTTTTTAGTACTACATCAGCCCGTAAATGTCTGTCTTTTGTATTATGAGTATTAGCATTGCAATGGGCTATTTTTATTTGAGTGGCATGATTTCAGTTGGGTAATAGTTTCTTAGTAGCTACCAGACAGTTACTAAGGCTGAGGCTACGCTGGACCATGTGCACTGCAATATTTGTGCAATATTCCGAAATCAGAGCTCATGTGATTTGCAAAAAATGGTGATCACATGCATTTAGCAACTGATCGCAACGCAAAGCAAGCAATGTGGTCAAACACACTCACATGCACTGCCATGTGACTTGCAATCATAAGCACGTGAAACAAACGCTAGTATGATCTAGCCATATGTGATCACCTTAATGCAACATGCAACATCTTAAAGTGTATCAATTTCTTGTAAATCTACTACCTAATCTACTTAATAATCTGTCTGTACTCCCAATGCAGCAGTCTCAATTTTCTGTATAAATTACTTGTATGTATGTCATGTATAATGTGTGTCATTTCAAACAATAATCTTTGATCATGGAACTAAAGGTAAGGGAAACGTAAGTGAGATGTTATCTTACAACTCAGTACTAACCTGGCTGCCTAATTTGCTTACAATACTCAGAGGATTTAACCCAGGTTTCCCCTGAAAACATTCACTTGCATTTGACAGTTTGTTGAGGGTAACTCTTTCCTGCTCGGTTTAAGTATCTCCAACTAGGAATGGACTTGCAATTAGACATGATGAATGAACTGAAATACACAGTGAGTATCTATAAAGAAGAGTAGAAAAATTCTGTGCCAAAATAGATTTCCATTTTTCTTTTAGTCTTTTCCAGAGCAAAAACAGAAGATGCTAAATAGGTTTGAATAGATCCTTTAGGTGAAATTCACCAATTATTCATTAAAATTGTAAAAATGAAGATACATATATTATACAATATATCATATGTTATCAAACAGTATAAATATAAATAAACAGTATAAATATACAGTAATAATATAAACAGTATAAATATATATATACAGTATAAATATAAACAGTATAAATATATATATACAGTATAAATAAAAACAGTATAAATATATATATACAGTATAAATAAAAACAGTATAAATATATATATACAGTATAAATAAAAACAGTATAAATATAAGACTTGAACACATATGAAATCTACGTAACAAAAAGCTTTCCATTAGAAATGTGATGCAGGCTGCATTGATATCAGTGCAGTCACACAGCATGGATTTTATGGAATGGAAACATAAAGATTTCATACGTGTTCGGGTCTTGAAGGCAAAGTTGGCAACCCTACTATTAGGATTGCTTCATGTTGGTAGACTGCAGATATTTCATAATTGTAAAAAAAAATGTTGTAATCCTTGTTTGTATTATGATGTTTTATTTTTTAGTGCTGGAGTGTCATTCTATGGATAATACTTTATATTTGCATTAGTTGTTATTAATGACCTGACCATTAACAGAAATGAAATGGTAGAGTCTCTCAGGTTGAGAGGTAGATGCAAGATGTGACTTGAAGTACTCTGTGACTCCCTACCCAAAGGTTATCAGGGATGTTCAGGGATATTGCTGCCCTACAGCATTTTCCTACAAGTGTTCTGCAATAGTTTTTAAAAATCCACAGGATGGAAACCCCTGGATAATATTATTATCCAAATAATAAAACAAGGAGCTGTTCACTATAAATTAAAGTTATACATGGATGTCTTCCCCTATCCACTGTGAACCAGACATATGTCTGCATGTATTTGTGGCAATAAATAACTTTATCTTATAGTGCCCCCATACCAAATAATATGTATTATTGTACAGCTGCATTAATAGACTCCTGGCAGCAATTGAAGGCAATACCTCCTTAATATTGAGATGCTCTGTAAGGTGCCGTCAACAAGAAGCAGTGCTCCAACCATGGATGCAGTTAAGCCTCCTGCTTCAGGCTGTCTACTACTGTAATCCGGATCTGTGGGCAGAGGACAGCAGCCTGTCTTAGATGGATCCACCCTTAAAAATACCCCTGTCGACAATGGATGTAAACATAGAAACAATAGCAAGTGATACACTGTTTAAGTTAACCATAAATAATATACATTATTATTATTGTGGATTTATATGGCGCCAACATCTTCCATAACGCTTTACAATTACATGTATACATTCACATCAGGCCCTGCCCCGAAGAGCTTACAATCTAAGCACATTTTTATTTGACACATACAACATATCAGTATGTCTTTATGACATTGTAAAATGTAAAGCCTGCCTTTACTTCTCCTTAAAAATGCTGCATTTGTTTGAAAGTTTTTATTCTACTAATGGAAAGGTAATATTTATACAGCTATTTTAGGTACAGCACTATGTTGTGAAATGCCCCCAATGTAATTTACATGCAGAAAAGGGGAAGCAATAATGCTCACACTGTTAATAATCCACACGAAAGGTGAAATACCCTTTGTGAATACTACACAGAGGAAGGATTCATGCTCTGCAGAACAATAAAACAAAATAGGTGGATATGATTAAAACTGCACCTTTGTGTACACCAGTGAGATAGATTGGTGACATTTGTGTTTTCCCAAGCGCTCAAGCAAATCAGCAAATAAGCATTTCCAAAATCTCTGACCTTAAAACTTCCGAATTGAGAAAGCCAGTCGGATGACTAGCAAAATGTCTTCAAGAAATAAACTTTAAGTCCAGTTGATCTAACTGAATACAACAGATATACCATGACCTGGATGAATGAGAACCTTCACAAGCCCTAAATGTAACATTATTATTCTCCTTATTAGTGCTTAGTCTATCGTAAGAAGGGTGGAATATAAGGAGAGAACTGCGCTCCATGGTGCATTTCCCTGTAGATCCTTTACTGTGTGCAGTATGTCTCTACTGACATTATTTCTTACATATAAAATGGCGCTTCCTATGTAACCCTGGTTAGAACACAAGACAAAATCACATCTGATAGTCTTTATTTGGTTGAAAAAAACTTTCTTGAAACTGTAACCTGAGTCATACAAGGGATCTGAAGACAGTTCAATTAATCCATATGGTAATCACTCTTGTGACCACATTAGATGTTTTACTGTCAGTTGGCTGAGCTGTCTCTTGCTCTGAATCCGATTCTTAATATTTTCCCCTCCCACGCTATTGAAAAATCATTACAGGGTAGCAGCTATGGTTCTGTGCACAATCAGCAGAAGCTCAAAGAAAACCTAACCTTGACTAATATGGTATATCATAAGTTAACTGGTTAATAACAGCATTCTTCTTAGAAATTTTTATATCTATAAGTAACAAAAAAACATTGAATGTACAAATGTACAATGAGATGAATTAGTACAATTTTCCTGTAGATTATTAAGATCCACATAACTGTGCGAATTGCTCTTTTCTATGCACACAAAAAAACAGCAAGTGACATTTTTAAGTTATGATAATATAGATCAATGGAAATTACTTATTAATCTTTAATACTGGGAGGCTGACAGATCATTGACACAGCAGGGCTGATTCAGCAGAAATGCAGTTTAAATGCAATCAGTTTGCAATCAGTGCATCCCTGCAAATTAGAATGAATTATTAATTATTTTCTGTTTTACATGTACGGTAAAATGATCTTATACCTTTACCTGACATATAAATGCCCATTTGTCTCTACCCCTACAACACATTCATACTGGCCATCTGGCTGTTGCTACCAACATGTACATATGTGTAGGGGATAAGTACACATGAAAACAGAGAATCAGTTTCAGTATTGTCTGCTTTGTTGCATCACAGACTACTGCCTTCATTATTTTTGAAAAGGATCTCCAACTATATTGAAGGTACCAAAAATAACATGATAATATCAAACTGCTATGTATTTAAAAGGGCACACTCACTTAAAAGGGTCCTTAAACAACATCCAATAATTTGGAACCTAGAAATACATTAATTGCGTACTTCAGAGGCAGAGATTCTTGTTTGAATTAATTACTGTCCAATCCTCAGTTCTTCGCAATCCTGTGAAATCCTGTGAAATCCTGGGGCCTTCTATCCTCAAGACAAAGCAAGTAAACAGTATTTAGGAATTACTAGGTATTACATTATAACAGGCCACAAGTATTGTCAATGTGCTGCAGTTCCCCGTGTTCTAAATTCAATGTTGATCCTAAGGTAGGGTTTCCAGATCACCTGCTGATTGTAGGACGCTCTTAATTAATGCAGTTAGCAGGGCTGCATTGATTGCATTAAAACTGCATTACTGCTGACTCAGCCTTGCTACATGTGATTTTAATAGGTGTCCTCTGATTTTTCACTGATCTGGAAACCCTAGCCTAAGGTACCCCTGCCAGAGAAATTTCTGGGCCTCTGATCTTCTATATCTTTAAGATTGTCTAACCTTGTCATCTGCGGACAAACTCTTCAATGCTATGGGTGTATACAAAGACCCAGATTTGAATATTACTGCTGAGGCCAAACTGCTGGAATTCCATTGGAAATATAGGCCAACTGAAAATATGCTTCTGAGTTTAGCTGTTGGGCAGTCAGTGGCACGCCTACCATGAAGCAAAGTGAAACATTTACTCACAACATGCCCCTGTGGTTCTCTAGAAAGGCGGCAGAGACAATCCCACCCTCCTCTGCACTAACTGATAACTTTAGTGTGTCTCTCACCAGGATGGATCCTGCCTCTGCTGCCACAAGCACTGTAAGTACTGTGGGAAAACATATGTACCAATCACCGTGGAAAACGTAAATATCCCTGTGCATTATTTAAGTGGCAAACTTATATACCAATCACTGTGGGCAAACTTATGTACCAATCACTTTGGGCAAACTTCTATACCAATCACTGTGGGAAAAATAATTAACCAAGCACTGTGGGCAAACGTAGGTAATTTTTACAGAGTTGAGCAATATAGCCAATGCATAAGTTAATCATGTAGAAAATGTGTACAATTGAAAAAATAAGAGAACTGAAAGGGATTCCTCTATATCATGATTAATGATTATAATATGGAGCCTCTGGGGTTATGACATAATGTTTACTTACAGATTACTTAAAACAACATATTAGAAAAATTGATTAAAAATAGCAAAACCACATCTGCCGTACAGGGAAGAAAATTGTATGGGCAAGAAAAGACTTATTAGGCACCCTGACTAAAATGAAAAATTCCCATATTAATTAGCCGTATGGACCATATTTATTAAGCAGCGGTATCACTTAGTTAATTTAGGATCACGGTCGTAAATGTACGATCATGATCATACATTTACGACCGAACATTCGTTAATTAACGAACGAATGATCGTAGAATTCGATCAGTATAGAAAGCGATACCACGGCTTTATAAATATGGCCCTATGAATTTAACTGGAAACCAAAGCACTTTTAATCATGTATGGTTTTAATAATCACTGTACCTTATGTACCAATCACTGGGGGCAAACTTATATACCAAGTACTGTGGGGAACCTTATGTACCAATCACTGTGGGGAACCATATGTACAAATCACTGTGGGGAACCTTATGTACCAATCACTGTGGGGAACCTTATGTACCAATCACTGTGGGCAGACTTATGTACCAATCACTGTGGGCAGACTTATGTACCAATCACTGTGGAGAACCTTATGCACCAATCACTGTGGGAACCTTATCTACCAATAACTGTAGGCAAACTTTTATACCAACTACTGTGATGAACCTAATGTACCATTCACTGTGGGCACACTGTGGGGATGCTTATGTACCCGTCACTGTGGGGAACCTAATGTATCAATTACTATGGGCAAACTTATGTACTAATCACTGTGGGCAAACCTATGTACCAATCACTGTGGGCAAACCTATGTACCAATCACTGTGGGCAAACTCAAATACCAATCACTGTGGGGAACCTTAGGCGCTTTACAAATGTTACACCAACATAATAGACATTATAGACATATGTACCAATCACTGTGGGAACCTTATGTACCAATCACTGTGGGCAGACTTATGTACCAATCACTGTGGGAAGCTTATGTACCATTCACTGTGGGCAAACTTATATACCATCCACTGTTGGCAAACGTACCTACCAATCACTGTGGGGAACCTTATTTACCAATCACTGTGGGCAAACTTATGTACCAACTACTGTGGGCAAACTTATGTACCAACTACTGTGGGCAAGCTTATGTACCAATCACTGTGGGAACCTTATATACCAATCACTGTGGGCAAACTTATGTACCAATTATGTGGGCAAAGTTATGTACCAATCACTCTGGGCAAACCTATGTAACAATCACTGTGGATAAACTTCTGTACCAATCAATGTGGGCAAACCTATGTACCAATCACTGTAGGAAAACTTATATACCAACTACTGTGGAGAACCTTAAGTACCAATCACTGTGGGCAAACATATACCAACTACTGTGGGCAAACTTATGAATCAATCACTGTGGGGAACCTTATGTACCAATCACTGTGGGCAAACTTATGGACCAACTACCGTGGAGAACCTTTCGTACCAATCACTGTGGGGAACTTTATGTACCAATCACTGTGGGGAACCTTATGTACCAATCATTGTGGGCAAATTTATGTACCAATCACTGTGGGAAAACTTATGTACCAATCACTATGGTCAAGCCTATATACCAACTACTGTGGGGATGCTTATGTACCAGTCACTGTGGGGAACCTTATGTATCAATTACTTTGGGCAAACTTATGTACTAAACACTGTGGGCAAACCTATGTACCAATCACTGTGGGCAAAGTTATGTAACAATCACTGTGGGCAAACTTATGTACCAATCATTGTGGGCAATCCTATGTACCGATCACTGTGGGCAAACTAAAATACCAATCACTGTGGGGAACCTTAGGTGCTTTACAAATGTTATTGTATTGTATTATTATTATTATTATTATTGTATGTACCAATTCCTTTGGGACAGCCCACTACACTCACCTCCACAAGCCACACCCACTTTCCCATATGAAGCCACATACACCCATGAAGCCATGCCCACTTCACCTCAGCATTATCTGGTTATTAACAAGATTGTAAAGTGGAGATCTGAATGTTTCAACCTTGTTTATGGTTGCAACAAAACCAGTGTGTTTCTTAAAGTATTTACCTTCCCTATAGAAAGGTTGCTGATTTCTCAGGCAGCTGATACTTTATAACTTTAGAGGCCATATAACATTGATATCAAGACTTGGCACTCCAGATGTTTTGGAAACTTGTGGGTGAAGTCTTGTCCTTGTATTCAGGAAATCCTGAATGTTTGAAGTAACATCTGACCTGCATTTGTTTGCTGCCTTCGCTTACCTTGTACGTTTTTCTGATTTTCTTCCTGGCTTATCCTTTTGTACCTTGATTGGCTTGACTGCCTTTCAATGTATGACTGCAAGCTCTGCTTCTGACTTCAATTCATGACACTCTGCTAGTCCCTCACTCTGCTTACTGTTTACAAACATTAAAATGATGGGATCGCATGGGGAAATGTATTTTGTAATGGAAAGAAAACATTGTTTTGACATTTTATTATGGTTACTGATTCAGCAACATAGCCAAGTGGCTATTGTATAGTAGATAATGTATCCCCTACTGTATCTCACCCTCACAAAACATAAAAAGAAGTGGCACAAGACATGATACACTGATATACACACTCCACACTCCATCTGTTTTTATTAGATGTTTATGTATAACAACTGCCTATATTTGAGAACTATTACAAAGAGAATATGAAAACTACAAAATAAACATTCATAACATACCTGCTGATTAAAATGGTGTAACACGTGAACGTGAAATAAGTGAAATCTTTTATTACAGCAACAACACTTTCACTAGTTTTACCACTTCCTTTAGAACAGGGGACAAAGCATCTCACCAGAGAACTTAACACAAAAAAACAGTATATGTCTAGTTAGGAATTATTTAGACAGGTAGGGGATACATTGTTTTCTGGGCTATAAATTGGTGGAAAATGAATTTTACTCTAGATTTTCCTTTAGTCAATTCTTTACAGGAGTAATGCTGGCCATAAACTGCCAATTTGTTTAAAGGCATAATGCCAATCGCAAAATAATCTTCCCAGATGGGTTGTTAGAATGTAAATTATAATGTACTGCCTACTTTAAACTAGATAGAAGTCACCTTGGTGTTTTGCAAATATTAAAAAAAAATAAGGTATATGGTCACAGAACTTAGTTACTTACTACCATAGACAGTAATGTCCTATTGTAACAAGATTGATTTATTATCAGGCTTTTCAAATATATTGTCTGGCATTTAAATCATTACTATATTGGGACATTGCTATCTTGGCTCATCGGGAGGGAGCAATGAGTGTTTCCTCTCGTTATACTGTATTGTATAAGACTGCATATTAGACTAAAGATGGCCATACACTAGGCCAACATTAGATAGGTTTGAGATATCTATCTAATGTCTAAAGACCACATTTTACAAGCAGCAGTTTTTATCTTGAGATGTTCCTATCTGACCCATTCATTTTGTGATCTCAAATTGATTGCATGAAAGAACGGGCTGGGCGGTTCTTAGACAGATTGGACATTTGTCTTATGATAGATTGGACATCTGTCTAAGATGATCCCACAGAGAGGACGTTATACATATACTAGGGGTGGGTTTGGGGTAGTGCCACCACTGTCACTAATAAGTGTCCTAAGCACATATAGTACAAGTATATTGTCAAGATAAAGATATAGGTTTGACCCTCATTTATATTAGAGAGATAGAGGTTCAACAGTCCCTATTTTTCATTGTAATAAATACTTTAATAAGCAAATATAAAAGGACAAATTAAATACTGGCCAACCAGATGGTAGGGTAAAGACGTTTTTTTCTATGAAATAAAGGACTGTTCTTTTAGAGTGTATCTCACTAAGTATGGTGATGATATACCGTATGTATATACTCGAGTATAAGTCGACTCGAGTATAAGTCGAGGTACCCATTTTTACCTCAAAAATGAGTAAAACCAATTGACTCGAGTATAAGTCGAGGGTAGAGTAGTAGAAGGGAGTGGAAGTAGGGAGTAGAAACATCTGGAGTGGAACTGCACACACTAACCCCAAAACACACTACCCTGTCCCTGACTCCTTACTCTCCCCTCCAGCCCCAGGAATAAAACCTATTTCCCTGCACCCATCTTCTCACCCTGCCACACTAACCCCAAAACACACTACCCTGTCCCTGACTCCTACTCTCCCCTCCAGCCCCAGGAATAAAACCTTTTCCCTGCACCCATCTTCTCACCCTGCCACTACACTACACTACTACAGTACACTACACTACTACAGTACATCATAATGCTGCAACCTTACCTTTGCAGGAGAGTCCGGGCCCCGACATCATGCACTTGATGGAGGAATCCGGCTGCCGCATCCACTGATGGTCGCATCCACTGACGTCACGACTCGGCGCCGGTCTAATTTCCCGGCGCCGAGTCATGACGTCAGTGGATGCGACCATCAGTGGACGTGGCAGCCGGATTCCTCCACCAGTAAGTGACTGACTCGAGTATAAGTCGAGGTTCAGTTTTCAGGCTGTTTTCACAGCCTGAAAACCTCGACTTATACTCGAGTATATACGGTACATTAAATATGTAAGTCTTTTTAGGTTACATAGTCAGTCTTTTGTGTAACTGGAGAGATATTCTTGTGCTTGTTTCCTGTATAATTGGGAATGGAGAATACAAATGCCTCCCTATAACTGTTATTTTCTTCTCTTTTATGCCACAGAGATTTCTCAGCTCAGTTTTTGATAACAGCACCTATCCCATGGACTACTTGGAGGACACTAGTGGCTATACATGCCCAGATGCGTTCCAGAGTGACTCAATGCATACACTGGTTAACTTCCAGAGGTTCTTTATACCATTGGTATATACAGTGGTTTTTATTCTGGGCTTCCTGGGCAATAGTCTTGTGCTCCTTATCCTTATGAAATATCGCCACATGCGTTCTACCACTGAGAACTTTCTACTTCACCTGGCATTAGCAGATCTTCTCATGCTAACTACGTTTCCATTTGCAATAACTGAGTCTGTGGGAGGTTGGATATTTGGGGACTTTTTGTGCAAGTTTGTTGGGGTGATTAACCGTATCAACTTTTTCTGCAGCAGTCTTCTTCTTGGGTGCATCAGTGTAGACCGCTACATGGCCATCATTCATGCTATCCATACCTTCAGGAGCCGTCGCTTGGTGGCTGTCCACCTTCCCTGCTTTGGAATTTGGGTATTTTGTCTACTACTTTCACTGCCAAATCTGTTCGTTTTGGGTGTACAGAAAGATGGTAACATTACAACATGCACATATCACCAAAGTCATTTCCCTACTAATGGATGGTGGCAAACAGGAAGATTCCTAAATCACATAGTGGGTTTTCTGCTACCTCTAATGGTCATGAGTTTCTGCTATACCCAAATTGTGGTTGCACTTTGCCGTTCTCCACGATTAGAAAAAAAGAGAGCAGTAAGGGTAGCCATTGTGATCACTGGAGTATTTCTCTTGTGCTGGACCCCATACAATGTGACTGTGTTTATTGACACTCTGAATCAGCAAGAGCTGGTGCAAAGCTGCACAATCCAGCAGCAGCTACCAATTGCAATCACTGTCACTGAATTTCTGGGTTATGTGCACTGTTGTCTGAATCCTATTCTCTATGCCTTTATAGGGGTGAAGTTCAGGAATGATGCTTTGCGTGTCCTGCGCAGAATAAGGTGCATGAGATCACTGGTTTCAGGAATTTCACTTCCTATTGACAAAAAAAGTAGTGCCTCGGACTCTGAAAATGGCACAGTCCTGTACAGCTTCTAGTACTCCAGAATGGTATTAAGCAAAAGAAACAACATTTCTTTACAATTGTAAAATTATGGTTTCTCTGTATGCCTTTTAGGCATTTCCGGTAGTGACTCTTCAACTACGTCCTTGTTATGCACCAAATAGAAACATTGCTCAAAAACAGAAAGCCGATTTGTTTTAACAGTATTAGCAGGCCTATCTAATGATCTATAAGTTAACGTCAAGAAATCCCCTTTTTATAGCTAATGATAATCTATGCTGTTTGTGTGCACACTGGTATTTGTATATGCATCCATATTCGTTTACAGTTTTTTCCATACTGCATGGGGGCTATTATAGTGAAATAATGCCATGTGAAATTTGGCAATAACGAATATTTATTTCATTTTCCAAGTTCATTATGTACAAGTGTGTTTGCATTATTTGTTCCTACATCTGGAAATCTCATAGTTGTTTTGGGTATGTCGTAAAGAAAATGGCTTCTTTACAGTGAGAGCAGTGAAACTGTCTTCCAGAGGATGGGGTAATGGGAAGTTCATTAAATAGCTTCAAGAGTGGGCTGGATTCTGTAAGTTTCTAATATTAAAAAAATATTGTTAATGACTGGTATTAATACATTACGTTCTTGTTGATCCATTCCGATTGCCATATGATTTTTTTTTCTCCTTGCCAGCAGTTTTTTTTTGTTTGCTTTCCTCTGGATCAACTGTAGGTATTGTTAAAGGTAGCAATAGATAGATGGATGTATTTAATCAATAATCAATACTATGTAACTATGAAAATAGCTATGTAAATAGCATCATATTAAAGCTGGTGCTAAATGGACTACTTCTATGCAGCATGTAAGAGAATATAGCTTAAAGGTGGTTCTAAATGCTTACGTAGGCCCAAATCAATGAAAGACACCACAGCTACTCAATGTAAATTGGCCAGTCATTTACACAGCATTGATCCTTTCTTGGCTGTTTTCTTGTCGGTGTAGGCCTAGCCACAAATCCGTTTCAGTTCATGTAACAGTACATTGTCCATCACTTTGGTAAACCTTTTCTGGAAGTTGAAATTTTTACAGGTGTGCCTTTCCCATTACCTGAGATCAGTAATTTGGAATTGGGACTCTATTCTTTGCCTTCAACACAGCTGCTTTCTCGGAGAAGCTGTATTTAAACCATATATTACATACATTCAGGAGAACACCCAAAAGCTCGCTAGATTAGATGATAGGAATACATATAAAGGATGAAATTAATGAGATATTGCCATCCCATAAAACGCATATGTTAGTAATGATATCCTGGATTCTATACAGGTGCCCTCTAAAAAAGCATGAGTCATGCTTTTTGCTTACACAATTAGTCATGACATCACCAGCAAACCCCTGGCTTAAGCATGTCTACTTGTATCCTACTGCTGGGACAGAGCATCATTAGCTACATCATAAATCCAGCCCTCAAACTTCTTTATTGAAATTAAAGCTAGCCACATGCCTGAAAAGAAAATGTTCTCTCCCTAAGCTGTCTATAGGCAAAGGAAAACACAGATATCAATTGCAAGCCTTTAACTAGCTTCAGAAAAGATACATTTTTGGGGCTTATGACACAGCACATACACAGTGCAGAGTAGGAAGAAAATTTTCATGTCTATAACTTTGGATGAACAACAGCCAGAGACTTCATCATAGGCCTGTTTAAAAAGTACTCCACTCTCATGTAGCAAGTACCTGGGTGCCGTTCAGAAAGAAGAAAATATCAAAAAAATCGAAGGCACTTAGGGCTAGGCCACACTATTGCGTTTTTCTTGTGTTTGTGCATGCGATTGCGTCATTGAAAACACGTCAACGCACCGAAAACGCTCGTTTTCGGGTGCGTTGCGATTGTGCATGCGATTTGCATTCCGCATTGTTAATCACAATCTCGTGTGTTATTCTATACCCAACGAAAAAAACGCAGCGAAATCCGTGTGCGTGCGTTTGCGCCGCAGTGTATCCGTGCCCTTACAGGACTTTGTATAAAGATAACACTTAGCTTTTATTACATAAGATGCTGTATCTATGCATAGATAGTTTAATCTGTAAATACAGCATCTTAATCATATGCAAAAAACAAAAGTTTTATCTTTAAACAAAGTCTTGTGAGTGCCTTCGATTTCTTTGGTATACAGTATATATATATATATATATATATATATATATATATATATATATATATTTTTTTTTTTTTTTTTTTTTAAATGTCAAACACGATGGCACTCCAGCTTCATATTGCAACTGCCCGGGTGCAATAAACTCAGTTCATATACAGCTTACTATCAATGAGTGCACACACAGGACTTCTTCATTCAAAATAACTTTATTGGTAAAACAGCGGTAATTGATAGTAAGATATATATATTATATTATATATATAATAATGGTATAAGGGTGCACTCCTCCGTATAATGTCCATATGCCCGGGTGCTTCCTACAGCAACAAGTAGAAAGTGAGAGACAGGAGCACTCCAGGGACTTTTTAAACTTTATTGGAATAATATTCACAGCTCGGCGCGTTTCAACCAACTCGTGGTCGTCGTCAGGATACGCCATTTTGGAGGCTGACCTCCTAAAATAGGTAAAACCCCTCCCATTTACCCTCCCGCATTACCACCCACCACACACCCACCCAATACAGTGTACTAGCGAAACAGTGATAATAGGTATCAAAAATAGACATAGTAAAACGAAACATAGTATATCAGCACATCGATCCTGTAACTAAGTATCCAACTCGCTATACTAACGGGACCTACCAGTAGTGGGGCATATCAGCACATCAACCCTATAACTGAGTATCGGGACAAATGAGAGGACAAAATTCATATTCCATTCCATATTAGGATAATCAAGTACCTGCTAGGTGATTCACTACATGGGGTAATGGCGGAGATGGACCGGAGTCCTTACCTGATCGAGTGGGTCAATGGACCTCTATCCAGTGGGACAGCGCTTCCGTGATCGGGACTCCTAAAGTACCGGCAGCCACACTTGACTGCTCTGGTAATTGTACCACCCCCTATAGGGTGGTCCATTGACCCACTCGATCAGGTAAGGACTCCGGTACTTGATTATCCTAATATGGAATTTTGTCCTCTCATTTGTCCCGATACTCAGTTATAGGGCTGATGTGCTGATATGCCCCGCTACTGGTAGGTCCTGTTAGTATAGCGAGTTGGATATTTAGTTACAGGGTCGATGTGCTGATATACTATGTTTCGTTTTACTATGTCTATTTTTGATACCTATTATCACTGTTTCGCTAGTACACTGTATTGGGTGGGTGTGTGGTGGGTGGTAATGCGGGAGGGTTGATGGGAGGGGTTTTACCTATTTTAGGAGGTCAGCCTCCAAGATGGCGTATCCTGACGACGACCACGAGTTGGTTGAAACGTGTTGAGCTGTGTATATTATTCCAATAAAGTTTAAAAAGTCCCTGGAGTGCTCCTGTCTCTCATATTATATATATATATATATATATATATATATATAAAATAAGGTGTCATCAGTGCACACATAAGGACTTCATTTCTATCAAACAAACATTTTTATTCACACATTTTGTGTAGGCAGCATCATTAAGGTCGTGGTTTATGACCTTTTTCAAGGTAAATGAACATACATAAACAGTGTCTATTTAAACCATTTTGTGATGACTCAATCCAATTTACATAATGAGTGATGAACAACATAGTGATTAACTCCTAATTGACTGTTCTATCATGAACAACATGTGTTCTTAAAGGGATACCTGTTATATAAATGTTCATTTCCATCAAATAAAATTGTTTGTTTGATGGAAATGAAGTCCTTATGTGTGCAGTGATAACACCTTAACATATTTAATTTTCTCATCAGGAGCACCAAGGCATACAACTGCATGAAGTGAGTGCCCAACAATACCACTGATACACACACACAATAGACGGACTAAATTACAACTACATATTTATACAAAGAAAGAAAAGATAATCAATGCACATTCCTAGGCCCCATACAAAGTTATATTATCTGCACACTGGCATACTTTATAAAAAAGGGGTTTTAGTATACATTACTGTGATCACATGAATGAAAAGCCTTCCAACCACGTCAAGGTAACCCCAGTCTGGAAGGTCCTAACTTCTAACCTTTTTTTACTTCAATTACCATTAGCAAACTTTTGCATTTCTCATACTTGTGCACTGGACCAATATAGCAGGCTTTCTCACTTCCCCTCACTATATATTTATGTTGAAAATATTCGTATTTTAGAAATATACTGTTAGGATATTGAGTTAAGACTCAATAATGACCCCCCATAAAATTACTGTCACACTCAGTCGTGTAGTTTAATATCACATATGTAATAGCTTGGACATTCTGTAAGGACACAGTAAGCAGATAAGTGGGGACTGCTCCATTCAGTCTTGATCAAATGCCCAAGTAAATACTTGCCTACATTTTTCCTAGTGCCTGAATGAATATGATTTCTACTGTCTGCGCCAATATACAATGTTATTCTTCATCTTTTAATATCACTGTTGTTTTGTTTGTTTTTTTTACATTAAAGAAAACATTTGTATTACAATAACTTATCCTGTTTGTTTTGTGATACATTAGGGTCAGAGAAGTACAGTATGATGAGCTTTGTACGTGTCATAAAAGACCTCTGAGCAATATAAACACATCATTTAAAGAGATTCTAGGCGTTTGCAATATATTGATAGATGAAGAAATGGTGCTTGTTAAAGAAAAAATTATTCTACTAAAAACAAAAACAGTAACAGTTCTACTATTGATCTTGATCTACATATTTGGTATGTCTACGCTATGGCTACTATCTGTTACTAATGAAATAAAAGGATGTTGGCATCACAAAATATATAATATAATAATTACTCTAATTAGCCAATATGTATCACATGACCTTTCAGACACATGAGCGTCTATACATAGATACTATATAAAGGTCTCTTTGTTTCTAAAACTTTTATTGAAATATTTTTATTTTTAGTTGACTTTGAGAAATTCAGTCCAAGCAGTAAATTCATTAAAAAGAACTTAAGTTTATTAATAAATGATGAAAGGTTAGATGGTACCCCATAATGACAGCCTGGAAGGCTACATTTCTATTTTGAAAAGTTCTAACTCCTCTGACTGACCCAATCATCATTATCAGGACCATGGGAAACTGAAATAGTTTCAATAGTATCAATGTTGGGAAGGATTTAAAATTGTGTATTAACATTTTGTAAAGTTTAAGTTTTGTAAAATATCACTTTTCAGGCATAATAACACAGGAAATAAAATTAAGTTCATTTTAAAATCGACTAAATATCCTTTTTGAACCCAATCTCTTAAAGACACAAATGGCCTTATTTAACGAGTGTCGCTGGGCTAAAATCCCCTCTTAAACTCCCACTAATAAATTTAATTAATTTTAGTATGATTTAAAAAAGGATTTTTGTCATTTGGGAAGTCAACTGCACAGCCATCGCAAAGGGATTCTAGCTGCAGTCTATTCAAAGTTAAAGCAGTACTGTGAGCTGTGCCATCACTTGCACCACTGCTCTGCTCCCTAGTCTCAGGTTGGAGCATGCCCACTGCTGGTACAAAGCATCATCAGCTTTGTGAAGCCCCTCCCCCAAACATCTAAATAATTTTTAAAGCTAGCCACAAGCCTGAAAAGATTTTTTTTCTCTCCCTAAGGTGTCCATATGTAGAGTAGAGGAAATAAATGATTGTAGGTCTGTAACTAGCTTCAGCAAACCTCATTTTTTGAGAGTGGGGCACAGGATATTGTGTGCTTGTCGCAGACTCAGACAGACAGGACAGACAAGGAACTGTAACTTTACAAGACTATAACTTAAGTGCCAGAGAAGCTAAAAACATAGGCTTGTTTGAAATGTTTGAAAGAGCTCTTTTAAATACAGACAACAGTTACAAAAATAAGTGGTGAGACACAGATTACTCCTTTTATATCAAGGCTTTCTGAATCAGTCTTGTTATGAGGCTCTAGCTACCCTTTAAGGAATGTTATTTTTATGACATTAGTGACCCTTAATCTTTCCTGATGATGACACTCCCACAAAGAAACCACCCTTTATTTATCCTGTACATAAAGGACTGGAACTGTCCTTTATCAATACATAACGTCCAATGTTTACCATGTTTTCTTCAGCAAACAAATATCAGCATGCTTTTGTTCTAAAATGAGCCATTACATAGTCCATTTAAACTAAACTATCCTGTCAGCCGATTCTGCATTTATATTGATATTTATTTTATTAAAGGAGAACTAAACCCAATTATTATACTCCAGAATCTGAAAACAACTTCCCTAAAAACACCAATAAGCTATAAAATCCCACTTCAGTAAATTGTATTAAAGCAAATGTAAGCCTGTTAAGAACTGGATGAAGTATCTGTGTGTATGTGCAGTGTCAGACCACACCTCCTGGCCTCAGTCTCATGCTTCCTTGCTTTATCTGTCCTGTAAAAAGATTGGCTACATATGTTATTTAGGTAAATTTCCCAGCACCCATATCAAATGAGAGGTAAGACACAGATTATTGGTTTTATATTAAGGTGTTCTGACATCTGGTTCAGTGTTGTTCTGTGGCTTTAGTTGTCCTTTAATATATACTGTATATTATTATTATATACTGTATATCTAAAAAGCAGAAAAATGGTTATTGTAAAATGTGAAATCAAACTGCTTACGGATATATGATGTAAGCAAACAAACCCAATATAATCTTTCTTCATAAAATAAATAATTAAAAGTTGGGTACACACCAGCTGTTATTCTTCTGCACAGTACAGGGTCTCTTTTCTTATGTGGTCTGCTCTATTGAATCGGTACATGCAGTGCTGCATAAATGTCTCTCTGTACATGAGCCCAAAAATGTTTATATTATACCCATTTTATTATATCACAAAATAAAGTAATTACTGTATATACTCCATACTCTGGTTCCGTTGGCCATATGGAGGGGAACCCCGAATATTTTGGAATCCCAAACATGCTGGTTCTGATTTGCCCTACCATTAGTGGACAACAGCCAGAGGAATAAGTGAGGGGGCAGCTGGGTTATAAAAGGGAGGGTGCATGATGGTCATCACAGTGAGAAAAGCCTGTAAGGCAGTCCTTGAGCATGCCTTGGCTCACCTTCCCACCCTGTTATATGCTTTTTCTTTAAAAATGTATATATACACAATAGAAGGACTGTGGAAGCACTCCTTAAGGTTCGTATACATGCACAATGTGCGCCCGAGCCACATGTGATCCCTGACACCCACCGCTACCCACAACGAACAGCCATGCCTCCGTGCAGACATTGTGCATGTGTACATGCCTTTAGGCTAAATTACATTTAGTGGAAGTGCTACTGATCTGGTCAATCATTTATACAACCATAGAAAAGATAATCAATGCACATTCCTAGGCCCCATACAATATCATATTATCTGCACACTGGCATACTTTATAAACAAAGGGGTTTTAGTATACATTACTGTGATCACATGAATGAAAAACCTTCCAACCACGTCAAGGTAACCCCAGTCTGGAAGGTCCTAACTTCTAACCTTTTTGAATTTCTTTTACTTCAATTACGATTAGCAAACTTTTGCATTTCTAATACTTACACACTTGATCAATATAGCAGGCTTTTCCATGTGCTAATAGCACCCCCAACACGCCCCTTTTATGTGAGGTCCTATGCCTTTAATATAAAGCACTGGATGGCCTCTTCCTTCATTTTAAAAAGCCAAAGGTCTGGGGGGAAGTGAGAGAGCCTATTATATTAATCCAGTGCACAACTATGAGAAATGCAAAAGTTTGCTAATCGGAAGTAAAAAAGGTTAGAAGTTCACCCTTAAACACCACTGGCGCTGGGAGTTTCACCATAAATATAACAAAAGTAAAGGATATATCTGTATTGGCTTACTGTCATGATAATTATGGTAAGTTGAGAATATTATTATATGATACATTTACCTATACTAGAACTAGCAAAAGTATGCCCCAGTTGGTGCACAATGGAAATTATGTGTGTATATTTTGCTATGTGTGAATATAGAATCTTTACACAGGTATATTTTAAACTGTTACTCAGTCACCAGCTTCCAGAGGAACCAAATAGGATAATCCTGCATGTCTGAGAGTAGACCCAGGCAATCCTGCTACACTGTGTGATTGAAACTAAACATGCTAGGTTAATACTTATTAGTATTCACCACTGCAACTGGAGATGATACCTCATATATTATAACAGAAGGTACCTCACAGCATCATGTTATTGTAATAGCATTGCCCTAATAATCTAACGTATAAACAAACATTTCTCATTCACAGTTTAACTAAAGAAATGGATTTATCCTTTATATACTCTTTTATACAGATCTAATTGAAAAAAGTTGCTTCAGAGTAATTTTTTTTATAACTGATAACTGCCTTTTATTTCAGTATTACAGTAAATCCTTGGTATACCTGCCTGGTTTACCACTAAGGATAAGTACCTTGATCCCAACCATTAATAGTGGCTGCCAATTCAAATTGTTCTAGCCAATCAGTCCACTCCCTAGTTACCCCATCAAATGGATCAGATTTAAAAATAGGTTTGGCAATTGGGTCTGGTAGAGCTACGGAGTCTAATTGGGGAATTTCATATGCAGGTACCAGGACAGGAGGATTTAAATCAATACTATCAGTAGCAGCCTCCATAGCTTAATACAGAGAACATACATACAAAGAAAACGGAAAATAAATGGTATTACCAGCACCGCTGCCACCAATTTGTACCAGATCACTTCTTTTTGGAAAGATTATGGGTAGCATGGCACACAGTGGGTTACTCTGGCACAAAGCAGACAGTGCACATAACGTGCAGTAATCAGGGGTGTCCCTGTCTATGGTGCACCACTTTGAATATTGACCAGGCCTGTATAGTGTGTGTCCTTGTAAGTTGGTGTACACTTATCTGTTGCCTCAGAGTTTGCATCCAATAAGGTCTGTCCAATAATCTGTCCTCCCAATAGGTGGTCACAGGATCTTGTGTTGCAGTCAATATCACTCCAAAGAACACACCACAATCTACTTCACTTTCTCTCCTCCTAGCCATAGAGAGCAGGGATGTCTTGTCTTTTATCACTCACTGATACCACCTGCAGGCTGAAGGTGGTATATAAGGAGCCTTGGTGTAAATGTCTATTACAATACACATCACATCCTGTGTAGCAGAGAGAAACTTGTTTTGGATTACACTTCCTTTCACATGAAGCAGACACAGGGGTGTTCAAATAGGGATCTCAGCTCTGTAAGTAAGTTTATGTATTTTGTATATTTTGTGTTGTACCTAATAAAAGTCAGTGCTATACTTAATATACATTTACTGATGGTCATTTAAATGGTAATCGATGTTAGATAAAGAATAGATGTTAGATAAAGAAACTATCGGTATAGGTTATGCAGTGCTAAAGTCGAGGAGCATCAATTCGAATGTTCAATAATTATCGAAAATTCAATAATTATTTAAACTTCAGAAAGTTCACAATCCTTAATAGTTTGGGCCATTCGAACTGTTAAAGCTCGGGTTCAAGTTTGGATCTAGTCCATCTCTAGTCATGAACTTTCTTCTGTGCTTGTTCAGAAATCCTTCCCCTTAAAAATGCATAGACAGACCAAGAAGTGCACTATAATGGAGTGGCTACAGCACTGGCTGGTGTGTCGTTTTGTCATCCAGACCACTGTCTTGGCCCTTTAGATACAGTGGTCTGACCTTAAGAGGCAGAGGCCTCATTTACGAGATTTATGATCCCCTTAGAATACCATTGTTGTATTTTATTACCGCACTGGTATTCTATAACCGAACTTTTAATTAAAGACCTAAAAGGCCTAACACTAAAGTTTTCTAAAGGACATTTTTCTTCACCCCCCCCCATCCCCAGAACTTACCTTTATTGCTTCAAACTTGCTGGCTTCCTCCTTCTGGCATCTACAGCTTCTCCTGCTTCCTTGGCCTCTAAATGTATGTTCCGGTTGTACCATGCGCATGCATGCAACATGGCGTCAATGCGCGTGCGTTTGTGATGTCTTCGCGCTGCAGCGTGTTTGGATGCTATCACACGCGCACGTAGTATGACCGAAACATAAATTTGAAGGTCAAGGATGCAGGAACAGCCAGGAGATCTCGTTGGGCGGAGCTGCAGATGCCATTATCCAGAAGGAGGAAGCCAGCAAGCTTGAAGCAATAAAGGTAAGCTCTGGGGGGGGGGATTAGAAGAAAATTATTTTAGACAACTTAAAGGGCAAGTCCAGCCCCAAAATGAAAACGTACATACAGGTAAATCCCCCCCCCCCAAAACCCTAAACTGTGATAGTTTAAAATCTGAAATATATAAGTCTAACCTGAAATCCTGCACAATGTCGTTTCCCGTTTCTGCTTCCTGGTTCTCCCAGTTAGCAACTGTCAGTTATGGATTTGACAGTTGACATCACAGCCAATGACTGAATGTTAATCCCCTGTCTGCCTCTTCTGAGCATGCCCAGGCTCAGTACAGGATTCTTAATTGCTCAGTTTCCATGAGGCCTCCAGAAGCATAGCAGGCATACAGTAATGAATTCATAGGACAAAGTATGATACATCAACATATTTTAAAGAGGCGATTCTTTCTAAAATATGTTCTTATGAGGGTGGAGTTGCCCTTTAAGTCGTAAAGATATAGCTTGCAACTAAACTAACCCCACGGAACTGGGTTCGGATCTGCGATCTGGTCCATCTATATTATCTTTTCTTTGTTTTTTTATATATACAAGGGGGAGGGGTTGGCTTCCAAGACAATGTTGCTAGAGCACCGTGTACAATCTCAGTGGACATGTGTTGAATTCAGCTGAACTTGGGGTGCTTAATAAAGTCTCTTCTTTGTTCCCATGCCAAAATATGATGGTTTCACAGAAGAAGATTGTGTATGTCCCTTCAGATTCCAAAGCAGATAGGAACCATCCCTCGCAGCAGTGCCCATTAGATTATTTTCAAACATGGCCCAGATATTGATTGGGGGACCACCCTCAACAAGTCCACAGTACAGCATCCCAACCTGTCCAAAGAGGAACGCGAGGTCGATTAAATCACTGCGTCTAGATAAGAATCTGGTTATAAGACCGGCAGACAAGGGGGGAGCTACTGTTGGACCGACAGTTTTACAGGGAAGAACTCGTGTCCCAATTAGCTGACCCCATAAGATACTCCCTAAAGACCCTACAGAAAGCCTACAGGTAGACCTTTTGATTGAACAGGCACATAAGGTTAGTTGGGTTACTGATGAGGAAGACAAATTCCTTAAAACACGGTACCCAAGGTCCATAAATCTTTATCTAAGTTCTTACAGTTGATCAGTTCTTACAACCCATTTTGAGAAGGATGTCATATTTGAGAGATAGTAGGGAATTACTAAGAGTTCTCTGTCCCATTGGCCAATACTGTGTTGCTTACCTGTGATGTGGGTAGCCTGTACACCATAATCCCACAACAAGGTATTGAGGTTTGTAGACAGACGCTTATCAAACATGGTCACAAACCTCCACACATCGAGTTTCTTACGAGTCTGATAGAAGTGGTGTTGGGTCAAAACTGCTTCCGATTTGAGAATATTTTTTTCCAACAAGCTATTGGCACAGCAATGGGCTCTAATGTTGGTCCATCATTTGTAAATATATATATGGAGGATTATGAGACCAGATACATTTATCCCCATTATGAACAGATATTTTTAATATACAAACGATACTTAGGTGATTTGAAATGGAGAGAACAGATGGTGGCAGAACTCTGAACTCTGTCTACTGTAAAACTCACTCTCACCATCAGTCATGATACTGTTGATTTTTGGACCTTTATAGGTCCAAAGTTGGGCACTAGCCTATATTCTAAGGAAACAGATAAAAACTCTAGCAGTAACTCTAGCAGCAGTACAATTGGATGATATAGTGACTAAGTTTGCACAAAGGGGATACCATCGTAAAATGGTTCTGACCCAAAAGATATGGGCTATCAATGCCCATAGAAATACAGACAGTTCTAGACTACCCGTTAGAGAGGCAGTTGATACTATTCCTCACTGCCTACAATACTTGTCTATGAGCAGTACTGTCAAACAGTGTCTGCAAAAATTGGGAAATCCTTACTAGTGACCCTAGTCCCCCCTTCAGTAACAGCAAACCCATCTTTGCTCACAGATGGGGGAGGAATACTGACCTTAGAGTTGAGACCCAGAGGAATTAAAACACTTAGGACAAGCTAAACTGTTTCGGGTGCAGTGGGTGTCAATCCCTGCAGATCTATGCTTGCAGGGATTGATTTTCCAGACTCGCATACTGGGCAAAGATACAAAATCAAATATAGGCTTACATTCCAGTCCTCTTTTGTGATCTATTTTATTGTGGGCTCTACTATATAGGAAAAACCAGTACATTGGTAGTGGTATAATTATCAGGCCTTGATTTGATCTATTGTTAGGGAGCCCGACAACTCGTCCAGGTTCTGGGAGTGATCAGTGGCTCAGCATCTCCGATAAGCTAAGCACAGTGTGACATGCCTTAAGTGGATGGATGGCGATCAACCATGTTGCCGAAAATTATTGTGGAGGTGATCATTGAGGGAGGCTAGGTGGATCCGCAAACTGGACACCTTCCCCCA
Organism: Hymenochirus boettgeri; assembly: GCA_019447015.1. Lineage (NCBI taxonomy): Eukaryota > Metazoa > Chordata > Amphibia > Anura > Pipidae > Hymenochirus > Hymenochirus boettgeri. The sequence continues at coordinate 145,953,368 of CM033475.1, read as the reverse complement.
TAGAGGCTTAAATGAGCAACTGGTACGGTCATGTTTCTTGTGACATATGTGGTTGAGTGGATTGTAGGATACTCTGGGGTGATAGGGGAGCTTGGACCTGTGGTGGTGCCCAGTACAGTAGAAAGTAATCTATGTATGTCTTACCTTGTGTATTGCAGGCAGATGGAACAGGAATTCTATTAGGAATTTGTAGTAATGTTGATCAATAAATGCAGAGGTTCCATTGACATGTCATTCTGGTTGATAGGTGGGTGGGAATGTGGGAGGGTAGTAGGTGGGGGCCTTGTGGTTTTAAATAGGATGTGACTGTAAATTTCTTATATATTTTAAATCAATAAAGGAGCATTATAATACTCTGTTTTAAGATTTATATACATGTATTCATTTGTATATATTACTTTCAGGGTTATTCAATAAAAGTTCATTTCATTAAAAATGGTGCTAATTTCTTCTCACATTCCCGAGCATATATGCTTTACACTTCTCACATTCCCGAGCATATATGCTTTACATAGGGAGAATGCTTTTATAAAGACCACACTTCTCACATTCCCGAGCATATATGCTTTACACTTCTCACATTCCCGGTTGATGTTGGCGTTTCACACTGAATAAATTCTGATTGTTGAATTCAAGACCCAGGAGTGCTTCCACATTTGTCTATTGCATATATATATATATATATATATAAATTCTGGAAACACACTCACGGGTCTTCTCATTAGAAATAAGTTTTAATCACAAAGGTAACAGAGTCAACAAATTCTCACACAACCCGGAAGTGTCAAGCGAACTTAGGTATACCTCTCCCATTATCAGAGACGATACAGCTAAATAGCAAATACTTCCTAATTTGTCCTATAGATCCCAATCTAATCGATCATTCATAACCTACTGCACATAAGGTTAGGGTGCTATCGTTGTCCAAACTGTGTGACATGTCGCAGTATGCTATCGGGGGATAGCTTTGTACACCCTCATACGGGTAGAAGGATTAAGATCAGGGGGAGATATACCTGCACGAGTAGGTATGTAATATACCTGATTACGTGCCCCTGTGGTTTGGCCTATGTGGGGATGACCACGACTATGTTCAAAGAACGGATGGCCAACCACAGAACCTCTATCCGTAGTGCTCTTGAGGGCAGAGGGAAAGGTGAAAGTACGAGTAAGTACGGTGACATGGCAGTTGCCAAACACTTTAAAGAAAAGGGCCACCCTCTATCCAGCCTGAGGTGTATTATTTTTGATGGCTTAGAGGAGAAATACAATTACGCTGAGAAAGAAAGGACCATGCAGAGAAGGGAGGCCAAATGGATCTTTAAGCTGGGGACAATGAGCAATGGGCACTACGCTGTTTCTTGTAAACAGCAGCTGTATGTGACTTATGCTATGTATATCTTCTTTCTTTGGTAAAGTTTGTTGTGGGGTTATATGTATATATTTAGATAATCTAGTGAGATGGGTGGTAGACATATTGATTATGTGCAGTAGGTTATGAATGATCGATTAGATTGGGATCTATAGGACAAATTAGGAAGTATTTGCTATTTAGCTGTATCGTCTCTGATAATGGGAGAGGTATACCTAAGTTCGCTTGACACTTCCGGGTTGTGTGAGAATTTGTTGACTCTGTTGCCTAGCGACGGCCCTCGCAAGAGGTTGTGCGAGGAGTTTTGGGCTTGGGGGGCGGAGCTTATCCCGGGAGCTATGTAGTACACGGCACTTTTGATGATACTGTGGGGGCTGGGGCCCCGGTCCAGGAGGGTGTGTGGCGCTCTGGAGTGACAGCGAACTAGGTATAAATACTCTCTTCTTGTGATATTTATCCTTTTTTTATATGTAATATATTACTTTTAAGATGGTGATATGTGATCCACATGGGTGGAAGTGATGACACGGGGGTGGGGCTATGTGGGTATTTTAATGGGGTTCGTTTGTTATACACATTGTTCTGATGACGGCTCCTGTGTGAGCGTAAACGCGTAAACCTTTGTGATTAAAACTTATTTCTAATGAGAAGACCCGTGAGTGTGTTGCTATTTCCGGAATATGAATCTTACTGAACTGCACCCAGGCGTTTATCATATTTAGTTGGAGTGCCTTCCTTGGTTCTTGACATATATATATATAGCGCCACTTGAGCATGCAGCGCTGTTCTTAGTATGTCTCCATCCCATGCTTTGGCAGATACAGAATGATCTGTGTTATAATTAATGGGACTGTCCTCTTGTCCCAGTGGTAGAATACAAGTCAGTGACAAGGGGGATGGAGCATTGGTGTTGGTGATGTCACAGCTCACAATCTTAGTAGGAAGCATTACCCCAAAAAACGCTTTAATTTCATATAGATTGCAGCTAGAAGCAAGATCCTGGAGTCATTTTAAAGGAAGGAGTGTGCTTTTTTCTTTTTTTTTGACTACAGGGCACTTGTATTTAGACCAAAATTCCCCTGTGGGTATCTGAAGCATAGAATGAATTGGCACTTTGGAGAGCAGCTGGAGCAAAAGCTAAACTAAAGTTAAAGTAAAACTCCCCTTTGTGAAGATTTTGTGAGTGTTTTAAAATCATACATTTAAAGACTTTTAAACCTTAGAAAACTTTCTACCTCCATTCTCAGGGGCATGTCCACGCTCCTAAGAAAAAATTTACCTCACGTAGTTCAGCCCCACGAACCCTGTTTTTGTTTTACTTTTTAAACCTTTCACAGGTTCCCAAGCTCAGATATTCTACTTACAAAACCCCCAATCCCTCGATGTACGCAGTCACACCTTCTCCACTGCTGTTGCAAACTGGTTAATTATGAGTGTGCAAATGATAAGGGGGTTGGTGGGGCTAAACTACGCAAGGTAAAAAATTCTTAGGATTGTGAACATGTCTGCAAGTGCCACATAGCAACCTTTGTCTCCGGGCCACATAGCAACTATGGTTGCTATAGTGATTCCCACGCTCCTGTCCATTCTACCTTCAGTGCCAGGGCTGTTTGCTGTGACACTTCTTACTGTGCCACACCCTAATGTTTCAGACATAAAGTTGGCTTCATTGCTGAGAAAAAGACCATGATATGGAAGACTAAAGGAAGAGGCAGAAAAATGTATTTTCTTATGTAAACATTTTGGGACATAGTTGTGTGATAGAATTATATGAAGAGAAGTTCTATGCACACTTTAGAACTTTATAATAGAGAATGCTGGTGCTAGCAAGACTCCACTTTTAGAATGGTAGGTGTCCAGGCCCTGGGATATAGTTATCCAAGGACACACTTCGTTGTCTCATTTGGTGCCCAATCATCATGCTTTGCTGTCCTGTTAAATGTCCACCAAGAGTACCTTGAGGTGGTAACATGTGAGAACTTTGTGGGTATACCTGCCCAGAAACACTCCTCTGTTTCATTAACATAAAGTTCTGTTGCATCATCTGTGGAGGACGGATCACTCCTGTCCTGCTCATGGTAGAAAGAGGGGGAATCCCCAATGATCCTTGTGGGCCTGGAAGACTAGAGCCTGGACGTCCAGTGTGTTGCTCAATCATCATGTTCTGCAGGCCCAGAAGATGCATGTTAGTTGGGTGTGGTTTAGGTGTCTGTGTACTTCCTTTGGGGAAGTACTGCAAAGTACTGCTGGGCTTCTCTGAAGGCATTATCCTTGATAAGTCAAATTCTGGGATGCCAGTGGCTGATGGCCGGATAACGTCTCCCAACTCTGGGTCAGAAAGTACTGAAGGAAGACCCGGGCCATAAGAGTCTGACATTCTGTGGGGTAAACGGGCTGGGGCCATTGAATTATCTGTGTATTGCTGCTGTATGGGGCCTCCCCCTATTTGGGATATACCTTGAGTGTGGGGGGGCCCAGATTGCAGTCGTGATGGGAAGACCAGTTGGTTGGAGGACATCAATGAAGTGCCAGGACAAGAGCAGCAGGGTTCCTGTGCTACTGGGGGAATAATAAATGAATTCTGCATGGTGGCTCCAGTATGCGGGTGCACAGGGAGTCCAGGTGAGCTCAGAAGAGGGGGATGTTGTTCATGTGAGAGTGCTGGCTGTCCTGGGATGTTTATGTTCCCTATAGGGCTATGAGAGGAAGTCATGTTCAAGTGCAAAGCCACAGGATTCATTGCAGAGCCTAAAAAAAGACAATGTATAGATATTATATATCTTGTAAAATATTGCTTTCTATTATTAGCACTCTACTAAAGCTGTATATTTTGAAAATGCCTACTTGTACTATGTCATCTTTATTTCTTCCTTTGTAAATGACATCAAAATTGTAAATTAATTTCTCTTACCATGCTGACTTCCTTGTGGTAGAAGTATTCGCTCAGGGAGAAGCTCATCATCTGATGTTGCAATGGTTTTAATGGCATTGTGATACAGTGGAGTAGAGCTAGGCAGGGCATATTTGGACATTTGTGACATCATCAAGGACAAAGGGTTTTGAGAGTGAATGCCGTCTAAAGAAATGAAACAAAAAAATTATGATAGATTCACCTATACTGAGAAAAGTATCTGTTTATATGAGTTTATAAAGCAGCATTTGTACTGCAGGACCATTCAAGGAGCAAATGCATAAAGCTGTACAGATACTTTATGACAATATTTTGTCCATATTTGTTATGCTAGTTAACATTTGTCCTAAAGTTATTTAAAGCATTAGCCCATAGAAAGAGCGGATATGGAAACACAGACAATCATTATTAAAAGGTTAATATACCATGCTATTAAAGGTTATCTTCACTGGAGATACCCTTTAGCTAATGTTATTAGATATCTTATGGATAATAACATTCCGTTAAATACTCAATATAAAACAGGGATGAGAAAATCACAGAAGCCAGGCACCTAAAATTTACCACTGGCAACTAACCCTTCAAAAGCTTTTCTAATGATGTGTCTGATGAGTCTAATGGAACGAATGTCAAATCTAATTTGAACACCCCTAATATAGATAAATAAATCACAAAATCTACAAACAAATAAGAGAAAGCAAAAATCATCATGCTTACCCGGATCCATAACCCCAAGAGATTCTGCAGATGCCAAGCCCATCCCTTGCTTGTTTTGTGGTATGTTTGGACTAGAGATGGTTTGTTTGGGCGATGAAGCCCATCCTGGAGAATGTGGATTCATTTGGGGTGATTTTATTCTCCCAGGAGAGGTGCAGGGTGAGCGTGCATTCATTAAGGAGCTCAAGATCTGGGGAGACTTGGGAGGACCTTGTGGGTTAGGGAGAGGCAAACCAGCCATGTGACTTCCTGGAGTATGAGGGGACTTCAGATTGCCAGAAGGAGAAGAAACAAGAGGTGAATGAACTCCAAGGGTTGGGGATTTAATATGACTTATGACAGGGGATACCATTTGGTTTACATTAACTGGTAGCTCTGTGGATCGACGAGCGAAGTTTCTGTTGGAAGCCATGTGGACTGATACTATACCTGCTGGGGAGTCACCAGATAAGGATGACATATGGCTAAGTCGTGTTGTACCTCCCACTGTGCCATGTTCTGTCCCAAATATGTCCATGTTTATCCCCTGTTGCATGCCAGTATATGAACCTTGCACTGAGGGAAACCCTGTCTGGTTCTGAGGGAACTGGCTAGAAATAATCACCTTCTGGGGGCCCTCAGCCATACCATGACCATTTTGTGCCCGTGCTGCTCGTACTAAATCCTCTGATCCTACACTTCCCTGGTTAATCAATAAATCCCCTGTGCCTCTCATTTTTTGTGGAAGATGCATCTGCTGATGTGGTGCCATTTGTAGATTTAGGTTCATATTCATGTTTACACTCATATTCATATTGAGATTTCCCACTGAAGGATCCAGTTCCCTCCCTGGCCCTGACTGGCAAGGGGTAGGGCTTAACATTCCACGTGAACCTCCAAAATCCATGCTCACAGTGGGGCCTCCACCCATACTTTCTCCTGGGAACATAGAGGAATCGGTCTGTCTGTGTGTTATCATCATCCTATCCATCTCTATTCCTTGCCCACTGGGCAGTGATAGTTGTCTCTGCATACCTCCTGGCCGCTTATCCATCAGTTGCTGTCTTAGAAGTTCCTCACGGCCATGGGGGTTAAGAAACCTCTCTGCTTCCCCTTGAATAGATGCCGGATATGTAATACCACTTTGCACAAAGGTATTCTGCCCTCCGCCAACAGGAGGTACATCATCAGCCCAGCGGGGTGACCTTGATATGACTCCCATTCCATCAATAGGCAAATTTTGCATTGCTCCATATCTGCCTGAAAAACGTGGACCATGATAACCCATTCCTCCATTCCTAGGGTGAATGGATTCATTACCCTCCAAGGGTACTTGTAACCGATTACCAACCCATTGCTCTGCAGATTTGCTGTTGTAAGGTACAGGAGGTCCCCGAAGCATCATTTCTGGTGCAGGCCTTCCATGTAGGAAAACGTGTTCCTCTTTTCTCCTTTTCTCTGCATAATATTCCTCCTGCAGCTTTCTCCATGCAGCCTGTTCTGGTGTGAGACTGTCCTGCCCCATTCTTTGAATCATCAGGCTCATTTGGTGGCCCATGTCAGGCCCAGGTTGGCTGACAACCAAATCCTGCTCTATTCCAGGATTTCCCAAGCTCTGAGTTTGTGTTATTATAGACTGTAAAGGTTCTTCATATTTCTTTAAATGATTTTGAGAGTTGGCAGAGACAGGAGGCACTCCCTCTCCAGGGCTTGGGGAATGCTTTGAAAAGGATTCATTGGTTGCCCCACTTCGGAGAAGTAGCCTTTCAATATCTCGAAGAGTCTGAAGAGAACGTTCCCTGTGCTCAATCTGCTCTCTAGAGAGACCATCTGTGCTTAGTGTCACACCACTGCTCTGGTTAGACTCATTATCATTAAAATTTGAATTGTCTCCTGGCAAAGAAGCACTGGGCGGTCGGGGTGGAGGAGGATTGGAATGTTCACTGGCAGGACGGCTACTACCATTATCTAAGGGAGTCGACTCTTGTTTTGTTTCTTCATTACTTGTATCCTGTTTTAATGTATTAGTAGGGGCATGAATAATTGCAGGTGGAGGCTGGTTTGCCAATTTTGATGGTGCTGTAGGAATACTAGGTGCAGCAAGTGCTCCTGCAGGATCTTGTATACTGGAAGTTTTTTGGATAGAGGCCTAGATAAGACACAGAGGGCAGAAACAATGAAAAGATCAATATAGAATAGTATAGGATAACATATTTATACTACTGTGTTTCTAGTTATTGTAAGATTAATGTAAGATTAATGTAAGATTGATTGAGGGAGGATTTTCAGACAGGGAAAATTAAAGCTCTGTTTTTGAGGGCATATCCTTCTGCCCTTGACTGCCAAGCCTTGTTCCAAAGTAGTCATGGCATTGGTGATATGGGGGTATGGCTCAGCATTCCAGAAGATGGATGTGGATAGGTCCTGCCCATGTCCCACTTTACTACCCATGAATGTAATATGTTTTAAGCAGGAACAGTTAAGAAATCAAGTATAACATTGTGTGGATCCCATACCTCATCTAGCTTTGCACGGGGCACATTCTGTTGATGGTAGACCAAGATAGAATCAGCGCATCCTTGTATAACAGCTTCTGATGCCCTGTAAAAAGTTATATTATAGTTATATTATATCTTTTCACAATTCTGCTCAGATTTATTTAAATAGAAATCAACGACAACTAACTCTGAAACATACTGGTATTAATTTCATGATTTGTGCACTGAAGTGTTTACAGATACACAGATATGAAGTTATCTAGCAACAGTAAAATTATTTCAATTAAAAAAAAAATCTAGACAGTGATTCCTCAACTTTCATTTTAGTAAAAATACCAGCGAGCATTCTAAGCCAAATATATTATAAAGAAGCATCTAGCAACAAACTTCATTGTAAGCACTGTAAAGGAAAATGGACAGTAAGCATTACTGTAAGTATACCCATTACTGTCAATGTAATGGTATCTGCAGTAGTAGCTACTGCATGTCTCTTAACTGCAGTTCTCTTAAAGGCCTAGTGCACATGGGAGGACTACAACCCAATATTCACACTGTTAGACCTACTAATCTATATAAAGTGATCAGTAGTCTGTCGGTATGGAATTTAAGCTATAGCACGAATATTTTGGCATGTGGTAGTAAATCTGCAACTTATCTGTGAAAACCAAAACTATATTTTGAGCATGAAATGAGATTTCTTAAAGCATATGTAGATTCCCTGAATGTATCTTTTAAACCATATAACACAGAGAGGGAAGTGAGGTTTATGTTAATAAACTTGTGGTCTCTGTTGCAGGTATCTCCTCTTGTACCAAATGCCCCTCTGCAAGCATTCTATTAGTTTTGAGATTTTAGATTCACACATATGAGCTGTTGGTTCTTGCATTTCGTAACCCTTAAATTTCACATATTAATATAACTTACACTTCAGAACTGATCAGTCCTGAAAATTCAACTACAAATAATGAAGGTACCTTATAAGAGGTTTTTTTTTATTTAAAGGGCATGTCCAACCCTTATTTTAAATTTTTGATATATTGTAGTACTTCCTCCACCAGCCCCAACCGCCATAATAGAATTTTGAGAAACTCCCCCGATCATTACTTACCTTCCCTCTCTCCTCCACCGCACTGCCCGGCCTTCTGCTTGCATGGAACTGCAAGCAGGGGGCCAGACCGGCAGCCGCGTCCCTGATTGGCTGAAAGGGAGAGAGGTAAGGTAAGTAAAGATGGGGGACTTTCTTAAAATTCTATTATGGCGGTTGGGGCTGGGGGAGGAAGCCCTACAATATTACCAAGGGGTTTGTAGCTAGGAGGAGGGAGAGCAAAATGGGAGGGAGAGGGAGGGGGGGGAGGGCTCTGCTGCGCATGCCTCAAACCTTGACGAGTTTGAGGCAGAGACAGGCACGGGATGAGTCACTGAGAGCACCTACACTGCAGTTTTCTGAACTTAGAAATGGCACAGCAGGGAAGCCATTTGGAGCAGAGATGTCAGGTGAGGATTTTATTAAACTACAGAGTGGGGCCAGTATGGGGTTAAATTTCAGTTTTGGGGGTGGACATGCCCTTTAAAGGGCAAATCCAGCCATCAAATGAAAAGGAAAATTACCCCCAAAACTCCAAACTGTAATAGTTTGGATTCTTAAATATATAAGTCTAACCTGAAATCCTGCACAATGTCCTGTTTCCCCTGTTTATGCTTCCTGATTCTTCCAGTTAGCAACTGTCCGTTATGGGATTTGACAGTTGACATCACAGCCAATGACTGAATGTTAATCCCCTAGTTGCCTCTTCTGAGCATGCCCATGCTCAGTACAAGTTACTAAAATGCTCAGTTTCCATAAGGCATATGGAAGTATAGCAGGCATACAGTAATGAATTCAGAGGACAAAGTAGGATATATTTTAACATTTTAAAGAGGCCGTTCTTTCTAAAATATGTATATGAGAGTGGAGTTGTCCTTTAATTTGTATATTCTAAAAAACTTGGGGATTTCATTACCTTCTCACCAAATCAACCCCTCTATTATTTGTACTGAATAAAAATCTTTTATTCATCATACAGGACAGGATTTAAAAACAATTTTAAAAGGCTGCCTACCGGTATGTCCTTTAAGTAAAAAATCAGTATAAATGTATTACCAACAATAGCATACTAAATGACCTTTGAAACTGTCACAGTAAGTTCTAGTAAATGCTATAAAAGCTTAAACATGTCGGTCATTAAACACTATAGGGGAACTCCAAACTTACTGATTTTAAATGTAGAATCTGTATAGGGATAAAGGCATGCTAAAAAGCATGAAAGGCATCTGGAAGAAGTAAGTATTTCACTCCTTACTACTGGTACCGGGAGCTTCCTCTTCATCATTTCCCAGCCTACCATACTTCCAGTTAAATAGGGATGGGTTTCTCTGACCACATGGCTGTTACATGTTTATGTCATGATGTTAATGAGGTCATCACGTTGGCGTTACATTACACTGTTGTGGTGACATCAATAATGTCATGACATAAGTGTGCATTGTCCTCCTAAGGGATTTTACATTAAGGGATAGATTGCCAGTACCCTATGCAAATTAAACTCAACCAATCAAGCCCTGGTATTGTGATTAGCTAACAGTGATGTTATTTGGTTTAATATGTGACCATATGATTCATACATTCATGGAACATATTTTAATCAGCTTTTATGTTTTACAGGAAAAAAACATATACCATCTAATGTAGTGGATGTTTAAAAATGAACCTTACAACCATTGCTGACTGATTCAGTACTCACTTGTTTGCCAAGTAGGTTGTGAAGACATAGATAAGCTGTGACTGGGTTTTGGACAGAACTACAGGTCCTCCTCCACCCCCATGTAGACTAGGCCCCCCTCCATGTAGTGTACTGGAAGAACTGGCATCATTGAGACCAGGAGGAGCAGCAGACCCTGTGCCTGGCAGAGCAGGTGCAGACATCACAGGTTCACCTGCATTACAATCTGGAGAGCAAAATGTAAAAGATGGGATGACAGTTTAGTAATACACTAGGAAAAAATCCAAATGGTTCAAAGAAAGGACTAAGTGGAAGTAGGGGGGGGGGGTGTGAGGGACAATTAAAGGGGAAATTATAACAGAAGAAATAGGGTGAGACGTTATTCACACTTATAGATATATAAAATATAAAAGGCAGTGAAAGCTAACACATTAAAGGGAATCATAATCCCAACACAGTCTACCATTTATTATAGTCTAGCCCTTATAAGGTATTAAAGGGTATCTCCACTGAGGAAAAAGCATTTTTTTTTTTTTGGTTTATTTTAAAAGTACACCATCCCCCAACCATCCCCCTACCTTTTCCCCCCCAGTATTCCCCTGAATGCAGCATCATGGGAAAGTTGTGCAGGTTCTTGGGGGTGTGTCTTCCCCTGTGCTGGGAGTGCTGTCACTCAATGTGCATCATCCTGGTAGCAGACACACCCACCCACTTTCAGTAAGAAATCCCTGACTCTCTAAGTTCATTTTTACAGCTGATCATGCAGAGAGAGACAGGGGAGGAAAAGTAAAAACCCTCTTCCCCAATACTGTAACAAAGGCCCTGCCTTTATTAAAAACAACTTGTGTTATTTTTAATAAAGATTTTTTTAACTCTGGTTGAAAAAGTGATGTAAAATTGATGTCATAGGGGATGCTGGGGTGGGAGAGAGAAAAAGATTAATTAGTGAAGTCAGCAAGCTGCTGTGATGGTCATGTGATTATTCCTCTATTAATCAGTGAACTCAGTGTGTGTGTGAGTAGAATCGACCAACCAGTCAGATCACACAGAGAGCAGTCCCGACGGATCCTCACACGTTCTGCGCATGCACTAAAGGAACACGCGCGTGAGGACATTTCTCAGGCAGGCAGTCGCTGACAGTGGGCAGACCTGCACCATCCACAGCATTCAGGGAGAAACTCATTGGATTTCTTCTAAACTACTGCACAAAGACACAGGAAACTGCAGGTACATTAGCACCTTACACATATCTATCCTTATAACCCAGGTGACTTTTATCAGTGGAGATACCCTTTAAGTGTTTGGAGGAAAACAAGATAACGCATATAAATAAAGTATACAGATATGACAAAAATTCTTGAAACCCTAAAGCTCCAGACACACACTTGACCAACACCATGGAGTTCCGACAAACAAATGTGGGGGGGAAAAAACGCCTGTTTTGCCCAATAATGGCATGACTTTGAATGTTTATTTGGCTGTTGGTGGTGGTCCAACCCAGTGGATCAACAAACCATGCCCAATCAAAGAGTTACACACGTACAATTATTGGGCAAAATTTTAACAGCATGATCAGTCACTGCTCAGTTGTTGGGTTTTGTGGTGTTGGTTGAGCATGCTTACAAGGCTTATGACTTGAGGTCCCAGGGCTGAATAGTTTACTAAGTGGGTACATATTTAAAGAGTTTTGTAGAAAAGGCTGTTTTATATTTAAAGCGGGAAACAAAGTCTCCAGATAACATTGTCCAAATAGATAGAGCACATTCACAAATTTACAACAAGCTGTGTCTAACCTCTCTCTTTTCTGTGGCTGCCGGGTGATTTATGAAAATAACCTGTGGGTATTAAGGGTCAGCTCCCATAATCCACCTCAGCTGGGTAAAACTAAGCTAAGTGTGTGCAGTACACTTTACAAGCTCTATAGTGATCAACAGATCAAAACAAGAAAGTTGCAGCCTTGCTTTCTAGAAGAGGACAGCTAATCATATAACAGCACATTAAATGTTCCTGTCCTATATAATCCTTTGCTTTTCTTACAAAAAAGAGCAATCTTTGCATTGTATATGTTAGCTAGCGTGGATGTAAGAAACAGAATATTAACATTCCAGTAAAAATTGAGTCTGGGGAATTGAATCTGCAACCTTGTGTACTCGTTCTTGCTAAAAGCAGAGCCATTCCCCCTAACCCAACACACATGTGGAACACTTGATTCTACATGTAGAATCTTCATTTTGCTAGGAACATAATGGGAAAAAAATAAAGTAAATCTGGGGGTTTGAACCTGTGCCCTTTGTGCTGTGTGCTTCTAAAACAAATGCTTTAACGGGTGAGCCACCACAGCACATGCAAGAAACATAATAATAAAATCAGCTGACTTTTTCTGTATTGCCCCAGGAAGGCTGTGTGCAATTCATGCTGGATGGTAAATAAACTGCAGGGTAACAAGCAGCTTTCAAAGTATTATCAGGTACTTCAATACTAGTGTGGAGACATCTTTATAGAGAGAATACACTGTGCATAGAGACAGTGAATACTGGGGTATGAGGGTGTGGCTCTTTGAAGACTACATAGGCTGTAAGCTGTACTGGCAACAACATGGAAGCCTCCTTAGTAACTGAAGTTATTACTTACATTTATGCAAAAGCAACTTACTAGAGAGTAATCTTACAATGTATAGGTGTTATGGGTAGAAACGCTTTTATATTAGTATGTTAAAAAAAAAATTTTTTAAGTTATTTAATAATATATATGGAGCTGATGTAATAAATAGCACAATTGTATTTCAAAAGAATCAGCTGCTGCTACCTGAAAACTCCCTTTGGCCTGAGACAGATAAAAATGACATTCTATACTACGTCACTAGATGGCAGTGTTTGGCAAGAAATGAGAACTGTTTGCCTAACTGCATTTGCAATGCAGTCAGAAAAATAGGCTAACTTTCCTTAAAATGCTTATGTACAGGTACTGCCAGGAATGCAATTCCATTTTGAAGAACAGGCCAAAACTGGCCAAATTGATTTTATTTCCAAGCTCTAATATGCACAGGCTATGCCCTGTATCCCCAATTTGTTGAGTCCACAACTACATTTCTGTTTCTGTTTTTCTATTTATATTTCTGAATGGAGACTGATAAGATTAGTTAAATAGTGTTGAAATGGGTTAAAGGATATTTCCACCCCAAAATCTAAACATAGTGTAGGGGACCCCCCTCCAACCCTAACCGCCAGGTTTATAACTTAAAAAAGTGCAGAGAAACAGACCTACCCACCTTCGTTCCCTCAGTATCTACCTGTATTGCTACTTCCAGAAACAGAGTAGCAATAGGGGCCACACCGGCAGCCAATCACAGACGTGTCTGCTGGATTTTGGGAGAGCTGAGCGAATGAGGTTGGGTAAGTCTATTTCTGGACACTTTTTTTAAGTTATAAACCTGGCAGTTAGGGTTGGAGGGGGGTCCCCTACACTTGCAGAAAAGTTATTTATTTTAAAAGATTAAATGGTATCTCCACTGAGGAAAAAGCTTCTTTTTTTTTTTTGGTTTATTTTAAAGTACACCATCCTCCAACCGTCCCCCTACCTTTTTTCCCCCAGTATTCCTCTGAATGCAGCAGCATGGGAAAGTTGTTCTCCCTGTGTAAGGCTGGGTACACATGGAGGGACTATTTGTCCCAACCAATCGATCGATATGAGCGAGAGCTCGGCAAGGACAAATGTCCGCCGTTGGTAGCAAATTTGGCCACGGGCGAATTTGCGAACGATCGACTGTGTGGTCCCATAGGGAACTGCACGATCGATCGGGATTTTCAGACACTTCCGATCCGGCCAAATGGACGATCGAGGTTGATCGCGGCCGGCCGCCCCACACCATGAGATATTTTCGAACGACCGACCGATTCACGGCACTTTGTCGGTCGGCCGAAAATATCTGGTGTGTACCCAGCCTAAAGCAGTTCCAGCCCTCAGGAAAGCCTGAAACTGCGGTACTAACATTAGCGATAAAGGGCCAACTAATGTATATTGCTAATGTGTGTACCCACCTTAAAGGGCATGTCCACCCCCAAAACTAAAATTTAACCCCTTACTGGCCACATCAAGTAGTTTAAAACAATCCTTACCTTACATTCCTGCTCAAAATAGTTCCCCTGCTGTGCCCCTCCAAGTCCAGGAAACTCCTGTGTAGGAGCAGTGTGTGACTCATGCTGTGCCTGAGACTTCCTCAACCTCATCAGGTTGAGGCATGCTCAGTGCAGCCTCCCTGCCTCTCAGCCAATCACGGACGCGGCTGCCGGTCCCGCCCCCTGCTTTCAATTCCATGCAAGCAGAGGGCCCTGAACACTGCAGCGGAGGAGAGAGGGCAGGTAAGTAAGAATCGGGGGACTTTCTAACAATTATATTAATGCGGTTGGGGCTGGGGGAGCATGCCCTACCACATATCAAAAGTTAAATTTTGGGGTGGACATGCCCTTTAAATACTTGAAATCTGATTTTGTTATGTGGTGCTTTCCTGTTGTTACTCTGCCTGCAGAACACAATCCACAGCTCTGTCCAGCCCCTGCAAGGGATACAAGTGGAAAGCAGCCTATCTGCACGGGGATTAGATTTATCTACCGTGTGTACTTTGCTTTAAGGTACCCATACATTAGAACATACCAGAAAATGAATGGGCCAGGTAGGCCTCTCAATCTATGTCGTCGCAAAGAAGATTGGGAAAGGAGGTTCCGGAAAATTTACCAAATGTCGCAGGATTAGTCTGCAGGTAAGTTGTAATTTATGGGCACCTTAAGCTTTCACTACTACTAGTTAGAAGTGCTGTGCTAATACCATTAACCTATGTCAGAGCCAGCACACTATCCAACAGTATTACCATTAACCCTTTCAGTGAAAACTCCCAGTGTTGCCATTAACTCTTTCAGTGCCAGCAGACTTTCCCCATGTTATTAATTTTATTAACTATAATCCTTTCAGTAACTTTCCCACATTTTTTATGTCCATTCACCTCCCTTGGGGATTTGAGAATCCGTAAAAAAAAAAAAAAAAAATGCTACACCTGTGTGCCAAGTCCTGGCTGCAAAATAGCAATGGGATGGGCCCTGTCTTGAAGTCTTGTGGCTTCTTTCATTCTTGGTGAATCCTGACAACCTCATGCATAATTCTGGTTCTCTTACTCCTTGGCCTATGATTCTGCCACTGCACCGGCTAAACAATGAACAGTATGTCACAAGTTTGTGACGGCACATCAGAATTAAAGTATGCAGAATTGGAAAATGTTACCCTGTCTACTGCTGCCAGCTGCTTTCCCTGCCTGCCTAAACTAAGACAGAATAGCAAAGCAGGTGAGCCTGGAGCCATCAAGAGATCTGTTTGTCCAAGAAATAAAAAGATCTAGTGGTGGGGTTCCGGGGCAACACTGTCCACTTACCATTCCCAACAATGTTCCTAAAGTCTGCTATTCATCTAGTTCCTGTGTATGTATGTGCTCGTAAAAAAGAGCTTTTACAGCTTGAAAAGGAGACGGCCACCGGTGCAGCACGTGCCAGTGGAGATCCAGATAAATAGGTGCCAGTGGAGATCCAGATAAATAGTGGACTTCAGAGACATAGGGACATGTGAAAGGTAATTATAGCTGACCTGCAGTTGGGGCCTGCAGCTGAAGGTAAGTTTTACTTTGGGGTGTTAAAGTTGCCTTTAAAATATAGAGCACATATCCGCAGACTTTGTTCCTGTAAAGATCAGAAAAGGCTTAGCAGGGTGATTTCAGGTGTAGGTTATACCCTGTCATTGATTGATCTATGCATCATTCAATTACAGAGAGGAAGTTGTCTGTGCGGTCTGCTTTATGTATTTTTCACAGTTTAGCTACAGTAAATACATGAGAAATCTGTTTCATTTTCTCTCTGGTTTCCATATAAAAAGTATGTAATACAACATGATATAACTCCATCATTATAATTACAGATTACAATAATTATGTCACTGGTTTTGTGTCATTTTACTATCGATACAAAATATACAGTAGATGGTTGGATAAAGATAAAATTCAAATTGATTTGTGTTCATACAAGGGTCTGGTTTCCTAAAAGTTAAAACAACTCTAGATATTTAAAGGGCATGTCCACCCCCAAAAAAATAATCCCCCCAACTACTGGCCCCACCATGTAGTGTAGTTTAATCTTACCTCACATCCCAGCTCCATAGGGTTCTCCTGTAGTCCCCCCCCAAAGTCCCAAAAAATGACTACAGGAGGTAGCAGAGTCCATATAGGACACTGCCTGCTAGCTGGCCTCAGGTAGATTTTTGCCATGCGTACGCAGCCCTTTCCCCCCTCCCTCTCCCTCCCTCTCCCTCCCTTCCCTCCCATCTACTATCCCTCCCCTAGCATAAAACCCCTTCAGTAATCATTTCCCATGTCTCCCAGCCCCAACGCATTTTTTTTTTTAGAAAGCTCCCCAAACTCTTACTTACTCTCCTCTTTCCTCCGGCCGAAGTGAGCTGCCGGCAGCCGCGTCTGTGATTGGCTGCCGCTCAGCCAATCACAGACGCGGCTGCGGTCCGCCCCTCTGCTTGCATTCCTTGCAAGCAGAGGGCGGGAGCGCGGGCGGAGGATCGAGGGGAGGTAAGTAGAGTTTGGGGGGCTTTCTAAAAAAAAAATTATAGCGGTTGGGGCTGGGAGCCCAGGGGGGACCTTATATAAAAAAAATTTTTTTAGGGTGGACATAGCCTTTAAATAGGAAGTGCAGGCTTTCAATAACCGATTGGATGATTACGTGACTTAATTTGAGGAACTAGATCGAAAAGTAACTTACTGTGTTTCTCCACAAGATTCTTTTCGTCTTCTTCACTTTCAGGTCCTGAACACCATTCATCTCCACTGTATGGCTGCTTTCTCTCCAAGACACATCGGCGCTTACTGCGTAAAGGTATCTCTCCTATAAATTATGGCCATAAAAACAATCCAGATAACTGCAATACCTAGAAATCAATGTGTTTGTTCTGAATGGGGGCCATACGGAGTACAGAAGCACAGAAAGAAGCATTTAAACAATAATGCAACAACACTGCACTGGGAGCTTAGGAATCACAAGCTTTTAGCTTAGCAAGGTAACAGTTTGCCATATAACACAGGCTTTCCTGTGTTTGATTTAAAAAAAAAAATATATATATATATAATATATATATAAAAAAGTATAGCAAATACCAGTGACAGACGGATGTGCATTATTGTGAGTATACTAGAAGGGTCTGACTGCAACTTTTTATTGCATATATGTGTCAAAGTCAACAATGTGCCAAGATATTTGATTCTTACCTTTGGGGTCTTGTTCCAGCAAGGGAGTTCTGGTCTCTCCTTTCTCTGCCACGTCACCCACTGACTCGCTTTGTCCTTTAGCCTGGCAGGGCCCCTGGCTTTCACCTGTCTTCAGACCCACCCCCGTTGGGGACACATGGCTGGTTTTGGGACCAGTTCCTAGAAGCTCAGCTCCTTGTTTCACATTTGGAGGCTGGGATTGTCCACCATTGCTGGAAGTTTTCCCATGACTGACAAGTTTGTTTTCTGAGTGCATCTGGCTAAATGTGACTTCCAATGGTGTCAACAGGCAATGTCAGAGAACCTATAGGACAGAATACCATACATTAAACCTAGTTTGTGTACTACCAAGTTAAATGAATACTAATTAAATTTAATATTTTTTCCAATAATATTACTTGTTTATCTTTCATTACACAAAATGAAACAAATAGCCAGAGACCATACTCTCACCTTAAAGAAGATTGATGACAACTTACTAAACATCAAACCTGACATATCTGCAAGCTAATAAAATAGGTTTATACTTTTTGGTTGTATTTTATGCAAATTTGCCAGTGATTCGGGATGTAACTGCTCACGGCACATTAAAGGGGAACTGTGGTCCAAAAAAAATGACTTTCGGTAAATTGAAAGGAATTGCTCCCCTGAGAATTTTTGCAATTTATTTCCATTGTTTATTTTGCATAGTTTTGAAGATATTTACATTTTTGTGTGTGATATGGCAGCAGCACTACCAGGTTCCCTGCACTTTCTGCTTCCTGCTCTGAAACGGTCAGTCAATCTTTCCTGTGTCGTCTCCTCTCCTTTGCAGCCCCCCTGATCCCTCCCACTCATTGACCCCATGGTCCCTCCAGTTGCAGGCCCCTGGCCCATTATCTTACAGCCCCATGTGGCCCCGTCCACTTGTGGGTGTCTAAGCCCCACCCACTCGTGGGTGCCATGGGTTACCTTGCGCCTGTAACCTTGCTCCCGTGCCTTATCCATTCCGGCCCAGCCTGGAACCTCTCTGTCAGCTACTACTTTGATATGCACAGGGAAGCCCCCCCCCTCAGTAGCCATCTTTGCTGCCGGGTGCCCTAACTTTAAAAGCTTTTATGGTAGGGAACCCTAAGAAAACCCCAAAAAGTCAAAAAAAGAAACTCCAAAAAAAGTAAATTTCTAAAAAAATGTGAACTAAACTCTACTTCCAATCCTTAGTTCCCCCCGATGTACTGTATTACTGGCAGCTGCGTCTGTGATTGGCTGCCTCTCAGCCAATCACAGACATGCCTGCTGGTTCGGCCCCCTGCTTGCAGTCCCTGCAAGCAGATGGTCTGCTTTAGAGCTTCGTGGATCGAAGGATTGTAAGTAGAGTTTTGTACACATTTTTATCAAACAAACCTAGCGGTTGGGGGTGGGCTAGGGTGCCCTAACATATTTTAAAATATTTCTTTTAGGGTGGACATACCCTTTAAAGATAACTGTATTGCCTCAATGCATTTTTTTTAGTTGCTTTAAAAAGAGTAAAGGTATGCAGCCCTCCCCATACATTTTTTTTCCTGATTTGGAGCCTCTCTCTGCCTTTAATTAGCCAGGCTGGGAAGGGAGGGAAAAATTCTGTCTGCCTCTAACTGTCACTAAATGCGAGAAAACGCTCCTCCACCCACCCTTAAACAGCTTGATTATGCAGGCTGTATCCTAACAACAGAACATTTCAAGTTTGTTTGACTGGCAGAGGAGGAGGAGAGAGGTTGTAACAGACATTTCCACCAGCCAATGACAAGTGTTATGTTGTCCCATCTAAGAGGCGGGCATTTAGTACTCTTCTTTGCTGTGTGATATCTAAGGGAGGGCAGCACTGTTGTAAATGTAAGTGATTTCAGCATCTGGAAGTGTGGACATGTAATCGGGGTGATGTTATTTTTTTTGATATTGTTGTCCTTTAACCCTTTCACTGCCAGGAGAATTTCATTTTTTTTTTTGCGTTAAGTACCTTTTCAGGATTTTGCCCTTAATCGCTTTAGACTAATTTTACAGTAGGAAACCTTGCAGAAAATCAGGATTATTATACATTGTTTTTTTCAGCACAAAGTGTACTGTAACAAGGTAACAGAATTTTGTAACTTTTCTGGAAATTTTACTGGAATTATGGGTAAAATATGTAAAAAAAAATAAAAAAATTTGCACATTTTCATGGATTTTTCCCATTCTTATAGTTATATTAAGGTTACACACAAAAATCTTACTGTTTCTAAAAGCTCTGATACTCCCGAGTACAACGATACCAGATATATGTAGGTACCCCACTTTTCCTGTACAGGAGACCCCCCCAAACTAAAACTGCACCTTCAAGAGTATTACACCAAATTAAAATGTATAACCACTTCTCACGGTTAACATAGAATATCTTCCAAATTAACTAAAATATCCCCACAAGTGAGATATTTTTAGAAACTACACACTCACAGGTACCCGGACGCAGCACTTCGTCCAATTGTAAGTTATTTTCTCACATTTTCCTTTTTTTCCTCAACTGTAAAATCATAGACAAAATCAAATGCGAATTTCAGCTAAAAACTGTGGAGGAAAGTTCAAACACATCTCAAATATGAAAGCCTAACCCGTCACGAATAAAACGGTATGCCACATTCATGGGTGTACCCAGAGACATGTCTACCAACTAACCCAGAGCGTGACCAGTGCCAAATGTCAGTAGCAGCAAAAAAAAAATTAGCCAGTTTTGTATTTGAACAGTCTAAGGTTTTTCCACAAAACACCCCCCTAACTCAGAAATACCCCCCCACAAACTATATATTCTTGAAATCTACACACCTTCAGCTATGTTTGTTTATTCATACCATCAATGGTGTGGGCACAGTTCTTCGTAGAAGTTCACATTTGTCTGAAAAAATTAACAAAAAACAACTTCAAATGGTATGTAACACTGTAGTTTGTTTATTCATACCATAAATGGTGTGGGCGCAGTTCTTCAAAGAAATTTACACTTTTACCAGATTTTCAAAAAAAATTAACATCAAACAACATTCAAAAAGGTAGAAATTATGCCAAAACCTCATGGAATGTAAAAAAAGTTACCAAATGTCAATCTCTCATATGTCCTGAATCAAATGGTATGCCATATGTGTGGTTACACACGCAGACGTGGAAGCGAAAAGCCACGAAGTGAGACAATGCACGATGGCTCACAATAAGCGAAAATATTTAGCCAACTCCGAATTTGAACAGTCTGCAGTTTTTTTCCACAGAACACCGTAACTCAGAAATACCCCACACAAACTATATATTCTTGAAATCTACACACCTTCAGCTATGTAACACTGTAGTTTGTTTAATTATACCATCAATGGTGTGGGCACAGTTCTTCGTAGAAGTTCGCATTTGTCTGAAAAAATGAACAAAAAAACTACTTCAAAAGGTAGAAATCATACCAAAACCTGATGGAATGTAAAAGAAAGTTACTAAATATCAATCTCCCAAATGTCCTGAATCAAACAGTATGCCATATGTGTGGTTACACACGCGGACGTGGAAGCGAATGGCCATGAAGTGAGACAATGCACGTTGGCTCAGAAACAGCAAAAATTTTCAGCCAAATCTTAATTTGAACCGTCTGCAGTTTTTCCCCACAAAACAACCCCCACAAACCATATATTTTCTCGAATCTACAACATTTATCTATATAATTCTGTAGTTTGTTCATTCATACCATCAATGGTGTGGGCGCAGTTCTTCGTAGAAGTTCACAGTTTTAGCAGATTTTCTAAAAAATTTGAAAAAAAACATTCTCAAAGGTAGAAGTCATGCCAAAATCAAAGTAATGTAAAAAAAAAGTTACCAAATATCAATCTCCCAAATGTCCTGAATCAAACGGTATACCCTATGTATGGTTACACACATAGACGTGGAATCAACTAGCCACAAAGGAGCCAATGAACAGTGGCCCAATTACAGCAAACTTTTCAGATTTGTCAGACTAAACAACCCCTCTATATTAGAAATACCCCCCCAAAACTATAATTCTTGGACTCTACACACCTTCAGTACACAATGGTGTGATTCTTTTATGCATACCACCAATGGTGTGGGCGCAGTTTCGTGTAAAATTTCGCTTTCTTACCAGATTTTCAGGAAAAATGTACAAAAATACAATTCAAAGTTAAAAATCATGGCAAATTTCCATGTCATGTAAAAAAAACTTGTCAACTATCAATCTTCCAAATGCCCTGAATCAAACGGTATGCCATATGCGTGGATGCACACAGAGACGTGGCCACCAACTAGCTCAAATGCGACGCATGCACAAGTGTAATTAAAAGAAAAAATCAAAGTGCTCTGTAATTTCAAACAGCCCTAAAACTTGGAAATGCCCCCCACTAAATATCAATCTACCACATGTTCTGAATCAAACGGTATGCCATATGCGTGGATGCACACAGAGACGTGGCCACCAACTAGCTCAAATGCGACGCATGACAAGTGTAATTAAAGAAAAAATCAAAGTGCTCTGTAATTCAAACAGCCCTAAAACTTGGAAATGCCCCCCACTAAATATCAATCTACCACATGTTCTGAATCAAACGGTATGCCATATGCGTGGATGCACACAGAGACGTGGCCACCAACTAGCTCAAATGGGACGCATGCACAAATGCAATTACAAGAAAAAATCAAGGTGCTCTGTAATTTGAACAGCCTACCCTTTTTCTAAGGAAACAGTCCCGAAACATGGAAATTCCCCCCACAAACTATATATTTTTGGAATCTACACACCTTCAGCTACGTTACGGTGCCATGCTCTCATACATACATGAAGAATTCCAGACCCAGTGATCCAAAGAACGTGTTTTTAGGAGGTTTTGTGAAAAATAAAATAAGATGATTCAAGGGTTGAAATCCTACCTAAACCCACTTGACAAGCAAAAAAACCCACTAAATAGCAATCTCCCACATGTCCTGAATCAAACTGTGTGCCATTTGCATGTGTGCAAACAGAGACGAGGCCACCAACTAGCTCAAAATGTGACGCATAAGTGCAGTGCAAGAAAAAAATTAAAAAACGCCACAACCCACCACCCCACACACACACACTCTCTCCCTCTTTTAGTGGTATTTTAGTGAAAACCGGTTAGTACGGAGAGTCACACACGTTTTTGCACACTTTACTGATCCTAAAAATTCAATACGGACTTTTTTTGGTACCTCTGCAAAATTTCCTTATAAAATAGGCTTAGTTACCCTTGAAATCATACAAATAAGTATCTGCGTTTACTTTACCGATATCACCGGGGACATTGGGAAGCTTGGAGAAGACAAAGTTTTTTTCTAATTTATGGCTTTAGTGTAAAAAAAAAAAAAGGGTGTGTGTGTATCACTTTAAGAATTTTTTTGTGTGTATTTCCCCTTTTTCCCCCCGATCATTCGCAAAGATAATCATCAGATCATCAGGGAATGATAACAAACTTGGAATACGGGCATAAATGCCCATTTTCCAATTCGAAATCCGATCGGAAAAATCACTTCCCGGAAATCATTTTCCATTCATTGGCAAAGATCAATAATTTGGTGATCAGAAGTGATCACCAAATTTTGATCTGTCCCCATTTTTTTTCTAAGTCTTCGCTAAGACGCTAGACTTAGCTTTACTATACCAGGTACTGCACTGTGATCTGAATTGAGATCACAGTGCAGTACCGCCACTAGACCACCAGGGGCAGCCTGCCTACCACTTTTAGGGAAGACCCCGGTGAAGGAGGAAGCTCCGTGACGTCTCCCTTTCCGCTTCCTCTTCTTACTCCACGTGGGACCGGCAGCTCCTATACGGTCACGACAAATAAGGTAGGAAATCTCCCGATCCCCCCCTCGGATTTGGACGAAACTGAGGGGGGGGGGTCGAGGGGGTTACGGGGGCAGTTGAATGCTGCCCCCCGATCGCCCCTAGCGCGGCTCAATTTTTTTTCCTGAAAGGGACAGCCACAGATCTTATATTCACGATCTGTGGCAGTTTAAGCATTCTCTGCACAGATCGTGAATATACGATCTGTGGCAGTTAAAGGGTTAAGGCTGTTAACACTTGATAAGTTTCTATCTGTTTCTGGACAGAAACGCACATTGCAGTCTGTTATTTTAATGGATCGATAAAAAAAAACTGCATGTATTTTTGTCTAGAAACGGATGCGTTTTGATTACAAATATAGCAAAAACGGAGCGCTAAAAACCAACCCAAAAAAATGGACTGTATTGTGGTCCATTTTGTTCTGTTTCTAGAGTTAATGTAGCCTAAGTCTGGGGATTTGAACTTGTGACCTTCTGAACTGTGTTTCTAAAACTGGTGCCTTACCTGGTGCCCACAACCGCGTAAGTGGAGAAGCAAGGTACATTTAGAAAATGTATGTTTTGCTAGGAACAAATTAATAATAATAATAAAAAAGTTATACAAATGTCTCCATATCAATATGAAAGTCTCTATGTACAAAGTGTTTTCTATACAGATGTCTCCACACCAATATGGAAGTCACTGATAAGACTTTAAAAGCTGCTTGTTACCCTGCAGTTTATTTACCAGCAACTCACACTAACTAGTAAATAAACTGCAGGGTAACAAGCAGCTTTCAAAGTCTTATCAGTGACTTCCATATTGGTGTGGAAACATCTGCATAGAAAACACTTTGTACATAGAGAGAGTGAATAATAGGGTCAGGGGGCGTGGCTCTTTGATGACTACATGGGCTGTGGATTGTACTGGCAAGAACATGGAAGCCTTACAGAATCTATTACTTACATGTACTTATATATACAACTTACTAGAGAAGAATCTTACATTGTATATGTGTTCTGAGAAGAACCGCTTTCAAATTAAGATTTAAAAATGTAAGTTTAGTTCTCCTTTAAGCTTATAAAAAGCTCTCTGAGCAGATGGAGGAGGCAGAAACCTTTCCCAGAACGGAAGAGAACTTACCATTAAATATCTGATTACAAATGCATTTAATAAAATGGTACAAATAGCAGTTGGAGTTGCGGCAGATAACCGACAGGTCACCAGTTGTTTTTTTTTTAAGGGTGGACATTCCCTTTAACGTCTAAAGCAAATTACTAATAAAGCAGAATGAGGGGTAGAATAATTGTTGCTGCTTCTTACAGAATTTTAGATTTAGGGGGAGGAAAGTTGTTTTTTGGGTATAGTGGCCCTTTAAGACTTTAATCATCTTTAAGCGATTCATTTCTAAGAAAAACACATTTACAGTACCGGTATGTGTGTAAAATATGGGATCATTGCAATTGATCTTTTCGATTAACAATTTAAATGACACATATTGTTATTTTATTTATTTTCTACCTGTCCCCCATCTCCTTCCTATTTCTATTGGAGTCTCGGGCGCACCCAATCTACAAAGATTAAAATAAATAAATGTCAGTGGAACAACATATGACCTCCAGCACACAGCCCTACAGCCAAACCAATGGTAAATTAATTTGGCTGGGTTCACCTTATGCCATATAGCTCCAGGACAGTCTCAAGATTCTACCAAGGGTCTCCACTTGCAAATCAAAATACTAATGTAAAACAAAACAAGAGAGTGGTAGACAGAGACTAAAGATACAGACTATGCTGTGAAGGTTTTTATTTGTAGTCCTTGGCGCAAAGACAACAAATAAAAACCTTCACAGCATAGTCAGGAGTAATATTTTATTATTTTAGGTTTATGCAAAAACTTATAAGCTATTGTCTTGCATGCTGACACATAATTGACAATATGCCCTCCAATTTTATTTTCCACTTTTCTCACAAATCATAGTCAGATTCTGATAAAAGAGGATATTACTTATTTTCTAAATCAGATAAAAAAAACAGGATATGTTTAAAAATGGTATTAGGGAACGGTACGGTACATTATTTGTTTCAGACTTTAACCTTTTGGCCAGAATGCTATTCTGTATAGAGCAATGTAATCTAATCAGATGCAACTGAAAGTGGCATTTTACAAATAAACAGAACCAGGGTAATGCTAAAGCTTATTGTAATATTGAAGTATATTGTGTATATTTGAATTTTCTCTATTTAGCAAACCTGCCCAAAGACACCTTGGGGTGGGGGGGTGGGGGGTCTGTCTTTAGGATGGGTTGGGGTCTGTCTCCATGAGTGGGATGGGGGCTGCCTCCAAGCGTGGGGTTTTCAGAAAGTTGTGGATAGACTCCACAAATGAGAAACTGAATAGCGTATCATTTTCCATAGAAAGGTTAACAATCCCATGTACAAGTGTTAGTGTGGGATTGCAGGTTTAGGGGGCCATATGAAAAGTATGTATAAACACGTGTGCTTTTCTTCCAGTCTGTTCCTTTTTTCTGTTAATGAACAGACAGGCCACCAGACAATGTGCTACTCTGCATACAGATGTGCTATGCCATGGCTCACTATCTCCTCCCCCTTGTTATGCTTCCTTTGATTCCATTCATTGCCTGATTTTACCTTCCCGATTTGCAAGAAGAAAAAGAAACTGCAGGTAGCTATCCTTAAAACGTGGCAGCGATTAGCAGGAATTCTGTGTGATAAAAATCACATCCAGAAAAAGGAAATAAGAATAGAAATAACAAAGGAAAAAAAATAAATAAAGTAGTATAAATGTACAACAGCTTAATAACAAAGGAAGGAATTCGGGGTAGTGACGGCTAGAGATGGACTAGAACTCGAACCCGAGTTCAAGCCGAACTATTCAAGTTTGAACGGACTCGGGCTTCTCGAACTATCCTGCACCCGGATTTCTCGGACTTCCGATATTTTCCAGACTTTCAATAATTATTGAATGTTCGAGGCGTGCAAATATGTGCATAAATTATACCAATACACGAGTAAATATCGAATTATCGAATCCGCACGTAAAATGTCTATTACACCTATACGCGAGTAAATATCGAAATATCGAATATGCGAGTAAAAGGTCTATGATACCAATACGCGAGTAAATATCGAATTATCGAATCTGCGAGTCGTTCATGGGATAATTATCGAATGTTCGAACGCGAGAGCTCAAAAGTAGCGCGTGAGAGTAAAATCGATTTTTCAAAAGTCCTGGATATTCGAACATGCTCCCCAGACCATTTCCCAGGTCCCACAGCCATTTACATTAAAGTGGAAGTTCAGTGCAAATACATGTACTTTTCTCAAAAAAGAGCAGTATTTTTTCATCCCAATGACGTTAATCTGCCAATTCAGCATTTTGTCTGTGTATAAATAAATGCAACTGAAATACTGACATCCTGTTTGCTGAAATAATGACATCCTGTTTGCAGGACCCCTAGTAGAGACCGTTATGGTCTTGCCCTTGACCCAGTGCCTGGGTTGATTCAGTTGCTCAGTAGAGATTTGTGCATCTTTGACCCATCCAACAGCCAATCTGTAGAAATAACTTCCAAGGATGTGGTGCATCCTGGGAAGAAGAATGACCGTTCGAACCTGAAATGTCAGCTCACTAATGTCAACAGCAGGGAACAGCAAAGGGTATGAAATCAACTGATTTTTCAAAATGGAAGAGAATATGTAGAATAACTAAGTATGCATTACAGAAACTAACAATGTAACATATATTGATAATTTTCACTGAACTGTCCCTTTAAGTTACCATTGATATGTTAATTGTATTTCATTGGAACTTTTCAAATTATTTGACTCCCATTTTTCGAAATTTCCATAGTTCGAAAACAAACGGAACTTTTGAAAGTTCGCCCATCTCTAGTGATGGCATATTTTATGGGTCAGTAAATATTCAACACGGTCCTCAAAATAGCAAAGAAAACAATTAGACATGACAAGGTACAACACTGCACCAAAATGCTTCATGTACTGTAATTGAGTGAAAATCTCTGCTACCCAACCAATGGCAGGTACATGTAATTCCACAAATACACACACAATGATTGATATACTGTATATGGGTTGGCCATGTTTTTTGGGTTATTTGTTGGGTAAAAAAGTAAATCTAAAGTAAAGAGTAAAATCTTTTGATTTCTTCACTTTAGACATCGCTGTGAATTTTCTGCCTTATAAATGGCTAATTTATTTAATAAAAATTCCAGCACAAAATTTCAGCATCAGTGGAAAAAGCATTTAGTTATTCACAGAGAATTTGCTGGATGGACAGAATATGGTAATTAAAGAAGAAAATACCTTTTCTTAATGTATTTGTGTTGAACTTTGGATGGGTTACCAGCAATATATTAACAGTTGTAAAAATTATATACTTGCTTCCTGCTAGTTTTGCCAACAATCGAGTCGTACTTTTAGGTTGTGTTTAGACAGGGATTAATGTGTGTGTGTGTGTGTGTGTACAATATAGAATTAGCCCACTTGATAAATATAACTTTGACTGTGACTATGAATTTTTAAATACCCTGTCCAATTACAACAAAATGAAAGTCATTCACAGCTGAACACTGTGAAGTCGAACGTGATTATCCTGTGTGACTATTTAACGCTGGCGTTAAATAGACACGCAGGAGGAGCTGCAAACCCATTTCCAGCAATGTGGCTCTCTGAGAATTGGGCCCTGTATGTTTATTTCAAAAGATTCCTGTATTTTCATATATAAAATAATGTCTACATGTGTTAAACAGTCACAGGTTTTAAACCAGGAATTACATGTACTGATATTGTGTAGTGTAATGTGAAAGATATTCAGGGAGATTCATCTAGAGGCGCAAGCTCTGTGGGCAAATCTCCCGTACATTAAATACTTACGCACAAAGAGCCGGGCAGCCTCTGGTAAATTGCTTTCCGATGGCCATACGAGTGCCTCTTCCAGGACTCGTGCAACTGCCGCAAAGCGAGACTTAACGTCGCGCTAGCTGATCCTTAGGAGCTGAAAGGAGCGCTCCTTGGTAAATTTCCCTGATTGAATATTCTGCTGATTGGGTAGGTTTGAACATGTTATCTTTGTGCGTGTATTATAACTATATACATATGTAGGGTATATGATTAAGACGGGCTTGATCTGATACTGGAACCCATAACTCGACCCAAATATGAAGTTTCTGTTGGTCTATGAAATACGCATAAATATTTGCTAATGTTCGTTTGTTGTATTTTTTCCATGTGGTCGAATTAAGGCAAATATTAAATGCTGCACATACATGTCTTTACACTAGTATATTGCTTTGGGGCTATGGAAAGTAATGCAGAGATGGGGAACCAGCAGCCCTCTAGCATAACTTCCAGCATTACCCTAGTACAAACACTTTGCAATAGAAGAGCATGCCTAGAGAATGTTGGGAGCTGTAGTCTTAAAACATTTGAAGGGCTACTGGTTGCCAATCCTTGGTATAGTTTTAATATGTTCATAGATATTAATATGTCCATTTACATTAATATGTAAAAGACAATTACCGTATATACTCGAGTATAAGCCGAGGTTTTTAGGTTTAAAAATTAACCTAAAAACCTTGACTCGGCTTATACTCGAGTCAGTAGCAACTTACCTTCAATCCAGAGGCAGCCGCGAGTCCGGCCGGCAGTTCCCAGTAGTTCTCCGCCAGCGGCCGGGATGAAAACGTATATCGCGCAGCCGCGAAGCTAATGGGAACTGCCGGCCGGACTCGCGGCTGCTTCTGGATTGCAGAGAGAGGAAGACTTAAGACCAGGTACGGGAAGTGAGCTGGGGGGGGACGGGGGGGAGGGCTGGGGTACTATGGGGGGAGGGCTGGGGGACAGTATGCCATGCAGACACCCACATTTTCTTTTTACTATAGTTGGTTGGAAACTACAACTCCCAGCAACCAAGCATGCTGGAGTTTTAGTTTCCAAACATCTGCAGTGGAAAGTATTAGGGTGGGGGACAGTATGCCATACAGTAACCCCCAATACCTTTTTACTATAGGTGGTTGGAAACACAACTCCCAGCACCAAGCATGCTGGGAGTTGTAGTTTCCAAACATCTACAGTGGAAGGTATTAGGGTTACTGTATGGCATACTGTCCCCCACCCTAATACCTTTCCACTGTAGATGTTGGAAACTACAACTCCCGCATGCTTGGATGCTGGGAGTTGTGTTTCCAACCACCTATAGTAAAAAGGTAATGTGGGTGTCTGCATGGCATACTGTCCCCCCAGCCCTCGCTTATACTCGGGTCAATCATCTTTTCTAATTTTTGAGGCAAAAATGGGTGCCTCGGCTTATACACGAGTCGGCTTATACTCGAGTATATACGGTAATTGCCTTTTTATTTAGAAGGCACTATCATATATTGAATCCCAACCCACTTTCAATTCATATTATTTTTATCAAAATATAGATGATTATTGATAAAATGCATAAAATAATCAATTGAAGGAAATGTCAATAATTAAACTATATCTTGAATTATTTATTTTTATTATTTACAAAGTTAGAGTTACAATACATATTATATTTAGAATATGAGTGCAGGTATTTATCTACTGTCATTTATCATAAATCATATGTTGGGGGGAAAGCTAACAAAGTAAACCATACAAACTCCTTGCAGATGTTGCCTACCTAGAGTGTAACTGCAAGGCCTCAGTGCTAACCCCTGAGCAATAAAAAACAGGCAGGACCTGATGACTATCTACCAAATACATCCTCTTTTAAACAGGAAAGATGTCTGGTACAGTAGTGATGTCTGGTACAGTAGTTACTGGTGGGGAGTGAGAGGTATTGAGATCATGATTTGGGTAAGGAACTGTGATAAGTGCTCAATGTTTTGCCCACATGCAGAATGACCTCTGTTGTTAAGACTCTACTATGAGAAATGCACCTTACATAAGATATTTATTTTTCTTCTTTTATCAGCTACACATAGATTAGTTCATCAATTGAACAGGCATAGAAAAAAAGATGCACTTGGATTGGGCAGCGATGCAATTTTAGGAATAGATATTTAGAGTTTAATAATGATAGCTACAAAGTCCTACGCAAAGGCTGAAATATTGTGCAAATGCAAATGTGTTCATTTGTTTTTACATAGATTGCATGTTGCATGCTTGGTCATGAGATATTACATTAAGCATAAAAAGTTGATGGGGAGACAACAATAGCATAAGTGGCATAGCTACAAGTATAAGCAGTCAATCCAAGTTTTTTTTTAACTATTACTCAAACAGTCATCAGCATGCAGAGGAACCAAACAGGATAAAACTGTACGTCTGCGATTAGACCCAGGCAATCCTGCGTGTGATTCAAACTAAACAGCACCATTGGATGGCCTGAGACCCTATACAGAATCCAGATTAAAATGCTATGGTCATACAAATTAGTATTCACCACAGTACGTTCCAGATTTTCTGTTGCTATGGGTTAGGACTTGGGAGCACAGGATACTGATCAGCTTTATAAGTTAAGGTGATGTGGGGTTAAAGGAGCTAAAAGCTTCCCACAGAGTATAAAATGAAATAGAGCCTTCTTATAACAGAAGGTACCTCACAGCCTCATATTATTATAATAGCATTGCCCTAATAATCTAACATATATACACATATTTCTCACTTCCAAAGAAATGGGTGGGGACACCATCAATGGTTGGGGCGCAGTTCTTCGTAGAAGTTCACAGTTTTAGCAGATTTTCTAAAAATTTGAAAAAAAACATTCTCAAAGGTAGAAGTCATGCCAAAATCCAAAGTAATGTAAAAAAAAGTTACCAAATATCAATCTCCCCAAATGTCCTGAATCAAACGGTATCCCTATGTATGGTTACACACATAGACGTGGAATCAACTAGCCACAAGTAGCCAATGACGTGGCCCAATTACAAAGCAACTTTTCATATTTGTCAGACTAAACAACCCCTCTATATTAGAAATAACCCCCAACTATATATTCTTGGACTCTACACACCTTCAGCTACACATGGTTGATTCTTTTATGCATCCCACCAATGGTGTGGGCGCAGTTCGTGTAAATTTCGCTTTCTTACCAATTTCAGGAAAAATGTCACAAAATCACAATTCAAGTTAAAAATCATGGCAAATTTCCATGTCATGTAAAAAAAACTTGTCAACTATCAATCTTCCAAATGCCCTGATCAAACGGTATGCCATATGCGTGGATGCACACAGAGACGTGGCCACCAACTACTCAAATGCGACGCATGCACAAGTGTAATTAAAAGAAAAAATCAAAGTGCTTCTGTATTTCAAACAGCCCTAAAAACTTGGAATGCCCCCCACTAAATTCAATCTAACCCATGTTTCTGATCAAACGTATGTCCATATGCGTGGATGCACCAGAGACGTGCCACCAACTAGCTCAAATGCGACGCATGCACAGTGTAATTAAAAGAAAAAATCAAAGTGCTCTGTAATTTCAAACGCCCTAAAACTTGGAAATGCCCCCACTAAATATCAATCTACCACATGTTTCTGAATCAAACGGTATGCCATATGCGTGGTATCACACAGAGACGTGGCCACCACTAGCTCAAATGGACGCATGCACAAATGCAATTACAAAAAATCAAGTGCTCTGTAATTTGAACGCCTACACCTTTTCTAAGAACAGTCCCGAAACATGGAAATCCCCCCCCCCACAAACTATATATTTTTTGGAATCTACACACACTCTCAGCTACGTTACGGTGCCATGCTCTCATACATACATGAAGAATTCCAGACCCAGTGATCCAAAGAACGTGTTTTTAGGAGGTTTTGTGAAAAATAAATAAATGATTCAAGGTTTGAAATCCTACAAAACCCACTTGACAAGCAAAAAAACCCACTAAATAGCAATCTCCCACATGTCCTGATCAAACTGTGTGCCATTTCCATGTGTGCAAACAGAGACGAGGCCACCAACTAGCTCAAATTTGCGCATAAGTGCAGTGGCAAGAAAAAAATTAAAAAAACGCCACAACCCACCACCCACACACACACACTCTCTCCCTCCTTTTTAGTGGTATTTTAGTGAAAACCGGTTAGTACGGAGAGTCACACACGTTTTTGTCACACTTTACTGATCCTAAAAATTCAATACGGCTTTTTTTGGTACCTCTGCTGCAAAATTTCCTTATAAAATAGGCTTAGTTACCCTTGAAATCATAACAATAAAGTATCTGCGTTTACTTTAACCGATATCACCGGGACATTGGGAGCTTGGAGAAGACAAAGTTTTTTTCTAATTTATGGCTTTAGTGTAAAAAAAAAAAGGGTGTGTGTGTATCACTTTAAGAATTTTTTTGTGTGTATTTCCTCCTTTTTCCCCCGATCATTCGCAAGATAATCATCAATCATCAGGGAATGATAACAACTTGGAATACGGGCATAAATGCCCATTTTCCAATTCGAAATCCGATCGAAAAATCACTTCCCGGAAATCATTTTCCATTCATTGGCAAAGATCATAATTTGGGATCAGAAGTGATCACCAAATTTTGATCTGTCCCCATTTTTTTTCTAAGTCTTCGCTAGACGCTAGACTTAGCTTTACTATACCAGGTACTGCACTGTGATCTGAATTGAGATCACTGCAGTACCGCCACTAGACCACCAGGCAGCCTGCCTACCTACTTTTAGGGAGACCCCGGTGAGGAGGAAGCTCCGTGACGTCTCCCTTTCCGCTTCCTCTTCTTACTACTCCACTGTGGACCCGGCAGCTCCATACGGTCACGACAAATAAGGTAGGAAATCTCCCCGATCCCCCCCTCGGATTTGGACAAACTGAGGGGGGGGGGTCGAGGGGGTTACGGGGGCAGTTGAATGCTGCCCCCCGATCGCCCCTAGCGCGGCTCAATTTTTTTTCCTGAAAGGGAAGCCACAGATCTTATATTCACGATCTGTGGCAGTTTAAGCATTCTCTGCACAGATCGTGAATATACGATCTGTGGCAGTTAAAGGGTTAAGGCTGTTAACACTTGATAAGTTTCTATCTGTTTCTGACAGAAACGCACATTGCAGTCTGTTTTATTTAGGATCGATAAAAAAAACTGCATGTATTTTTGTCTAGAAACGGATGCGTTTTGATTACAAATATAGCAAAAAACGGAGCGCTAAAAACCAACCCAAAAAAATGGACTGTATTGGGTCCATTTTGTTCTGTTTCTAGAGTTAATGTAGCCTAAGTCTGGGGATTTGACTTGTGACCTCTGAACTGGTGTTTCTAAAACTGGTGCCTTACCTGGTGCCCACAACCGCGTAAGTGGAGAAGCAGGTACATTTAGAAATGTATGTTGCTGGAACAAATTAATTAATAATAATAAAAGTTATACAATGTTCTCCATATCAATATGAAGTCTCTATGTACAAAGTGTTTTTTCTATACAGATGTCTCCACACCAATATGGAGTCACTGATAAGACTTTAAAAGCTGCTTGTTACCCTGCAGTTTATTTACCAGCAACTCACACTAACTAGTAAATAAACTGCAGGTAACAAGCAGCTTTCAAAGTCTTATCAGTGACTTCCATATTGGTGTGGAAACATCTGCATAGAAAACACTTTGTACAAAGAGAGAGTGAATAATAGGGTCAGGGGGCGTGGCTCTTTGATGACTACATGGGCGTGTGGATTGTACTGGCAAAACATGGAAGCCTTACAGAATCTATTACTTACATGTACTTATAATACAACTTACTAGAGAAGAATCTACATTGTATATGTGTTCTAGAAGAACCGCTTCAAATTAAGATTTAAAAATGTAAGTTTAGTTCTCCTTTAAGCTTATAAAAAGCTCTCTGAGCATGGAGGAGGCAGAAACCTTTCCCAGAACGGAAGAGAACTTACCATTAAATATCTGATTACAAATGCATTTAATAAAATGGTACAATAGCAGTTGGAGTTGCGGCAGATAACCGACAGGTCACCAGTTGTTTTTTTTTAAGGGTGGACATTCCCTTTAACGTCTAAAGCAAATTACTAATAAAGCAGAATGAGTGTAGAATAATTGTTGCTTCTCTTACAGTTTTAGATTTAGGGGGAGGAAAGTTGTTTTTTGGGTATAGTGGCCCTTTAAGACTTTAATCATCTTTAAGCGATTCATTTCTAAGAAAAACACATTTACAGTACCGGTATGTGGTTAAAATATGGGATCATTGCAATTGATCTTTTCGATTAACATTTAAATGACACATATTGTTATTTTATTTATTTCTACTTGTCCCCCATCTCCTTCCTATTTCTATTGGAGTCTCGGGCGCACCCAACTACAAAGATTAAAAAATAAATGTCAGTGGAACAACATATGACCTCCAGCACACAGCCCACACCAAACCAATGGTAAATTAATTTGGCTGGGTTCACCTTATCCATATAGCTCCAGGACAGTCTCAAGATTCTACCAAGGTTCTCCACTTGCAAATCAAAATACTATGTAAAACAAAACAAGAGAGTGGTAGACAGAGACTAAAGATACAGACTATGCTGTGAAGGTTTTATTTGTAGTCCTTGGCGCAAAGACAACAAATAAAAACCTTCACAGCATAGTCAGGAGTAATATTTTATTATTTTAGGTTTATGCAAAAACTTATAAGCTATTGTCTTGCATGCTGACACATATTGACAATATGCCCTCCAATTTTTATTTCCACTTTCTCACAAATCAGTCAGATTCTGATAAAAGAGTATTTACTTATTTTCAAATCAGATAAAAAAAACAGGATATGTTTAAAAATGGTATTAGGGAACGGTACGGTACATTATTTGTTTCAGACTTTAACCTTTTGGCCAGAATGCTATTCTGTTAGAGCATGTAATCTAATCAGATGCAACTGAAAGTGGCATTTTACAAATAAACAGAACCAGGTAATGCTAAAGCTTATTGTAATATTGAAGTATATGTGGTATATTGGAATTTTCTCTATTTAGCAAACCTGCCCAAAGACACCTTGGGGTGGGGGGGTGGGGGGTCTGTCTTTAGGATGGGTTGGGGTCTGTCTCCATGAGTGGGATGGGGGCTGCCTCCAAGCGTGGGGTTTTCAGAAAGTTGTGGATAGACTCCACAAATGAGAAACTGAATACGTATCATTTTCCATAAAAGGTTAACAATCCCATGTACAAGTGTTAGTGTGGGATTGCAGGTTTAGGGGGCCATATGAAAAGTATGTATAAACACGTGTGCTTTTCTTCCAGTCTGTTCCTTTTTTCTGTTAATGAACAGACACCACCAGACAATGTGCTACTCTGCATACAGATGTGCTTGTGCCATGGCTCACTATCTCTCCCTCCCCTTGTTATGCTTCCTTTGATTCCATTCATTGCCTGATTTTACCTTCCCGATTTGCAAGAAGAAAAGAAACTGCAGGTAGCTATCCTTAAAACGTGGGCAGCGATTAGCAGGATTCTGTGTGAAAAATAAAATCACATCCAGAAAAGGAAATAAGAATAGAAATAACAAAGGAAAAAATAAATAAAGTAGTATAAATGTACAACAGCTTAATAACAAAGGAAGAATTCGTGGTAGTGACGGCTAGAGATGGACTAGAACTCGAACCCGAGTTCAAGCCGAACTATTCAAGTTTGAACGGACTCGGGCTTCTCGAACTATCCTGCACCCGGATTTCTCGGACTTCCGATATTTCTCCAACTTCAATAATTTATTGAATGTTGCAGGCGTGTCAAAATAGCGACATAAATTATACCACGCGTATCCTAAATATCGAATCAACGCGTAAAGCTCATCGAATGCGAATATACGTCGCGAGTAAAAGGTCTATGATACCAATACGCGAGTAAATATCGAATTATCGAATCTGCGAGTCGTTCATGGGATAATTATCGAATGTTCGAACGCGGAGCTCAAAAGTAGCGCGTGAGTAAAATCGATTTTTCAAAAGTCCTGGATATTCGAACATGCTCCCCAGACCTTTTCCCAGGTCCCACAGCCATTTACATTAAGTGGAAGTTCAGTGCAAATACATGTACTTTTCTCAAAAAAGAGCAGTTATTTTTCATCCCAATGACGTTAATCTGCCAATTCAGCATTTTGTCTGTGTATAAATAAATGCAACTGAAATACTGACATCCTGTTTGCTGAAATAATGACATCCGTTTGCGGACCCCTAGTAAGACCGTTATGGTCTTGCCCTTGACCCAGTGCCTGGGTTGATTCAGTTGCTCAGTAGAGATTTGTGCATCTTTGACCCATCCAACAGCCAATCTGTAGAAATAACTTCCAAGGATGTGGTGCATCCTGGGAAGAAGATAACCGTTCGAACCTGAATGTCAGCTCACTAATGTCAACAGCAGGGAACAGCAAAGGGTATGAAATCAACTGATTTTTCAAAATGAAGAGAATATGTAGAATAACTAAGTATGCATTACAGAAACTAACAATGTAACATAATTGATAATTTTCACTGAACTGTCCCTTTAAGTTACCATTGATATGTTAATTGTATTTCATTGGAACTTTTCAAATTATTTGACTCCCATTTTTCGAAATTTCCATAGTTCGAAAACAAACGGAACTTTTGAAAGTTCGCCCTCTCTAGTGATGGCATATTTTTGGGTCAGTAAATATTCAACACGGTCCTCAAAATAGCAAGAAAACAATTAGACATGACAAGGTAACACACTGCACCAAAATGCTTCATGTACTGTAATTGAGTGAAAATCTCGCTACCCAACCAATGGCAGGTACTGTAATTCACAAATACACACACAATGATTGATATACTGTATATGGGTTGGCCATGTTTTTTGGGTTATTTGTTGGGTAAAAAAGTAAATCTAAAGTAAAGAGTAAAATCTTTTGATTTCTTCACTTTAGACATCGCTGTGAATTTTCTGCCTTATAAATGGCTAATTTATTTAATAAAAATTCCAGCACAAAATTTCAG
Organism: Hymenochirus boettgeri; assembly: GCA_019447015.1. Taxonomy (NCBI): domain Eukaryota; kingdom Metazoa; phylum Chordata; class Amphibia; order Anura; family Pipidae; genus Hymenochirus; species Hymenochirus boettgeri. Next base: position 145,916,053 of record CM033475.1, on the reverse strand, counting down.
CATCAGTGGAAAAAGCATTTAGTTATTCACAGAGAATTTGCTGGATGGACAGAATATGGTAATTAAAGAAGAAAATCCTTTTCTTAATGTATTTGTGTTGAACTTTGGATGGGTTACCAGCAATATATTAACAGTTGAAAAATTATATACTGCTTCCTGCTAGTTTTGCCAACAATCGAGTCGTACTTTTAGGTTGTGTTTAGACAGGGATTAATGGTGTGTGTGTGTGGTGTGTACAATATAGATTAGCCCACTTGATAAATATAACTTTGACTGTGACTATGAATTTTTAAATACCCTGTCCAATTACAACAAAATGAAAGTCATTCACAGCTGAACACTGTGAAGTCGAACGTGATTATCCTGTGTGACTATTTAACGCTGGCGTTAAATAGACACGCAGGAGGAGCTGCAAACCCATTTCCAGCAATGTGGCTCTCTCTGAGAATTGGGCCCTGTATGTTTATTTCAAAAGATTCCTGTATTTTCATATATAAATAATGTCTACATGTGTTAAACAGTCACAGGTTTAAACCAGGAATTACATGTACTGATATTGTGTGTGTAATGTGAAAGATATTCAGGGAGATTCATCTAAGGCGCAAGCTCTGTGGGCAAATCCCGTACATTAAATACTTACGCACAAAGAGCCGGGCAGCCTCTGGTAAATTGCTTTCCGATGGCCATACGAGTGCCTCTTCCAGGACTCGTGCAACTGCCGCAAAGCGAGATCTAACGTCGCGCTAGCTGATCCTTAGGAGCTGAAAGGAGCGCTCCTTGGTAAATTTCCCTGATTGAATATTCTGCTGATTGGGTAGGTTTGAACATGTTATCTTTGTGCGTGTATTATAACTATATACATATGTAGGGTATATGATTAAGACGGGCTTGATCTGATACTGGAACCCATAACTCGACCCAAATATGAAGTTTCTGTTGGTCTATGAATACGCATAAATATTTGCTAATGTTCGTTTGTTGTATTTTTTCCATGTGGTGCGAATTAAGGCAATATTAAATGCTGCACATACATGTCTTTACACTAGTATATTGCTTTGGGGCTATGGAAAGTAAGCAGAGATGGGGAACCAGCAGCCCTCTAGCATAACTTCCAGCATTACCCTAGTACAAACACTTTGCAATAGAAGACATGCCTAGAGATGTTGGGAGCTGTAGTCTTAAAACATTTGAAGGGCTACTGGTTGCCAATCCTTGGTTTAGTTTTAATATGTTCTAGTATTAATTTCCATTTACATTAATGTAAAAGACAATTACCGTATATACTCAGTATAAGCCGAGGTTTTAGGTTTAAAATTACCAACAAACCTTGACTCGGCTTATACTCGAGTCAGTAGCACTTACCTTCATCCAGAGGCAGCCGCAGTCCGGCCGGCAGTTCCCAGTAGTTCTCCCCCGCGTGCGTGATGACGTTATCAGCGCCGCGAAGCAGTAATGGGAACTGCCGGCCGGACTCGCGGCTGCTTCTGGATTCAGAGAGAGGAAGACTTAAGACCGGTACGGGTAAGTGAGCTGGGGGGGGCTGGGGGGAGGGCTGGGGGTACTGGGGGAGGGCTGGGGGGACAGTAGCCATGCAGACACCCACATTTTCTTTTTACTATAGTTGGTTGGAAACTACAACTCCCAGCAACCAACATCTGGGAGTTGTAGTTTCCAAACATCTGCAGTGGAAAGGTATTAGGGTGGGGGACCAGTATGCCATACAGTACCCCCAATACCTTTTTACTATAGGTGGTTGGAAACTACAACTCCCAGCAACCAAGCATGCTGGGAGTTTAGTTTCCAAACATCTACAGTGGAAAGGTATTAGGGTTACTGTATGGCATACTGTCCCCCACCCTAATACCTTTCCACTGTAGATGTTTGGAAACTACAACTCCAGCATGCTTGGATGCTGGGAGTTGTAGTTCCAACCACCTATAGTAAAAAGGTAATGTGGGTGTCTGCATGGCATACTGTCCCCCAGCCCTCGGCTTATACTCGGGTCAATCATCTTTTCTATTTTTGAGGCAAAAATGGGTGCTCGGGCTTATACACGAGTCCTTTACTCGAGTATATACGGTAATTGCCTTTTTATTTAAGAGGCACTATCATATATTGAATCCCAACCCACTTCAATTCAATTATTTTTATCAAAATATAGATGATTATTGATAAAATGCATAAAATAATCAATTGAAGGTGTCAATAATTAAACTATATCTTGAATTATTTATTTTTATATTTTACAAAGTTGAGTTACAATACATATTATTTTAGAATATGAGTGCAGGTATTTATCTACTGTCATTATCATAAATCATATGTTGGGGGGAAAGCTAACAAAGTAAACCATACAAACTCCTTGCAGATGTTGCCTACCTAGAGTGTAACTGCAAGGCCTCAGTGCTAACCCTGAGCAATAAAAAACAGGCAGGACCTGATACTATCTACCAAATACATCCTCTTTTAAACAGGAAAGATGTCTGGTACAGTAGTGATGTCTGGTACAGTAGTTACTGGTGGGGAGTGGAGGTATTGAGATCATGATTTGGGTAAGGCTGTGATGTGCCAATGTTTTGCCCACATGCAGAATGACCTCTGTTGTTAAGACTCTACTATGAGAATGCACCTTACATAAGATATTTATTTTTCTTCTTTTATCAGCTACACATAGATTAGTTCATCAATTGAACAGGCATAGAAAAAAAGATCACTTGATTGGGCAGCGATGCAATTTTAGGAATAGATATTTAGAGTTTATAATGATAGCTACAAAGTCCTACGCAAAGGCTGAAATATTGTGCAAATGCAAATGTGTTCATTTGTTTTTACATAGATTGCATGTTGCATGCTTGGTCATGAGATATTACATTAAGCATAAAAGTTGATGGGGAGACAACAATAGCATAAGTGGCATAGCTACAAGTATAGCAGTCAATCCAAGTTTTTTTTTAACTATTACTCAAACAGTCATCACATGCAGAGGAACCAAACAGGATAAAACTGTACGTCTGCGATTAGACCCAGGCAATCCTGCGTGTGATTCAAACTAAACAGCACCATTGGATGGCCTGAGACCCTATACAGAATCCAGATTAAAATGCTATGGTCATACAAATTAGTATTCACCACAGTACGTTCCAGATTTTCTGTTGCTAGGGTTAGGACTTGGGACAGCGATACTGATCAGCTTTATAAGTTAAGGTGATGTGGGTTAAAGGAGCTAAAAGCTTCCCACAGAGTATAAAATGAAATGAAGCCTTCTTATAACAGAAGGTACCTCACAGCCTCATATTTTATAATAGCATTGCCCTAATAATCTAACATATATACACATATTTCTCACTCCCAGCTTGCTTAAATAAATGTGTGGGTACATGAAAAGTATCTCATTTATAGCCTGTAGCTAATGCATGTGTCCAGATGCAATACAGCCTAATGGTATAGAATAGGGGTGTTAAACTTGTGACCTTTCACATGTTTGAAAACTACAAATCCCAGCATTCTCTGTTTGCAGTAATTTCCTCCTTAAAGGTTATGTCCACCCCTAAATAGTTTTTTAATATTCTGCTCCCCCTGTCCCCCAGCCCCAACCGCATGTTTTTTTTTTCTAAGCTCCCCAAACTCTTACTTACCCTCCCTCGATCCTCCGCCCACTGCCGCCCTCTGCTTGCGAGAATGCAGCAGAGGGGCGGGACCGGCAGTCGCGTCTGTGATTGGCTGAGCGGCAGCCAATCACGGACGCGGCTGCCGGTCATTCAGTGCAGCGGAGGAAAGCGAGAGGTAAGTAAGAGTTTGGGGAGCTTTTTGAAAAAAAAACATGCGGTTGGGGCTGGGGGACATGGGGAGCAGAATATTAAGGGGGATTAATGCTAGGGGGAGGGATACTAGAACGGGAGGGAGGTGGAGAAGGGCTGCAGTGCGCATGGCAAATATCTACCGAGGGCAAATAGCAGGCAGAGCCCTGCTATCCTCCTGGGTGGTTAGGTTGGGACTTGGGGGGGGGGGGTTTACAGGAGAACCCTATGGAGCTGGGATGTGAGGTAAGGATTAAACTACACTACATGGTGGGGCCAGTAGTTGGGTGGATTATAGTTTTGGGGGTGGACATGCCCTTTAATGTCCTGAAGCTAATACATGTGTCCAGTTGCAATACAGCCTAATGGTATAGAGCAAGGGTGTGGAACTCTTGACCTTTCACATATTTAAAAACTACAACTCCGAGCATTCTGTTAGCAATAAGTTTGACTAATGAATGTATACAGAAGCAATACAGCTTAATTACATAAAACTTGGGTGAACATTTCGCATGTTGAAAAACTGTAACTCCCAGCATTCCCTTGCTGCACAGAAGGCTGGAAAATAGTTTTTAGAAAATAGTTTAGTTTTTATACACCCTGGAATAAAGCCATGTTTCCGACTTACAGACAGACATTAAAAGCCTATGGTCTTGCTTTAGTGATCGAACATGCAAGTGGATCCATCTGCCCTTCACTTCCATCCATAGCTATTACGCTGTTGGACTAGGGAAGGATAATATAAATCACTTTAGGCAGTAGGACTCATAACTTACATAACTTTAATTGCCCACTCTTTCCTATTCCACCTACCAGCTAGAATCCATAGGGTCTAAGTGGAATAAACCTGCAGGTCTAAGAAAGGTCTGAGAAAAGACCCAATTCTGCCACAATGTGCAGTTCAAACTAAACAGCATCATTGGGCAACCTGAGACCCTATATGGGTCAACATGCTAAGTTTATACTTATAGTATTACTACAAGTTCCAAATTTAAAGTTGCTATGGGGTAAGAATTAGGAGCACAGGATACTGATTAGCTTTATAGGGTAAGTGAGGTGGGGGTTAAAGGAGCTAAACTCCCCACAGAGTATAAAATTAAATAGAACCTTCTAACAGAAGGTACCTCAGAGCCTCATGTTATTATAATAGCATTGCCTAATAATCTAACAAACACATATTTCTCACTCCCAGCTTCTAGAGAAATGGGCGGGGACATACAATGATCATCCTTTATATCCTCTTCTACATATACATCACTTCCTGTGTAGCATACAGAAAGTTTCTTTTAAATGGCTAAGACTGTCACATGTTTTACAAACAGCACATCATTGAATGTTATACTGCCTTTACCACTTCCTTTTAGTATCCACATTGAGACCCCTTAGTCACAGGGGTGTGGTTTAAACTCCCATTTTGACTATCCAATATTAAAATAGGAATTTCAGCTCTGTAAGTAAGTTTATATATTTCGTATAAGTTGGATATTTTGTTTTGTACCTAATATAAGTCATTTAAATCGTAATAGTGAGATAGTACACAATACTCCTTTCCAATATGTACTGTATATACTCGAGTATAAGCGAGGTTTTTAGGTTTAAAAATTAACCTAAAAACCTTGACTCGGTCTATACTCGAGTCAGAAGAAACTTACCTTGAATCCAGAGGCAGCCGCGAGTCCGGCCGGCAGTTCCAGTAGTTCTGCGGTTGCGCGATGACGTCATCACGCACGCTGGCGGGGATGAAGTCATCGCGCAGCGCGAAGCAGTAATGGGAACTGCGGCCGGACTCGCGGCTGCCTCTGGATTGCAGAGAGAGGAAGACTGAAGACCAGGTACAGTAAGTGAGCTGGGGGGGGACTGGGGGAGGGCTGGGGGTACTGGGGGGAGGCTGGAGGGACAGTATGCCATGCAGACACCCACATTATCTTTTTACTATAGGTGGTTGGAAACTACAACTCCCAGCAACAAGCATGCTGGGAGTTGTAGTTTCCAAACATCTACAGTGGAAAGGTATTAGGGTGGGGGACAGTATGCCATACAGTAACCCCCAATACCTTTCTACTATAGGTGGTTGGAAACTACAACTCCCAGCAACCAAGCATGCTGGGAGTTGTAGTTTCCAAACATCTACAGTGGAAAGGTATTAGGGTTACTGTATACCCTCGGCTTATACTCGGGTCAATATTCTTTTTCTATTTTTGAGGCAAAAATGGGTGCCTCGGCTTATACTCGAGTCGGCTTATACTCGAGTATATACGGTATACCATATATCCCCACCTCAATGGTAGCTCCTGAAAACTCAATGCAATCCCTATGAAGATATAGTTTATATAAAATAAAAAATATATAAAATATAAATATATAGATTTCTGCCAATCAATCAGTGACAATGAACATATACTCATCCTTAACAACCATGATCAAAGGGGCAATGATAAATAATACACCCCTTGCATTTATGTGGCCGATTCTGTTGTACAGAGTAATTGCAGTGAATTTGTTAACCCTGTCATTTTACACAAACTGGTGTTCAGTTGAGAAAAGCTACAATACAACCAAAATTTAATACCAGTATTAATTCCTGGTTAGAACACAGTACATCCTACCTATTTCACCACAGACTGGATTACATAGGCTGCGAACATTATTTACCAGCAGCAGACGGCGTGTGCAATCTAGTAATATTATAATCTAGTAACCTTTCATGGTATGTAAATAAAATCAACATTTCTAAATATATAAAACAACACACACTACACCAGTTGCAGTATAGAGATGGTAGAAACTAGTTTGTAACAGAGATGCTGGATGGATGACATCAAGGTTTGCCATCTATATATACTCTATAACATATTGCTATGATGGACACTACATAGATGTGGCGAATCCTACTGATATAAGAAGGAATGACCAGTTTCAAAAAACTAAATAGAATCTTTGTCTAGCCATGCAGATGTGATATGAAAAATAGACAGCATTAAATACAAAAACATGAAATTGTTTAACTATACCGTAATTTCTGTTTCTTGTCACCTTTCATGGCAGCATTCACCAGACTGGGATATCCCTGGCTCACAGGAAAAGCACGGTATAAAAGTCCCTCCCATCCTCTCTCATGTCTTAATTATAAAGCTGTCAAAGAAACAATCATACAAGATAAATAAACATAATAACAAAAGGGTGGGTATTCACCTGGGAATGCTGCCATGGAAGGTGACAAGAAACAGAAATACGGTATGTAAACAATTTCATGTTTTCTCTGACCCCAGTGGCAGCAATTCACCAGACTGGGAATTATCCAAGCTAAAATCTAGGGAGGGAACATAGAACATACTTCTTTTTCTTTTTTTTTTTTTTTTATTGAATATAGCCTCCAATACTCTTCGTCCGAATTTGGTTTTGTCGGTTGAAGAAACATCAAGGCGGGTAATGACGAATTAAGGGTCTCCAGGATGACCACTTTGCCGTCACAAATGTTCCCTATAGGAACATTGATTCAAGGGCCCAGGAAGTAGCAATTGCCCTGGTTGAGTGAGCTTTTAAACCAACCGGAACTGCCTCGCCTCGAGCTGATAAGCCCTTGCAATGGCTGGGTTAACCAACCCGCCAATGTACTCTTTGAAGGAGCTTCTCCCTTCCTAAAACCTTTAGGTATAATAAGAGTTTCTTTGATTTTCTCCATGACTTTGTCCTTTATATTGTAGTAATGGGATAAAAGTCTCACCAAGTCTAAAGTATGGAGCCTTTGTTCTTTTTGATTTTGGATCCGGACAGAAAACCGGAAGATTAATTTCCATGTCAAGTGGAAAGGTGACACTACTTTAGGAAGAGAAACCCAAATGAAGGTTTCATTCTGACCCTATCATGGAAAATTGTTAGTCGGGCCTGTCTGCGGACAACGCCGCCAATTCTGAAACTCTGCAAGCAGAAGTGATGGCCACCAATAGAACAGTCTTTAAGTCAGATTCCAATCTGAAGATTTTTCTAGTTGTTCAAAAGGTGACATTGTGAGTGCTTGAAGGACTATCGGTAGACTCCAAACCGGACAGACCGGTTTAGATGGAGGTCTTATTCTCATAAGGGCATTGAAGAATCGAATGACCATCTTATCCATGGCCCAAGAGTGTTCCAGGATGGCCGACAATGCAGAAACTTGCCCTTTTAGTGTACTATTGCCTAGACCCATATTGTAGCCTGAAAAAAGAAATTTTACAATCAAAGCAGCATCCGCTTTCAAAGGATCCGTATTGGAATCTTTGCAAATTGAACAAATTTATTCCACACTCTATATATTGATTAGAAGTTGAATTTTTTCTCGATTTCAATAATAATTGAACTAGAGAGTCCTGGAAACCTAAAGCTGACAGTTTTCTCCTTTCAATCTCCAAACCATCAAACTCAAGTTGTTGACCTCTGATAATATACTGGTCCCTGAGATAGCAACCGGAAAGGTCGGAATCTCCAAGGTTCTTCCATTGCCAAAGAATTGAGGAGTGGAAACCAAGGCTCCTTGGCCAAAATGGAATGAACGCCAAAACTAACGCTTTTTCTGCCTTGATTTTTTGAAGAACCTTCCAGATCATCGGGATCGGAGGAAATACATACAAGAGACCTTTGGACCAATCCTGGGCTAAAGCATCTGTACCCACGGCCTGAGGATTTGGAAACCTTGAAAAAATTTTCGACATTTTGAATGCTTGGAGTAGCCATGAGATTATCAAAGGCTCCCCCCATTTTGACAAATCCTTTGAAAATATATCCTTGTGAAGACACCATTCTCCTGGCTGCACAGTGTTTCTGCTCAAAAGTCTGCCAAGATATTTTGAGGGCCGGGCAGATAAACTGCCGTGATACTTTTTAGATGATCTTCTGCCCAATTGAGAAGGGGGGCCACTCTTTCATCAACGATTTGCTTCTGGTTCCCTTGTCTTTTTACATAAGCCACCGCTGTAGTGTTGTCGGAGTAAACCCTCATGACTTCCTTCTATTTGATGAGCGAAGCATTCTATTGCTTTCTTATTGCTCTTAACTCTAATATGTTTGACGTTAAATCTTATTGAAAGTCCCAAGTTCCTTGCACATAGTCTCCTGACAATGAGCTCCCCAACCATCCTCTGACGCATCGGTTGTAATTGAAATTACACCAGGCTCTTCTATAATCTTCCTGATGGAGATTTTCTTCATGGTCCACCAAACCAGCGATTGTCTTACCTTGTCGAAATAAAAACCACTTTTTCCAGATTGAACTGTGGATCTTTGACCGACGACAATAGATGATTCTGTAGGGTTCTCATGTGCCATCTCGCCCATTCTACCATTGGAATAAAGGATGCCATAATTCCTATTATTACTAGACACTGTTTTACCTTTATCCTTTTGATTTTATAAATGCGGAAACCTTTTGACTTATCGACCTCGCTTTTATACTTGGTAATAAAATCAGATTGTTTGTTTGTAGAAAAAAGAGCTCCTAGAAATATTATCTTGGGAAGGAATAAGGCGACTCTTCTCCTTGTTTATTACCCATCCGAAGTTACCAGGAATTTGTCAACCTGGAAGTATGAAGAATGGCAAACTCCTTGGTTTCTGCTATTAGCAAAAATCGTCGAGATAATGAAATACTTGGATCCCTTGTTTCCTATCTCGGCATTAACGACACCAGTACCTTTGTAAAGACTCTCGGGGATTGGTTTAGACCGAAAAGGAAGACATTTGAACTGTAGATGCTTTCAGTTGGCCATAAATCTTAAAAATTTCCAATGTTGCGAAAATGGGGATATGAAAATACGCATCTTTTAGATCGATTTTACACATCCAGATATCCGTTATCGTTGAACGATGGATTGCAAAGACTCCATCTGAATCTTCTTAGCCTTAAAAAATTGTTCAGACCCCGCAGATTTAACAATGGTCTCCATCCCCCCGAAACTTTTCATAGAAATTCTTTCAGGCAATTGGACTAATTCATCTTCCTTATCCGATTTCTTTCTCTAGAACCAGAGCTTTTTCTGGATTTGGAAGAATATCAGAGACAGAGGCACCTGAAAAGACAAATAGAAATATAGAGGCTTTCAACACTTTGAAAAACAGTAAATCATCTCTTTTAGCTACACCTACCTGGGGCTACCTAGTTCCTTGAGGTTGGTGACCCTCACTCACTGATCTTTGCTCCATAGTGAGGAAATATCTACACAAAATAGATATAACAAAAAATGATCCCTGCAAAAATACACAAACAGGCCAAGGCATGTATAAAAAAGGAGTAGACAGGTACTCACTATTAGCAGAGGCTACCCGCAGCAAAAGCACCTTAGGACACACACAATGGTCGTTTTTGGAATAGTCCAGGACCAGAGAGAAAAACTCCACACCAACGTACGTGTGAAACAGAATTCCGGTTATCAAAAAACCGGAAGAAAAGAAGCTCCCATCGTCTTAAGAATCCTCTCGGAGACGCGACTATGACGTCAATCGCGAGACCCGGAAATGCTGCAGAAGGACGTGCGCATGCACGAACGGACGCACGCGAACGGCGCGCATGCGCGAACGGACGCACGCTCGCGCGATCCCGCGCAAGTACGAGCCGCACCGCGGCTGAGAACACCGCACCTGGAGCGTACTCTGGATCCAAAAAATGGCAGCCACCTGTAGGGAAACACTGGATGGACCTAAATCCACTCTATTCAGCCTGGTCACAAGGGCCTTCCCAGGCAATCCGTGTGCAACTGAAGGAAGGCATCAGCTAGGAGAGAGGAGAGAGAGAACTCCTACTGGCAAGCCAAAATGGCAGGTAAGCCCTGAATCTTCATCACCATGCTTTCCTAGCCACAGGAAACGCAAAAAGACATGGGAGGAGGATGGGAGGGACTTTTATACGTGCGTTTCCTGTGAGCCAGGGATATCCCAGTCTGGTGAATTGCTGCCACTGGGGTGTGCAGAAAGTAGGATACGATCAATGATATCAAATCAACTGGTGTACTTTCTGTATCATGACTGAAGAAAATAACCCATGCTCTACTAAAGATTGGCACAAAAAAGAGACTAATAATGCAACAGTACTAACAGCAGAAATACCTCAACATTACGTTAGAGCTTAAAATGTCTACTATATGTATTATATTGCCCACTTTCCTTACTCAAGTAATACTGTTTAATTGTTCACTAGAGTTTAACCATGGCAGTTATCAGGTAGGATATTAAGCAATAAGATGCATTGGTATGCTGCAGTAACTAAGATCTACACAAAAGCATATAACCCCCACAAACTGTAGGTAGCTCATTGTTCCATTCACCTGCCTGAAATGGTTGACACAATCTTTAACCAGTTTGAGCTGTTGCAAGCTTGCACATTGCAGAAGCAGCAGCTTGGGGGACCAGTCACTGGCCACGAGAGTAAGCGAGGAACATCAGGTTGCCTATCAGGAAAGTTTAAAGAACTTACTAACTATTGCGATTTAGATGTTGGGGGGGGGTGGATCTGCTTTACTGCCCTTTAAACTATGTTGCAGGGAGGGAATGGGGTTTTAACAGTTTCTGTGAACACATCTAAGGTAGAGAAACAAACCCACAAATGTTGGCCTCACAATTACAATGGAAAGCTGTGGGGAAAAAAAATTAACTTTAATCCTATATTTAATTTAATGATTATCCAACAGTGTCAGGTAGGATGTTTAATCTGCCCTGATTTTTTAAAGTTATTTTTAATGCTAAAAGGGGAAACTGTCATCTCCATACAAGTGCGATCTATTTAAAAAGAGAACACATTTAAAATGACTCCAGATCGTGCTTCTAGCTGCAGTCAATCAAACTTACAGCAGTTGTGGAGTATGTCACTTCCTGGTCATTCAGTGAGCTATGACATTACCAGCAACAACCTGGCTTGAGTGTGCCTACTTGTATCCTACTGCTGGAACAGAGCATCACCAGCTGCATCATAGGACTTGCTCCCGAACGTCTTTATCATTTTTTAAAATTGCCACGATCCTGAAATAAATTATTTCCTGTCTAAAGACAAAGGAAAGCACAGATATTGATTGCAAGCCGTAACTTGCTTCAGAAAAGATCAATATTGGGTAATGTAGGTTATAATCCATGCTTGTCGAAGACAGTGCAAAGTAGGAAGAGTTTTACAAGCTTTACTTTTGATTGACAACAGATAGACACATCTCCTTGGATTGTTTGAAATATATGAAAGAGCTCTTTAATAGAGGACACTTGTATGACGATGGGGCTCAGCCAAGATGCTGCTACTTGTCCAGCACCTTTTGCTGCTGCATGGTGCTGGAACAGTAGCATAAGCAGACCGTCATCAGAAACGTATATAAGCAAGTCCGGTTATCCAGGTTGAAAAATGCCACAAAAGCAAATATGCCTACACCACCGGTTCACCATACCGGATGAATCAGACCAAAAATTAAGATACAGTAGGTGTAGCATATGAAGTCAACAGAACTGCTGCTGTGCAAAGACAAGACAAGCTTTATTGCAGAAACGTGTAACACACGTTTCTGCAATAAAGCTTCTGTGTCTTTTGACGGCAGCAGTTTTGTGTCTTCATATGTACACCTACTTTTATTTGGTCTTTAGAACGTATTACGGATGTGTGATTCTGAATAAAGGTTTCTCCATTATTGTGTGCGATCTTCCATCTGGCTTTTAATTGGAATGTATTAATTGAGGTAAGGGTATACTTCATATTACATTTGTAATTTTTTCTTAACGTTTGATGTGTTTAAGACAAGGTATCTAGCTTGAAAATTCACAAAACTTTGGATATTGCAACCGCAGGAAATGGAATTGAACATTTTTGCCATTGCGGCTTCAGGACAATGTTTGTGTAATATAACATAAAGACATACCACTAACCAAACCACATCCTAGATAATAATGGATTTCACACATTTAAATAATTCTCTGCAGACTGTCTTACATGTTTGCCTCTTCAGTAAATGAACAGTGCATGACATCCTAGAAAACAGGATGACCAATACACCTGGTTAGCAGTATCCATATCTAGGGGAAGCAAACTCAATATTAGCACAGTAAGAGATATTTATATAGCAAGAAGAGAGTTAAGCGACTGTACACTGTGCCAATTTTACAGCTTGGAAGTGTCACCAGTAATACCCTGGGAAGTACTAAACATTATACCTTACAAGAAGTAACAGTAATAAATGGCATACACTGCTAGTGTCAGTTACATCTGCCAACTAACAGCTGAGAAGGAGTGTCAGTATTTATAGCTCGGAAGCAGTGTCAGGATTATACTGGAAATAGAGTAAGTAATAGTTGGGAAACAGGAGAGGGAAAAATCAGCTAAAAAGCAGTGTGTCATAGCGGCAGTACAGATTCATTAATATATAATCTTTCACCATGATTATAAGGTATGTACGGTACATTGCTTTCAGACTGAAATATACCTAGGATATGCTGTTCTGCTATACCTAGAATATCTGTTGTATTCAATTAGATCAACTGGATTTTGAAGTTTAGTTCTTGAAGACGTTTCGTAGTCATCCGACGTGCTTTTCTCAATTCAGAATGACTTGTACAAGAATCTGTGGCAATATGTACCTGGAAATCCCAATTAGCATATCACAGCCAGGTGTTAAGGGCATGATTGCATAGTGGCTAAGAGGTGTTATAGAAACGCCAGGGGTAAGGTGTCAAAACAGCATTGTACATGGCAGACAGTTGGTGTCGAACCCCCACCTCTATTTAGGCTTGGTTTCTTTATTTTCACATAATGGCCTCCTTGATACCTCTCTTGAACCAGTCCGTTCCTTCGCCAGTATGTTAACATTACATCTTCAAAGGTATGTCCTTATCCTTAAGATGCAGGTAAGTCCTGATCCGAGGAATTGGCTCTTGTTGCTGGGCCATACGTTGATGCAGTTGCGTTTGTCCTATAACACCTTTAGCCACTATGCAATCACGCTCTTAACACCTGGCGATACGCTAATTGGGATTTTCCAGGGTACATAAATTGCCACAGATTCTTGTACAAGTCATTCTGAATTGAGAAAGCCAGTCGGATGACTAGCGAAAGAACTAAACTTCAAGTCCAGTTGATCTAATTGAATACAACAGATATGCCATGACCTGAATGAATGAGAACCTTCACAAGCATATACATAGAATAATATATCAAACCATATGAGCAATTTGAAACGCCTGTAATGAAGACAGATTGATGCAGTTCGTTTTCTGTTTTATATGGTCCCCTGTTGCTTCTGATGTTAGCGTTACTCAAGTCATGGGTGATACCAAATGATTATTTGGCTGCAGGAAGGTACACAAATCAGTAGATACAAGAAGTGAGGATAGTGAACCTCATAGCACTAGAATGTGCTATTATAATTGTGTGTGTGCTGGTTCTAGATGTCCTGCTACGTCCAAGGGTATAGAAACATACAGTAGGAGCCTCACACATGTTTGAGACAAAAGAAGGGTTCTTAACTCATTTATTTCTGGGTATCTGTGTTAAGGAATAGTTTTTTCCCCAAAGTGAACTATTCCTTTAATGTATTGATTTAAGCCCAGGAGGTTAAGGAGCTATGTCTTACCTCCCATTCTTCAATCAATAGTCAGGATCCAGGAACAAAGATTCAAGAAACTTACCTTTGCGCCACGCAGCAACAGACAGTTCCCGGCTGCATACTGGTTCTGTACAAGCTATAGCACGCATGCACGAAATGCACCTATTTTAGAAGAACAAGGAAGCAGTCAGATTTCACTGTGGCCGCGGTGGATCATGCAAAGGTAAGTTTATTGGATCGTCGTTCCCACATCCTAGCTATTGATTGAAGAACGGGAGGTAAGACATAGCTCCTTAAAGGGCATGTCCACCCAAACTAAAAATTAAACCATTACTGGCCCCACTCGTAGTGTATAAAAATCCTTACCATATCAATCCAGCTCCAAATGGTTCTCCTGTAATGTCCCCCCAAAGTTAAAAAAAAACTGCCCACAGGAGCCTGGCCACCAGGGAAATTTGTTTCCGCCGCTGAGCTGTCCTCTCAGAGGTGTTTGGCTTGCTCAGAGCAGCCCTTCACTCCCCCCCCTTCCCCGTTTTGTTCTCCCCCCCCTAGTGTAAATTAGTGTAAATCCCCTTTCCCACATATTAGGGATAGTTCTCCCTGCCCAACTGCAATAAAATATTTGTAAGAAAGTCCCCCGATCTTTAATACCTTCCTCTCTCCTCCAGTGTTCTGAACTGCCGGCAGCCGCGTCTGGGATTGGCTGTCTCAGCCAATCACAGACGTGGCTGCTGGTCCAGCCCCCTGCTTGCAGTTTCATGCAACGAATGTAACGATTGGGGGACTTTCTGAAATATAATATAGCGGTTGGGGGGCGGAACTAGCCCTACAAACATATCAAAAATTATCAAAAGGGGTGGGACATGCCCTTTAACCCCGTGGCTTCAATCAATACTTAAAGGAATAGTTCACTTTGGGAGTGAACTATTCCCTAATATATTCAGGGGAATACAGCCACCTTCATCGATGGCTTTAAAAATGTTGATATATCATAGTTTGTCCTATGAATTCATTACTGTATGCCTGCTATGTCTGGATGTCTCATGGAAACTGAGCAATTTAGAAACCTGTACTGAGCAGGTACTGAGCCTGGGCATGCTCAGAAGAGGCAGATAGGGGATTAACATCAGTCATTGGCTGTGATGTTAACTGTCAAATCCATAACTGACAGTTGCTAACTGGAAGAACTGGAAGCAGGAACAGGGGAAACAGGACATGTGCAGGATTTCACATTGACTTACATATTTCAGATTTCAAACTATTACCGTTTAGGGTTTTGGGGGGTGATTACCTGTATGTAAGTTTTTTATTTTAGGGCTGGAGCCCTTTAAGCCTTAATCTTTAAATACAGAAGCAGAATCTTGATAGACTGTATGCCAACAGTAACATGGTGGCATTACACAAGTGAAGAATTATCAACATTATACAAGGCAGAGCCACCAGTACACCGGGTGGTAGTGGCCCGTTCTACTCTATAGAAGCATTGCCTGCTTCATAATAAAGATGGAAATGCCAACATTACAATATCCAAAAAATCAGTCCAAATTACAGGGTCAGTATGTCCCCAGAAAGAATGCATCTTTTTTATGTCAATATTAAGTCAGAACATAAATGTCATTATTACATTTGGGTAGCAAGTTTACGATCAGAGCAGTTTAAGTACCAATATCATTAGTATTGCATCTTGAAAAGGTAAATATCATACAAGGAAGCAGTATCAGTGTCCCACCCAATTTGCAAGCTTGTTACAAGTTTACACAGCTGCCGAGGAGTAGGCTCGGTTACAGCTGTCACAGCGTGACTGATGGCCATAAAACACAGAGAAGTAGCATTACACATAAGCAGGTTATAGGAACTGTGGTGTAAGGTACGTTTAGGAGCATTGGGGAAGGTTAAGGGGTAAGTATTGAGTTTTCAGAAACAGTAATTAGGTGAGCATGCCTTAATCCCACAAAATATCAAATCTACTAACTTTCTTGTTTTGTTGCGTAAATCCTGAATCCTGCACATTTCTAATCCAATACATCTCTTGTAGCTTATATAACATACTAACCCAGCAAATTCCTGATGTTATACCTGCCCTGCTGTCATTTATGACTATGCAGTAATCACTTGTGTTGTCTTTACGTACACCACATGAACCGTGTCAGAAGCATCTGAATCCACAGAGATGTCACATTTGCTGCTGAAAGCCTGCCAGTCTTGCAGTGTGATTGTGCCTCCTGTCTCTGAGCCCTGACTGAAAAAAGTGGGCATTTGAAGCAAGCAAAATAGCATCATGGCAGCCAGCAATATTCCACTACCTGAGCCGATGAGGGAAGTGGAGATGTCTATGATAACTGGGACACTTTCGAGGCTGAGTCTGTTAAAGCAACACTTGTGTATGAAGCGGAGGGACATCTAACTCTGTATCGAGCCTACAGATTGGATAAGCAACATGGTAGTTATCAGAAAGCCTGGAAAGATCAGATCTGCATTGATCCCAAGATCCTGAAAATGCCCCTGAAACAGTAACAATACCTTGCCTACACTTGATGAATTTTGCACAAACTACCAAAAGCACGTATTTCACACTGTGGATGCAAGATATGCGTTTTTACAGTGCAAACTAGATAAACAAAACAGCTACAATGACCACCTTGGATCTTTGGGGCAGAAAGAGATGGCTTAAATTTCATTTGGAGTCTATGTGGCACCAGAGGTCTACCAGCGTAAGCAACATGAATATTAGAGGGGCCCATGGAATTGAGCTATAGCTGATGACATTTTTATAGTTGGCTGTGGAATACTGATGAACAAGCGAGCATGATCATGACGAAAAGTTAACAGCGCTACTAAATCGTTGCAGACAGGTGATGCTGAGGGTAGCATAAGAAGATTGCAGTTCAAGGTTAAGAAGTCCATTTCCATGGGCATATTTTCTTCACAAGGCTTAAAAGCTGACCCAGATAAGATAAGCTATTGTGGAAATGCCAGCTGTGATGCCAAAGCAGTACAGAGCTTTATTGGCTTTGTTACATATCTAGCAAAATTCCTGCCACATTTATCTGAAGTGTGTGAGCCATTAAGACGACTTCTGACAAAGATGCAGTTTGGTACTGGTTCCCAAGCACGACCAGGCGGCAGAGATTAAACGCTTGGTCACTCTGCACCAGTGCTGAAATACTATGATGTCACAAAGCCTTTTACAATACAAGTGACTCTAGCAAAAATGGAGGTTGTTGCCTTTTGCAGGAAGGTCAGCCGGTTGCATATGCGTCCAGAGCTCTTCACCAGCTGAACAAAACTATGCCCAAATTGAGAAGCAATGCTAAGTATTGTATTTGCCTGCCAGCTTTTCCATCATTATCTTATGGGCAGGATTCCATTAAAGAGAAACGGATCACAAACCCCTGATAGTCATTTCAAGAAGACCCCTTTTGTGTGCCCCAAGCATTTGCAGAGGATGATGCTTACTTACAGCATACATCTCAAATGTGTCTACAAGCCAGGATGTGAAATGTATTCAGCTAAGACTTGAGCAGAGCTACGTTGGTAATGTGACACCTGGAGGTGCGCATGAGCATCAAACAATTTGTCTGTTGCTTCAGGACAAAAAACTTTGTGCCATTAATCAGCAGACTATCTTACTGTCACTGCTCAGTGTCTGCATCAATTCATACAGTACACTGATGGTGATGCAACTTTACAAGCTCTAAAGTCTGTTGTCTTGAGTGGATGGCCAGACGAAAGGAAGCAGGTCCTGCAACTGTATGGGAATATAGGTCCTTCAGAGATGAGATCTCCGTACAAAACGGTATCTGTACAAAGCCCAAGGGTCAAATGCCAAAGTCACGGACAGCAGAGATGTTATATCGCATATATCCCAGCCACATCGGAGGTGAGTAGCTTACACACAAGTTTGTGATACTCTTTACTCGGCCTAACATGCAAGGTGAAATCAAGGATTTTGTCAGTAATTGTCCTACTTGATGTCTGCCTCCCGTTCTAGCAATTGTCCTACTTGCAATGAATATGCCCACTTACAACAAAAAGAAACCATGATGTCGCTGAGATACAGACACGTCCATGGCAAATCATAGTATAGACATATTCAATTATGCAGGCAAAGAATACCTGGTATTATTTGACCATTATTTGGACTTCTGGAAATAGACCTTCTTCCGGACTTGTCCACTAAAACCACAATTAAGCAGTGGCAAGGCTCAGTTTGCACATTATGGCCAACCAGATAAGTGATCTCTGACAATGGCCCTCAGTTTTCAAGTCTGCACTTTAAAATATTTGCCATTAATGGGAGTTTGAGCACGTTACTTCATCTCCAAGTCATCCACAGGCGAACGGGAAAAGCTTAAGCAGCTGTAAAGATTGTGAAGATATTATGCAAGAAAAAACCAGTGATGGTAAGACTTGTGGAAAACCATTTTGCACTGGAGAAACACTCCAACCGAAGGCATGGAAGTACCCGGCACAAAGACTGATGTCAAGGAGGTTAAAGACCTCATTACCGGCAAAACAAATAAGCTTCTCGGACCGTGTGTTGTACAAGGTGTGGCAGAAAAGTACTTGTTTGCAAAAGGGTGCACCA
Source organism: Hymenochirus boettgeri (assembly GCA_019447015.1). Lineage (NCBI taxonomy): Eukaryota > Metazoa > Chordata > Amphibia > Anura > Pipidae > Hymenochirus > Hymenochirus boettgeri. The sequence continues at coordinate 145,897,130 of CM033475.1, read as the reverse complement.
CGCTCTTATCTTGTGGACGATGACGGAACTCTCTATTGCCGCAATCGTGTGGATTTACGGGTTGCAGAAAGACCCACATCACAACACCCCGTTGATAGGCCAGACTCGCCTAGACAACAGGGGCACACAAGCCCTTTGACTGTGAGGAAGGTACAGAGGTGATGCCAGAGACCAATGGTACTAACAGTACACCTAACAGCAATCAAGCCCAAAACATTCCAGTAGAAAGTGAGAAAAGCCCAGTAACTTCCAGGAGGGCAAAGGGATTTGTTTACAGGGCCAGTCTTCACCCGCAGTGGAAGATGTCAAAGCCACACTATGAGAATTAACCTACAGAATGCATTATTGTTTGTCTATCAAAATTTACAATGTTCATTATTAAGGAGTAGATGTTATGTAAGTGCAACTCTATGATGCATCTCTTTGGGGTTTAATTCCTGTTTGACGTTTCCTGTTCTGTTTTGTGTATCACAAGTAACATGGCTTCTGTGAGTACACTGTGTTGTCTTTACTTACACCACATGAAAAATGTAGGTTCCTAAGCATCCCACCCGCACATACGTAAGTCATAGCAGGGGCAACAATTGTTTGATAAGGAGACACAAGACTTTGCTGGCTACAAGAGTGATGCGGGCTACAAAAGATGTTTAGATTTAAACAGTAGTAGAATGCGAGGTAGATTATAATTTTGGGTAAGCATACCATTTAACCATTTAGAGCTAGGCCCCATTATCCAGTGCACGAAGGTACAAAGAGTCGCAGGGCGCTCGATTCATGCTTCTGTGTAACATTGCTGCACTTCCTTGATGTAGCCCTATCGTAGTGCTGAGATGCGCAAAAAAAATGGTTATTGCATGCAATATGAAATGGGCAAAGCTCAGCGCAAGTCAGACGGCATAGTGCGGCCTTACAGATTGACTTACATTGATGTGTGCTAGTGCGCACGCTAGTGCAACGCAAAACACACGCGAAATATTTAAAATTGCCTAGTGGGGTCTTTATAGACTTGAAAAAACTTTTGACTGTTGAAGGGCTATGCCGCACTATTTAAATTTCATTGCTTGCAATCGTGCTTGAACCGATGCACTCCATTTTAGGAGGTGATTACGCAAAATCACACAGATCGCAGCACAAATTGACAGTAACGCGTTCTAAACGTGTGTGCTTTTCACACACGTTCCCTTCCGTTATTGTGTGGCCTCAGCCTAAATGTTTCTACTACATTTTTCTTAAAGGGCAACTGTGGTCTAAATTCTTCCAAACTATTAAGAATTGTATAAAAAGCTTCCATCACAACCTCTAAAATAAACACCTCAATCACATCTCTAGATAAAATTTGTGAGAAGCTATTGCTGGAAAAGTTCAGCAATATTCCTGCTTGAACACTTCTGTTTTCAGCCATGGACAGTCTAGCTGTATTAATAGGCTCCCCTTCTCATTTTTTTCCCTAGGTATAACCTGATTTCCCCAGCATTAAGTCTTCACGGAGCATGCTTTTCCCCCGGGGGGATGGGGGGGCAGAGGTCAGGTGAGGTCACTCAACTTTCTGGAAGCAGAGGAAGTTTGAACATTCACCCCAAAGTAATGTCTCACAGGCTCCAGCCAGAGATGTGATTGTTGGTTCATTTTAAAAGAAATACTAAGGCTTTCATTTAACTTGTTTTGAGACCACAGTTGCCCTTTAAATTACCTCTCTTGTCTGCACAAAATCCTAGCTTTTCTGAAAGGGTGCTGCATTCACTCTACATGTTTGTTATGAGCTGGAGTATGCATGTGAGTGGTTTCGGAAGAGTGGACCATTAGGGGTATTCAAAAAGCCAAACAGTTCGGCGGATGGGTTATTACTTTGGGTGGACATTCCATTTAATAAAGATTATTTGATTTGTTGATGAGTAAACAGTGGCATAAATAGGAATCACTGGGCCCCCCAGCAAACTATAATGGGGCCCCTATACGAGCTTCACCAACAGGGGTTTTCTGGGAGGAGGCTTTATCTGTCATAGAAAAAATAAGAAGGTGGGGCCCCCTTGGCTCCCAGGCCCCCCTGCTCCCATGTAGTTATGCCCCTGTGAGGAAACACTTCGAAAATAGGGTTCGTATCACCTCTAGAATGCAGTGTCGAAATACACTGTCGCTAACAAAGCAGTTTTAAAACTACACCCTAATTTCCCCTAATATGATAAGAATTTGACCAGTCAAATGTTGTTTTCTCATCAATAAAATGTGATTATTATACAATACCTGCATCATACGATGGTATTAGGTGGATGGCCTGTTTTAGAAAAAGTGCAGAATTACCTAGGCAAGCAACATTAGTCTTGCATAGCCAAGAGATTATTATTATTACAATGACAAAGCTGTTTTTTCACAAATCTGGGAAAGTTTTATGGTTACAGCTGGGAAATGTGTCAGTATGACACCTGACAAAACAGTATCAGAATCACACTAGCAAACAGTTACAATAACACCGGGGAAGCAATCATTATCACACTAGGAAAGCAAACTGATGATAGTGGTGGCATATATATGTGAATGCAAAATTAGATTTGGAGCACTTATACTGCAACACTTATTTTAGAAAATTTCTGTGTGGCACTATCGTAACCCGTGTGCACAGACATAGCAAGTGTGTTGGCCCACTCAGTGCAAAGCCTAAAGGGAACAGTAGTGTGTAGTATTACTCCTGGGAAGCATGTTAAGTCACCTCAGAGTTCCATGCTCTGTATAAAAGCACTCTGCCTGCACCTTGTGCTTTAATAAAGTCACAGAACTCCTCTGAGACTTCAAATATCTTATAAATAAAGTAGGGGGTACATTATTCACATCGGTATACATACATTAGGGAAGCAGCATATTTTTTAGTCAAGGGAAAGTATTAGTTACAGTAGTTTTACATATGGCAAACAGCATAACATGGCAAGAATAACAATAATGAGGGAAGATTGTTCACATCACCTCTAGAAAGCAGTTTTACAACTAACTGGGAAGATGAATCAGTCACACATAGAAATGGGTGTCAGTATGACAGGGTGATACCCTGGATACCCGTGTTATTCTAAGCTAGACTGGAGTGTACCTGGATACCAGTGTTATTTCTACACTAGACTGGAGTGTACCCCTGGATACCAGTGTTATTTCTACACTAGACTGGAGTGTACCCCGGATACCAGTGTTATTCTACACTAGACTGGTGTGGAACCCTGGGTAACTGGTTTGGGTTCTTATCCACTCTAGGAATGGGTGTATATCCCTGTTTTCGGTACCCGGTTTTATTTTCTCATTTTAAACTTTTTCTAGCCATTGTTGGTGTTGGGAACCCTGTTTGGCTATCATGGCTGTGGTCTTTATTCTTCCTGCCTAATGTAGACCCTGGTTTTTTTCCCGTTTGCCTCAACCAAGGGGTTTTACCGGTCGTTCACTTTCTACACTGAGATGTGTTTTTGTGTTTTAACCCTGTTGCGCTACCAGTGTTTTTCGTTAGTTTCACTTATTCATCCTTCAGACTGGGCGGTGTTTAACCCTGTTTTTTTTTGTGTTCCCTTGCTTTTCTTTGTTCATTTCTAAAACTAGACTCGGTGTGTACTTCCTTTTGCCGGTTGGTTACTTTTTGGGTTTCCACCCTCTTTTCGACATTCGAGACTGGTGTGTTAACACCCCTGTTTTCCCCGGTACAGGTGTTATTTCTACCACTTGTTTTGTTGGACTTTGGTTGACCCTTTTCCCCCCCCCCCTTTTTTTTTGTAACCCTGTGGACCGGTGTGTAGTTTCTATTTAACGTTGGCATCTCCGCGCCCCCTGTGTAACCTGGGGACCACGGTGTTAATTTTTTCTATTCCACTGGTATCTGGTGCCGTAAAGTTTCCTGCCTTTTTGGTACCGTTGTGTTCTATTTTCTATCCTACACCTACTGTTATTTCTGGTTTTTGTAACCCTGTTCTTTTTTCCTTCGGTTACCCAGGTGTTTATTTTTACATAGACGGGTTTGCAACAGTCTGCCTTCTTCCTCGGTTATTTAGGTTCTTATTCTCAGTAGAGGTTTGGTTTATTTTCGACCACTAGTATGGTTGTTGTATATCCCTGTTTCCGGTACTAGTTGTTATCCTCACACTAGATGGTGTGTTACCCTGGGCCCTACCTAGGTTATCGCTACACTTTTTTTAGACTGCGTGTGTATTACCCGGCTTTGGGTTATATAGTGGTTTCTTCTTCCTAACCTAGTGCACTGGTTTTTGCAGTTTTTGGTTACCACCTGTTCCTGTGTTTTCCTACCGTTTGTCCTTTATTTGTCTACACTTTTTTACTTAAGACTGGCTGGTCCTTCTTTTTTTTTTTACGAACCCATTTTTTTCTTCTTTTGGTACCCGGTGCCTTATTTCTATTTCATTTTTAGGATTCTGGGGTTTTTTTGTGCTGTAACCATCTGAGTAACTGTTGTTTTTTTCCCCCCTATTCGACACAAGAAGGTGTCCGTTCCATTCCTGGGTACCGGTTTTTTTGTCTATTACTACAACCCTAGTACGGTGTTTTCCCTTGCTAAATCCATGCCGTGTTTTTTTGGTTGTTAACTTGGTCAGGCTTTCCTATTCCTTACTAACTAGACTGGGTGCTTTGGTAACCCGGTTTGGTCACCAGTGTTACTTCGACACTACTGTTGTGTGTACCCCCACCCGTTTGGTATAGTTTGTTTTATTTTACTTCCTAGACTGGGCTTCTGTCCTTTCCTTTGTACCCCTTTTGCGTATACTTCACGGTGTCTATGTGCAGCCCTTATTATTTTTTTACTAGGCTGGTGTGTCCAACCCGTGGGTACCGGCTATTTTCTGTATCTTTACTTATGCTTTATGGGGTGTCAACCCTGGTTTGTACTAGGGTTATACTTTTACTATCTTAGTATATGGGTGTGTTTTGTAAACTTGTTTTTTTCCTCTCTGCGTTTTTTTTTTTTATTTCCATGGTGTATTCTACATATTGACTGGTGTTTCGAACCTTATGTGTGTGACGGTTTGTGTTTTATTTTGTTCTTATTCATGAGTGATTTGCGTTTTCCCTGGTAACTTCCTGTTTTTGGATTTACCAGTGTTATTTTTCTACATAGGATGGTTTCTCCCTTTTTCCTGTGTAACCCCCCCTTTTTCGGTCCCCCTTATATATGTCTGTTTTGTGTCTTACCACGGTTTTCTTTGTTCCCCTTAGTTTTCTCTACACTCGCATCTGGTGTGTAACCCGGTTGCGGATTTCCCCCTTTTCCCATAGTGTTATTTCTACACTGAGCACGGTCCGGTTTCGGTTTTAACCTGGGTACCGGGTTATTTATTTCTACACAGGACTGGTGTGTAACCCTGGTTGCCTTCCCCTCGCTGTGCCCCTCGTTCATTTCTACCTTAGAATGCCGCCTGTTCTGTCAAACCCCTTGGGTTATTTCCGGTGGTATTTATACATGTGACAGGTTTTCCTTTGCTATTTCTACACTAGACTGGTGTTTGCTATTCACCTTGGGTACTAGGGTTATTTATACACTAGACTGGTGTGTAACCTGGCCCGGTCACACGGTGTTTTTCTTACTATCTTAGGCCTGTTGTTGCTGTAATTCCTATCCGCCCCGGTTTATCGTGTGCTTGTGTAACATGTCCCCGGTAACACACACTGGTTTTTGGTTATTTTCTTACACTTTATGTATGTGTTGGTCTGCTAAATTCCCACCTGTTTGTAATAGTGGTTCTATTTTCTACACTAGACTGGTGCAGTAAATTTTCCTGGTTTTGTACCCGGTTTTTCTTGGTATTTTTTACATTCTTAGTCTGGGTTTATGATACCCCTGCGCCGTACCGGTCCCCCTCGTTATTTTACTACAGTCGATCCAGGTTTGCGTTTTTCTATTTATACTTCACTTAGACTGGTTTGCTGTTTTTTGTTAACCACCCCCCCTCCGGTGACTTAGTGTTCATTTATACACTTAGCCGGCTGTGTTTTTAACCCTGGACCACGGTTTTTGATTTCGTTTTACATAGACGGGTCCCTTTTGTGTAACCCTGTTTTTGCGCTTTTCCTAATTTCTTCGGTTGTTTGTTTCCTCTTTTTTTCTTTCCCCCTTATTTCTTACACTAGGAATCGTGTTTGATCACACCTCGCCGGTACCCGGCTGTATGCCTACAGCGTTAGACTGGGTTTGTTTTAAACCGTTTTTTTGCTTGTGTATTCCGGTGCTATTGTTCTTACCACTTTAGACTTGTGTTGTTACCAACCCTCGCTTTTTCGGCCCTGTGTTACAGGTGTATTTACAATAGACTTGTTGCCCCCGGTATGATACCCCTGTTTTTTGCCGTCATCGTGTTTATTTCTACCTTAGTTACATGCGTGTGTAACCCGGGTACCGGTTCTTTTTTGTTATGCTTCTACCACTAGACCTGGTGTGCTTTAACTCCTGTTGTTTGTACCCGCGTTGTATTTCTACACTGTGACTTCGGTTGTTTTCCTTTGTGAACCCTGTTTGGTACGGTGTTATATTTTCCTAACTATTGCGTAGTCTGGCTCTGTGTGTTAATCCTGTTCCACCTTGGGTTAACTGCGTGTTATTTTTTACTTTTACCTCAGACCTGGGTGTGTTTGTAACCTGTTTTTTCGGCTCCCTCTTTTTTTCCTTTGTTAACAGGTCGTTATTTTTATACACCTAGAACGGGTGTGGTAAACCCTGGGTACCGGTGTTTCCCCCCTATTCTCATTCATACTAGACTGGGGTGTTTTGAACCTCATGTTTTGGTTTACCGGTGTTATTTTTTATATCTTTAGACTTGGCCCCCCGTGTTTTTTTTCCCCCCCCTTTTTTTTGTACCCTGTTTTGGTACCGTGTTTATTCTCCCACTAGAATTGTGTTTGGTAACCGGGTACCGCAGTTTTATTTTTTTCTACTCCTAGACGGGTGTTTGCAAACCTTTGGGTACGGTGTTTATTTTATTCATTCCATGAATGGCGTGTGGTTATACACCCTTGTTTTTTTGGTTACCTTGGTGTTTCTTATTTTCTACAATGTAGTTTATTATTGGCCCCCTCCTGTGTCCAACATCTCCTTTGGCCGTAACTCCGTTGTTATTTTTTACCATTTTGGTACTGGTGTTTCTCGTAACCCCCTGTGGTATCTCTTACGTGTGTCCTATTTCCTTCTACAACTGGACTTGGTTCTCCGTGTTTGTTGCAACCTTTTGGGCTCCATCCGGTGTTATGCGCTATATAGGATTCACTGCCGCTCGCTGTTACCCTGTTCGCCCTTTGGTACCCGGTTGTTTATTATAATCCCTAGGGGAGCTGGCTGTGTACAACTCCTTTTGGCGTACCCCCTAGGTTTTTTTTATTTTATTTTATTCTATAGACTTGGCCTGTGCCCTAACTCCGTTTTTTTCCTTCGTGTATTCAGGGTCTTTTTCTTTTTTCCTTGGTTTTTTTTCTTTTCCTTTTCCTTTCCTTCCCTTTTTGATTTTTCCCTAACTTTAATTTAACTGCATTTTGCGGGGTTACCCTATAACCTGTGTGTTACTTAGTGGTTTGATTCCTTTTTTTTTCCACACTAGACTGGTGTGTAACCATGGGTTACCGGTGTTTTTTGTAGTTTTCCACATTCGCGAGTTACTTCCACTGGCGTGTGAACCCTTCCCTGTTTTGGTTATAATTGGTGTTTTTGTTTTTTATTTTGGTTTGTTCTATCACTAGTACGGTCCTTTTTCTTTTCGTTCTTGTGTTTTTTAACCCTGTCCGCGTACAACGGCTGTCTTTTATGTTTTCTCCACTTACCATAGACTGGGGCCTTCGTTCCCCTCCTTTTGTAATACCTAGGTGTATCACGCCCCCGCCCGTTATTGCTTACACTAGATCTGATGTGCCGTGAACCACCTGTTTTTTTCCGGTACTTTGGTGTTATTTTCCTCCCATCCAACTAACCCGACCTGGTGTTTGTAACCATGTTTTTTGCGTGGTACATGGTGTTTCTCCACTTCTACACTAGACTGGGGAACCCTGTTTTTTCCCCGCCGTCACCCCCAGTGGGTTTTATCTTTTCGCCTATTCTATCATCTCTCCCCCTAGAATTGGGTTTTGTAACCTTATTGCCGCGTACCGGTTGTTATTTCTAAGTATCTCTTGTATATTTGGTGTTCTGTACACCAGGGGTAACGGTGTTTTGCCCCCCCATGCCCGACTATTTTTTTTAGCAATTTGCGGTTTCGGTTGGTCAATCTGTTTTTGGTACGGGTATTTTTATTAACTAGTTACTTGGCATCTTTGTTGATTTTACCCTGTTCCCCCCCGGTTTGTAATTTAGTGTTTTTTTTCCCGCTACCCTCCTCTGAGAAAACGTAGTACTTCGTTGTGTAACCGTTTTTGGCCCGTCACCGGGGTTTCTACTTTCTCACCATTAGTGGTTGTTCTAGCTACCCCATCCTGTCCCTTTTTTTTTTTTTTTGTTTTTGTTACTCGGTGTTGTTTTATTTTACACTTTCTCAGGCTTACTTTTGGTCGTGTAACCATGTTCTTGGTACGGTGTATTTTTACACAGACTGGTGTTGTAAACACGTGTTTTTGGTGATCCGCTGTTTCCTGATGTTTTTTACACTAGACTGGGTTGTTTTTGTTGTAACCCTGGGCTTTACCCGGCCTGTCACTGTCTAACTCAGGTTTACTCCGTGTTTGCTTTTTTGGTAACCCTGTTTTTTTCGGACAGCTGCTGTTATTTTATTATTCCCACTTAGATGCGTGTTTTTTTTGTACACTTTTTTAGTATCGTCTTTTTTCTTTTTTCTCCTTTTGTGTACCGGTTTGTTTGTGATTTTGTACTTACTCCAGACTGTGTCTTGTTTTTCCCCTTCGGAGTACAACGCTTTTTATTCCTTCCTTCACATAAGTTTTCACACCCCCCCTTCACTCATCACCTTGCCCTCCCCCTATTATCATAAAACTATAACTCTCCTAATTCTATACTCAATTATCGTTCAATCCCCCCCCTCCCTATTTTACGGTCATCTTTTTGTCTCTTTCTTTTATTCCCCACATATATATTTTACACCTCGCACACAAAAACTTCTACCCTCCCACCCTTCACATACCTTATAGACTACTCCCTTTCCATATCAATTATTATCTTCCCCTATTACCATCCTTTTTCCTTTCACCTTATCCCATCCCCAACCTTATCCTTTTAATTAACACTTTTCCCATTTTTTTTTTTTTCTTTTACCCCCACCTCTGTTGTTTTCCTTACTTTTTTCCACCCCCCCCTGGTCACACGGTGTCTCTTTTTTTTTGTTTCCTCATTTCTAAACCCCCTATTTGGACTGGTGTGTAACCCTGTTTTTTTCTTCGGTACTCCCCATTGGTCTTTCCTTTGGTTATTTCTTACACTAATCTGGTGTCCCCCCTGTAACTTCCTGTTTTTTTTGGTTACCGTTTTTTCGCCTTGTTATTTCTTTTACATCTAGAGCTTCGGCCCTTTTGTCTTGGTAATCCCTGCCTTGCCTTTTTCCTTTTTGTTTTTTTTTCCGGTATTCACGGTGTTATTTCCTTCTACACTTTCAGGACTCCGCGTGTAACACTGGGTCCGGTCTTGTGTTTATTTTTACATAGACTGGTTTGTTTTGGTAATCCCGCCTCTTGGGACCGGTCGTTATGGTTACAGTAGACAGTGTTTTATTTCTACACGAGACTCCGGTGCTTGTAAACCTGTCTTGGTACTGTTCTGTGTTCCATTTCGTTTACTATCTAGACTGGTTTCTCCTTTGGTTTTTTTGTTTTACCCTTGGGTACTCAGTGGTTTATTCTACCACCCTCGACTGGGTTTTTTGTTTTTCATCCAGTTGGTTTTCGGTGTGTTTTTTTTTTTTTTATTTGGTCTATTCTAGTGCTTCCTTCTTTTTCTATTTCTTTACCACTTTTAGTTTTTTGCATCTGGTGGGTAAACCTGGGTATGGTGTGTAAACATGTTCCCCCCGGTCCGTGTTTTTTTGCGTTTTGTTACACACGGTGTTCTATTGTCTTACACTTTAGTATCCTGTGTTTTTTTTGTAACCCTGTTTTCCTTCCTTTTTCGGATTACCGGGTTTGTTATTTCTACCACAGGATGGTGCTCCGTTTGAACCCAGTGCCTTCCCCTCCCCCCGGCCTACCACGGTGGTTTTTCCTATTCCTACATCTGACCGTATTTTCGTGGGGTTTGGTAACCATGGGTGTTTTCACCCGGTCTGCTCGTGTATTTCCATTCACACTGAGACTGTGTCCCTTGTGTTTCATAAAAAACATGTTTTTTTTTTTTTTGTTGTACTTTTCTGGTGCTCTACTGTTTCTCTACACCTAGACTGTTTGTGGTGGAACCCTGGGTCCCGGTGTCCTATTTACATCTAGATCTGGTGTGTAACATTCTGGTCGCTGACGGTGGTTTCGACATTTGTCTAATACTAGACTGGATGTGCGTCAACCCGAGTACCGGCGGGTCAGTTGTTTTCACAACCAGATCTGGTGTTTTTTCGTTTGTAGCTTAACCCTGTTACAGTACCGGTCCGTTATTCTATTAACAAGACTCGGTGGGTTTGAACCTTTCTGTCTATGGTATTACACTTTTTGCGCGTTTTTTGTTTTATGGCTACACTTTCTAGGACTGTGTGTACACCTCTGCCTAGGTAACAGGTTTTTCGGTTTTTTGGTTTTTATGTCAGTACATTTTCTCTAGGATGGGTTTTTGTGTTTTTGGCTATCCAGACCCACTGTTTTTTGGTTTACCGGTTGTTATTCTCTACACTAGATTTGCACCCTGGAAGCCATTGTTCCCATAGTTGTCACCATCCACCCGGGAACAGTGTGTTTAGGTGACAAAGTGGATCCATTATCGTGCACCCGTGGGTTAGGAACTTAGGTAGAATCACATGTTTGGTTCGGATGCTACTGGCAATTTACCGCTTTTTGGGGCAGGCTCTTTTTTTATTCACCCAGCTGTGATACATGGACAGTAATTGTTTTTTTTTTATCCGACCACTGGGCTGCTGGGAAACTTATCTCACCTATTAAAGTGTGGTGATTACATTTCCCTATTGCAGCTCTCTGGAGCTCACTACTTTATTTCCAGTTCACTGCCCTCTTTGCAATTCTATTACCCTCGCCAGGCTCTGCCTTTACGCATTGTTTCTCTCCTTTTCATGGTTTTTGTATTATCCTCCTGGCCCCCTCTTTCGGTGCGTAAGATCTCGACCAGCACCACCCCCCTACTTCCGAGTCCGCTGAATCGTAGCCCGTATGGTTTTGTGCTGAAGATTCTGAAAGCCGAGCCAGGCCGACCCCCTTCTTCACTCCTGTTTCTTTCCCCGGGATGCAGGCGCGGTTTTTTTTTGCCCGCTTGAGTTTGGGCAGGTGACTTTTCATTGGTCTTATTAGGAGCTCCAGATCTTTTGTTGGTTCACAGCTCCAGGCTTTTCATTGTTTAGGATTTTTTGGTATGGTTTAATTGGCTCCCTACACTACACCGAACGACCGCTGCGTCTTTTGTCCCGCTGCTGGTTCCTTTGTCGTTCATTTTCCCTGATTGTCCTGGTATGCCGAGCGGATTTCATTTATTGCACCCTGGGTTCTCTTTGGTACTGCTCGGTTTGAACAAGATTTACCTTCAGCCGCTTCAGATTCTGCCCAAGCCTTTTTTTTTTTTTTCGTTAAGAATAAATTTGAACTCTCCGCCCCAAACGGATTCTTTCTCGCCACTTCCCCCCCACATTCTTCCGTTATCGATGCAAAGTCTTTTTATCCTTTTTGCTTTTTAATTCCGCATTCCACCTGGTTTTTGATTGGAGCGCCAGCCGGTCAACGCGGGCCACATTTTTTTTGTCAAAACAGCATGCCAGGGATTCCTGATATTGCGAGTATTTCGCCTGCTTCTGAGTTATGAAGAAGGAATCCTGGGGCAGGGTGAGGACGAGAGAGCAGGAGGTTTGAGAACAAATAGGCGTTAGTAGGGGTTAGTGGGACTGGAGCTCTGTTCTCCACCCTTGTGAAATTTGATGTTATTTTTTTGTCACCCCATTCCCCCGCCTCATGGCGAGTGGATTATTTTTTTTTCCAGATAGGCGATAGGGCGAAACAAGAAGGGAATACCCGAGTGTAAGCAACTGCCCACTTTTACCTTGGTCAATGACGGACTGGGAGAATCGGAATTGATGGAGGGGCTTCCTATGGAAGTGATTTGGGCCCTGGTTTGTTGGGTTTTCCCCTTGAGAAGGGTCGCGTTGTGAGGATAAAAGATGTAAAAGATGTCAGTGCAGTGTTGTGGAGGATTTCTTTTTTTTTTTTATGTGGCCACGTCCTTTTTTAAGGCGGCAGCTACACCCGGACGACCCATGACCTTTGCAATCACTGATTTTATGACTATGATGAATTGTGTACGTGTTATATAATTAGGTCCACCGACTTTTTGTAGGTACAATGCCATTTTTTTGCGATGAGTAGTACAATGATGTACCGATTGTTGTAGGTACTATTTGAGGCCTTTTTGGTAATTGTACTATGACGATTTTCGGCCTGCCCTTCTTTTTTTTTTTTTTTGCGATTAGGTAACTTCCTAAGTGCGCCTAGGTTACAGGATTGCAGCGGTTATGGTTTTAAATGATGAGACCGTCCCCTTGGTAGGCGTTTTAATTCGATGATGGTCCAGGTACAATGATGGTTATGTTTATTTCGTACGTATGTCGAGTAGGGACTGTACTATGACCCTGGGATGGTTTAATTGATCGATCTTGGTAGGTATCATGTGATGCCTCTTGTAGGTACCCCCTCTTTTATACTAAGTATCGAGCCCGGTCATGGTCACTATGATCCGAATCAATATTGCGTACAATGATCAGATTTTTGTTGTGTAGGGGTTCTCCTTAGCACAGGAGATGTAGGTATTTTTCTTTCTTCCGGTACTATGAGAAGTAGGTACAATGATTGATGAGGAATTTTGGTTTTACTTATGAGATGCGTGTTGTCGTCAATTTGCATTTTTCGTTTAGGGTTTAGCCCCACCCTATTGTATTGAGAGGTTAGGTAGCAAATATCTATGCATGAATGCCGAGATACTATGAGGATAGGTACCACAAATGACTGACGATGGTAGGTTGCCTGATTGCATGATTGATGGTAGGTATACATATCGATGTAGGTATTTTTTCCGGTTTACGGTACATGTATTGTTAGGCATTCTCAGTATCTATTGAGGATGTACGCGTTATTTTGGTATTTAGATGTTGCCGTAAGTACTATTACTGACCGACCCCTTTTTCCCGGTACCGGTAGATGAGATTTTTTTTTTGGCTAGGTTATCCTATTGGGTTGCAGACACCCTTGTTGCGGCTAAGACATCGTTTTTACACGAAATTCGGACAATAACCATGACAAACGGTTTTGGCTCCTTAGCATTCTGTTTCCAGAAGTCCATGCATTGACTGCTGTGATTACAGCATGGTATTTAATCACTATAATAGTATATCAGACTTAGAGAGATTGTTATTGAAGTGTGAGTGTTGCTTAGGTATATTATGCCTCATTAGTTTAATAAATTGATCAATACCACCATATATGCCAGAAGGGGTGAAGTTGCTTTTTAGTTTAAACGGAAATATAAGGGAGCAGGGCAATTAGGAGTTTTATCTTTAAAAAACTCTTAAGTTTCAGTGCCCTTTCCAATTTAAACAATTCAACCTCATATTCAAAGGCATTAAAGTTGTTAGTGTATTGAAAAGACAAACCATGATTAAGCAGAGACAATTCACTCACCGATAGATCGTGGGAGGACAGGTTGAAGACTATTGTTCGTCCCTTGTTCAGTTCGGGGGTATTTTTTCTTCTTACTCCGTCGTGTCCGGGTCCTCCGCCATGGGAAGTCCGACAGCTCCTTCCTATGCTAATTTGTACATTGGGTACTTGGAAGAATGTCATATTTACCATAATGATTTGTTTAAAATACATTGCAAAGGGTTCTATAGATACATAGACGATGTTTATGGTATGGGCAGACTCTAACGATACTGCTAATGAATTTTGTCTTTCCTTAACAGCCTAGACAATAAGATTGTGTACACTGCTAATACTTTCTCTCATGTTATTAATTTTCTGATGTAAAGATAAAAAATCAGGAGGGTGTTTTCCAAACTTCTTTGGTTTGTTAAACCTACTGACCGGAATACCATATTATCGGGTCAAAGTTTTCATCCCTCCATGTGATCAGAGGTCTCCTGAAATCACAATTCACGAGAGTATTACGCATCTGTAATGATGCCCAGGATGCTGACCATCAATTGGAGGTCATGACTAAAAAATTCTTGGCCCGTAACTATCTGAGGCTTTAGTATCTAAAGCCAAAATGGAGGCTAAACTCCCTAGAAAGAAAATCTACGGAAATAAGGGGGGTTCCCTTTTTACAAAAATTAACACCAAATCCCACATCATTAGGTCCAACCTTGACAAGTACTGGCCAGTTATCGCGGGGATCCGAATATGGCGATGAGACTAAATTGAAACCGAGATGTGTGTATAAAAAAGGTCCTTCTTGTACTCTAAACTAGTACAAGCAGACCCTATATCAAAATACAAAAAAATGCCATTTTCTTTCTCTAATAAAAAAAGGGTGTGTTTAGATGTTGCAATTGTAACGTATGCAATTCTTTAATAAACGGGACCCTTTTAATCATCCATATTTGGAAAGAATTTTGATATTAGGGGGTATTTTAACTGTTCTCACGGAATTTTGTATCTATCTATTGGAAATGTCCTTGTTCTCTTTATATATAGGGAAGACTATTGGACCTTTCAAGAAAAGAATGCAACGCCAAGAAGGATATTAAACTTGCCCTACAAAGGTCCCAAGAGGGTACTGGTACTGTCAAAGTTAAATGCGAGGACACCCCTGTAGCCTCACCTTTGTTGAACTTAAACACTCGGTAGCGATCTTAAAGGAATGGTTATCAATCACATTCCCCAACCCTCTAGAGGAGGGGACAGACAATCGCTGCTACTCTGTAGAGAATCCTTTTGGATATTACCTTGGATTCTTTTTCCTAAGGGATTAATTCTAACTTAGGATTATCCTGTTTTCTGCCCAAAAGATGATTGTTTTATAATACGTTTTACTATTTTTGCTTACTGTTTATGGTGTATATTATTTGGTGATTGTAATTTATGGTTTTTCCTCTAGGTGTCACTAAGGATACACTTCCTGGGCTATATAAGGTTCTTTTTAATGATTCATTGTAATAAATATTTTGTCTGAAGAAGGTACTCTGTTACCGAAACGTCACCTTGATGTACCGTGTGTGAAGTAATAAAATACACAGGACGATCTTAGGTCTGGTGTGCATGGCTTTAATACTTGTTCGAATAGTAAGCGGCACACATAAATAGTCCAATCAAGACTAATGTTTTTATATGTAACAAAAATGGTTTAAAATGGTGCTAATTTTGCCCCAGCCAATCAGATGTGTAGCTTTCAATGTTAAAAAGATCTGATTGGTTGGGGCAAAATTAGCACCATTTTAAACGATAAGAACTTTATTACATCTCCCTGCATGTCCATTGTAGGTATTAGGACATGAGGCGTTATCCAAGTCCTTATACATATGTACAAGTTCCTAACCAGACAAATATCGGTCATCATTAACAGAGGGAGGGACTATTTTTAAATGTAAGGTAAGTATTCTAATACCCTTCTTGTATAACACATCATATATATCACAAATGCTAGGACTGGGAGCTTATTAACAGACAAGGATATCTCTTTATGGATGCCAGGTAAGTACCGTATATACTCGAGTATAGCCGAGGTTTTCAGGCTTTAAAAATTGCCTGAAAAACCTAACTCGGCCTATACTGAGGCAAGCTAGAAAACCTACCTTGGATCCAACGGCGCTCCGCAAGTACTTATCTTATGGCTTACGTCGCTATTGACACCTGTATCTTACTGCCCGGCGCCGATGGTGACGTCAGCAGTACCAGTATTTCCAGAGAAGACAAGAGTGTGTGGCAGACAAATTGTAGAGCAAGAGGCAGAGCAAGAGGCAGCCGAATACTGTATTAACAGTAAGTCTCCACTGAACTGGGGAGCCTGGCCTGAGGTGCTGCTTGCCACTGCAGATGTTTGGAAACTACAACTCCCAGCAATAAAGCATGCTGGGAGTTGTAGTTTCTAAATATCTGGAGTGCCAAGGAATTGTAGGTCACGTATGGGATTACCACTGTCCATTTAAAGGGCAAACTAATGCCTCAAAAAAATACAGAATCGGAGAATTATATCTATTGTTAGCTTCTGATTCTGTGTTGTTTTGAGGCTTTAGTTGCCCTTTAAATGGACAGCAGAATTCCCATTCAGTAGTCAAATACAGTAATAGCCATACTGGATTTGGCTATTACTGTATGGAATTCTGCTGTCCATTTAAAGGGCAACTAAAGACTCAAAACAACACAGAATAGGAAGGCAGCAGTGGTCATGTTTTCTACCCTCGACTTATACTTGAGTCAATCAGTTTTACTTTTTTTTAGGGAATAGTACCTCGACTATACTCGGGTATACTTATATTCGAGTATATATGGGTATGTCAAAATGGCCTCTTATATGATGGATAATACCTGGATGACACATGTATAAATATCCATGTCACACAGTGTGTGTTATTCAAACATATCTGGAGCCATAATAAGAAGGGATTATATTGTATTTTTCGTTTAGACCTGTTGGGCTAAGGTATTAAGTAAAAATATCCACCTACTCTCCCATATCAACAATTTGTTTCCCAATCTCCTCTCTCATTCCTATTTCTAAATAAACAGATTTACACTCGGAAGCCATAGAGACCCATAGAGCCTGGTACCCTAGCCCCACCCTAAACACAGGCCCCAAACCCTAAGCCACACCCATTTTCTTTTATGGGGAAGAAATAGACTATAAAGGGGTTGGATTGGTGGGAGGAGATTGACAGCCCCTCCAACCTCAGGCCCCTTGGCAATCCCTACTGTGCCTAATGGCAAATCCGGCTGAGAATACTGGTGTGCCTCAAGAAAAAATTTGCATTGACATTGTGTGTGTGTGTGAGAGAGAGAGAGGGGTGTGTGAGAGAGAGAGATGATAGATTGAGAGATAGAGATAGATAGTGGTAGATACATACATAACACTGCAAAGTGCATAAAATATTACAACTTTATATGGACATTAAGAACACTGGTGTTCTTCAAGAAAAATGTATATTGCCAAGTGTGTAGATAGATAGATAGATACAGGGCCCAATATACCATGAGGCAGAGTAAGACAATTATATCAGGCGGCAGTGGTGAAAAAAAAATTCCCTTAACCGGTAAACGTGCACGCAAAGTGAGAGGCAGGCTTACAAATCTTTTGTCTAAAATATTTTATACTAAGAAAGTATGGCATTTCTAATGGATTGTAACAGTTGAACCAACACGTATAGCAAAGACTATAAAATAATTTTTTTTGATCAACAAAAACTGAAAGGACTAATATGGTAATGGCAACACAAGCTGTTTGAGAAAGGGATGTAATATCTGTTCTCTAGTAATTATATTATTGCTAATTAACTGTCTGAGGAACTGTTTAAATACCTATGTGATAGGAAGTTCAAAATCAAAAATTTTATCCACACCCACAAACCAAGCCATGGCATTGGCAAAACCACGCCCATAGACAAAGCCACACCCACTTTAACGCGGCAGCACGTGAAGGGCAGCATTCAAAATTTTGGCTCAGGCAGCAAAAATCCTAGAATTGCCCCTGGATAGATAGAGTAGATAGATAGATAGATAGACGACACATAAAGAGGTGTGAGAGGCGATTACTAAGGATTAATTATAAAACACGGTCAGTAAGAAGAGGCAGTGGGGACACCAGTATAGGAATGTAGGAGGATTTTTGATGGTCCGAAACAATAGAAAATTGGAACGGAAGAGCCTTTTTAATGTTCCCCACCCTGAGCACAGCGTCTTCCATAGATTTCAATTTGAAAAAAAGCTTTTGGTAGATGGGGTCGATGTAAATTTTTCCATCTTGCCTGGTCACAGTTTTTCCGACAGGCCGATATCGTTCTATCGGGAATAAAACAGAGAAATGTAGTTGATAATCCAATCAATTCTATTAAATTCACTGAATTGAAAATAATAGCAATGCTGGGTATGGTGGCCTTTATATATTCTTGAGGGGACTAAGCCCTACCTAAGCCCCTCCTAGGTTATGTTCCTGAATGGCTGTACACATGTATGTCAGACCGAATGGCCAAACATCGCACATTGTATGATTGTCGGCTGAAGCTCGCAGAACATAATCATATGTCTGTACAACTAGTGGTGGAATAAGAGACCTCTTACATGTTCCAAAATGTGTATTTGTTTAATTACTTTTATTTTAATAATGTAATTAATATTTTATTAGAAATGGCCGAAACTGTGAAGTTTCGTTCCGTTTTTGGATTTACAGATCTTGGGAAGATCCAAAAACGGAAAAATTTTTCGGGACTTCAGAGACCATTTTGATAATTATCGAACGTTCGAGTGTTTTTTCGAAATAAGCCTTGAATGTTCCATAATCTTCTAAAATAATTTGAGTTTCCAATAGTAATTTCAAGGCTTATCGAATGTCAAGGCTATTTTCGATAATCCTCGAACGTTCGGTAATTACAGAATATAGGCCCAAAGTCCCGAAATCCGAATGACCCGGATCCCATCTCTAATTATACTCATTAGAGATTCAAAACAGAGAATGGTGCGGAATTGCCAGTTTAATTATCTATTATAAGGACAGGAACCTGTTTTAAGTTCACCCAATCCATTAACATTTAGTGGGGAATGTTACACACCATTATCACTTTCAGTCACAGCAAATGTAGCAGCTTACGTTTGCCACGACCAATCGCGCAGCCTCTGTGGGTTATATACCAGCATGTCGATCCGGATGAATGGGACAACCGACATTGGTCATGGCCTGATTTAAAATTACTTCCAACCAATACACAGACCTAAAAATGACGCTTTGCTGCTATTATAATAGGGTCCATGTGGTAGGGAGAATGCATGCTGGGTAACCTAGTGGGACCTAGCCCTAAATACGACGCTTTGCTACTATACTAATATGGGTCCGTTGTTGTAGGATGAGAGTGCATGCTGGTTAACCTAGTCAGACCTAGCATTTAATAGATGCTTTGCGGACTATACCAATTACTAATATGGGTGCATATTGGTAGGGTGAGAGTGCATGCTGGGTAACTGTGGGATCTAGCCCTAAATAGGATGCTTTGCGACCTATACTAATAAGGGTGGCATATCAGCAGGGTGAGAGTGCATGCTGGGTAACCTAGTGGGACCTATCCCTAAATTGACACTTTGTGACTATACTATTATGGGCCCATATCGGTTAGGGTGGAGAGTGCATGCTGGGGTAACATAGTAGGACCTATCACATTAGTATCGGCATGGTGTAACACCCTAAGTGACAGTGAAAAAACAACATGTTTACAGCAAAAAGTGAAATCTACATGGGGAGTCAGTGCAAACCTGCTAGTACTTTCTCTTTAACAGTCAGGGTCACATGTGGATGGGAGGGAGGAGGAGTTGAATGAGACCACACACAAACACAGACAGACAGACTAGATCAGACAGAGACATCACATTCCAACAGCAACTGGGAGAGAACAAGACACAGGTTAGTAAAGGGAGTGCAAGGGGGACCCAGGTATACCAATTAACTGACCCTTCCCCCACATTTACAAGTTATGGGGGGAAAATAGAAAGGACAAAGGGGTAATGTGCGTACTGACAGGGTCTGTCTGTCTATCCGGCTGTCGCTTTATGCCTTGCCTCCCAGTGGGGCATATGATTGACTTTATTCATGTGGCCTATGAATTGTTCCTGAACTACAACTCCCAGATGCCCACTTGAGACTAATAACAGTCCAGCTGATCCCACATAAAACATTCCACACTCTGGGCCAAAAAACCCATAGGGGGAAGCAGCTGGCCACTCTGCCAAATGGAGATGTTGATAATTAAGCTGCAAGCAAGTCTGATAGAGTGCGGTAATATGGTATATGTAACCGTAATTACCGTCTGTATGTGGCCCTGGTGGTATTTTATAATGGGAAGCTGCAGTGGTGTAAATCCTGTCTCATGAATTTTTTATTATGTTGAAATCGTTAAGTTGAATATTCTACTAGCAAGTTAGCCCGTTTAAATAATGGAGAGCTTTCTCTCTTGTCCTCTCCCCACCCCTCCATCCGGGAACTACTCTCTTATCTTTGATTTTCCGGGTTTCTGTTCGCGCTTGCGCATTGACAAAAACCCACACACGGATTCACGGACGCACATTAGGGCTTTTATATAAGGATTGTATTCTGTTATATTCCTACTGTACGTGGCAGTGAATGATGAATAGTTATTAGTTTAATTGAACAGCTGGGTATGTTTGTGTAGCTGTAACATCCATGGTGGCATTTACCGATGGTTTATGGTAATATATTTATATATATTAGCAAACAATCTTAAGTGGGCACTCACGAACCATTCGATATTGCCCGGGTGCTGAGTCCAAACCAACGGTGTTTGTAAACAGATATCGGAAGCACTCCTAGGTCTTTGTAATGAACAGACAAATAATTCAATATGCATCAACGCGTTTCCACCGCCCAACGCGGCCGTCGTCAGGATCCAAAGTGTGCATTCCAAACATATCCCTTATAACCATCCAGTTTCTACCCCGCCCTCATTAACCTCTATCATGTGATCACCCATCAACTCTCGCGACGTAATCAACAGATTACGTCGCGGACCAGCCTCAAAACCCCCAGGTACACACCCACCGCCCGATCCGAAAGTCTCAAACTCTGATAGAATACACATCTAAAATGAATATAAAGTGACAAGTGCATAGAAAAATATCTTATAAACAACATATGCAAAATCTAAAAATAACATCCCAATAAATAGTAAAAAACGTGACCATATAAAAATATTGTAAAAACATTAAGTACCGCTCTCAGATATAATCACTAGAATAACATTTAATCATTATACCCAACGGACCTCCGCATAGCCTAACAATGGCATCTTACGTAAATTATCCCCAATCTTAGTGCTTGGACTAGATCAATCCCAAGCCACTATTTAAATGACGTCCAGAGGAATCCAGGTGCTGAAAACAGGTAAGCAATCCATACATAGTAAATTGACCAAAAATTTTCACATTGTGGACAGCTGACTAACTGATCCTGTGTTTAGATAATTGTTTTTGTAACAAAAATCATCCCCAATAAACATCCCGATACCGAAGGTGCGTCCGCATCCAATATAGCATCAACGCGTTTCAAACCGCCCATCGCGCCGGCCGTCGTCAGGATCAAAGTGTGCATCCAAACATATCCTTTAAACAATTCCAGTGTCTACCACGCCCTATACACTCTCTCATGTGACACCCCACCAACTCTCCCAGACCGAGGGAGGTGCGTCCGCATCCAGTGCACAGCGAACAAGCTCCTGTCCTCTGTCCCCACCGTTAAATCATGGCTGGTAGTTTGTCAATGGCTCTCCATCTAAACGTCGCTATAGACTATGAAGGTGTCTTGAAATGTTTAGCCACCGATTGTTTCAAAACCAAATAAGGGCCCCCTTTCTCGTTTGGGCGTCGTATTATCAATTTTTTTTAGTGAACATTAGGGCCCCCCTAATGGACGCACCATCTCGGTTACCTTCCCATTCTCTCATGAAGGGGTCGTCCGCGTGGTTGCCCACGTACCCTATACCACCACGCGGCAATTGATAGCTCGTACTGTGTACTCGTACACGTCAATCCCGCGATGTATTTAGGTATAGTTTCCCAGTTTGTGCCGCTTGTGCCCCTTTGTGGAACATTTGTTCACTTTTCCATTGTTCCTATCAGTGTATTCCTACACTTAGCTCCCCGGGCCAGCGTCTCCTCCTTTTCTCCTGTCCCCCCACCCCCCCGCATGTTCTTCCCCCCTTATCTCCCCTTATTCGTCCCCCCCATTCCCCCCCCTGACGACAACTCCTCCCTCCCTAGCGTTCGGCTCCTTTTCCCCCGTTCACACACTCCCACACTGCCCATACTCTCCTTGTACACCCCATTGACTACCCCCCTCCTCACTTCATAACCATCCCCCCCACTCACACACCCACCAACCTCCACACCACACCACCCCAACCCCCCCACCTTCGTCCACCTCACACATTTGTATCCCACCCCATCCGCCCCCTTTGCATTTGGGTCAACCATTGTCTCATTATGGGAAGATGTTAGGTTTTTGCTACGAATTCCGCACATGAGCTCAGAAACCCACCGTGATTTGCCTGGGCCCTTCTATAGGCAAACCTTAAAATTGTTGTCGAGCCGGCCAATTATTTAATTCTACTTATGGAGAATTCCGCTCCAATGTTTTTATGCAATTTCCTCCTTAGGGACCGTTGAACACCCCTCAGTGGGCGCCATAGCGGTTATACACTTAAGACACGAGTCAACCGCCCGTTTCACGCCCAGGCTAGGGACGTCAGTCTAGGACTTTTTATAATACCATACACTCCTCACCAACTATAAACCCTAGTGCCACCCCTATTGTGTATACACCACATCACTCACAATGAACCACATGCCGCCTGCATATGACACATCCCCACCTGATACCTCTGGCGGAACTTATCCCTTTGAGACCATAACATGGGATCCTAAATTTTTTATGGCCCCACCGGATAATACATGTGCACCTTGTGATTTGTTTGTTGAGTGATGTTGGTTTTACTTACAACTCATCCAACACCGGGCCGGTTGCGGCTCACTAGGCGTTTTCCCTTGGGCTTCCCTCCGGGTTTATAAGTTGGTCGGAGAGGGTTATGGTAATTAAGTCCTGACGAAGGCACTCTGCAGGTCGTGACGCGGACATTCGGAAACGCGCTTCTTGTGACTCATGCCTCCTTAAGTAATCCTATACAATCAACCAGACCTGTTTGCTGCTTTGATAAAAGACCCTTGTGTGAGTTTGCTTCATTTTCTAGGAGTGGATTGGACTGGTGGAACAAGAATATCGGGCCAATCTTTTCAATTTTTCCCTGTCCCGTGGAGTTCGCTCCCCCCACGTGTGAGATCAGGTAGTGATGTTTTGACCTTTTATATCATTTTTCCCATATTTCTCAGCCCCCTTGGTGAGAACTGGTCCCCCCCCCCGTGTCACCGTTTGATTTTTGCGCACTGTTTACTGGTACATATAAGTGTGACATACAGGATATCTATATAATGCTTTAGAATATCTCCTATATTGATGGCTATAGAATATTAGCTCACCTAATTCCTATATTGCTAATCATGTAGTTATAATTGGCTGTATGGACGATAAGCCTCCCTGTCGTCATAAAGACTTTTATCCAATCGTGCCCGTTGAGACCATTGCTGTTCTCCCGGAACAAACAGCACCCCGGATCCCTGGGGCAGCGCCCTCTACATTGCACCCGAGATGGAGACTGCCATGAAGGACTAGGGTGGGCCAGAAAGGACAGACATGACAGAGAAAGAGGCTCCTCCAGCCCAGGACATTTTTTTTATTGAGGCCTCCCAGACCACCCACCCAGTACTTTGGACGCCGACCCCGGCACCGAGAGTGGAGTTGCCCTCCCCCTGTAATCCCCCGGAGCGCCCAACGAATATCATTATATGAGGGCCGGGAATAGGGTGGAGTTCCCCCCTTCCCCCTTCCCCCCCCCTCACCCCATTCTTTCCCCGAGAACGAACCCCGCCGGACCCCCACCGAGCCCCCCTCCCCCCCCGAGAAACGGGAACACGAGAGAGCAAAGGGGGGGAGAGGTTCTTTAAATGCCAGGGTTGAATGATTCTTAAAGAATACGCGGGGTTTGCTTTCCTAAGTTAATTAGTATTCCTTAATGCGAAACACCCATTATCACAGGTGAACAGACTGCGATATTTTATACATGGGTGGATATTAAAACAACCCAAAGTTGTCACGAACGCCAGTTCGCTGGACACGTGATCTGAAAAACAAATCGGTCAAGCTGCCACACTTTAATTTTATGTGTCTTTTAAAGACGCTTTTCCCCCCCAAAACAATCTAGACTACCATGGAATGCACACCTCTTCCTGCTTGGCAGTAAAATGGTAACCACTATCACCATTCACTCAGCTGAACTAATCCGGTATAATTAGGCATCAGTCATTTCACAAGCAAGTACACAAGAGTAATTAGCCCTTTACTACTGCAACAATTTCCATTCAACCCACATATTAAACTATCCAGGAGGTAACCCTATACGGTGTCTTTTTATTAAAAATTCGGTCGTTCATAATTGAAAATGACATGAAATAGGTACCAGTTCTTTTTTATATAAAATAAAAAGGAGAAAATATTCAACCGATCCCCTATCACTAGAAGACCCAGTCCCTGTCATCCGGTGGCGGAGAAAGAAATATCTTTGTCCATTACACATGCGGTTTACGCATGTACCCCTTCGAGTTCATGAACCAGGGCTAAAGGATTTTTAAACCATTCAATAAAAACCACCCCCCTCCTTCGGTGGGCTATACAGGAGCGCTGGGAGTGTCGAGGAAGTGCCACGACTTAAGACTAGCCCGAAAAGCATTCATTCCCCACTCAGTTAGGCAGATTCCATATAAATGTAGATAAGATTTAATACTCTCTTGGCAAGGAATAAGGATCCAGTTGGGGTATCATTCTGTAGGGGCCTCCTCTATATTCACAAATTATTAATATTGGCGTTTTTCTTACATATTCCAATACACAAAACTTACATTTATTTCCATGTATGGGTTGTCCTTAAAATGACTTTAGGGCATCCCCAACGGCCACACTGCAACGCATGGTGATTTCATGTGCGAGTTTCTTTGCTTTGCACATGCGATAACTTCAAATACGGTATAGAGAACAAAAGAAAACGCATCTGCGATTGGCGATTAAAATATACAGAACGCCAATCGGCAACGCACCCAAAAAATGCGCTGCTGCGTTGGGTGTTTCTGGGTGTGGACGCGTTTTCAGTGATTTTAAAAAAACCACAAGCCCGGCACACAAGCAAAAAAAAAACGCCAGAATCCGTTGAAGCAGCCAAGACCCAGACCCGGATGCGTGTCAGTAACGTTCAGCCCCACATTCTGGAAGAAATCTCTCAAGTCATGATCCTTTATAAACAGTCTTCAGCCGCGTCGGTCCTGGAAGCGTTTGTAGTTCGTATTCCAGAGTATACCACCATGTTCGAACCCCACATTTCGTCCTAAAGCTATAAATTTCACTTGACACTTGACTTTTATTTCAACACAATTTGCCAGGGATTTGGAAGCTCATGTCCCATCCTACCTTGTGAGTCAATAATACAAGTGTACTCCATTCTGCCACTTAGACCATTCGACATCCTAATGGGCATTGGCTCAAGGTACTCACTCGCCATTGGTGTTTCGTAGACATGTACCACGACTTATCTGATCTAAATCATTGCTCCCTCGACCTTTTTGTGATTCCACCCATGCACCACTTTTTTACAACCTACCAAATCCTCTTTTCTGTGGTATGAGAAACCTGGGTTTGGGTTCACATTCATCACCTTTAATTAGATGGTTAAAGGGCATGTCACCCCGAATATGAATGCCATATTCGAACTAAGCATCACCCTTTGTTAGAGTGAAAGAGGATATACTTCCCGAACACCGCCAATATCTTGGTACGAACGTGTACCGGCTTTCCTCAGCGGCCCTCGGGCATGCATTGGAATTGAAAGCTAGGTGGGGCGGGACGGCAGCCACGTTCCGTGACTTGGTCTGAGGGACAGGAGGGCTTTGCACGAGCAATGACTCAAACCTTGATGAGTTGAGAATAGTCTCAAGGCAACAGCCATGATGTCACACACTGCTCTCTACACAGCAGGTTCCTGGCTTGGAGGGGCCAAGCAGAAGGCGCGGAACATTGAGCAGGACCGGCGAATCGTAGGTAAGGATTGTCTTCTTTTAACTAACACTGATTTTTCCCTTCTGATGGGCCAGGTAAGGGGATGTCGTTAAATTTTGTTTGGGGTTGGACATTGCCATTTTAACTCTTGATGCTCAGTTGAGTACAACACATACCCCGATATACGAGAGAAAACCACATACTACCATTATTATTAATTGTGTAAACCATGATGTGTCACCCCGGTGACTAGGACACGTTCTGTTATTTACCACGGAGGTTTGGTACAGATTGATTATGTAGGGGAACTGTACCCAGCCACCCCTAACATTCAGGCTACTGTCTCCTCTAAAAACACTCTCCGCATGGACAGATCTCCTTTATCCTCACTGATACCTTATATTGGGTCTAAGTTCCCCTTCCCCAGGGTCAAAACTAGATCAGATCCTGTGCCACTCTTAAAGGGCAACTATAGTGTAAAAATAGGTGTTAATAAGACAAGTAGATCTAATTTACATGTATCAGTGTATCAGTTTTTCACTGCGTATAACGCCTTTCTTTCATTGTCGGAGGCGTTCACACCAAGAGAAGTCTGTTGTTTGTCCACTGGAGTCCCCTCCATCCTGTCTCTACTCACCCGCACAGCATGCACGGGTCTCGAATCCGGGCTGTATACCAGAGTACGAGCATTGTCAAGTTTTGAACAGGACTTTAAATGAAAGTGCTGACACTTTGTGTTGACACCCTCCCTTCCAGAGCTAGGAACTGCAAGCAATCAAAGGTGTGGAATTTATTAAAGTAGCAACAATTGCTGCCACCAGGGAGGGGAGCAGAGAGACGGGCATGAGAGGGAGGACATAGTGGTGACTGACGATTCCTTACAAGAAGCCTTAACATGAACTCCTGCCTGTTCTGCAACTTTGTCTAATTATTTTACTTTTACCTAAAGTTCAAGATCTCTCCCCTGCTATTTGATGATAATTAATCACCGCCAAGAGAGAGGTCAGGTTGTAACAGCAGCTTGTAGTGAGCACTGTCACAAACAACACGTGCCACCAGGCTTGTTGTCCCCATGTCTACATTTTTTCAGGGGTTCGACTTAGTCTATATATTTCCATAGAGTGCACTGTGTGTCTTGTTGGTATATTAGCTTGATTTACGTGATCTTGACTATAATGAGTAGGTTTTTTCCATTTGAGTTCATCTGGTTTTATTGGTACGTACTAGATTTTTTTGAGGGGGTAGGGGCTTGTTTATAGGTGGTTGTTATGCTCAATTGTGGGTTTAATGGTTATGATTGGTTTAGCACTACAGCCATTTGACTTATGTCTGGACATGGTACATATAGTGTGGGTAGAGCCTAGAGTGTGTGAACAGTACGCGGGCAGGAGCTTTGGATTTGTGGGTGTGTAGCTTGAGATGACAGATGAGGTGTTTGTAGCAGCCCTACAATAATCCACAGCATTTCAAAGGCTTAGATCCTCGGGGACATCGTAGAATTGTAAAGAAGCACTACTTCCACCCCCCCCTCCCCCCTCCTCCCCCTTTAGAATTCCAACTAAAGGTAACCCTGGTGGATGTGGATGATTACCTAGGTATCATTAGAAGAAATTTAAAAAAAACAAGTTTCTCACCTATAATGCCCTTTAAACCCTTTCACTGCCAGGAGATTTTAATTTTGTTTTTGCCCGTTATACTGCCAGAAGAATTTCAGGATTTGCCCTTAATCGACTTTAGAGAATTTTACAACGGGAAACCCTTGCAGTTAAATCAGGAATTAGTATACATTGTTTTTGTTTTTCAGCACAAAGTGGACTTTAATTATGGTCAACCAAATTTTGTAAACTTTTCTGGAAAGTTTACTTGGAAATATGGGTAAAATATTGGAAACTAATTAAATAATGAATAATTTTGCTAAATTTCATGGAATTTTTCCCATTTTTACTACTCAGTTATCTTAGGTTACACACAAAAAACTCTTACTGTTTCTAAAAGCTAAGATTACTCCCAGGAGTAAGAAACGCTACAGAGACATGTAGGACCCGACGTTTCCTGTACAGGAGACCCCCCAAACTAAAAACTCTCGCACTCCTAGAATATTACACCAAATTAAAATGTGAACCATACTGACAGTTAACATAGACATTATCATACCAAATTATCTATAAATATCCTCCAAGTGAGATTATTTAGAAACTACACATACGCAGGAGTTTACAGACGTGAGGTTAGTTTCGATCAAAATCGCAGAGTACCCCCGGACCGCAGCTCTCGGCAAAATTGTAAGTTACTTCTCTCACCATTTTACTTTTTTTATCCAACTGTAAAATCAGAGACCAAATCAATGCGACTTTACAGCTAAACAAGTGTTGGAGGAAAGTTTCCAAAGCATTCTCAACATATGACAGCCCTAACCCCTCCCGAAATAAAACGGTATGCCACATTCTGGGTTGTACCCCAGAGAGACAATGGCTGCCAACTAACCAGAGCGTGACCAGTGCACAAATGTCGTAGCAGCAAAAAAAAAAATTAGACAGTTTTGTTCGTATTTGAACAGTCTGCAGTTTCTTCCACACAAAAAACACACCCCAACCAACTCAAAAATACCCCCCACAAACTATATATCTACTGGAAATCTACACACTGTCAGCTAGTTGTAACACTGTATGTTTCCAGTTCATTTCATATATATCAATGGTTTGTGGGCCGTTCTTCGTAGAATGTTTGCACTTTTACCAGATTTTTGAAAAAAAAATGAACATCAAAAACAGTTTCAAAACGGTCGAACTCGGCACCAAACCACCCATGGAATGTAAAACAAAAAAGGATACCAAAATACTCAATCTCCCAAATGTCTCACCTGACTCAAACAGGTATGCATATGTGTGGTTACACACAGGACGCCTGGGAAGCGAAAAGCCACAAAAGTGAGACAATGACGGATCGGCTCAGAACGAACCAGCAGCGAAAAATCTTAGCCAACTCCGAACTTTCTTTGGACCAGTCTGCCAGCTTTTTCCCAAAAACACCCCCGTATCTAGAAATAACCCCAACAAACATATATTCTGAATCTACACACCTTCAGCTATGTAACGCTGTGTAGTTTGTGCATTCATACCATCAAGGGTGGGCGCCGCTACGTTCTCTTGTAGGGACCATTCCAACTTTTCTGAAAAAATGAAACAAAAAACAATTCATAAATGGATAGTAGAACAATCATGCACAAAACGCTTGAGGATCTAAAAAAAAGTTACTAAATATCAATCCCTCAATGTCCTGGAAATCAAACGCGTTCCATAAGTGTGTGGTTACCCACGCTGAGACGTGGAAGCGAAAAAGCACTAACAAAGTGCATGACAATTTGCACGATGGCCTCACGAACAGCCGACAAGCCGAAATATTAGCCAAATCTCCGAAATTGGTTACAGTTCTGCAGTTTTTTCCATCCAAAAACACCCTGATTGAAACTCAGAAATACACCTCCACACTAAACACCTTATGATATTCTCTTAAATCTAAAACACCTTCAGCTATGTAGCCATTGTAGTTTCGTTCATCAATACCATCAATGGTTGGTGGGCCGGAGTTAGTGGGTTCTGTAGACATTTCGCTCATTCCGCTACACAAATTTCTGGAAAAAAAATAGAGAAAAATACATTCAACAGTTAAAAAAATCTACACCCAAAAACCCCATGTAATGTAAAAAAACTACAAAATATCTCAATCTCCTAAATTGGACTGCATCACACAGTGTGCCATATGTGTGGTTAACACCACCTGACGTGAGGCAATGCGACTAGTCAAATGTCAAAACAATCCGCCGCAGTGAGCACACCCACTACAGATTTCCCACGATTTCGTCAACACTGAACAACCCTCTAACTTGGACCCAATCACCCCGCAAAAACTATATATTCAGAAATTACATACCTTCCGTAGAAAGCGCCTTCGAGTTTGTTCATTCATACAATCAATCGCTCTGGGCGCCGTCATAGCCTCGTTGTAGACAATTCGATTTGTCTGAAAAAATGAACAAAACAACTTTCAAAGGTTAGGAAAATACATGCCAAAAAACCCCCAAGGAATGTAAAAAAAAAAGCTAACATAATATCAATCTCCCAATGTTCTCGAAACAAACGGTATGCCATGAGTGGCGGTTACACCGGGACTGCGATGGAAGCCAAAAAGACACAAAGTGGAAAAAGCCACATGGCTCAGAAACATGACAAACATATTCAGTCCAAATCGAATTTGAAACAGCTGAATTTTTCCCACAAAAAACAACCCCCAACAACCATATTTTGCAGAATCCAACACACCTTCTACTCTTACGAAATTCTGTAGTTTGATTACATCTAGTACTACAATGGGTGGGCGCATTGATCTTCGTAGAAGTTCACAGATTTAACCAGATTTTTCTAAAATAATTAAAATAAAATACATTCCAAAGTTGTAGAAATATGCCAAAATCCCAAGTATAGTAAAAAAGTTACCAAATATCAATCTCCCAAATGTTCTTGAATCAAACGGTCTTATGCCCTATGTATGGTTACACACGCATGTGGATAACTGAGAAATAGTCGAAACATTACAGGCACAAAGGTAGCCATGCCACAGTTGGCCCTAATTACAGAACTTATTTCAATTTGTCAGACTAAACAACCCCTCTATATTAGACAATACACCCAAAACTACTACTTATCTCCATTGACTCGTGTACACACCTCCTTTCAGCTACCCACCAATCGGTGTTCTGATTCTTTATGAATTACCCACAATGGTTTTGTGGGCGTGACAGTTTTCTTGTACCAATTCTCTCCTTTCTACCAAGATTTTCAGTTGAAAAATTTAAAAACATACAATTTCAAAGTTTTAAAAAATTTCATGGCTATAATTTCAGCTCATGTAAAAAAAACTTGTCAATTATCAATCTGCCAAATGTCCCTGAATCAAACCGGTATTTTGTATCGATGGCGTGGAGTGCACACAGGGACACTATGGCCACCAACTAGCTAAATGGGCACGCATCTGCACCCGTGTGTATTACAAGCAAACACCATATCAAAGTGCTTGTTATTTCAAACACGCCCCCAACTTTGAAATGCACCCCCAGACAAAACAACACCAACCCTCACTAAATACTCAATACTCCCATTCATTTTTCCTATGAATCAAACGACGTATGCCATAGTGCGTCGGATTGCACAAATACACGAGACCCTTTGTTTGGCCAACCATACTACCGCTCAAATGGGACGCACTTGCACAAAATGGCAATTACACAGGAAAAAATCAAAAGTGCTTCTGTAATTTGAACAGCCTACCCCTTTTTCTACGCGGAAAACAGTCCCAAAACATGGAGATCCCACACCCACAACTATAGTATTTTCGGAACTCGACCACCTTCAGCTACGTTACCGGTGCCATGCTGTCATACAGCAATTGAAGATCCAGTCCAGACATAGCGATCCCAAAAGAACTCGGTGTTGCCTGTTTTTTTGTTTAGAGGATTTGTGAAAATAAAATGAGATTTTGATCAACGGGTTCGAAATCCTACCTTAACCACTGACAAGGCAAAAAAAACACTAAATAGCAATCTCCAACATGTCCTCGAATCAAACGGCTGTGTGAAATTTGCCCGTGCCGGGTGCACAACAGAAGACGGAGGCACCAAACCCATAGCTACAAATGGGACGCATTTATGTCAGAAGGTTTGCAAGCTTACAAGAAAAATTTTTAAATAACGCCAAACCCACCCACACTCCTACACACACACTCTCCCCCTTTAGTGGTATTGTTATGTGAAGTCGGTAGTATGGAGAGCTCACACACGGTTTTGAGCACACTTTACTGACTATAAATAAATTCAATACGGTCTTTATTTGGACCTCTGCAAAATATGTCATAAAATATAGGCTTAGTTCTCCTGAAATCGAAAAATAAAGTATCGCGTTACTTTACCCCGAATCACTGGGACATTGGGGGAGCGTTTGGAGAAGACAAACTTTTTTTTCATAATTATAGTCTTGTAGGGTAAAAAAAAAAAAAGGGTGCCCTCCTCTTCTCCCCTCCATTGCGTGCATAACTTTAAGAATTTTTTGTGGGTGGTATTCCCCTTTGTTTTCCAGATTCATT
This sequence comes from Hymenochirus boettgeri, assembly GCA_019447015.1. Taxonomy (NCBI): domain Eukaryota; kingdom Metazoa; phylum Chordata; class Amphibia; order Anura; family Pipidae; genus Hymenochirus; species Hymenochirus boettgeri. The sequence continues at coordinate 145,865,038 of CM033475.1, read as the reverse complement.
CCCATAAAGATAACATCAGCATCATTAGGGAATGATACCGAACTGGAATACCGGGCATAAATGCAGTTTTCCAATTCCGAAATCCGCCATCGGGAAAAAATCCTTTCCCGGAAAATCATTTCAAGGAAGTGATTTTTTCATTCATTGGCCAAAGATCAATAATTGTGGTGATCGAAGTGCAACACAAATATTGATCTCGCTCCTCATATTTTTTACTAGTCTTACGCTAAGTGGCAAAGACTAGAAAAAAATCCGTATGTTGTGAATGGATAACTTTGAGTCATTCACAAAAATGTATAGAAATAGTGGCCAACCTTTCTCCAGGTCCCCGACTTGACAGCATTCGATAACTAGGTTAATGCAGCCATGATCAAATTGGAATCAAGGATCCGACAGTCACTCAAACTACGTTACCACTACAGGGGCGGCAGTCTCCTACCAACTTTCCAAGGGAGACCACCGGGAAGGAGGAAGATCCGGGACCGTCACCGGGGTTCTCACCTTTCGCTCCATCCTCTTCATTCCACGTGGGATCCGGCGCATCTGTTTATTAAACACGGTAATGCATCGAACACCGGTACTGTAACTCCGATACCCCCCTACGGATTGTGGACACCAATACCGAGGCCTGGTCCGGGAGGTCGACGCCCGCCGGGATAGGAGGGGAGCTGTATGCTTGCCCCGGGTCGGGCCCCCTAGCCGCGCTCTTGTGTTTTTGTTTTTGACAATTTAAAGGGGAAGACACTAGATAGCTCATATTCACGAATCTCGTGGCAGTTAAGCATTCTCTGCAAAGATCGTGACAACACCCGACATGTGGCAGGGAAAGGTGTAACCCTTTCCATTGCCATTCTGTCATCATGATCCCTGCTCCCATCTCCTACACTTCTGGCGTGCCCGTGACAACCCGTGATGTTACTGGTATGGTGTTTGTCCTAAGGATGACGCTACCTTCATTCATCTACCTGGGAATCCTAGTTTGGTTAGCCCTGTCCTCTCTTTAAACCTTGCTTCCTTTCACACTCACCACTGAGGTAATCCACTGGCGTCACCGGCATGCCACAGGCTACCCCTTTCCCCATTAAGTCTGGTGGACATGAAGTGTTCTCTCAGAAAATGGCATTATTACTCAAAACTACTGTATAATAAACCCCTCCCCTGTTTTTTTCCACGGCCAACCCGCCACCCAGGGGTATACTTTCTAGTTGTGAATCAAAAATCTCACTTTGTAGCCTATGCAATCAGCTTGCAAAGATTCTGCTCGTTTGTTTTTGGTGGGAGTGTACTGTCAATCTGCACTGCTTGTTGGTCTATCTGTTGTACTGCATGGTTTTATAACACCGCCTCCTTTTGACGACCCTATGATACATAGACTTTCCCTCTGTTCACTGTGACACTTTTTTTGACTGATATAGATAACGTTGCTGCGGCAGACTACTGCAATTGAGGACTACTTACTACAACAAACTTATACCTCAGTTGGGTACCGTTTAGAAAGTTTGTATTTATTGAATAATATATGTTATTTATTAGGGGTTTATCTGATTGTATGTGCTTTTGCTATAAGCACTGTGTTTACGTGAAGTGTGTTTTTGTTAAACACTGGTGGTTGTAATGTGTGGCTGCTGACGTGTGGTTTTGTTGTAAACATCGTACCTGTGCATCACTTCAAGTCCTATGGCCACATAATGTATGGTAGCAAACAGTAAATAACAGCACTCCAGCCCTGTTCCCACCAATAGTGCGTGCATCACTTCAGTGTGGCATAAATGAGTTAGCTAAACGTAATCACAGCACCAATAGACCCTTTCCCACACCCATAGTGCAATGCTGCATAATTTCAGTGTGGCATGAAGGTTAGCAAACAGTAATCAGCACTCACAACCGCTTTCCCCCCATCACCACATAGTTGTCTCTGCTGCATCCCACTTTCGTGTTCCGGCATAATGAAGTAGCTTAGCAAACGGTAATCAGCATTGCACGGGCCGACTTCCCCACCAATAGTGCCTGTGCAATACTTTCAAGATCTGGCATAATGTGAGTAGTCAACAAATCCAAGCCTAATCGACTACAGCCCTTTCCCCCACCCATAGGGATTTTCTCTTGATGCATCACTGTTCAGTCGTGGCATAATGAAGTTAGCAAACAGTAATCAGCCATCCCAGCCTTTCCACCCACCAGATGTGATTTCTGTGCAATCACTTCGTGTGTCATAATGAAGTTAGCAAACAGTAATCAGCAATCCAGCCTTCCACCCATTAGTGACTCTGGCATCCAGTTTCTAAGGTGGCCCATAATCGATAGTTAGCAACAGTATCCAGCACTCACAGCTGCTTTTCCCTTCATGTGGTTTCGGTGTTCTTTTCTTTCCTTCTACTTCTTTGACAAAGGTCAGTTGGATATCCACCACAGTTATAGGGCTCCTTTGAGATGTTTCATTTTCTGTTCAGCCCTCGCCCTGTGCTAGTGGGATGTTCATCAGCTCTGTGGTTTCAGAGTCCTGATCGACACCCAGCTTGTGACTAAATGGTGTGCGCGCGAGTCACAGCAACAATCAATACTGATCTGTGTGGTGGTTGGTTTTCCATGGTAATCCTCTACTTCTCAGTTTAACCATTTTCCTAATTTACAAAGTCCGAAGAAAGAAAGCCTGTTGGTTGGTTTGGTAGCTCTTCCCTCTGTAAAATTTGAGTTGTCTTTACCGCGATAATGTGTCTGTGCTTGAAACGCTGCGTACTTCCTCTGGTGGATTTTAACCAGCGTGTGCATCCACATATACTCAAACCAGTGGCCTGAGGCTATGCCTTAAAGGTATTAAGCACAGGTTTTTTACGACCTCCTCTGTAACAGGTGCCAAAAGGGGGTGAATGTGAAATGGAGATCCACCTTTATATGCACATCCTGTTTTGTGCTTATAGAACATACCCTGTATTTGAAATAGCGCTGGTATTCAGCACAAGTCCAGTCCAAGGCACACACTGTTGCGGTGAGATCTAGGGGCTCAAGTCCCCAGCCGGTGTGTAAGGAGGTATTTATGGTTCGCACCAATGTCTGCCATGTCGTACAAATGCATGTTTTGACACCACTTTAATCGGGCATCTAGATAACACATACTTAGCCCACTACCCAAATTCCGGCCTCCTAACACTTGGTGGCGGTGATTATGCTCAATGGGATTTTCAAGGGTCCACTATAATTGCACTAGAGTTCTTGACAAGTTATTATGAATTGAGAGACAGCATGTCACGTTCACTGAGGACAACACGTCTGTCGAAGAACTAAACTTTCCAAGTCCCAATGAATACAACACAGATGCTATTACCATGCGGATGAATGGAGAACCTTTACAGGAGTCCATGGATAGATAGATAGAAAAAAAAAGGGATAGATGAACAAAGACATCCTCCCACCACCACACAAATGACGCACAGGATGTGCACAATCCCTGCACACCTTATTAATATGAAGTACAGACTAGGGGGTACATGGACCGTGGTACTGCTCCAGGTTGCAGTGTGCGGAGGATACTGTAAGTCGGAGGAAGAGTCTTGTGTCGTTTCACTATTAGCTTGCACGGGTCCGGTGCGCGTTACTGCACGGAACTTACAGTCCTGGCTGGATTGACAGAGAGGCTCACTGTTCGCGGACCTCTTGCGGGGCCTCTCATTGCGCATGCCTTGCTAACGGAGCCTGCATTAGTCCCGAAACTTGCAGGAAAAGGGGAGTGCAGATTCAGACAGACTGGGCGAATTGGTTAACGACCAGGATTACTGGGGATAGGAACAACACAGGACATTCTGGAGAAGCGGTATTGACATGTGGAATTTAGTGTCTGACTTATGAAGATAGTACTTAGCACTGAACTCTCCTTTAACCCATTATGACAACGTCCATTACATCACTCCTGACACCAGTATATATGCCAGAAGGGGTGAAGTTGCTTTTTAGTTTAAACGGAAATAAGGGAGCAGGGCAATTAGGAGTTTTATCTTTAAAAAACTCCTTAAGTTCTCCCTTATTTCCGTTTTACACTAAAAAGCAACTTCACCCCTTCTGGCATATATGGGGTATTGATCAATTTATTAAACTATGAGGCATAATATACCTAAGCAACACCTCACACTTCAATAACAATCTCTCTAAGTCTGAATTGCTTGCCTTAAAATCGCTCAGCCCAAGATACTTCGCTGATTATAAAACCGGCAGATAAGGCGGTGGGATTGTTATCCTTGATTATGAATTTTACAGCAAGAGCATGCATGATCATCTTATGACAGCGGGTGCTTATACTAAACTAATAGAGATCCATCTTTTACTATTACTACTCAATTAAAAATCTTTTTAGATATAGCACTCAGCCACCTGTGGATTGATCAAGTACTTATGATTTTTTGTTTGAAACAAACCCCCGAAAACCTGTCTTGTATGGACTTCCTAAAATTCATAAAGATCCAGTTAACCCTCCATTCGTCCGATCGTTTCATCTATGGCTCTATTACTCACACCACTTTCATCTTTTTGTGACTTTTTTCTCAAGCCTTTAGTACAAGATCTTCCATCTTATTTACGAGACACTGGTGATTTTCTTCAAAATTATCTACAGATTAATATATCTCATACGGATCTTCTCTTATTACAGCGGACATTACGTCTCTTTATACTAATATTGAACATCACAAAGGACTTGAAGCAGCGAGACATTTTCTCTCTAGACGTGCTGTCCCCGTTCCCCCGACCGAGTTCCTTATAGAATGTCTTGATTTGATTCTTAGGAATAATTTCTTTAAATTTGAGAATGACTTCTATATTCAGACGGTTGGCACAGCCATGGGAAGTCCGACAGCTCCTTCTATGCTAATTTGTACATGGGGTACTTGGAAAATGTCATATTTACCATAATGATTTTTTAAAATACATTGCAAAGGGTTCTATAGATACATAGACGATTGTTTTATGGTATGGGCAGCTCTAACGATACTGCTAATGAATTTTTTGTCTTTCCTTACACAGCCTGACAATAAGATTGTGTACACTGCTAATACTTCTCCTCATGTTATTAATTTTCTTGATGTACAGATAAAAAATCAGGAGGTGTTTTCCAAACTTCTTTGTTGTTTAACCTACTGACCGGAATACCATTTATCGGGTCAAAGTTTTCATCCCTCCCATGTGATCAGAGGTCTCCCGAAATCACAATTCCCGAGAGTATTACGCATCTGTAATGATGCCCAGGATGCTGACCATCAATTGGAGGTCATGACTAAAAAATTCTTGGCCCGTAACTATCCTGAGGCTTTAGTATCTAAAGCCAAAATGGAGGCTAAACTCCCTAGAAAGAAATCTACGGAAATAAGGGGGTTCCCTTTTTACAAAAATTTAACACCAAATCCCACATCATTAGGTCCAACCTTGACAATACTGGCCAGTTATCGCTGGGGATCCGATATGGCCGATGAGACTAAATTGAAACCGAGATGTGTGTATAAAAAAGGTCCTTCTTTGTACTCTAAACTAGTACAGGCAGACCCTATATCAAAATACAAAAAAATGCCATTTTCTTTCTCTAATAAAAAAGGGTGTTTTAGATGTTGCAATTGTAACGTATGCAATTCTTTAATAACGGTACCCTCTTTTAATCATCCATATTCTGGAAAGAATTTTGATATTAGGGGGTATTTTAACTGTCTCACGGAATTTTGTATCTATCTATTGAAATGTCCTTGTTCTCTATATATATAGGGAAGACTATTGGACCTTTCAAGAAAAGAATGCAACGCCATAGAAGCGATATTAACTTGCCCTACAAAGGTCCCAAGAGGGTACTGGTACTGTCAAAGTTAAATGCGAGGACACCCCTGTAGCCTCACACTTTGTTGAACTTAAACACTCGTAGCTGATCTTAAAGGAATGGTTATCGATCACATTCCCCAACCCTCTAGAGGAGGACAGACAATCGCTGCTACTCTGTAGAGAATCCTTTTGGATATTTACCTTGGATTCTTTATTTCCTAAGGGATTAAATTCTAACTTAGGATTATCCTGTTTTCTGCCCAAAGATGATGTTTTATAATACTGTTTTACTATTTTTGCTACTACTGTTTTATATGGTGATATTTATTCTGTGTAATTTATGGTTTTTCCTCTAGGTGTCACTAAGGATACACTTCCTGGGTCTATATAAGGTTCTTCTTTTAATGATTCATTGTAATAAATATTTGTCTGAAGAAGGTACTCTGTTACCGAAACGTCACCTTGATGTACCTGTGTGTGAAGTAATAAAATACACAGGACTATCTTAGGTCTGGTGTGCATGGCTTTAATACTTTTTCTATATCTGTGACTATTTTGCCTTGGTCGGCCATTGAGCACCCAGCATGTTGTCTATCTAAGTTATCTAGGTGTGTGCAGGATTCCCCCCTTTTGGATTTCGTTACTATTCGAACAAGGTAAGTGATTCTGTGTGGAGGGCTTACTATACGTGCAAGGTAAGTGATTATCTGTTGTATTCAGTTAGATCAACTGGACCTAAAGTTTAGATCTTGAAGGCCTTTCGCTAGTCATCCGACTGGTTTTCTCAATTCATAATGACTTGTACAAGACTCTGTTGGCAACTATATCCCTGGAAAGTCCCAATTACCAAACGACAGCCAGGTGTTAGAGACCTTCTGAATGCAAGGCGTGATTGCATTATGGCTAAGAGGTGTTATAGGAACGCCCAGGGTAAGGTGTCAAACAGCATTGTACATGGCATACAGTTGGGTGTCGCCCCACCCCCCTTTATTCAGGCTTGGTTTCTTTCTTTATTTTCACATAAATGGCCTCCTTGACACCTCTTGAACCATTCATGTTCCTTTGCCAATAAGTTAACAGTACAATCTTTTAAAGGTATGTCCTTTTTCCTTAAGATGCAGGTACACGGCTGAGTCCCTGACCCGAGGAATTCTGTGCTGGGCAATACGTTGGTGCATTGCTCTTTGGTCTCCACATACAAATCAGAGCACTCCTTACTGCACTGCACTGCACTGCGTATATGATGTCGCTTTTCTTGTGTTTTCGGTATTGGGTCTTTCAGATGTACCCAATACCGTACAATTGCTGCTTCAGTGTGTTGTTCGGTTTAAATCAGACCGGGATACAGTGTTTTTGGAAAATTCTTCTAATTCCTCTGAGACCCCTGCTACATATGGTGACCATGTTCTTTCTTTCTCCTGTCTTGCTTTTCCTTCACTGTTGGTATACGTGTTCTTTTCTTTCCTTATACTTCTTTTGAAAAAGGCCCAGTCTGGATATCCAAAATTTTAAGGGCTCCTCTGACATGTTTCATTTCTTTAGCCTTCGCCTCTGTGCTAGTGGGGATGTTCTCTGCTCTGTGTGGCCAGGGTTCCGATGAGAATCACCTTGTGACCACATTGTGACACAATGGGTGAAACTAGAGGCACATCCATGTTTTTGCTTATAGAACGTATCCCTGTATTTGAAATAGGTGGTATTCAGGCACAAGTCCAGTAGGGAACACACCTGTTCTGGGTTAAGAGTTCTGCTGGTAAGAGTGCTGTCTTGTCCTCTAGCCTTTTTCTTCACCATGTCAACAGTCTGCTTGGTGGCTATACAGGCGAAAAGAGATGTCACATCATAGGACACCATATAGTTTCTCTGTCTACTCTTAGTCAGATCCACGCAATGCAATCACGCCTTGCATTCAGAAGGCCCCTAACACCTGGCTGTGATACTCTAATTGGGACTTTTCCAGGGAACATTATTGCCAACAGATTCTTGTACAAGTCATTCTGAATTGAGAAAGCCAGTCGGATGACTAGCGAAACGTCTTCAAGGACAATATCTGTTGTATTCAATTAGATCAACTGGACTTGAAGTTTTGTTCTTGAAGACGTTTCGCTAGTCATCCGACTGGCTTTCTCATTCAGAATGACTTGTACAAGAATCTGTGGCAATTATGTACCCTGAAAATCCCAATTAGCATATCAACCGCCAAGTGTTAAGGGTGTGATTGGATAGTGGCTAAGAGGTGTTATAGGAACGCCCAGAGTAAGGTGTCCAAAACAGCATTGTACATGGCAGACAGTTGGTGTCGAACCACCCCACCTCTATTTAGGCTTGGTTTCTTTATTTTCACATAAATGGCCTCCTTAACACCTCTCTTGACCAGTCACGTTCCTTTGCCAATATGTTAACATTACCAATCTTCAAAGGTATTGTCCTTTATCCTTAAGATGCAGGTACACGGCTGAATCCTGACCCGGGAATTGGCTCTTCTGTGCTGGGCCATACGTTGATGCAGTTGCTGTTTGGTCTCCCCCACATACAAATCAGAGCATTCTTCACTGCACTGCGTATATGATGTTGCTTTTCTTGTGTTTCGGTATTGGGTCTGAGTTGCTGGGTTCTGATGACACCCAGCTTGTGATCTAAAGGGTGGTGGGAGTCAAACATCAAATACTGATCTGTGTTGTTGGTTTTCTGTAAACCTCTACTTCCAGTTTACCATTTTCCTTAACTTCTACCAAGCAGTCCAAGAAAGACAGTTTTTGTTGTTTTGTACCTCTCCCCTTGTAAATTTGATGTTTTGGTCTACCGCATTAATGTGTTCTGTGAAAGCTTGCACTTCCTTCGGTGGATTTTAACCCATGTGTCATTCACATATCTGAACCAGTGGCGGGGTGCTATGTCCTTAAAGGTATTAAGCGCCTGTTTTTCTACTACCCTCCTCCATGTAAAGGTTGGCCACAATGGGTGAAACTGGAGATCCCATAGCACATCCATGTTTTTGCTTATGAACATATCCCTGTACTTGAAATAGGTGGTATTTAGGCACAAGTCCAGTAAGGAACACACCTGTTCTGGGTTGAGATCAGTTCTGCTGGTAAGAGTGCTGTCTTGGCCTAACCGTTTTCTCCCATGTCAACAGCCTCCTTGGTGGGTATACAGGTGAAGAGAGATGTCACATCATAGGACACCATAGTTTCTTCTGCACTGAGTACTATATCTTCAATCTTGTTGGTAAAATCCTGAGAGTTCTGAATGTGATGCTTTAGAATTTCCCACCAATGGTCCTAAGATGTTGGCTATGTATTTTGCCACCTTGTATGTTCCAGAGTTGATGCCGCTGACTATAGGTCTTAGTGGTGCCCCTTCCTTACGTATCTTTGGAGTCCATATATGTATGGATGTGCCTCACCAGGGTGAGGCGATGATGACCCCCCATCAGGGGCCATTTTTAGCATAGGCAAACTAGCCAAAGAACATGGGTGCCTGTGTTGAACCAGGGCGCCTATTCTTCTCCCTAGCATCTCCCTGTCAGCTTTTAATTGATGCGTTAGAAACTGCTCTCCTTGAGCTGCTGTAATTTGTAACATTGTAATGAGTAGAGACCTGAACTCAGCTCACTACTTGGATAATGTTACAAATGAACTGAAGATGAAGGAACGAGGGGAGATTGAACTCAGCTAATAACTGAGGAGAGCAGTTCTAATATGCCAGGTAAAAGCTGCTGCAGACTTTATAACAAGTGAGTGACAGAGCTACGCTCCTCTTCTTCCGTTCCAGTACGTATGCACATGAGATCACTATCCTGCCTCTTCTTCCTCCACTACTTCAATAGAACTTAAGCTAGGTACACCAGTACGAATTTCTGAAAGATGACAGACAGGATCTGCAAGATCCTGTCTGCCATCTTTCAAAGATCTGCATACACACACAGTCCCGAGCGTTCTCCCTATATGGAGAACGCTTGGACTGTGTGTTTCCATCGGCCCGCTAGACTCCCTATAGGAGTCTAGCGCGGCCGATGGAAATTTTCGGCCTTTCCGAACGAGCGTTCGGGCGACCCCATCGTTTGGCGGCCCGCGCTCGTTCGGGAAACGAACGTACACACGTAACGATTAAGCCCCGATACCGTCGAATCCGACGGTATCGGGGCTTAATCGTTAATGTGTGTACCCGCTTTAGAGTAGGTAAGGAGTGAACAATTCATGGAGGGACATGAAAGCAGGTACATACTGTATTTCATGGCAATGCTGGCAGCTGAAAGGGTAAAGGTAATACTGTGCTGGCAGTGAAAGTGTTAATGTAAATACCCTGGAAAGTGCAGGCACTGAAAGTATAATAGAAAGTCGTTTTGACATTGATGGGTTAATGGTAATGCTCTGCTGGCAATAAATGTTAATGGCAATACTATGGGGAAGTCTGCTACACTGAAGGGTTAATGGCACTACTCTGGGAAAAGTGCTTGGCACTGAAAGTATTAATAGTAAAGTCTGTGTAATAAAATCCTTACCTTACATCCCAGCTCCAAGTGGTTTTCCCTTAACCCCCCCCCCCCCAATTCCAAAAAAGTGGCCACCAGGAGGAGAGCAAGTCCATATAGACTCTGCCTCCTGTCTCCCCTCCGGGAGAAGTTTTGCCATGCGCAGTGCAGCCTTCCTCCCCCTCCCTCTCTCTCCCCCCCGCTCTGGTCTTCCTCTCCTCCTAAGCGTAAATCCCTTTATGTATATAATAGTAAATTGTGCCCCCAGCCAAAAACCGCTATAATTATTTTCTTAGAAAGTCCCCAGATACTTACCATGCCTCGCAGCTGCGTCCATAATCACAGACGTGGCTGCCAGTCCTGCCCCCTACTTGCATTTCCGTGCAAGCAGAGGGCCGGGGCAGTGCGGCGAGGAGCGAGGGCATGGTAACTATCTGGGACTTTCTAAGAAAATAATTATAGTTTGGGGCTGGGGCACATTTACTATTATATACTAAAAATGTAAATTAAGGGTGGACATACCCTTTAATGGTAATGTTCTGCTGGCATTGAATTGCTAATGGCAATACACTAGGGAAGACAGTTGGCACTGAAGGGTTATTGCAATACCCTGGAAAGTGCTGGCACTGAAAAATTAAATGCCAATACTCTTGGAAAATCTGATGGCACTGAAAGTGTTAACCATTTCATATCTCACCAAATTTCCTGTCCTACCCGGCAGGAAACATTTTCTGGGAGAACACTGGTGCCACATACTGGCACATCCCACTGAAACCAATCCTGTCCTTCAATCAGTATTTCATTGGTGGCTCGTGTCACTGCATATGCACAAACGTATGTACAACGCCCCCCTCACCTGGTACAGCATGCGCCTCTTACTAGTAAAGCGTTCCCACTATAAAGAACAGCACAGTGACAGTGTCAAAAGGAACATACCCAGCTGTTATTTGACAGGCCAAGTTGTTTTTTTTAGTTTTTTTTTGCCAAGAGGGGTGGGATACCTGCAATTTCCACTGTGTTTAGAGGTAGTTTGTTGTAATCGTAAAATAAACTGATATTCTACTGCCCCCTATAGATAACATGTACGTCCAGCCAGAGCCTAATAAACTCATTATGGACAGTTATTTCCATTGAAATGCAAATAATGATGCCACAGAGAAGCTGGGATGTGCAGTACAGTGGTGTGTACACAAAAAGGGGGCTATGGGAGCATCCTGTGGCAAAATTACAAACACAACAAATAGTGGAAGTGCTAACTGACTACCAAAACTAGAACAAATAAGAAAATAGATGATCATGCACATTCCTGGGCCCCATATATCATAATATCTATGCTAGTGCAAACAGTAAAACAATGGGGGGTTTAGTTACAATTTTATGCATAAAAGTGAAAAGCCTTTCCCAAGCACGTCAAGGTAACCCCAGTATGGAAGGTCCTAACAATTTACCTTGGGTGATTTATCTGGGCTGACACTCCCTGCTTGGTTGCATTTTCTGGGAAGGTTGTTTCCCTGACCTTGCATTGGATTAGTATTAAAGGCTATCACTTCCCCCCGCCTACTGGCTTTTAACAGGCTTTTTAACATCCATGCTTAGTATTCAAGGCATAAGACCTCCATTAAAGGGACGTGTTGGGTGCTACACCACATGGACCTTGGTCAAACTCTGCTACTATAATATATACACAAGGGGGCGCTGTGGGAGCAAAATTACTTTATAACAATAGTGCGAGTGCTACTGATTTTACCAAACATTAGAACAACAAGAAAGAGTTGATCAGTACAGTGGTTGTACACAAGAACAACCCTTCAATCCAAACCTATCCAGTATAGTATATACTAATCAATGCAATATATCCAATATATACTATCATGAATATATCCAATATATACTATCATGCAATATATCCAATATACTATCATCCAATATATCCATATATACTATCATCATATATACACTTATACTATCATACAATATATACCACTATATACTATTACCGTATATCACTCGGTATAAAGCGCCAGGTTTTCAGGCTCAACTCGGCTATACTTGAGTCAAGCTAGAAAAATCACCTTTGGATCCGGCGGCCGCTCCGCAAGTACTGATCTGATGACTGACGTTACTATCGGCGCCTGTCAATTACTGCCCGGTGTTGGTTAGTTACGTCAGATGGCCGTCGGGCAGATCAGTACCAGTACTTGCAGAGAAGACAAGAGCTTGTGGTAGACATGTGCAGAGCAAGAGGCAGCTGAATACTTATTAACAGTAAGTCTGCACTAAACTGGGGGGCCTGGCTTGGCACTGCGTATTTTGGAAACTACTAATTTCTAAACATTGGAGTGCCAAGGAATTATGGTCACTGTCACGAACGCCCAGTTCACTGGGCACGTGATCTGACCAATCAATTGGTACTCGCTGCCGCCACTTTAAGTTACGGCCTTAAAGACGCCCCAAAAACACTCTTGACTCTCACTGACTATGCACACCTCTGTCCTGGCAGCTAAATGGTAAACACTAACACACCCATTCACTCCAGCAACTAACTGGTTAATTAGCATCAGTCCTTGACAAGCAGTCACAGAGTTAATTACATTTACACTGCCAAACACTCAACCACAACTTTCAGAGCATCAAAGACAAACTTTATAAATTTTAGATTTCATTCCAAAAGTGGACAGTGCACTAATACAAAAATAAAAAAAATGGTGTTATAATAAAATTACATACAATACGTACAACAGTTATATTGAATGAAAAAAGAAATATTCACAGACCCTACTCACTAGAAGAAGTCCTGTATCCCAGGGAGGGGAAGAAATATCGGGTCCATATACAAGGTTTTAGCATGTCCCCTCATTATGAACAAAGTTATAGGGGCTACAAGGATTTTCAAACCATTCATGAACCACCCCTACTCCTGGTATGCATGAGGTGGGAGTGTCAGGAATGTCCAGATTTACGACTAGCCAAAAGCATTCATTCCCCCTCAGGCAGATTCCATATAAATGTAGATATGTACATTGTATTGGAATATAGACACATATTCCTCTTCTGTACTATTATCAATTCCTCCAATACCAAACATGACCTGTGTAATCCATATTTCCCAACTATTAATAACTCGCCTTGGCAAGGGAATAAGGGCTCCATGTTGGTGTATCATTTTAATGGGCTTCCTTTCCATTTACAAGTATAATATTGGTTTCTGTCTTACAATTCCAATACCGAAATACATTTATTTTCCATGTATGGTTGTCCTTAAAATGACCTCTTAGTACCCACCAGACCCCTAGCTGAAGAGAATTCCAGATACACGGTCGGCCTCCGGCCCCACATTGTCTTGGAAAGAAGATCTGTTTCCATGCTTCCTAATTGTAATATAAACAATAGGACTGTTCCAGGGTGGAATGGTATTTTTATTGGTCCTTTGCAAGAACTATACCATAGTTACCTATTCTTGCTAAGTCACTACACACTTTCCTGACAGTCACTATGGGATTACCACTGTCCATTTAAAGGGCAACTAATACCTCAAATAATACAGAATCAGAAGGAGAATTGTATCTATTGTTTAGCTTCTGATTCTGTGTTGTTTAGGCTTAGTTGCCCTTTAAATGGACAACAGAAGTCACCATACAGTAGTAGCCATACTGTATTTGGCTATTACTGTATGGGACTACAGTATAGGAAATTCTGTTGTTCTAAAATGCCAGGTAAAGCTGCTGCAAGACTTTTTACAGTGGCCCCCTGTGACTAGCAGCCTTGAGATCACTATCCCTGCTCTTTCTTCCTTCTTCCCCCAACTCCCCAATTAGAACAATTCAATGGAGTAGACATGGAAAGCAGGTACCTACTGTATATCATGTCAATGCTGGCAGCTGGAAGGGTTAAAGATAAACTCTGCTGGCACTAAAGATTAATAGGAAATTCTGCTGGCACTGAAGGATTAATGGTAATGTTCTGGCTGTCACTGAAAGTGGTAATTGGCAATACTATGGGAAAGACTGCTGGCACTGAGGTTAATGGCAATACTCTTGGGAAATCTCCTGGCACTGAAGAGTTATAACTCTCAGATCTCACCAAATTCCCTGTTTTTTTCCCTACCCGGTGGTGTGTGTGTGTTGGGCGGGGGGGGGCACGTAGGTGGAGGGGTGCCTAGGGCGCTAAAATGGCTAGAAACGGTGGGATACCTGCAATACCACTGTGTTTAGAGGTAGTTAGTTTAGCAAGTTATATCGTTAAATAATCGTAAATAAACTGATATTCTACCTTGCCCCCTATAGCCTATAAAACTCTTACGACAGTTATTTCCACTGAAATGCAAAATAATAAGATGCCACTGAGAATGCTGGGATGTGCAGTACAAGTGGTGATGAACACAAGCATAAACCCTCAACTAGACCTAGCTGTGTCCATACTACTTGCCGTCTCAAATCCATTCCTGTAGGCAGCCCTGGCTTGTTTCATGGTGGACTTAGTTGCGTATTATAGGAAAGACCCATATCATCACTGGAGATAAAATATGTTACTATTGCATTAAGGTAGGTCGTTGTGTGTGTGTATTCATATCATGTTGGTTGGATAAAATACTAACTTTTTTGATGATTGGTCAAAATGTGTTTTTTTTTTATTTACTATTTTACACTTTAAATATGGCTGCCATGAAATGGAAAGGTGGGTCAGTACAGGTGTGCGTACCCGGATCAGGTTGAAGTTAAAAAAATGAACTTTTGATTATTGATCAAATTAGTTTTTTTTTAACTTTGGTACCCTTTACGTATGGCACCATAGTAATGGATAAGTAGATCAGTAGGTGTGTGTACCTGTGTCGGGTTGGGGGTTAACAAAAAAAACAAACTTTTTTGATGATTGGTTCAAAATTGTTTTTTTGACTTTAGTTACCCTTTAAGTAGTGGCTGCAACAGTAATGGAGGGATAGTAAGTAGGTGTGTTACACCTGTATCACACGTTGGGGTAAAAAAAACAAACATTTTTGATTATTGATCAAAATTAGCTTTTTTGACTTAGTTGGTACCCTGATAAGTTTGGCCTAGCCACAGTAATGGATAGTAGATCAGTAGGTGTGTGTACCGTGGTCTGGTTTGAGGGGTATGCTCTTTTTGGGGAGCAGGGCAATTAGGAGTTTTATCTTTAAAAAACTCCTTAAGTTTCAGTGCCCTTTCCAATTTAAACAATTCAACCTCATATTCAAAGGCATTAAAGTTGTGAATTGTTTAAATTGGAAAGGGCACTGAACTTAAGAGTTTTTTAAAGATAAAACTCCTAATTGCCCTGCTCCCTTATTTCCGTTTAAACTAAAAAGCAACTTCACCCCTTCTGGCATATATGGGGTATTGATCAATTTATTAACACTAATGAGGCATAATATACCTAAGCAACACCTCACACTTCAATAACAATCTCTCTAATCTGAATTGCTTGCCTTAAAATCGCTCAGCCCAAGATACTTCGCTGATTATAAAACCGGCAGATAAGGCGGTGGGATTGTTATCCTTGATTATGAATTTTACAGCAAGAGCATGCATGATCATCTTATGACAGCGGGTGCTTATACTAAACTAATAGAGATCCATCTTTTACTATTACTACTCAATTAAAAATCTTTTAGATATAGCACTCAGCCACCTGTGGATTGATCAAGTACTTATGATTTTTTGTTTGAAACAAACCCCCGAAAACCTGTCTTGTATGGACTTCCTAAAATTCATAAAGATCCAGTTAACCCTCCATTCGTCCGATCGTTTCATCTATTGGCTCTATTATACTCACACCACTTCATCTTTTTGTGACTTTTTTCTCAAGCCTTTAGTACAAGATCTTCCATCTTATTTACGAGACACTGGTGATTTTCTTCAAAATTATCTACAGATTAATATATCTCATACGGATCTTCTCTTATTACAGCGGACATTACGTCTCTTTATACTAATATTGAACATCACAAAGGACTTGAAGCAGCGAGACATTTTCTCTCTAGACGTGCTGTCCCCGTTCCCCCGACCGAGTTCCTTATAGAATGTCTTGATTTGATTCTTAGGAATAATTTCTTTAAATTTGAGAATGACTTCTATATTCAGACGGTTGGCACAGCCATGGGAAGTCCGACAGCTCCTTCTATGCTAATTTGTACATGGGGTACTTGGAAAATGTCATATTTACCATAATGATTTTTTTAAAATACATTGCAAAGGGTTCTATAGATACATAGACGATTGTTTTATGGTATGGGCAGCTCTAACGATACTGCTAATGAATTTTTTGTCTTTCCTTACACAGCCTGACAATAAGATTGTGTACACTGCTAATACTTCTCCTCATGTTATTAATTTTCTTGATGTACAGATAAAAAATCAGGAGGTGTTTTCCAAACTTCTTTGTTGTTTAACCTACTGACCGGAATACCATTTATCGGTCAAAGTTTTCATCCCTCCCATGTGATCAGAGGTCTCCCGAAATCACAATTCCCGAGAGTATTACGCATCTGTAATGATGCCCAGGATGCTGACCATCAATTGGAGGTCATGACTAAAAAATTCTTGGCCCGTAACTATCCTGAGGCTTTAGTATCTAAAGCCAAAATGGAGGCTAAACTCCCTAGAAAGAAATCTACGGAAATAAGGGGGTTCCCTTTTTACAAAAATTTAACACCAAATCCCACATCATTAGGTCCAACCTTGACAATACTGGCCAGTTATCGCTGGGGATCCGATATGGCCGATGAGACTAAATTGAAACCGAGATGTGTGTATAAAAAAGGTCCTTCTTTGTACTCTAAACTAGTACAGGCAGACCCTATATCAAAATACAAAAAAATGCCATTTTCTTTCTCTAATAAAAAAGGGTGTTTTAGATGTTGCAATTGTAACGTATGCAATTCTTTAATAACGGTACCCTCTTTTAATCATCCATATTCTGGAAAGAATTTTGATATTAGGGGGTATTTTAACTGTCTCACGGAATTTTGTATCTATCTATTGAAATGTCCTTGTTCTCTATATATATAGGGAAGACTATTGGACCTTTCAAGAAAAGAATGCAACGCCATAGAAGCGATATTAACTTGCCCTACAAAGGTCCCAAGAGGGTACTGGTACTGTCAAAGTTAAATGCGAGGACACCCCTGTAGCCTCACACTTTGTTGAACTTAAACACTCGTAGCTGATCTTAAAGGAATGGTTATCGATCACATTCCCCAACCCTCTAGAGGAGGACAGACAATCGCTGCTACTCTGTAGAGAATCCTTTTGGATATTTACCTTGGATTCTTTATTTCCTAAGGGATTAAATTCTAACTTAGGATTATCCTGTTTTCTGCCCAAAGATGATGTTTTATAATACTGTTTTACTATTTTTGCTACTACTGTTTTATATGGTGTATATTTATTCTGTGTAATTTATGGTTTTTTCCTCTAGGTGTCACTAAGGATACACTTCCTGGGTCTATATAAGGTTCTTCTTTTAATGATTCATTGTAATAAATATTTGTCTGAAGAAGGTACTCTGTTACCGAAACGTCACCTTGATGTACCTGTGTGTGAAGTAATAAAATACACAGGACTATCTTAGGTCTGGTGTGCATGGCTTTAATACTTTTTCTATATCTGTGACTATTTTGCCTTGGTCGGCCATTGAGCACCCGCATGTTGTCTATCTAAGTTATCTGGTGTGTGCAGGATTCCCCCCTTTTGGATTTCGTTACTATTCGAACAAGGAAGTGATTCTGTGTGGAGGGCTTACTATACGTGCAAGGTAAGTGATTATCTGTTGTATTCAGTTAGATCAACTGGACCTAAAGTTTAGATCTTGAAGGCCTTTCGCTAGTCATCCGACTGGTTTTCTCAATTCATAATGACTTGTACAAGACTCTGTTGGCAACTATATCCCTGGAAAGTCCCAATTACCAAACGACAGCCAGGTGTTAGAGACCTTCTGAATGCAAGGCGTGATTGCATTATGGCTAAGAGGTGTTATAGGAACGCCCAGGGTAAGGTGTCAAAACAGCATTGTACATGGCATACAGTTGGTGTCGCCCCACCCCCCTTTATTCAGGCTTGGTTTCTTTCTTTATTTTCACATAAATGGCCTCCTTGACACCTCTTGAACCATCCATGTTCCTTTGCCAATAAGTTAACAGTACAATCTTTTAAAGGTATGTCCTTTTTCCTTAAGATGCAGGTACACGGCTGAGTCCCTGACCCGAGGAATTCTGTGCTGGGCAATACGTTGGTGCAGTTGCTCTTTGGTCTCCACATACAAATCAGAGCACTCCTTACTGCACTGCACTGCACTGCGTATATATGATGTCGCTTTTCTTGTGTTTTCGGTATTGGGTCTTTCAGATGTACCCAATACCGTACAATTGCTGCTTCAGTGTGTTGTTCGGTTTAAATCAGACCGGGATACAGTGTTTTTGGAAAATTCTTCTAATTCCTCTGAGACCCCTGCTACATATGGTGACCATGTTCTTTCTCTCCTGTCTTGCTTTTCCTTCACTGTTGGTATACGTGTTCTTTTCTTTCCTTATACTTCTTTTGAAAAAGGCCCAGTCTGGATATCCAAAATTTTAAGGGCTCCTCTGACATGTTTCATTTCTTTAGCCTTCGCCTCTGTGCTAGTGGGGATGTTCTCTGCTCTGTGTGGCCAGGGTTCCGATGAGAATCACCTTGTGACCACATTGTGACACAATGGGTGAAACTAGAGGCACATCCATGTTTTTGCTTATAGAACGTATCCCTGTATTTGAAATAGGTGGTATTCAGGCACAAGTCCAGTAGGGAACACACCTGTTCTGGGTTAAGAGTTCTGCTGGTAAGAGTGCTGTCTTGTCCTCTAGCCTTTTTCTCTCACCATGTCAACAGTCTGCTTGGTGGCTATACAGGCGAAAAGAGATGTCACATCATAGGACACCATATAGTTTCTCTGTCTACTCTTAGTCAGATCCACGCAATGCAATCACGCCTTGCATTCAGAAGGCCCCTAACACCTGGCTGTGATACTCTAATTGGGACTTTTCCAGGGAACATTATTGCCAACAGATTCTTGTACAAGTCATTCTGAATTGAGAAAGCCAGTCGGATGACTAGCGAAACGTCTTCAAGGACAATATCTGTTGTATTCAATTAGATCAACTGGACTTGAAGTTTTGTTCTTGAAGACGTTTCGCTAGTCATCCGACTGGCTTTCTCATTCAGAATGACTTGTACAAGAATCTGTGGCAATTATGTACCCTGAAAATCCCAATTAGCATATCAACCGCCAAGTGTTAAGGGTGTGATTGGATAGTGGCTAAGAGGTGTTATAGGAACGCCCAGAGTAAGGTGTCCAAAACAGCATTGTACATGGCAGACAGTTGGTGTCGAACCACCCCACCTCTATTTAGGCTTGGTTTCTTTATTTTCACATAAATGGCCTCCTTAACACCTCTCTTGAACCAGTCACGTTCCTTTGCCAATATGTTAACATTACCAATCTTCAAAGGTATTGTCCTTTATCCTTAAGATGCAGGTACACGGCTGAATCCTGACCCGGGAATTGGCTCTTCTGTGCTGGGCCATACGTTGATGCAGTTGCTGTTTGGTCTCCCCCACATACAAATCAGAGCATTCTTCACTGCACTGCGTATATGATGTTGCTTTTCTTGTGTTTCGGTATTGGGTCTGAGTTGCTGGGTTCTGATGACACCCAGCTTGTGATCTAAAGGGTGGTGGGAGTCAAACATCAAATACTGATCTGTGTTGTTGGTTTTCTGTAAACCTCTACTTCCAGTTTACCATTTTCCTTAACTTCTACCAAGCAGTCCAAGAAAGACAGTTTTTGTTGTTTTGTACCTCTCCCCTTGTAAATTTGATGTTTTGGTCTACCGCATTAATGTGTTCTGTGAAAGCTTGCACTTCCTTCGGTGGATTTTAACCCATGTGTCATTCACATATCTGAACCAGTGGCGGGGTGCTATGTCCTTAAAGGTATTAAGCGCCTGTTTTTCTACTACCTCCCTCCATGTAAAGGTTGGCCACAATGGGTGAAACTGGAGATCCCATAGCACATCCATGTTTTTGCTTATGAACATATCCCTGTACTTGAAATAGGTGGTATTTAGGCACAAGTCCAGTAAGGAACACACCTGTTCTGGGTTGAGATCAGTTCTGCTGGTAAGAGTGCTGTCTTGGCCTAACCGTTTTCTCCCCATGTCAACAGCCTCCTTGGTGGGTATACAGGTGAAGAGAGATGTCACATCATAGGACACCATAGTTTCTTCTGCACTGAGTACTATATCTTCAAATCTTGTTGGTAAAATCCTGAGAGTTCTGAATGTGATGCTTTAGAATTTCCCACCAATGGTCCTAAGATGTTGGCTATGTATTTTGCCACCTTGTATGTTCCAGAGTTGATGCCGCTGACTATAGGTCTTAGTGGTGCCCCTTCCTTACGTATCTTTGGAGTCCATATATGTATGGATGTGCCTCACCAGGGTGAGGCGATGATGACCCCCCCTCAGGGGCCATTTTTAGCGCATAGGCAAACTAGCCAAAGAACATGGGTGCCTGTGTTGAACCAGGGCGCCTATTCTTCTCCCTAGCATCTCCCTGTCAGCTTTTAATTGATGCGTTAGAAACTGCTCTCCTTGAGCTGCTGTAATTTGTAACATTGTAATGAGTAGAGAGCCTGAACTCAGCTCACTACTTGGATCAATGTTACAAATGAACTGAAGATGAAGGAACGAGGGGGAGATTGAACTCAGCTAATAACTGAGGAGAGCAGTTCTAATATGCCAGGTAAAAGCTGCTGCAGACTTTATAACAAGTGAGTGACAGAGCTACGCTCCTCTTCTTCCGTTCCAGTACGTATGCACATGAGATCACTATCCTGCCTCTTCTTCCTCCACTACTTCAATAGAACTTAAGCTAGGTACACCAGTACGAATTTCTGAAAGATGACAGACAGGATCTGCAAGATCCTGTCTGCCATCTTTCAAAGATCTGCATACACACACAGTCCCGAGCGTTCTCCCTATATGGAGAACGCTTGGACTGTGTGTTTCCATCGGCCCGCTAGACTCCCTATAGGAGTCTAGCGCGGCCGATGGAAATTTTCGGCCTTTCCGAACGAGCGTTCGGGCGACCCCGATCGTTTGGCGGCCGCGCGCTCGTTCGGGAAACGAACGTACACACGTAACGATTAAGCCCCGATACCGTCGAATCCGACGGTATCGGGGCTTAATCGTTAATGTGTGTACCCGCTTTAGAGTAGGTAAGGAGTGAACAATTCATGGAGGAGACATGAAAGCAGGTACATACTGTATTTCATGGCAATGCTGGCAGCTGAAAGGGTTAAGGTAATACTGTGCTGGCAGTGAAAGTGTTAATGTAAATACCCTGGAAAGTGCAGGCACTGAAGTATAATAAGAAAGTCGTTTTGACATTGATGGGTTAATGGTAATGCTCTGCTGGCAATAAAGTGTTAATGGCAATACTATGGGGAAGTCTGCTACACTGAAGGGTTAATGGCACATACTCTGGAAAAGTGCTTGGCACTGAAAGTATTAATAGTAAAGTCTGTGTAATAAAATCCTTACCTTCATCCCAGCTCCAAGTGGTTTTCCTTAACCCCCCCCCCCCCAATTCCAAAAAAGTGGCCACCAGGAGGAGAGCAAGTCCATATAGGACTCTGCCTCCTGTCTCCCCTCCGGGAGAAGTTTTGCCATGCGCAGTGCAGCCTTCCTCCCCTCCCTCTCTCTCCCCCCCGCTCTGGTCTCCTCTCCTCCTAGCGTAAATCCCTTTATGTATATAATAGTAAATTGTGCCCCCAGCCAAAACCGCTATAATTATTTTCTTAGAAAGTCCCCAGATACTTACCATGCCTCGCAGCTGCGTCCATAATCACAGACGTGGCTGCCAGTCCTGCCCCCTACTTGCATTTCCCGTGCAAGCAGAGGGCCGGGGCAGTGCGGCGAAGGAGCGAGGGCATGGTAACTATCTGGGACTTTCTAGAAAATAATTATAGTTTGGGGCTGGGGCACATTTACTATTATATACTAAAAATGTAAATTAAGGGTGGACATACCCTTTAATGGTAATGTTCTGCTGGCATTGAATGCTAATGGCAATACACTAGGGAAGACAGTTGGCACTGAAGGGTTATTGCAATACCCTGGAAAGTGCTGGCACTGAAAAATTAAATGCCAATACTCTTGGAAAATCTGATGGCACTGAAGTGTTAAACATTTCATATCTCACCAAATTTCCCTGTCCTACCCGGCAGGAAACATTTTCTGGGAGAACACTGGTGCCACATACTGCACATCCACTGAAACCAATCCTGTCCTTCAATCAGTATTTCATTGGTGGCTCGTGTCACTGCATATGCACAAACGTATGTACAACGCCCCCCTCACCTGGTACAGCATGCGCCTTTACTAGTAAAGCGTTCCCACTATAAAGAACAGCACAGTGACAGTGTCAAAAGGAACATACCCAGCTGTTATTTGACAGGCCAAGTTGTTTTTTTTAGTTTTTTTTTGCCAAGAGGGGTGGGATACCTGCAATTTCCACTGTGTTTAGAGGTAGTTTGTTGTAATCGTAAAATAAACTGATATTCTACTGCCCCCTATAGATAA
This sequence comes from Hymenochirus boettgeri, assembly GCA_019447015.1. Taxonomy (NCBI): domain Eukaryota; kingdom Metazoa; phylum Chordata; class Amphibia; order Anura; family Pipidae; genus Hymenochirus; species Hymenochirus boettgeri. The sequence goes on along the minus strand of CM033475.1, from coordinate 145,842,140 downwards.
CATGTACGTCCAGCCAGAGCCTAATAAACTCATTATGGACAGTTATTTCCATTGAAATGCAATAATGATGCCACAGAGAAGCTGGGATGTGCAGTACAGTGGTGTGTACACAAAAAGGGGGCTATGGGAGCATCCTGTGGCAAAATTACAAACACAACAAATAGTGGAAGTGCTAACTGACTACCAAAACTAGAACAAATAAGAAAATAGATGATCATGCACATTCCTGGGCCCCATATATCATAATATCTATGCTAGTGCAAACAGTAAAACAATGGGGGGTTTAGTTACAATTTTATGCATAAAAGTGAAAAGCCTTTCCCAAGCACGTCAAGGTAACCCCAGTATGGAAGGTCCTAACAATTTACCTTGGGTGATTTATCTGGGCTGACACTCCCTGCTTGGTTGCATTTTCTGGGAAGGTTGTTTCCCTGACCTTGCATTGGATTAGTATTAAAGGCTATCACTTCCCCCCGCCTACTGGCTTTTAACAGGCTTTTTAACATCCATGCTTAGTATTCAAGGCATAAGACCTCCATTAAAGGGACGTGTTGGGTGCTACACCACATGGACCTTGGTCAAACTCTGCTACTATAATATATACACAAGGGGGCGCTGTGGGAGCAAAATTACTTTATAACAAATAGTGCGAGTGCTACTGATTTTACCAAACATTAGAACAACAAGAAAGAGTTGATCAGTACAGTGGTTGTACACAAGAACAACCCTTCAATCCAAACCTATCCAGTATAGTATATACTAATCAATGCAATATATCCAATATATACTATCATGAATATATCCAATATATACTATCATGCAATATATCCAATATACTATCATCCAATATATCCATATATACTATCATCATATATACACTTATACTATCATACAATATATACCACTATATACTATTACCGTATATCACTCGGTATAAAGCGCCAGGTTTTCAGGCTCAACTCGGCTATACTTGAGTCAAGCTGAAAAAATCACCTTTGGATCCGGCGGCCGCTCCGCAAGTACTGATCTGATGACTGACGTTACTATCGGCGCCTGTCAATTACTGCCCGGTGTTGGTTAGTTACGTCAGATGGCCGTCGGGCAGATCAGTACCAGTACTTGCAGAGAAGACAAGAGCTTGTGGTAGACATGATGCAGAGCAAGAGGCAGCTGAATACTTATTAACAGTAAGTCTGCACTAAACTGGGGGGCCTGGCTTGGCACTGCGTGTTTTGGAAACTACTAATTTCTAAACATTGGAGTGCCAAGGAATTATGGTCACTGTCACGAACGCCCAGTTCACTGGGCACGTGATCTGACCAATCAATTGGTACTCGCTGCCGCCACTTTAAGTTACGGCCTTAAAGACGCCCCAAAAACACTCTTGACTCTCACTGACTATGCACACCTCTGTCCTGGCAGCTAAATGGTAAACACTAACACACCCATTCACTCCAGCAACTAACTGGTTAATTAGCATCAGTCCTTGACAAGCAGTCACAGAGTTAATTACATTTACACTGCCAAACACTCAACCACAACTTTCAGAGCATCAAAGACAAACTTTATAATTTTAGATTTCATTCCAAAAGTGGACAGTGCACTAATACAAAAATAAAAAAAATGGTGTTATAATAAAATTACATACAATACGTACAACAGTTATATTGAATGAAAAAAGAAATATTCACAGACCCTACTCACTAGAAGAAGTCCTGTATCCCAGGGAGGGGAAGAAATATCGGGTCCATATACAAGGTTTTAGCATGTCCCCTCATTATGAACAAAGTTATAGGGGCTACAAGGATTTTCAAACCATTCATGAACCACCCCTACTCCTGGTATGCATGAGGTGGGAGTGTCAGGAATGTCCAGATTTACGACTAGCCAAAAGCATTCATTCCCCCTCAGGCAGATTCCATATAAATGTAGATATGTACATTGTATTGGAATATAGACACATATTCCTCTTCTGTACTATTATCAATTCCTCCAATACCAAACATGACCTGTGTAATCCATATTTCCCAACTATTAATAACTCGCCTTGGCAAGGGAATAAGGGCTCCATGTTGGTGTATCATTTTAATGGGCTTCCTTTCCATTTACAAGTATAATATTGGTTTCTGTCTTACAATTCCAATACCGAAATACATTTATTTTCCATGTATGGTTGTCCTTAAAATGACCTCTTAGTACCCACCAGACCCCTAGCTGAAGAGAATTCCAGATACACGGTCGGCCTCCGGCCCCACATTGTCTTGGAAAGAAGATCTGTTTCCATGCTTCCTAATTGTAATATAAACAATAGGACTGTTCCAGGGTGGAATGGTATTTTTATTGGTCCTTTGCAAGAACTATACCATAGTTACCTATTCTTGCTAAGTCACTACACACTTTCCTGACAGTCACTATGGGATAACCACTGTCCATTTAAAGGGCAACTAATACCTCAAATAATACAGAATCAGAAGGAGAATTGTATCTATTGTTTAGCTTCTGATTCTGTGTTTGTTTAGGCTTAGTTGCCCTTTAAATGGACAACAGAAGTCACCATACGTAGTAGCCATACTGTAATTTGGCTATTACTGTATGGGACTACAGTATAGGAATTCTGTTGTTCTAAAATGCCAGGTAAAAGCTGCTGCAGACTTTTACAGTGGCCCCTGTGACTAGCAGCCGTGAGATCACTATCCCTGCCTCTTTCTCTCCTTCTTCCCCCAACTCCCCAATTAGAACAATCAATGGAGAGACATGGAAAGCAGGTACTACTGTATATCATGTCAATGCTGGCAGCTGGAAGGGTTAAAGATAACTCTGCTGGCACTAAATATTAATAGGAAAGTTCTGCTGGCACTGAAGGATTAATGGTAATGTTCTGTGCTGTCACTGAAAGTGGTAATTGCAATACTATGGAAAGACTGCTGGCACTGAGGTTAATGGCAATACTCTTGGGAAATCTCCTGGCACTGAAGAGTTTAACTCTCAGATCTCACCAAATTTCCCTGTTTTTTTCCTACCCGGTGGTGTGTGTGTGTGGGCGGGGGGGGGCACGTAGGTGGAGGGTGCCTAGGGCGCTAAAAATGGCTAGAAACGGTGGGATACCTGCAATACCACTGTGTTTAGAGGTAGTTAGTTTAGGCAAGTTATATCGTAAATAATCGTAAATAAACTGATATTCTACTATGCCCCCTATAGCCTATAAAACTCTACGACAGTTATTTCCACTGAAATGCAAAATAATAAGATGCCACTGAGATGCTGGGATGTGCAGTACAGTGGTGATGAACACAAGCATAAACCCTCAATCTAGACCTAGCTGTGTCCATACTACTTGCCGTCTCAAATCCATTCCTGTAGGCAGCCCTGGCTTGTTTCATGGTGGACTTAGTTGCGTATTATAGGAAAGACCCATATCATCACTGGAGATTAAAAATATGTTACTTTGCATTAAGGGTAGGTCGTTGGTGTGTGTGTATTCATATCATGTTGGTTGGATAAAATACTAACTTTTTTGATGATTGGTCAAAATGTGTTTTTTTTATTTTACTATAGTTTACACTTTAAATATGGCTGCCATGAAATGGAAGGTGGGTCAGTAAGGTGTGCGTACCCCGGATCAGGTTGGAAGTTAAAAAAATGAACTTTGATTATTGATCAAAATTAGTTTTTTTTAACTTTGTTACCCTTTACGTATGGCACCATAGTAATGGATAAGTAGATCAGTAGGTGTGGGTACCTTGTCGGGTTGGGGGTTAACAAAAAAAACAAACTTTTTTGATGATTGGTCAAAATTGTTTTTTGACTTTAGTTACCCTTTAAGTATGGCTGCAACAGTAATGGAGGGATAGTAAGTAGGTGTGTACACCTGTATCACAGTTGGGGTAAAAAAAACAACATTTTTGATTATTGATCAAAATTAGCTTTTTTGACTTAGTTGACCCTATAAGTTAGGCCTAGCCACAGTAATGGATAGTAGATCAGTAGGTTGTGTACCGGGTCTGGTTGAGGGGTATGTCTTTTTGAACCTCGTATTCAAAGGCATTAAAGTTGTTAGTGTATTGAAAAGACAAACCATGATTAAGCAGAGACAATTCACTCACCGATAGATCGTGGGAGGACAGGTTGAAGACTACTTGTTCCGTCCCTTGTTCAGTTCGGGGGTATTTTTTCTTCTTACTCCGTCGGGTCCGGGTCCTCCGATGATTGACCCGAGTTATAAGCCGAGGGTATACAGTAACCCTAATACCTTTCCACTGTAGATGTTTGGAAACTACAACCTCCCAGCATGCTTGGTTGCTGGGAGTTGTAGTTTCCAACCACCTATAGTAGAAGGTATTGGGGGTTACTGTATGGCAACTGTCCCCCACCCTAATACCTTTCCACGTATAGATGTTTGGAAACTACAACTCCCAGCATGCTTGGTTGCTGGAGTTGTAGTTTCCAACCACCTATAGTAAAAAGATAATGTGGGTGTCTGCATGGCATACTGTCCCTCCAGCCCTCCCCCAGCCTACCCCAGCCCTCCCCCAGTCCTCCCCCAGCTCACTTACCGTACCTGGTCTTCAGTCTTCCTCTCTCTGCAATCCAGGACGCCGCGAGTCCGGCCGGCAGTTCCCATTACTGCTTCGCGGCTGCGCGATGACGTCATCCCGCCAGCGTGCGTGATGACGTCATCGCGCAACCGCGAGGAACTACTGGGAACTGCCGGCCGGACTCGCGGCTGCCTCTGGATTCAAGGTAAGTTTCTTCACTCGAGTTATAAGCCGAGTCAAGGTTTTTAGGTTAATTTTTAACCTAAAACCTCGGCTTATACCAGTATATACAGTACATATTGGAAAGGAGTATATGTGTACTATCTCACTATTACGATTTAAATGACTTATATTAGGTACAAAACAAAATATACAACTTATACGAAATATATAAACTTACTTACAGAGCTGAAATTCCTATTTAATATTGGATATCAAAATGGGAGTTAAACACCACACCCCTGTGACTAAGGGTCTCAATGTGAATACTAAAAGGAAGTGTAAAGGCAGTATACATTCAATGATGTGCTGTTTGTAAAACATGTGACAGTCTTAGCCATTTAAAAAGAAACTTTCTGTATGCTACACAGGAAGTGATGTATATGTAGGAAAGAGGATAAAGGATGATACATTGTAGTCCCCGCCCATTTCTCTAGGAAAGCTGGGAGTGAAATATGTGTTTGTTAGATTATTAGGCAATGCTATTATATAACATGAGGCTCTGAGGTACCTTCTGTTAGAAGGTTCTATTTAATTTTATACTCTGTGGGGAGTTTAGGCCCTTTAACCCCCACCTCACTTAACCTATAAACTAATCAGTATCCTGTGCTCCTAAGTTCTTACCCCATAGCAACTTTAAATTTGGAACTTGTAGTATTTCTATTTTTTGAGGCAAAAATGGGTGCCTCGGCTTATACTCGAGTCGGCTTATACTCGAGTATATACGGTAATACCATATATCCCCCACCTCAATGGTAGCTCCTGAAAACTCAATGCAATCTCCTATGAAGATATAGTTTTATATAAAATAAAAAATATATAAAATATAAATATATAGATTTCTGCCTCATATACTCAGTGACAATGAACATATACTCATCCTTAACAACCATGATCAAAGGGGCAATGATAAATAATACACCCCTTGCATTTATAAGTGGCCGATTCTGTTGTACAGAGTAATTTGCAGTGCAATTTGTTAACCCTGTCATTTTACACAAACTGGTGTTCAGTTGAGAAAAGCTACAATACAACCAAAATTTAATACCAGTATTAATTCCTGGTAGAACACAGTACATCCTACCTATTTCACCACAGACTGGATTACATAGGCTGCGTAACATTTATTTACCAGCAGCAGACGGCGTGTGCAATCTAGTAATATTATAATCTAGTAACCTTTCATGGTATGTAAATAAAATCTAACATTTCTAAATATATAAACAACACACACTACACCAGTTGCAGTATAGAGATGGTAGAAACTAGTTTGTAACAGAGATGCTGGATGGATGACATCAAGGTTTGCCATCTATATATACTCTATAACATATTGCTATGATGGACACTACATAGATGTGCGAATCCTACTGATATAAGCAAGGAATGACCAGTTTCAAAAAACTAAATAGAATCTTTGTCTAGCCATGCAGATGTGATATGAAAAATAGACAGCATTAAATACAAAAACATGAAATTGTTTACTACATACCGTAATTTCTGTTTCTTGTCACCTTTCATGGCAGCATTCACCAGACTGGGATATCCCTGGCTCACAGGAAACGCACGGTATAAAAGTCCCTCCCATCCTCCTCTCCATGTCTTAATTATAAAGCTGTCAAAGGAAACAATCATACAAGATAAATAAACATAAATAACAATAAGGGTGGGTATTCACCTGGTGAATGCTGCCATGGAAGGTGACAAGAAACAGAAATTACGGTATGTAGTAAACAATTTCATGTTTTCTCTGTCACCCCAGTGGCAGCAATTCACCAGACTGGGAATTATCCAAGCTAAAATCTAGGGAGGGAACATAGAACATACTTCTCTTTTTTTTTTTTTTTTTATTTTATTGAATAATAGCCTCCAATACTCTTCGTCCGAATTTGGTTTTGTCGGTTGAAGAAACATCAAGGCGGTAATGACGAATAAAGGTTCTCCAGGATGACCACTTTGCCGCCTCACAAATGTTCCCTATAGGAACATTAGATTCAAGGGCCCAGGAAGTAGCAATTGCCCTGGTTGAGTGAGCTTTTAAACCAACCGGAACTGCCTCGCCTCGAGCCTGATAAGCCCTTGCAATGGCCTGGGTTAACCAACCCGCCAATGTACTCTTTGAAGGAGCTTCTCCCTTCCTAAAACCTTTAGGTATAATAAAGAGTTTCTTTGATTTTCTCCATGACTTTGTCCTTTTTAAGTAATGGGATAAAAGTCTCACCAAGTCTAAAGTATGGAGCCTTTGTTCTTTTTCTGATTTTGGATCCGGACAGAAAACCGGAAGATTAATTTCCATGTCAAAGTGGAAAGGTGACACTACTTTAGGAAGAAACCCAAATGAAGGTTTCATTCTGACCCTATCATGGAAAATTGTCGTGTCGGGCCTGTCTGCGGACAACGCCGCCAATTCTGAAACTCTGCAAGCAGAAGTGATGGCCACCAATAGAACAGTCTTTAAAGTCAGATTCCAATCTGAAGATTTTTCTAGTGGTTCAAAAGGTGACATTGTGAGTGCTTGAAGGACTATCGGTAGACTCCAAACCGGACAGACCGGTTTAGATGGAGGTCTTATTCTCATAAGGGCATTGAAGAATCGAATGACCATCTTATCCATGGCCCAAGAGTGTTCCAGGATGGCCGACAATGCAGAAACTTGCCCTTTTAGTGTACTATTGCCTAGACCCATATTGTAGCCTGAAAAAAGAAATTTTACAATCAAAGCAGCATCTGCTTTCAAAGGATCCGTATTGGAATCTTTGGCAAATTGAACAAATTTATTCCACACTCTATAATATTGATTAGAAGTTGAATTTTTTCTCGATTTCAATAATAATTGAACTAGAGAGTCCTGGAAACCTAAAGCTGACAGTTTTCTCCTTTCAATCTCCAAACCATCAAACTCAAGTTGTTGACCTCCTGATAATATACTGGTCCCTGAGATAGCCAACCCGGAAAGGTCGGAATCCTCCAAGGTTCTTCCATTGCCAAAGAATTGAGGAGTGGAAACCAAGGCCTCCTTGGCCAAAATGGAATGACCGCCAAAACTAACGCTTTTTCTGCCTTGATTTTTTGAAGAACCTTCCAGATCATCGGGATCGGAGGAAATACATACAAGAGACCTTTGGACCAATCCTGGGCTAAAGCATCTGTACCCACGGCCTGAGGATTTGGAAACCTTGAATAAAATTTTCGACATTTTGAATTGCTTGGAGTAGCCATGAGATCTATCAAAGGCTCCCCCCATTTTTGACAAATCCTTTGAAATATATCCTTGTGAAGACACCATTCTCCTGGCTGCACAGTGTTTCTGCTCAAATAGTCTGCCAAGATATTTTGAGGGCCGGGCAGATAAACTGCCGTGATACTTTTTAGATGATCTTCTGCCCAATTGAGAATGGGGGCCACTTCTTTCATCAACGATTTGCTTCTGGTTCCTCCTTGTCTTTTTACATAAGCCACCGCTGTAGTGTTGTCGGAGTAAACCCTTACATGACTTCCTTCTATTTGATGAGCGAAGCATTCTATTGCTTTTCTTATTGCTCTTAACTCTAATATGTTTGACGTTAAATCTTATTGAAAGTCCCAAGTTCCTTGCACATAGTCTCCTTGACAATGAGCTCCCCAACCATCCTCTGACGCATCGGTTGTAATTGAAATTACCACAGGCTCTTCTATTAATCTTCCTGATTGGAGATTTTCTTCTATGGTCCACCAAACCAGCGATTGTCTTACTCTGTCTGAAATAAAGACCACTTTTTCCAGATTGAACTGTGGATCTTTGACCGACGACAATAGATGATTCTGTAGGGTTCTCATGTGCCATCTCGCCCATTCTACCATTGGAATACAGGATGCCATAATTCCTATTATTACTAGACACTGTTTTACCTTTATCCTTTTTGATTTTATAAATGCGGAAACCTTTTGACTTATCGACCTCGCTTTTATACTTGGTAATAAAATCAGATTGTTTGCTGTAGAAAAAAGAGCTCCTAGAAATATCATATCTTGGGAAGGAATAAGGCGACTCTTCTCCTTGTTTATTACCCATCCGAAGTCTACCAGGATATTTGTCAACCTGGAAGTATGAAGAATGGCAACCTCCTTGGTTTCTGCTATTAGCAAAATATCGTCGAGATAATGAAATACTTGGATCCCTTGTTTCCTTATCTCGGCTATTAACGACACCAGTACCTTTGTAAAGACTCTCGGGGATTGGTTTAGACCGAAAGGAAGACATTTGAACTGTAGATGCTTTCCGTTGGCCATAAATCTTAAAAATTTCCAATGTTTTTCGAAAATGGGGATATGAAAATACGCATCTTTTAGATCGATTTTTACCATCCAGATATCCTTGCTTATCGCTTGAACGATGGATTGCAAAGACTCCATCTTGAATCTTCTTAGCCTTAAAAATTTGTTCAGACCCCGCAGATTTAACACTGGTCTCCATCCCCCCGAAACTTTTCATAGAAATTCTTTCAGGCAATTGGACTAATTCATCTTCCTTATCCGATTTCTTCCTCTTAGAACCAGAGCTTTTTCTGGATTTGGAAGACTATCAGAGACAGAGGCACTGAAAGAGACAAATAGAAATATAGAGGCTTTCAACCCTTTGAAAAACAGTAAATCATCTCTTTTAGCTACACCTACCTGGGGCTTACCTAGTTCCTTGAGGTTGGTGACCCTCACTCACTGATCTTTGCTCCATAGTGAGGAAATATCTACACAAAATAGATATAACAAAAAATGATCCCTGCAAAAAATACACAAACAGGCCAAGGCATGTATAAAAAAGGAGTAGACAGGTACTCACTATTAGCAGAGGCTACCCGCAGCAAAAGCACCTTAGGACACACAAATGATCGTTTTTGGAATAGTCCAGGACCAGAGAAAAACTCCACACCAACGTCCACGTGTGAAACAGACTTCCGGTTATCAAAAACCGGAAGAAAAGAAGCTCCCATCTGCCTTAAGAATCCTCTCGCGAGACGCGACTATGACGTCACTCGCGAGACCCGGAAATGCTGCAGAAGGACGTGCGCATGCACGAACGGACGCACGCGAACGGCGCGCATGCGCGAACGGACGCACGCTCGCGCGATCCCGCGCACGTACGCGCGCACCCGCGGCTGAGAACACCGCACCTGGAGCGTACTCTGGATCCAAAAAATGGCAGCCACCTGTAGGGAAACACTGGATGGACTCTAAATCCACTCTATTCAGCCTGGTCACAAGGCCCTTCCCAGGCAATCCTGTTGCAACTGAAGGGAAGGCATCAGCTAGGAGAGAGAGAGAGAGAACTCCTACTGGCAAGCCACAATGGCAGGTAAGCCCTGAATCTTCATCACCATGCTTTCCTAGCCACAGGAAACGCAAAAGACATGGAGAGGAGGATGGGAGGGACTTTTATACCGTGCGTTTCCTGTGAGCCAGGGATATCCCAGTCTGGTGAATTGCTGCCACTGGGGTGACAGAGAAAGTAGGATACGATCAATGATATCAAATCAACTGGTGTACTTTATCTGTATCATGACTGAAGAAAATAACCCATGCTCTACTAAAGATTGGCACAAACAAGAGACTAATAATGCAACAGTACTAACAGCAGAAATACCTCAACATTACAGTTAGAGCTTAAAATGTCTACTATATGTATTATATTGCCCACTTTCCTTACTCAAGTATATACTGTTTAATTGTTCACTAGAGTTTAACCATGGCAGTTATCAGGTAGGATATTAAGCAATAAGATGCATTGGTATGCTGCAGTAACTAAGATCTACACAAAAGCATATAACCCCCACAAACTGTAGGTAGCTCATTGTTCCATTCACCTGCATGAAATGGTTGACACAATCTCTTTAACCAGTTTGAGCTGTTTGCAAGCTTGCACATTTGCAGAAGCAGCAGCTTGGGGGACCAGTCACTGGCCACGAGAGTAAGCGAGGAACATCAGGTTGCATATCAGGAAAGTTTAAAGAACTTACTAACTATTGCGATTTAGATGTTGGGGGGGGGTGGATCTGCTTTACTGCCCTTTAAACTATGTTGCAGGGAGGGAATGGGGTTTTAACAGTTTCTGTGAACACATCTAAGGTAGAGAAACAAACCCACAAATGTTGGCCTCACAATTACAATTGGAAAGCTGTTGGGGAAAAAAATTAACTTTAATCCTATATTTAATTTTAATGATTATCCAACAGTGTCAGGTAGGATGTTTAATCTGCCCTGATTTTTTAAATGTTATTTTTTAATGCTAAAAGGGGAACTGTCATCTCCATACAAGTGCGATCTATTTAAAAAGAGAACACATTTAAAATGACTCCAGACTCGTGCTTCTAGCTGCAGTCAATCCAAACTTACAGCAGTGTAGGAGTATGTCACTTCCTGGTCATTCAGTGAGCTATGACATTACCAGCAACAACCTGGCTTGAGTGTGCCTACTTGTATCCTACTGCTGGAACAGAGCATCACCAGCTGCATCATAGGACTTGCTCCCGAACGTCTTTATCATTTTTTAAAATTAGCCACGATCCTGAAATAAATTATTTCCTGTCTAAAGACAAAGGAAAGCACAGATATTGATTGCAAGCCTGTAACTTGCTTCAGAAAAGATCAATATTGGGTAATGTAGGTTATAATCCATGCTTGTCAGAGACAGTGCAAAGTAGGAAGAGTTTTACAAGCCTTTTACTTTTGATTGACAACAGATAGACACATCCTCCTTGGATTGTTTGAAATATATGAAAGAGCTCTTTTCAATAGAGGACACTTGTATGACGATGGCTCAGCCAAGATGCTGCTACTGGTCCAGCACCTTTTGCTGCTGCATGGTGCTGGAACAGTAGCATAAAGCAGACCGTCATCAGAAACGTATATAAGCAAGTCCGGTTATCCAGGTTGAAAAATGCCACAAAAGCAAATATGCCTTACACCACCGGTTTCCACCATACCGGATGAATCAGACCAAAGATTAAGATACAGTAGGTGTAGCATATGAAGTCACAGAACTGCTGCTGTGCAAAAGACAAGACAAGCTTTATTGCAGAAACGTGTAACACACGTTTCTGCAATAAAGCTTCTTGTGTCTTTTGCACGGCAGCAGGCTCGACGCTTCACATGCCATACCTAACTGTATATTTGGTCTTTAGAAACGTATTACGGATGTGTGATTCTGAATAAAGGTTTCTCCATTATCTTGTGTGCGATCTTCCATCTGGCTTTTAATTGGAATGTATTAATTGAGGTAAGGGTATACTTCATATTACATTTGTAATTTTTTCTTAACGTTTGTATGTGTTTAAGACAAGGTATCTAGCTTGAAAATTCACAAAACTTTGGATATTGCAACCGCAGGAAATGGAATTGAACATTTTTGCCATTGCGGCTCTCAGGACAATGTTTGTGTAATATACATAATAAGACATACCACTAACCAAACCACATCCTAGATTAATAATGGATTTCACACATTTAAATACTTCTCTGCAGACTGTCTTACATGTTTGCCTCTTCAGTAAATGAAACAGTGCCATGACATCCTAGAAAACAGGATGACCAATACACCTGGTTAGCAGTATCCATATCTAGGGGAAGCAAACTCAATATTAGCACAGTAAGAGATATTTATATAGCAAGAAGAGAGTTAAGCGCACTGTACACTGTGCCAATTTTACAGCTTGGAAGTGTCACCAGTAATACCCCTGGGAAGTACTAAACATATTATACCTTACAAGAAGTAACAGTAATAAACTTGGCATACACTGCTAGTGTCAGTTTACATCTGCCAACATAACAGCTGAGAAGGAGTGTCAGTATTTATAGCTCGGAAGCAGTGTCAGGATTATACTGGAAATAGAGTAAGTAATATAGTTGGGAAAACAGGAGAGGGAAAAATCAGCTAAAAAGCAGTGTGTCATAGCGGCAGTACAGATTCATTAATATATAACTCTTTCACCATGATTATAAGGTATGTACGGTACATTGCTTTCAGACTGAAATATACCTAGGATACTGCTGTTCTGCTATACCTAGAATATCTGTTGTATTCAATTAGATCAACTGGATTTGAAGTTTAGTTCTTGAAGACGTTTCGCTAGTCATCCGACTGGCTTTCTCAATTCAGAATGACTTGTACAAGAATCTGTGGCAATTATGTACCCTGGAAATCCCAATTAGCATATCACAGCCAGGTGTTAAGGGCATGATTGCATAGTGGCTAAGAGGTGTTATAGAAACGCCCAGGGTAAGGTGTCAAAACAGCATTGTACATGGCAGACAGTTGGTGTCGAACCCCCCACCTCTATTTAGGCTTGGTTTCTTTATTTTCACATAAATGGCCTCCTTGATACCTCTCTTGAACCAGTCACGTTCCTTCGCCAGTATGTTAACATTACAATCTTCAAAGGTATGTCCTTTATCCTTAAGATGCAGGTACAGTCCTGATCCGAGGAATTGGCTCTTCTGTGCTGGGCCATACGTTGATGCAGTTGCTGTTTGTTCCTATAACACCTCTTAGCCACTATGCAATCACGCTCTTAACACCTGGCTGTGATACGCTAATTGGGATTTTCCAGGGTACATAATTGCCACAGATTCTTGTACAAGTCATTCTGAATTGAGAAAGCCAGTCGGATGACTAGCGAAAGAACTAAACTTCAAGTCCAGTTGATCTAATTGAATACAACAGATATGCCATGACCTGAATGAATGAGAACCTTCACAAGCATATACATAGAATAATATATCAAACCAATATGAGCATATTTGAAACTGCCTGTAATGAAGCACAGATTGATGCAGTTCGTTTTCTGTTTTATATGGTCCCCTGTTGCTTCTGATGTTAGCGTTACTCAAGTCTATGGGCTTGATACCAAATGATTATTTGGCTAGCAGGAAGGTACACAAATCAGTAGATACAAGAAGTGAGGATAGTGCACTCACCTAGCACTAGAATGTGCTATTATAATTGTGTGTGGTGCTGGTCTCTAGATGTCCTGCTACGTCCCAAGGGTATAGAAACATACAGTAGGAGCCTCACACATGTTTGAGACAAAAGAAGGGTTCTTAACTCATTTATTTCTGGGTATCTGTGTTAAAGGAATAGTTTTTTCCCCAAAGTGAACTATTCCTTTAATGTATTGATTTAAGCCCAGGAGGTTAAGGAGCTATGTCTTACCTCCCATTCTTCAATCAATAGCTCAGGATCCAGGAACAAAGATTCAAGAAACTTACCTTTTGCGCCACGCAGCAACAGTGACAGGTCCCGGCTGCATACTGGTTCTGTACAGCTATAGCACGCATGCACGATAATGCACACTATTTTTAGACAGAACAAGGAAGCAGTCAGATTTCACTGTGGCCGCGGTGGATCATGCAAAAGGTAAGTTTATTGGATCGTCGTTCCCACATCCTGAGCTATTGATTGAAGAACGGGAGGTAAGACATAGCTCCTTAAAGGGCATGTCCACCCAAAACTAAAATTTAACCCATTACTGGCCCCACTCTGTAGTGTATAAAAATCCTTACCATATCAATCCCAGCTCCAAATGGTTCTCCTGTAATGTCCCCCCAAAGTTAAAAAAACTGACCCACAGGAGCCTGGCCACCAGGGAAATTGTTTCCGCCGCTGAGCTGTCCTCTCAGAGGTTTTTGGCTTGCTCAGAGCAGCCCTTCACTCCCCCCCCCCTCTCCCGTTTTGTTCTCCCCCCCCCTAGTGTAAATTAGTGTAAATCCCCTTTCCCACATATTAGGGATAGTTCTCCCTGCCCAACTGCAATAAAATATTTGTAAGAAAGTCCCCCGATCTTTACTTACCTTCCCTCTCTCCTCCAGTGTTCTGAACTGCCGGCAGCCGCGTCTGTGATTGGCTGCCTCTCAGCCAATCACAGACGTGGCTGCTGGTCCAGCCCCCTGCTTGCAGTTTCATGCAACGATGTAACGATTGGGGGACTTTCTTGAAAATATAATATAGCGGTTGGGGCTGGCGGAACTAGCCCTACAACATATCAAAAATTATCAAAAGGGGTGGACATGCCCTTTAACCTCCCGTGCTTCAATCAATACATTAAAGGAATAGTTCACTTTGGGAGTGAACTATTCCCTTAATATATTTCAGGGGAATACAGCCACCCTTCATCAGATGGCTTTAAAATATGTTGATATATCATAGTTTGTCCTATGAATTCATTACTGTATGCCTGCTATGCTTCTGGATGTCTCATGGAAACTGAGCAATTTAGAAACCTGTACTGAGCAGGTACTGAGCCTGGGCATGCTCAGAAGAGGCAGATAGGGGATTAACATTCAGTCATTGGCTGTGATGTTAACTGTCAAATCCATAACTGACAGTTGCTAACTGGAAGAACCTGGAAGCAGGAACAGGGGAAACAGGACATTGTGCAGGATTTCACATTAGACTTACATATTTCAGATTTCAAACTATTACCGTTTAGGGTTTTGGGGGGTGATTTACCTGTATGTAAGTTTTTTTATTTTAGGGCTGGACTTGCCCTTTAAGCCTTAATCTTTTAAATACAGAAGCAGAATCTTGATAGACTGTATGCCAACAGTAACATGGTGGCATTACACAAGTGAAGAATTATCAACATTATACAAGGCAGAGCCACCAGTACACCTGGGTGGTAGTGCCCGTTCTACTCTATAGAAGCATTGCCTGCTTCATATAAAGAGTGAAATGCCAACATTACAATCTATCCAAAAAATCAGTTCCAGAATTACAGGGTCAGTATTGTCCCCAGAAAGAATTGCATCTTTTTTTATGTCAATATTAAGTCAGAACATAAATGTCATTATTACATTTGGGTAGCAAGTTTACGATCAGTAAGCAGTTTAAGTACCAATATCATTAGTATTGCATCTTGAAAAGGTATAAATATCATACACAGGAAGCAGTATCAGTGTCCCACCCACTTTGCAAGCTTGTTACAAGTTTACACAGCTGCAGAGGAGTAGGCTCTGGTTACAGCTGTCACAGCCGTGACTGATGGCCATAACACAGAAGAAGTAGCATTACACATAAAGCAGGTTATAGGAACTGTGGTGTGAAGGTACGTTTAGGAGCATCTGGGAGAAGGTTAAGGGGTAAGTATTGAGTTTTCAGATACCAGTAATTAAGGTGAGCATGCCTTTAATCCCACAAAATATCAAATCTACTAACTTTCTTGTTTTGTTGCGTAAATCCTGAATCCTGCACTTTTCTAATCCAATACATCTCTTGTAGCTTATACTAACATACTAACCCAGCAAATTCCTGATGTTTATACCTGCCCTGCTGTCATTTATGACTATGCAGTAATCACTTGTGTTGTCTTTACTTACACCACATGAAACCGTGTCAGAAGCATCTGAATCCACAGAGATTTGTCACATTTGCTGCTGAAAGCCTGCCAGTCTTGCAGTGTGATTGTGCCTCCTGTCTCTGAGCCCTGACTGAAAAAAGTGAGCATTTGAAGCAAGCAATAATAGCATCATGGCAGCCAGCAATATTCCACTACCTGAGCCGATGAGGGTAAGTGGAGATGTCTATGATAACTGGGACACTTTCGAGGCTGAGTCTGTTAAAGCACAACTTGTGTATGAAGCGGAGGGACATCTAACCTCTGTATCAGAGCCTACAGATTGGATAAGCAACATGGTAGTTATCAGAAAGCCTGGAAAGATCAGAATCTGCATTGATCCCAAGATCCTGAAAATGCCCTGAAACAGTCACACTACCTAATGCCTACACTTGATGACATTTTGCACAAACTACCAAAAGCACGTATCTTCACACTTGTGGATGCAAGATATGCGTTTTTACAGTGCAAACTAGATAAACAAAACAGCTACATGACCACCTTCTGGACTCTTTGGGGCAGAAAGAGATGGCTTAAATTTCCATTTGGAGTCTATGTGGCACCAGAGGTCTACCAGCGTAAGCAACATGAATTATTAGAGGGGCTCCATGGAATTGAGCCTATAGCTGATGACATTCTTATAGTTGGCTGTGGTAATACTGATGAACAAGCTGAGCATGATCATGACGAAAAGTTAACAGCGCTACTAAATCGTTGCAGACAGGTGATGCTGAGGGTTAGCATAAAGAAATTGCAGTTCAAGGTTCAAGAAGTCCATTTCCATGGGCATATCCTTTCTTCACAAGGCTTAAAAGCTGACCCAGATAAGATAAGCTATTGTGGAAATGCCAGCCTGCTGATGCCAAAGCAGTACAGAGCTTTATTGGCTTTGTTACATATCTAGCAAAATTCCTGCCACATTTATCTGAAGTGTGTGAGCCATTAAGACGACTTCTTGACAAAGATGCAGTTTGGTACTGGCTTCCCAAGCACGACCAGGCGGCAGAGATTAAACGCTTGGTCACCTCTGCACCAGTGCTGAAATACTATGATGTCACAAAGCCTGTTACAATACAAAGTGACTCTAGCAAAAATGGCCTAGGTTGTTGCCTTTTGCAGGAAGGTCAGCCGGTTGCATATGCGTCCAGAGCTCTTTCACCAGCTGAACAAAACTATGCCCAAATTGAGAAGCAATGCTTAAGTATTGTATTTGCCTGCCAGCTTTTCCATCATTATCTTTATGGGCAGGATTCCATTACAGCTGAAACGGATCACAAACCCCTGATAGTCATATTCAAGAAGACCCTTTTTGTGTGCTCCCAAGCATTTGCAGAGGATGATGCTTACATTACAGCATTACATCTCAAATGTTGTCTACAAGCCAGGATGTGAAATGTATATCAGCTAAGACTTGAGCAGAGCTACGTTGGATAATGTGACACCTGGAGGTGCGCATGAGCATCAAACAATTTGTCTGTTGCTTCAGGAACAAAAACTTTGTGCCATTAATCAAGCAGACTATCTTACTGTCACTGCTCAGTGTCTGCATCAATTCATACAGTACACTGATGGTGATGCAACTTTACAAGCTCTAAAGTCTGTTGTCTTGAGTGGATGGCCAGACGAAAAGGAAGCAGTTCCTGCAACTGTATGGGAATATAGGTCCTTCAGAGATGAGATCTCCGTACAAAACGGTATCTTGTACAAAAGCCCAAGGGTCATAATGCCAAAGTCACGGACAGCAGAGATGTTATTACGCATATACTCCAGCCACATCGGAGGTGAAGTATGCTACACACAAGTTTGTGATACTCTTTACTGGCCTAACATGCAAGGTGAAATCAAGGATTTTGTCAGTAATTGTCCTACTTGATGTCTGCCTCCCGTTCCTAGCAATTGTCCTACTTGCAATGAATATGCCCACTTACAACAAAAAGAAACCATGATGTCGCATGAGATACAGACACGTCCATGGCAAATCATTAGTATAGACATATTCAATTATGCAGGCAAAGAATACCTGGTATTATTTGACCATTATTTGGACTTCTTGGAAATAGACCTTCTTCCGGACTTGTCCACTAAAACCACAATTAAGCAGTGCAAGGCTCAGTTTGCACATTATGGCCAACCAGATAAAGTGATCTCTGACAATGGCCCTCAGTTTTCAAGTCTGCACTTTAAAATATTTGCCATTGAATGGGAGTTTGAGCACGTTACTTCATCTCCACGTCATCCACAGGCGAACGGAAAAGCTTAAGCAGCTGTAAAGATTGTTAAGATATTATGCAAGAAAACACAGTGATGGTAAGACTTGTGGAAAACCATTTTGCACTGGAGAAACACTCCAACCGAAGGCATGGATAGTAGCCCGGCACAAAGACTGATGTCAAGGAGGTTAAAGACCTCATTACCGGCAAAACAAATAAGCTTCTCGGACCGTGTGTTGTACAAGGTGTGGCAGAAAAGTACTTGTTTGCAAAAGGTTGCACCACGCTCTTATCTTGTGGACGATGACGGAACTCTCTATTGCCGCAATCGTGTGGATTTACGGGTTGCAGAAAGACCTACATCACAACACCCCGTTGATAGGCCAGACTCGCCTAGTACAACAGGGGCACACAAGCCCTTTGACTGTGAGGAAGGTACAGAGGTGATGCCAGAGACCAATGGTACTAACAGTACACCTAACAGCAATCAAGCCCAAAACATTCCAGTAGAAAGTGAGAAAAGCCCAGTAACTTCCAGGAGGGCAAAGGGAATTTGTTTACAAGGGCCAGTCTTCACCCGCAGTGGAAGATGTCCAAAGCCACCTATGAGACTTAACCTACAGAATGCATTATTGCTTTGTCTCATCAAAATTTACAATGTTCATTTATTAAGGGAGTAGATGTTATGTAAGTGCAACTCTATGATGCATCTCTTTGGGGTTTACTTCCTGTTTGACTGTTTCCTGTTCTGTTTGTTGTATCACAATGTTAACATGGCTTCTGTGCAGTAATCACTTGTGTTGTCTTTACTTACACCACATGAAACATGTAGGTTCCTAAGCATCCCACCCTGCACATACGTAAGCTCATAAGCAGGGGCAACAATTTTTGATAAGGAGACACAAGACTTTGCTGGCTACAAGAGTGATGCGGGCTACAAAAGATGTTTTAGATTATAACAGTAGTAGAAATGCGAGGTAGATTTATAATTTTGGGGTAAGCATACCATTTAACCATTTAGAGCTAGGCCCCATTATCCAGTGCACGAAGGTACAAATGAGTCGCAAGGTCGCTCGATTCATGCTTCTGTGTACCATTGCTGCACTTCCTTTGATGTAGCCCTATCGTAGTGCATGAGATGCGCAAAAAAATGGTTATTGCATGCAATATGAAAATGGGCCAAAGCTCAGCGCAAGTCAGCAGGCATAGTGCGGCCTTACAGATTGACTTTACATTGATGTGTGCTAGTGCGCACGCTAGTGCAACGCAAAACACAAGCGAAATATTTAAAATTGCCTAGTGGGGTCTTTATAGACTTGAAAAAACTTTTGACTGTTGAAGGGCTATGCCGCACTATTTAAATTTCTCATGCTCTTGCAATCGTGCTTGAACCGATGCACTCCATTTTAGGAGTGATTACGCAAAATCACACAGATCGCAGCACAAATTGACAGTAACGCGTTCTAAACGTGTGTGCTTTTCACACACGTTCCCTTCCGTTATTGTTGTGGCCTCAGCCTAAATGTTCTACTACATTTTTCTTAAAGGGCAACTGTGGTCTCAAATTCTTCCAAACTATTAAGAATTGTATAAAAAGCCTTCCATCACACCTCTAAAATAAACACCTCAATCACATCTCTAGATAAAATTTGTGAGAAGCTATTGCTGGAAAAGTTCAGCAATATTTCCTGCTTGAACACTTCCTGTTTTCAGCCATGTGACCAGTCTCAGCCTGTATTAATAGGCTCCCCTTCTCATTTTTTTCCCTAGGTACTACCTGATTTCCCCAGCATTAAGTCTTCACGGAGCATGCTTTTCCCCCGGGGCGGATGGGCGGGGCAGAGGTCAGGTGAGGTCACTCAACTTTCTGGAAGCAGGAAGTTTGAACATTCACCCCAAAGTAATGTCTCACAGGCTCCAGCCAGAGATGTGATTGTTGGTTCATTTTAAAAGAAATACTACAGGCTTTCATTTAACTTGTTTTGAGACCACAGTTGCCCTTTAAATTACCTCTCTTGTCTGCACAAAATCCTAGCTTTTCTGAAAGGGTGCTGCATTCACTCTACATGTTTGTTATGAGCTGGAGTATGCATGTGAGTGGTTTCTGGCAAGAGTGGACCATTAGGGTTTATTCAAAAAGCCAAACAGTTCGGCGGATGGGTTATTACTTTGGGGTGGACATTCCATTTAATAAAGATTATTTGATTTGTTGATGAGTAAACAGTGGCATAACTAGGAATCACTGGGCCCCCCAGCAAAACTATAATGGGGCCCCTATACGAGCTTCACCAACAGTGGTTTTCTGGGAGGAGGCTTTATCTGTCATAGAAAAAATAAGAAGGTGGGGCCCCCTTGGCTCCCAGGCCCCCCTGCTCCCCATGTAGTTATGCCCCTGTGAGGAAACACTTCGAAAATAGTGTTCGTATCACCTCTAGAATGCAGTGTCAGAATTACACTGTCGCTAACAAAGCAGTTTTAAAACTACACCTAATTTCCCCCTAAATATGATAATGAAATTTGACTCAGTCAAATGTTGTTTTCATCATCACTAAAAATGTGATTATTATACAATCCTTTGCATCATACGATGGTATTAGGTGGATGGCCTGTTTTAGAAAAAGTTGCAGAATTACCCTAGGCAAGCAACATTAGTCTTGCATAGCCAAGAGATTATTATTATTACAATGACAAAGCTGTTTTTTCATCACATCTGGGAAAGTTTTATGGTTACAGCTGGGAAAATGTGTCAGTATGACACCTGACAAACAGTATCAGAATCACACTAGCAAACACTGTTACAATAACACCTGGGAAGCAATCATTATCACACTAGGAAAGCAAACTGACTGATGTGTGCATATATATATGTGAATGCAAAATTAGATTTGGAGCACTTTATACTGCAACACCTTTATTTTAGAAAATTTCTGTGTGTGCACTATCGTAACCCGTGTGCACAGACATAGCAAGTGTGTTGGCCCACTCAAGTGCAAAGCCTAAAAGGGAACAGTAGTTGTAGTAGTATTACTCCTGGGAAGCAGTGTTAAGTCACCTCAGAGTTCCATGCTCTGTATAAAAGCACTCTGCCTGCAGCCTTGTGCTTTAATAAAGTCACAGAACTCCTCTGAGACTTCAAATATTCTTATAAATTAAAGTAGGGGGTACATTATTCACTATCGGTATACATACATTAGGGAAGCAGCATATTTTTTAGTCAAGGGAAGTAGTTACAGTAGTTTTACATATGGCAAACAGCATAACACTGGCAAGAATAACAATCATATGAGGGAAGCATTGTTACAATCACTCCTAGAAAGCAGTTTTACAATCCTAACTGGGAAGATGAATCAGTCACACATAGAAATGGGTGTCAGTATGACAGGAGTGTAACCCTGGATACCAGTGTTATTTCTAAGCTAGACTGGAGTGTAACCCTGGATACCAGTGTTATTTCTACACTAGACTGGAGTGTACCCCTGGATACCAGTGTTATTTCTACACTAGACTGGAGTGTACCCCTGGATACCAGTGTTATTTCTACACTAGACGGGGTTTGAACCCTGGGTACCGGTGTTAGTTCTACACTAGACTGGTGTGTAACCTGGGTACCGGTGTTAGTTTCTACACTAGACTGGTGTGTAACCCTGGGTACCCGGTGTTATTCTACACTAGACTGGTGTGTAACCCGGGTCAGGTGTTATTTCTACACTAGACTGGGTGTAACCGCTGGGTACCGGTGTTATTTCTACACTAGACTGGTGTGTAACCCTGGGTACCGGTGTTATTTCTACACTAGACTGGTGTGAACCCTGGGTACGGTGTTATTTCTACACTAGACTGGTGTGTAACCCTGGGTACCGCGTGTTATTTCTACACTGAGACTGGTGTGTAACCCTGGGTACCGGTGTTATTTCTACACGACTGGTGGTAACCCTGGGTACCGGTGTGTATTTCTACATGACTGGGGTGTAACTGGGTACCGGTGTTTTTCACACTAGACTGGTGTGTAACCCTGTGGTACCGGTGGTTATTTCTACACTAGACTGGTGGGTAACCCTGGGTACCGGTTTTATTTCTACAGTAGACAGGTGTATTCTACACTAGACTGGTGTGTAACCCTGGGTACTAGTGTTATTTCTACACTAGACTGGTGTGTTACCCTGGGTACTAGTGTTATTTCTACACTAGACTGGTGTGTAACCCTGGGTACTAGTGTTATTTCTACACTAGACTGGTGTGTAACCCTGGGTACCGGTGTTATTCTACAACTAGACTGGTGTTAACCCTTGGTACCGGTGTTTATTCTACACTAGACTGGTGTGAACCTGGAGTACCGGTGTTATTTCTACACAAGATGGTGTGTAACCCTGGGTACCGGTGTTATTCTACACTAGACTGTGTGTGTAACCCGGGTACCGGTGTTTTCTACACTAGACTGGTGTGTAACCCTGGGTACCAGTGTTTTTCTACAACTAGACTGGTGTGTAACCCTGGGTACGTGTTATTCTACACTAGACTGGTGTGTAACCCTGGGTACCCGGTGTTATTTCTACACTAGGCTGGTGTGTAAACTGGGTACCGGTGTTATTTCTACACTTAGACTGGTGTGTAACCCTGGGTAACGTGTTATTTCACACTAGACTGGTGTGTAACCCTGGGTACCGGTGTGTTATTCTACACTAGACTGTGTGTGTAACCATGGGTACCGGTGTTATTTCTACACTAGGTGGTGTGTAACCCTGGGTACCGGTGTTATTTCTACACTAGGGCTGGTGTGAACCCTGGGTACCGGTGGTATTTCACACTAGACGTGTGTAACCCTGGGTACCTGTGTTATTTCTACACTAGACTGTGTGTGTAACCCTGGGTACCGGTGTTATTTCTACACTAGACTGGTGTGTAACCCTGGGTGCCGGTGTTATTTCTACACTAGACTGGTGTGTAACCCTGGGTACCGGTGTTATTTCTACAGTAGACAGGTGTTATTTCTACACTAGACTGGTGTGTAACCCTGGGTACTAGTGTTTTTTACACTAGACTGGTGTGGTAACCCTGGGTAACGGTGTTATTTCTACACAGGCTGGTGTGTAACCCTGGGTAATGGTGTGTAACCCTGGGTACCGGTGTTATTCTACACTAGACTGGTGTGTAACCCTGGGTACTAGTGTTATTTCTACACTAGACTGGTGTGTAACCCTGGTTGCGGTGGTATCTACATAGACGTGGTGTGTAACCTGGGACCGGTGTTATTTCTACAGTAGCAGTGTTATTTCTACACTAGACTGGTGTGTAACCCTGGGTACTAGTGTTATTTCTACACTAGACTGGTGTGTTACCCTGGGTACCGGTGTTATTCTACACTAGACTGTGTGTGTGTAACCCTGGGTACCGGTGTTATTTCTACACTAGATGGTGTGTAACCTGGGGTACCGGTGTTATTCTACACTAGACGGTGTGTAACCTGGGTACCGGTGTTATTTCTACACTAGACTGGTGTGTAACCCTGGGTACCGGTGTTATTTCTACACTAGACTGGTTGTGAACCCTGGGTACCGGTGTTTTTCTACAATAGAATGGTGTGTAACCCTGGGTACCGGTGTTATTTCTACACTAGACTGGTGTGTAACCCTGGGTACCGGTGTTATTTCTACACTAGACTGGTGTGTAACCCTGGGTACCGGTGTGTTATACACATAGACTGGTGTGTAATCCGGGTAACGGTGTGTTTTTTTACACTAGACTGGTGTGTAACCCTGGGTACCGGTGTTATTTCTACACTAGACTGGTGTGTAACCCTGGGTACCGGTGTTATTCCTACACTAGACTGGTGTGTAATCCTGGGTACCGGTGTTATTTTTACACTAGACTGGTGTGTAACCCTGGGTACCGGTGTTATTTCTACACTAGACTGGTGGGTAACCCTGGGTACCGGTGTTATTTCTACACTAGACTGGTGTGTAACCCTGGGTACCGGTGTTATTTCTACACTAGACTGGTGTGTAACCCTGGGTAACGGGTTATTTCTACACTAGATGGTGTGTAACCTGGGTACCTGTGTTATTTTTACACGGACTGTGGTGTAACCCTGGGTACCGGTGTATTTCTACACTGGACTGGTGTGTAACCCTGGGTACCGGTGTTATTTCTACACTAGACTGGGTGTGAACCCTGGGTACCGGAGTGTTATTTCTACACTAGGCTGGTGTGTAACCCTGGGTATAGTGTTATTTCTACACTAGACGGTGTGTAACCCTGGGTACCGGTGTTATTTCTACACTAGACTGGTGTGTAACCCTGGGTACTAGTGTTATTTCTACACTAGACTGGTGTGTAACCCTGGGTACCGGTGTTATTTCTACACTAGACTGGTGTGTAACCCTGGGTACCGGTGTTATTTCTACACTAGACTGGTGTGTGTAACCTGGGTCCGGTGTTTTCTACACAGACTGGTGTGTAACCCTGGGGTACCGGTGTTATTTCTACACTAGACTGGTGTGAACCTGGGTACCGGTGTTATTTCTACACTAGACTGGTGTTAACCCTGGGTACCGGTGTTATTTCTACACTAGACTGGGTTGTAACCTGGGTTACGGTGTTATTTCTACACTAGACTGGTGTGTAACCCTGGGTACCGGTGTTATTTTACACTAGACTGGTGTGTAAACTGGGTAACGGTGTTATTCTACACTAGACTGGTGTGTAATCCTGGGTACCGGTGTTATTTTTACACTAGACTGGTGTGTAACCCTGGGTACCGGTGTTATTCTACACTAGACTGGTGTGTAACCCTGGGTACCGGTTTGATTCTACACTTGACTGGTGTGTAATCCTGGGTACCGGTGTTATTTTTACACTAGACTGTGTGTGTAACCTGGGTACCGGTGTTATTTTCTACACTAGACTGGTGTGTAACCCTGGGTACCGGTGTTTATTTCTACACTAGACTGGTGTGTAACCCTGGGTACCGGTGTTATTTCTACACTAGACTGGTGTGTAAACCTGGGTACCGGTGTATTTTACACTAGACTGGTGTGTAACTGGGGTACCGGTGTTATTTTTACACTAGACTGGTGTGTAACCCTGGGTACCGGTGTTATTTCTACACTAGACTGGTGTGTAACCCTGGGTAACGGTGTTATTTCTACACTAGACTGGTGTGTAACCCTGGGTACCGGTGTTATTTTACACTAGACTGGTGTGTTAACCCTGGGTACCGGTGTTATTTCTACACTAGACTGGTTGTGTAACCCTGTGGTACGGTGTTATTCTACACTAGACTGGTGTGTAACCTGGGTACGGTGTTATTTAATAGACAGGTGTTATTTCTAACTAGACTGGTGTGTAACCCTGGGTACTATGTTATTCTACACTAGACTGGTGTGTTACCCTGGGTACTGTGTTATTCTACACTAGACTGGTGTGTAACTGGGTACTAGTGTTTATTTCTACACTAGACTGGTGTGTAACCGGGTACTGGGTGTAACCCTGGGTACCGGTGTTATTCTACACTAGACTGGTGTGTAACCCTGGGTACCGGTGTTTTCTACACTAGACTGGGGTGTTGAACCCGGGTACCGGTGTTATTCCTACACTAGACTGGTGTGTAACCCTGGGTACCGGTGTTATTTCTACACTAGACGGTGTGTAACCCTGGGTACCGGTGTTATTTCTCCACTACTGGTGTGTAACCTGGGTACCGGTGTTATTTCTACACTAGACTGGTGGTGTAACCCTGGGTGCCGGTGTTATTTCTACACTAGACTGGTGTGTAACCCTGGGTACCGGTGTTATTTCTACACTAGACTGGTGTGTAACCCTGGGTACCGGTGTTATTTCTACACTAGACTGGTGTGTAACCCTGGGTACCGGTGTTATTCCTACACTAGACTGGTGTGTAACCCTGGGTACCGGTGTTATTCCTACACTAGATTGCACCTGGGAAGCAGCAAGTGTCACCCCAGGGAAAGTGCTAGGGACAAAGTGACAATGTGCACCGTGGGAGGAACTAGGAGAATCACATGTTGGCTGGATCGCACCTGGAAAGCTGGGGCAGGTATTCCAGCTGGGATACATGACGTTAATGATTATTAGCCCTGGGCTGCTGGGACATTATCTCACTATTACAGTGGTAACATCCCAGCAGCCTCTGATCTCCATTCCCAGTCATTGTCCTCTGCCTTTCTTACCCTCCTCAGGCTTCTCCTACGCAGCCTCCCATGGTTATCTCCCCGGCCTCCTGGGTAAGATCTGAAGCTCCCACTCTCCGAGTCCGCTGAATCGGAGCCGATGGTGGAAGACTGCAGCCGAGCCAGGGACCCCCTCTCATCCTGTTTCTTTCCCCGGGATGCCGGCGGTGAGGGGGCATGGAAGGATCTCCCAGATCTCTGGTCACACTCCGGACATGTTTCGGAGGTAATGGCTCCCACACAGAACTCGCTTCGCTTTCTGTCGCTCTCCTTGCGTCACCCTGAGCCCGTAGCCGAGCGGATTTCCCTCTTCCTGGGTTTCTTTCTGTCGGTTTACAAGATCCTTCAGCTGCTCAGTCTCTGCCCGCTGTCAGAATAAGAGCCTCTCCTCCCCAACTGCTTCCTGCTCGCCCTCCCTCCCTTCTCCTGAGCAAAGTCCTTCCCTGCTTCACCGCACACCTGGGAGGAAGCGAAGCAGGAACAGCCGGGCACAGTCACAACAGCAGCCAGGGACTGACAGGGCGATTCGCCTGCGAGAGGAAGAGAGGAATCCTGGGTCATGGTGAGGACGGAGAGAGAGGAGGGAGAAAATAGGTAGACGGGGATGAATTGCTGAGCCCAGTGAATGAGCTG
The DNA here is from genome assembly GCA_019447015.1 of Hymenochirus boettgeri. Classification (NCBI taxonomy): domain Eukaryota; kingdom Metazoa; phylum Chordata; class Amphibia; order Anura; family Pipidae; genus Hymenochirus; species Hymenochirus boettgeri. Next base: position 145,814,997 of record CM033475.1, on the reverse strand, counting down.
CACATTAGTTATGGGAGGGAACCAGATAGGGATTAGGGCGAACCAGAAGGGGAACTAGAGTGATGCACTTTATGGCATAGAGGGAGAATGGAAGAGGAGGGGCATATAGGGAAGGATGGCCCGGGGTTGCAGAAGGGTCGGGAGGATAAAAGAGAAAAGATGTCAGTGCAGTGGTGGAGGAAGTGGCAGATTGGCAGCTACACGGAGAAGATTGAACATGAATGACAGAGAAGGTAGGTACAATGGTCAGAGGTAGGTACAATGAGGAGAGGTAGGTACAATGATGAGAGGTAGGTACTATGAGGGGTAAGTACTATGAGAGGTAGGTACTATAAGTGGTAGGTTTAATGATGAGTGGTAGGTACAATGATGAGAGGTAGGTTTAATGATGAGGTAGGTACAATGATGTTAGTTAAGTACTATGATGAGAGGTAGGTACTATGAGAGGTAGGTTTAATGATGAGGTAGGTACAGTGATGTTAGGTAAGTACTAAGATGAGAGGTAGGTACTATGAGAAATAGGTACAATGATAAGAGGTAGGTGCTATGATGAGATGTAGGTACTATGAGAAGTAGGTACAATGATGAGAGGCAGGTACTATGAGAGGTAGGTACAATGATGTTAGGTTAGTACTATGATGAGAGGTAGACACTATGATGAGAGGTAGATACTATGAGAGATAGGTACAATGATGAGAGGTAGGTGCTATGATGAGAGGTAGGTACAACGATGAGAGGTAGGTACAATGATGTTAGGTAAGTACTATGATGAGAGGTAGGTAATATGAGTGGTAAGTACTATTATGAGAGGTAGGTACTATGAGAGGTAGGTATAGGGTTGCCACCTTTGCCTTTAAGACCCGAGCACATATGAAATCTACATGACAAACGGCTGGTTAGCATTCTGTTAGAATTGTCATGCAGACTGCGTTGATTACAGCATGTATTTAATACAATAGAACTTAGCACTGCAGCATGAACACAAGGACAGAGGGGGAAATGTAGGGGGGAGAGTCTAGAGAGAGCTGAACAGAAAACTAGAGAAAAGGGGCAAAAAATTAATCACATTGAGGTAAGGCTAGGGACTTTGGGCCAACCGAAAGATATTTCAGTCATTTGGTGTTTTTTCATCCACTGCTGTTTTTTCGTCCAACTCAGACTTGTCGTTAAATCACTGGTGATCATGCAGTCTCCTTTGGACCGCACAATTGGTAAAGGCAAGTCGCCGCGCCTGACCAGTCTGTCTGTGTGTACCTAGCCTAAAGGGAGACTTTACATATTTACTAACAGTCCCATAATCTGCAATCCCGGCTTTAAACTTCCATTCTGCTCCTCTTGCAATGAACTAATTTTTATTATACTGACCTGACTGGACTAATTAAAAAACGTGTCTAGGCCACTCTGCAGTATTTCAAGTGTTAAAAAGCACACACTACTGTTGGCCGCACTAGTTGTCCTATGGGTTTGCTCTGCAATCCGCTAATCAGAGCGCATGCGATCTGCATTTTTTGCATAATCACATGCACTCCAATTGTGCAATTGCAGCACATGGTAATGCGCACAAGTGCAGCTTACTGCCCACAAATTGAATCTGTCTGTATTAGTACATTTTAGCACCTGTTTGTTACCTATTTTATTATATTGATATAAATCATGTACAGTAGTCTACTTACTTGTTTTTCATAAATAACAATGCATCTCTATTCTTCTGGAATTGTACTTCTCCATTTTATGCACATTATTTGTACTTTACTGTAGTGTAAATGCAAGGTGTTGTTACTACTTAAAGGGACTGTCCACCCCTCTTTTGAAAAATTAATATGTGGTAGATTAGCCCCCAAAACCTAGACATCGTTTAAGTCTCAAGCTGTAATTCAGCTCCCACACAGAGATATTATACTTACATGCTCCTCCTCGCTCCTCCGCCGCGGCTCTGCACTTCCGGGTAAGGCAGTCAGTGTCGGCCGTGACTGTGATGTCACGGCCAATCACTGACTGCCATTCCCGGAGAGCGTCTCCACTGCGGCTGCTCGGGAACAGAAAAAGAACAGAGCAGCCACAGTGGAGACTGGGAGAAGAACCCGGAAGCGGCGGTGGAGCGAGGAGGATGTAAGTATAATATCTCTGTGTGGGAGCCGAATTACAGCTTGAGACTTAAACGATGTCTAGGTTTTGGGGGCTAATCTACCACATATTAATTTTTCAAAAGAGGGGTGGACAGTCCCTTTAAATAGATATACTGAGCATAATCTCTTATCTTTCAAATAAGATTTATGCTAGCCTCTGTTTTTTTGTAAATTTTATATCGTCATAGCAATGCAACTTGGAATGTATTTTGTGCATTTGGTGAATAAATAAACAAAATTCATTAAACCACACTATCAGCGTTATTCAATAAATGTTCTTATCGTTTAAAATGGTGCTAATTTTGCCCCAACCAATCAGAACTTATTTAACATTTGAAAGCTAACATCTGATTGGTTGGGGCAAAACTAGCACCATTTTAAACGATAAGAACTTTTATTAAAGGGCATGTCCACCCCAAAATTTAACTTTTGATATGTGGTAGGGCATGCTCCCCCAGCCCCAACCGCATTAATATAATTGTTAGAAAGTCCCCCGATTCTTACTTACCTGCCCTCTCTCCTCCGCTGCAGTGTTCAGGCCCTCTGCTTGCATGGAATTGAAAGCAGGGGGCGGGACCGGCAGCTGCGTCCGTGATTGGCTGAGAGGCAGGGAGGGCTGCACTGAGCATGCCTCAACCTTGATGAGGTTGAGGAAGTCTCAGGCACAGCATGAGTCACACACTGCTCCTACACAGCAGTTTCCTGGACTTTGGAGGGGCACAGCAGGGGAACTATTTTGAGCAGGAATGTAAGGTAAGGATTGTTTTAAACTACTTGATGTGGCCAGTAAGGAGTTAAATTTTAGTTTTGGGGGTGGACATGCCCTTTAAATCTCCCTGACTGTGTGTTAATTTTATTTCAAAGTAATGGTCCTAGATACACTAGCGATTTGATTCTTAGAAATGTTTTTGTGGGTAAATAAAAGTGAATTTGTTCTAGATCAGTGTTTTTTATCTTCACGGAATATTTGAGAAATGTTAAAACAGAGTTTCCAAAACATTTTTTAAATGCGTAACATAATAAATCCAAACATTAGGTAAAACAAGACAGACTTGGTAGGTTTCACTGAAGTCAATGTGGGCAAAATTGTAAACCTGTTAAGAGAATTATTTCAATAACCATAGGCATTTACAGCCTTTGGGACAACTAATAAAACGGTGGTTTGGACGTTAAGTATATGTTTGTTTATTTCAATTAAAGGGCTGCCCACCCCCAACTGCTGTAATATGCTCAGATCATTACTTACACAGCCTTCTCTCCCGTGACACCTCCGATCCGGAAATTGCAAGCAGGGGCCAGACCGGCAGCCGCGTCTGTAATTGGCTAAGACGCGGCTGATTGTGTAAGTAACGATCTAAGCATTTTTTTGAAGAAATATTATGGTGGTTGGGGGTGGGCAGCTGTTACCTACCTTATGTGAAGAGGGATTCACAATAGGTACCACGGCTGAAGAGGATGGATCCGGATGGTGGGAGTGAGGGGGGGGAGGGCTCCCCTGCGCATGCCTCAGACCTTGTTGAAGTTGAGGAAGAAACAGGATGACTCACTGACAGCTTCTACTCTTCAGTTTACTGGAACTTGAAAAGGCATAGCAGGAGCAGAGATGTACAGTAAGCTAAGGCTTTTTTAAAACTACACAGTGGGGCCAGTATGGGGGTTACATTTTAGTTTTCGGGGGGTAGACATGCCCTTTATTAATTCTATGTATAATTTTATTTATAAAGCGCCACTTGGGTATGCAGCGCTATATATTAGAGTATACAAACAAGAGGATAAGTGCAAGCAATTATACAGGTAAATAAAAATTAAATACAATTTCATAAATAGGTTTTTATATATATATATATATATATATATATATATAGTTCGCAGCATGCACAATGAGATACCTGGCCAGAAGAGCTTACAATCTAAGTGGGTAGGATACAGTTTTGAGTGGGGGGATGGGTACAAAGAGCTTAAAGGACAACAATATAAAAAAAACCAACATCACTCCCATTACATGTCCACACTTCCAGCAGCTGAAATCACTTACTCACATTTACAATTGTGCTGCTCTCTCTTAGATATCGCACAGCAAAGATGAGTGCTAAAAGCCCACCTCCTAGACGGCCCAGGGCCATGATTAACATAACACTTGCCATTCGCTGGTGGGAATGTCTGTTACAACCTCTCTCCTCCTCTGCCAGTTAAACAAACTTGAACTGTTCGGTTGCTAGGATACAGCCTACATAATTAAGCTGATCAAGGGTGACAGAATTGTTACACCCCCTTCACAGCATGGATAATTGAAAGCTAATCGGAGGCAGAGAGAAGCTTGAAATCATTAAAAAAATGTATGGGAAGGGCTGCATACCTTTAGCCTTTATAAAGTAATTAAAAAAAATGCATTGAGGCAATACAGTTATCCTTTAAGTTGGTTAACATTCACTTGTTGTGCTGGTGCTCAGAAAGGTAGGGTAACAGTCTAGATTTGAAAGTATTAATGAATATCACCCGGTGGGGGTTTGTGGAGAAGATTTCCTTGTGAGGGACGGAGGGCATGGCCAAGAGTATATGGAGCCAATAGAAGGAAATAATTATTCAATATACAATTCAGTCTTGCCAATATGCTAAAAGAACAAAGCATCACCCCTGTGACAATTAGCTGTTGCCAAAGGCAATAAAAGTATATCAGTGCAGGAGGTAAAATATTGACAATTATATTTGGTGGTGTTCCTAAAGGGAATAGAAGAAATTAGCTCCACGCATTGTTAGGGCAATGAAACCCCCCCCAATTGTTTAGTGCTTTTACTGGGCTATATATTACTTTGAAGTATGTACCTAAGCACACTACCGCAATTGCGATCTGATTGGGCATTAAAAAGCACACAATAGTGTTGGCCAATTGGTCCGCAGTGTAGCGCTGTGATCTGCTTTTCTGAGTGCTCGTAATCTTTTTTGCGCAATCGCATGCACTCCGGTATCGCAACATTAGGGAATCGTGCTGCAACAAGATTGCAGCGGAAACATGCACGCAATCATGCCTTGTGGAGTGACCTCAACTACAATGTGCGTGATTGTGCTGATGTGTGCAATTTTGGCGATTTGGCATTCTCGGAACACAGGCGAATCGCACCAAAAATGGTGATCGCATGCACTCCGTTAAGCAGGTCGCAGTGCAGCATACAACAACAGACATGAAGTGGCCAGCCCCATATCCCAACACTATTGTGTGCTATTAAAAGTGCAATCGGACCGTGCTTAAAAACACAGTAGTGTGGCCATTTTATGTAAAAATAAAAAATCACACAAATAAGCGCACACAATGTCCATTGATTCTTTGTAGCGTAATTTTTTCTAGAAATGCATATGAGGTTTAAAACGAGTCAGAGACATTTTAGGTCTCTTGAAGCCAGATTCTCATTTAGTAAAGTCACAATCAACTACTTTCAATTCTTTAGGGGGCCCATCTATCCCCTCATCTATTGGCCCTTGCAATAGAGCTCTGGCTATCAAAATCTGCTCTAGTGAAAACATCCAATGGATTATGCTTGTGAAGGTTCTCATTCATCCAGGTCATGGTATATCTGTTGTATTCAATTAGATCAACTGGACTTGAAATGTAGTTCTTGAAGACGTTTCGCTAGTCATCCGACTGGCTTTCTCAATTCAGAAAAGTTTTCTGAATTGAGAAAGCCAGTCGGATGACTAGCGAAACGTCTTCAAGAACTACATTTCAAGTCCAGTTGATCTAATTGAATACAACAGATATATCCAATGGATTAGATTAGGCCCCTATACTGAAACATTAGGTCTTAATGCTGACAATATTGTTCTTTTTTTAGATGCCTCTTAAGACTTTCCGGAAGTGACTATTCAAACCACCACTATTACTCACATGGTACTTTTATTCCATATTCATTTAAATTCCAGCGCTTCATGATCACAGATACTGGAAGAATCTGCCCCTTAAAAGACAATTTAAGAAATGAAAACATTATTTATAGCAGCTGCAAAGAATTCAACAATGTTTTTTTTAGTCTAAATATAAGCGTTTAGATTGACTCTACATTTATTCGTCAGTTTGATCTAATATCATGCTTTGACAGTATGACCGTATTTCCAGTGTTCCTGTGGCATCGCCAACTGTGGACTATTTTGATCAAAAGTCGGTGGCAAAAATTCTCCCTCCTAGTGGTCCCAGGAATGTCAGAAGTACATCTAATGTGTATGTTCAGCAATTTTCTAAACATGAGCACATTATGTGAACAGCATCCATTGCATCAAAGTATGTAGAAAGCCACCAAAGTGTTCAATAAAATGCATCTAAGCAAATGTCAAAGTGAGACATCTCATAGAAGTTTCGTTACATAGACCGTTTGCATTACCACTGTGTTGATTTCTTTGGCACTTCCTCCATAGGCCATTTTATCAACTTAACCACAATAACCTTCTGGAAACACTACTGCACGGTAGTGTTTAACAGATAGAATTTTTTGTGCATTAACTCCACCTAGTGGTATGTACAGTAAATCTCTGTGGGGCCTACTAAGAAACCAAATACTGCCATTGCTCTGGGTAAACTCCCACACGCAATTCAATATTGCATTTAAGTCTATGAGTAAATCCGAAAAGGATTCGCTCATAGCGTGATTTTTTGGGCATGTTAAAATCAAACTTTAAAAGTAATGCAATATTACAACACAAGCACCAGTTGCACAGGTGTCTTTAGGGAAACCCGCACTTCCGGTACTAAGATGGAGTAAATGTTTTGCTAACTGATATTGAATCGTTTAGTGCGACTTTAACTCCATAAAAATGCCCAGCGCCTCTGGGTAAATGAGCCTGTAAGTATTTAATGCAGTATTTCTCACAGCCCTATCACTAGAAAGTCATTCTTTAAAATTCTCTATTTCATCCCATTTTTCAAGCCTACTCCCTAGGTTTTGCCATAAGCACCGAGGGCCATATTTATAAACGATTGGGATCGGTATCGTGAATTTACGATCGTTAAACCGATTGGAGATTAACGATCGGTTTAATGATCGTAAATTTACGATACCAATCGTAAATTTACGTTACCAATCGTAAATCTACGTTACCAATCGTAAATCTACAATAACGAAATCGTAGATTCACAATCCCCATAAAATACCATTGCGGTAGTTTACTACCACATGGTATTCTGCAATCGGACGTTCGTTAATTAACAAACGTTCGGTCGTAAATTTACGATTGCAATCGTACATTTACGACCGCAATCGTATATTAACTAACCCACAGTATCGCTAAAAAGCGACTATAAATATGCCCAAGAAGCTTTAATTTACATTCAGAAACATAATTAGGAATAAGAACTACAAATAGTCTTCTGTGATGGTGACTCCCTGCAAGTTGTTTTCTACATAGTAATTGAGGTTGAATAAAGACATATGTCCATCAAGTCCAGCCTATTTACTTTTTTTTTTTGCTACCTAACTGTTGATCCAGTTGATCTAGATCTTCTGATGATTGGAGGACACTTTGCAATGTATTAGACAGGCATGTGCTGGTTGCTGATTGTTTGCATTAATTCTGACTCAGCCTTAATGCATAAGCAAAGAACTTTTTATATGCCCCACTCGTTCGATTTGTCAGTGATCTGGCAACTCCATCCAAGAAAACTCCTCTTTGTAATTAGTTACTTTGATCTCATGGCTTTTGATTGCTAACAGGGTGTGCAAGATCTGGGTTTCTCAAAGGATGTGCCGGTTACAGGGTTGCCAGATATCCCCCATGCCGAGTTGTAGGGGTTTTGCTGGGGGTGGAGCAGGAGGCATAGGGCAGTGACTGGGCAGAGCATAGGTAGGAGGCAGGGTTAGGGGCGTTCCAGAGCAGGGAGTGCGCAGTCCAGGGGCAGGTCTACCAGGGGCAGTATTTGGATGGGATTTCAGCCCTGATTGTGGGACAATGTCTCAGCAGTCAGGACAATCCCGCCCCATATAGAGATGTCTGGCAACCCTGGCTAGAGCACAATGGTGTGCCTCAAAATTTTGTTAGTGAAAATATTTTCCCAGTATAACCATTTTTGTACTAAAAATATATATTAAAGGGCATGTCCACCCCCAAAACTATAATCCCCCCAACTACTGGCCCCACCATGTAGTGTAGTTTAATCCTTACCTCACATCCCAACTCCATCTGGTTCTCCTGTAGTCCCCCCCCAAAGTTCCAAAAACTGCCCACCAGGAGGCTAGCAGGTCCATATAGGACACTGCCTGCTAGCTGGCCTCAGGTTAGATTTTGCCATGCGTACTGCAGCCCTTCTGCCCCCTCCCTCCCCCTCCCTTCCCCTCACGTCTAAGATCCCTCCCCCTAGCTCATATCCCCCTTAATATTGTGCTCCCCCAGCCCCAACCGCATGTTTTTTTTAAAAAAGCTCCCCAAACTCTTACTTACCTCTCCGCTTTCCTCCGCTGCATTGAATGACCGGCAGCCGCGTCCGTGATTGGCTGCCGCTCAGCCAATCACAGACGCGACTGCCGGTCCCGCCTCTCTGCTTGCATTCTCGCAAGCAGAGGGCCGGCAGTGCGGCGGAGGATCGAGGGGAGGTAAGTAAGAGTTTGGGGGGCTTTTTAAAAAAAAAAACATGCGGTTGGGGCTGGGGGATATGGGGGAGCATAATATTAAAAGTGTAATTTAGGGGTGGACATAGCCTTTAAAACAAAATGTCAACAGTCAATGATTTGAATACAATAAACACCCATAAAGTATAGGTAATTACAACCCTAAGATCACAGATGTGTCTCGCAAACAAAATTGCAAGTGTCACAGGAGGACACTTTTGTACACCTGCAGGGTTTATTCACCTAGGGATAAAAACTAGGAATACAAGTCTTGTGACTGGAGTCTAGAACCAGCTTGGGAATAAAAAATTTCTGAGTATTTATAAATACTATACATTTTAGATTTCCTACTACTGTGACTCACTTGCTCATCTTAATCTTTGCGTTATCATGTCTTTTTTTGTGCTGTTCTCTTGTTTTTTTACATTTCACAACTCCCTGTGTGTCTATCACTCTGTAATTATGTTAATTTGAATATTATTTATGTCAGTGTTTCTATCTAATTCAGTGGATTATTATCTCTCTAATTACAAATTTCTTGCTTTAATTACTCAACAAACTCTGCTGTTTGGAGTAAAACACTAGATTGAACATATTTCTCAGGGTGATTATAACTAACTTCAATTTCATTTTTATTCCTGGGATGAAAATAAGTGTAAAGGTTCGTACACACATGCGTCACGGGTGTCAACCCGCGACGCACGGTGTGTGCAAACGGCCGTTTCGGCCAATAAGCAGCCCATATATGGGCACTTTATCGGCCGAAATGGGTGCTCATTCGGAGATCTGCCCGGCGGATCGGGCAACGATCCCTGAATGAACAGCCGTTTAAGTGCCCATACACGGGCCGATTATCACCCGATCACACAAACACACAATCATTATAAATTTACTTATGAGTCAGCAGTACCCTCTATATCTGTGTATATGACTCATAGCTACTAAGCTTCAAAATAAAAATGATACTTAATTGGCATCATCACACTAATAGCAATGTGTACAGATCCAACACATAAGTTACAAAGCCCACGGTCAAGTGGGTGAAACGCTCGTTGGCCATTGTAGGAGCTGGAGTCGGAACTGGAGAGGTATTGGGTCTTGAAAGAGTTGGGCAGCTGTTACTTATCTTACCTGAAACGGATTTCACGCTAGGTGCCACGGCCACAGAGGATGGATCAGGATGGGGGGGGCTCCCCTGCGCATGCCTCGGACCGTGATGAGGTTGAGACAGGCACTGGATGAGTCACTGACAGCTTCTACACGGCAGTTTCCTGGACTTAGAAAAGGCATAGCAGTAGAACCATTTGGAGCATAAATGTAAGGTAAGGATTTTTTTAAACTACAGAATGTGGCCAGTATGGGGTTAAATTTCAGTTTTGGGGCTGGACTTTCCCTTTAAATAAGATCTGATTCGTTGGGGAAAAATTAGCACCATTTTTAACGATAAGAACTTTTATTGAATCTCCCTAATTATCTTTTACTAGAAACAGAACATAGAAACTCTGTGCATAGAGACAGTGACTACTGGGGTCAAGGGACGTGGATCTTTGAAGCCTACATGAACTGTGAGTTGTACTGGCAACAAACAACATGGAATCCTTCATAGTTACAGGATCTATTACTTACATTTACTAAATGCAACTTACTAGAGAAGATTCTTGAAATTATAGATGGACTTAAAACCAAACCCGAACCAGTGTTCAATCCGAACTTTCTTAGTTCACACTAACTTACTAGAGAAAAATCTTACAATTATAGATGGACTTAAAACCAAACCCCAACCCGAGTTCGATCCGAACTTTCATAGTTCACACAAACTATTTGAACTTTCTGAACTACGAACTAGTTCAGTTTTCTAAACTTGCATACGGATTTTCGATAATTTTTGAAAATTCAATAATCATTGAATTTAGGTACCATTCGCTTACCCTCGATTGCAGCCATAACCTTCGAATGTGGCATTTCTGCAATATCCCTCGAATGTTCCGTTTCTGTAAAAACCCTCTAATGTATCGGTTGGTAGCCCTCGAAAGTATCGTTCAAATTCTGTAACCCTCAAATGTATTGTTTGATTTTTGGTAACCCTCAAATATATCGTTTGATTTTCGGTAACCCTTGAATGTATAGTTCGAATTCAGTAGCCCTCTAATGTAATGTTCGATTTTTAGGAACCCTTGAATAAAGCATTCAAATTCAGTAACCCTCAAACATAATGTTCGATTTTTAGGAACCCTTGAATATAGTGTTTGAATTTGGTAACCCTTGAATGTAATGTTCGGTTTTTGGTTACCCTCAAATGTATCGCTCGGTAATCCTTAAATTGGCCATAACCCCCCAATGTAGAATGTGCGTAAAACTGACAATTGCCCGATTGTGGGGGAAAGAAGTGTTTAAACAAGCTTTGGTGATGGACATATTCCCCAGACCATTTCCCTATGTGATCGATCCTACATTTTAATGTGCAGTGAATGAGTTATCACTATACATATTTGGATTACAATAGGTGCTAAATATCTCTGCTTATTTATATATATTGTTTAGTGACTTGCAATGACATTATATATTGGAATATGTATACATTTCTTATGTTTCATCCCCATATCCTCTAGACTGTAAGCTCTTTCGGGCAGGACCCTCCATCCTATTGTACCATAGTAATGCTGTAACTTACCACACTGAATGCTGCTGGACCAGCACTTAAATTATTTGCACATTATATTACTTGCACTACCCATGTATGTAACATGTATGTTTTCCTCATGTATATTAATGCAACTGTAAAGCCCCATGGAAGATGTTGGCGCTATATAAATCCACAATAATAATAATAATATGACAATCTGAGCATGAATATACCTGGACTAAGGTGTTCTTGACTTCCAGCTCCCATTTTAAACACACGTCAAAGGGTATCTCCACTGGAAAACAAAAATTTTGCCATTTAGTTTTATTGAAAAACAGGAGGTAAAGGAGCTGTGTCTTATCTCTCGTTCTTCAATAAAACCGCACTTGCGCATGCGCATCGGGACCTGTCTGACTACGCAGCGGTGGAGCTTAACTTCTCTCCTGGCTCCTGCAGGTTTCATTGAAGAATAACAGGTAAAACACAGCTCCTTTACCTCCTGTTCTTCAATAAAACTAAATGGCAAAAACATTTTTTCCAGTGGAGATACCCAGTGGCGTAGCTATAGACTAATGGGCCCTGTTGCAAAATTTGGGCATGGGCCCCCCAACACCGCCACAAACACGAACTGGCACCGCAAACCAAATAATCATTTCCATAAAAAACATCCAAATTCATCATTAACATTTTTTATAGGCACTCATTTTAAAACAGATAAACATACTTTACCCATACACCTAGCAAAACTATTCAATCAGATTCAGACCGTATTTCTAAACTTAGATCCTCAAACCTTCTATGCTTGGCACACAGACAATAGTAAAAATCCTTTGTACACAGACCACTGGTAAAACAGTTGGCACACAGACTGGTAGTTTCAGAACCTTAGCAACAATGGGGCCCCCTTCTTGGCCAAGGGCCCTGGTGCGGTCGCATCCCCTGCACCTCTGGTAGCCACGCCCCAGGAGATACCCTTTAATATTGGTTATTTGGTAACATTTGTTAGTTTTATACATGTTGCTATTAGTTTGATATTGCTAATAAAGCATACATTTTATATTAATGCTTAGTCACTATGAGTCACCTACAGAGATTTAGCACTGTGGGGTCCTATTTCTGTCAGCACCAGCATCGCATCACAAGTTTGATGTTTTCCCTGCATTATTTGCTCCCTAATATGAACAAATAAACAAGTCTTAATTAGTCCACCCCCAAAACTATTATTTTACCCGCTACTGGCCCCACTGTGTAGTGTAATAAAATCCTTACCTTACATCCCTGCTCCAAATGGCTGCCCTGCTATGCCCCTCCAAAGTCCCAAAAACTGGCCACCAGGAGCCTGGCAGAGTCCATATAGAATTTTGCCATGCGCACTGCAGCCCTTCCCCCCCACTCCCTCTCCCTCCCTCTCCCACCCGTTTTGCTCTCCCTCCCCCTAGTGTGTAACCCTTTTTGGGTATAGTAGTTATCCCTCCCCCAGCCCCAACCGCTATAATAGATTTTACAGAAACTCACCCGAATTCTACGTACCTTACCTCTCTCCCCCAGTGTTCTCCACAGCCGGCAGCCGCGTCTGTGATTGGCTGCCTTTCTTGCCTTTTAAAAAAAATAACTGTATAGGCACTTTTGTTTAGCCAAGACGTGCATGCAGAGAAGGTGTCTGTGAGAGAAAGACCTGCCGCCCCTAGCAAAAAATGTTTTGTGTGGACATATCACACACAAACATGTAAATATCTTTAAAAATATGCAAAATAAACAATGAAAATAACTTGCAAACATTCTCAGGAGAGAAATTCCTATCAATTTACCTAAAGTTATTTTTAGACTCCAGTTCCCCTATGGGGATGCAATGCTGCACCACTTTTTTTGCCTTTCTATTCCTAGTGAAAGTTTCTGGTAGCTTAGCAGGCTTATACTCTACTTTAGAAACTCACAGCCCATGAGGTTACAGGTTAAATTCCCCAGACTTTTTGGGGGGAGTTCCTTCAGTGCTTGATAGGAAAATACACTGCAAAGATGACTTCTTTTTGTATGAAAAGCAAAGGAATGTGGGGAAAAGGGATTTTTTAATAAACAATTTTGCACAAACCTATGCTGTGTGTTGGAAAAGCTTAATCTGCTCTAACCACTTCTTTTGATTAACAGATACAGGTCTATTTGCTGTAATATGATTTGTTGTCAGCTTCTAGGGGGCAGGACAGGCTGCTGCTTCCTTGATTTGATCTGCTATGCAAAAGAGAGTATGTGTAGTGTATAGTGTACTTTCAGTAAACCCAGAGAAATGAATTATGGTAGTTGCTCCCTAGTACCCACATGTTTATTTCATAAATCAGCCAACAGCCACAGCAAAGGGAGAGATACAGCTTGATAAAACTTTGTGAATGTGCACTGTCTATTGCAGTGGTTCTCAAACGTTTTCAGATGGCAGCACACTGCCAATTTTTCACGAGGCACACCGGAATTCTTAATGTTGAACTTAAAGTTGTAGTTAACCATATTTTCTGCACTTTGTGGTGTATATTGTATTTGAATAAATGTAGTGTAAAGTTGCATTTCATTGAAAATGTTAAAATTGTATCATACTACATTTTGACAAAAATGTAAGTTATACTGGTGAATATATTTTCACTACTTAAATTCTGAAGCACACTTATGAAATCACTCTTTGAAATCACACCAGTGTGCCCCGGCACCCCTTTTTCCCATTCTTTTGAAAATGCTTTTGCTGATGGGGCATGAATGGAGAGCTGACATCATAAATGGGCATGAATGGAGAGGTATCATTTGCTTGGTTGCTGCACATTTACAGCATTCGCAACCATGGAATGCTGGGAGTTGTACATTGAGAGGGAATTATAATCTGCAGTTCCCAGCAATCCATAGTGGCGAATGCAACTAATGAATGGTGGGAGTTGCAATTTTTAACATCTTGAGGGCTGCAGGCTGGACATTTCTGAGTTTAAAGGGACACTATACCGAAAAAAATTAGTTTTCATTTAATCTATTAAAAAATATGTGTAAGTAGCACTTACTCTGAGATGTGAGTGTTGCTGCATGCCTTCAATCCAGCACATGTTTTGCTCAGGAGCAGAATACCCTCTCCCTCTTTTAACCACTCCCATTTTCATCTAACCTGACTTTTTCCCACAAACCAATTGTCAAATCTGCACAAAGAATATAGCATTCCAACTGTCAAAACTCTGTCACCATTTCAGCTACAACAAAACTGCTCACATTAGAATAGTTTATGACAGCAAGGCACTTTATTGACAGCTGAAATGTAAGATGTTTTAGATTGGATATCTAAAGAAATAGGGGCAAATAGTTTCCAGCAATGGTCAAATTAAAATAACTTTTTTTTCAGTATAGATGCCCTTTAAAACCCATGCTATGTGGTGTACTAACTGGTTAGTGAGGGATTTGCACCATTTCCAAAGGTTTTTGAAATAGCATAGCACAATCGATGCAATAAATTTGGCAGTGATTTTTTCACCAGCTTGTAGTGTTAAATTAATTGAGAACTATAGTGTGTAGAAAGTTTTTCAAAAATGGTTAAAATTAAAAATACCGGGGGCAGGTAGGTAGGATTGGTACTTTCTACCTCCCAATATAATAAAACTGCTTCTGCCAGGCTTCCTAAATGCTTCAGAAGTATCTTTACTATAGGAAGGCCCAGGGCACTAACCTGGAAGATGAAAACTGCTTGTGCTGTAGTTCCTCAAAAAACAATATTTGGAGTTAGAAATAATCAATGCTACATCCTGTTCCAGGTACTTTACATTTTTAAAATGTTAATTTTTACAGTATAGTTGTCCTTTAAACACATTTTCAATTGGGCCATTAAACCCAGCCAAAAGATCCCAGCTTACTGCACGCATTCCACAATGTATTAATGGTTAATATATTGTGGGAACAAGTGCAGGTATATTGCAATTAGAAAATATACCATGTCTCCCCCTTAAATTACCCATCTTGCCCCACCCTCACTATACTGCACAGACCAGTGTACCTTTTCCTGTTGTCATGTTGATATATATATTTTTTTATTTTCTGTCACTTGTTCTGCTTTAACGTTGAACCCACCATTGGCTTTCCTGCCTGTCTTCAATAATCACAATAAAGATTCTAACAATCCAAGTTTACTTTCTCTTTTCAAATCAATGCTTTTCGACCATTGTCTCCTCTCTATGGGAACGTGTGATAATGTATCTGCAGCTGAGTTCGAAAAGGAAAGGGACTCTTATTGTGGCACGGGCACCTCCTCCCTCCGAGAGAGGAACTGGAAAAACTGAGCAGGCCAGAGAGAGAGAAATCAGTGCAGCAGAGGGAACATGCTACACAGGGGAAGTGCGGAGGCACTCAGATGAAGAAAGACAGGGAATAGTGTAAACCTGCTTAACGGGAACAGGGGTACATATGGAAAATAAACACAAGATACAGAAAGAGAGAGAGGCTGGGGGGGGGGTTAAGATGACAAAATAAGGAAATAGACAAAGATTAATGTCTTGCAGCTACAACCTGAGGCATAAAATAATGGAGGATGAATTGAGAAATCTAGAAAAGATTCCCTTGGGCAATAATATGAAAGTCAAATGATTCAAAGAGAGAAAAAAGGTAATAGCGGTATCTTCGTGAATGTGCTTTGTCTGTTGGGACAATATTATCGGGTGGCTTTAGTTCCCCTTTAATGAACAGTATTGTAATATCTGTTAAAAGGTTCATTTGTGTGAATTTCTTCTTGTAATAACAATGTTTACACCTCCCCGTTCCAGGGGAGAAATAACACACGTGTTTGTGATCATTTGCTGTGTCAATAAATGTGGCCCAGACCTGATTTTTCCAAGATCTTCACTGATTTCTAGTTGTGTCATTTCCACAGATGTATGAACACATTAGAATAAAGGTGGCCATACACTATTAACATGGTAAAACCCATTCAACATTTAATCTGACAAACATCAAATCAGCTTTAACATCTTCTTGCCCAGCTGTTCGTCCCTGCAACATTCCCATGACTTTCAGCAGTCAGATTCCACTTTACGGTCAACATTGCAGCAGTAGTGCGGGTTTCAAAGTGGATCAGAAAATCCAGTTAGAAGAACATTGCGAGAAGTAACCAGTGTATGAGCACTAGAGATGGGATCCGAGTCCGACTCGGACCCAGATCCGGCACGGAACTCCTTGGTTTCGAAATCCGAATGATCCGTCCTAATCCGATTGCAGGACTTCAGAGCCTATTTTCTATAATTATGGAACTTTAAGGATTATCGAAAGTAGCCTCAATTGTTCGATAATCCTCAAAAATACGATCGGAAACTCGAAAGTAGTCTCCGATCGTATTTTCAAAGATTACCAAACGTTCAAGGCTACTTACGATAATTCTCGAAAAATAGCCTCGAACATTCCATGATAATTGAAAATTCGTTCCGTTTTCGGATTCATGTCCCATCATATACCTATATATATTAACATTGGGATGTTTTGAGTTTTTATGGATAGGACATCAACATATACATGCCTGGATTATTCAGATCCAGGCAGGTTTAAAAGTACAGGAAGCTGATCGGATCGACCAGCAACATTTGCGGGGGAATGACAGAAGAGACAGCGCAGTGCCGCAGGATTGCGGAGCGGTAAGTAGTGAGATCTGGCCTTAGGGGCTGAAACAAGAGACAGGAGCAAGTGTTCCTTTTTTCATTACAATTATAAATAACGAAGGGCCCCAACGACCAAGTTATCAATGCCAATGGACACATAAATGATCAGACTTTCAGTGAGGGGGAAAAAATTCCTTCCTGACTCCAAACGGCAATCGGAAAGTATACCTGGATCAACCATAACTACAGTACACGTTTTAATACCAGTAATTCTCAATATTTTTTAGTTTTAGAAACTTATCCAGGCCATTTTTAAAGCTATTCAATGAACTTGCAATTACTACATCTGCTGGAAGACAGTTCCACAGTTTCACAGTTCTCACTGTAAAGAAACCTTTCCTAACCTGAAGATGAAACTTATGACCTATTCGTGAACAATGCACCAGAGAGTTTATTGTATGGCCCATAAATATATTTGTATAAGGTTATCATATCCCCACGCAAACGTTGCTTCTCCAATGTAAACAGCCCTAACTTGTCTAATCTGCCTGCATATTCAAGCCCCTCCATTCCCCTTATTAATTTAGTTGCCCTTCTCTGAACTGCTTCCCTTTCCAAGATGTCCTTTTGTATATGGGATTCCAAGACTGCATATTCCAAATAAGGCCTTACCAGTGTCTTGTAAAGAGAGAGAATAATATTTTCTCTCTTGAATCTATTCCCCTCTTTATACAAGACAATATCTTGCTAGCTCTAGCCGTTGCTAACTGACATTGTTTGCTACAGCTAAGTCTGTTATCTACCAGAACCCCCAAATCATTTTCCATTACAGATGCACTTAACACAGAGTTATTTATGGTGTAGGTGGCACAAGGATTGTTAAACCCCAAATGCATCACCTTACATTTATCAACATTGAATCTCATCTGCCATTCTGCTGCCCATTTTGATAATCTATCTAGGTCAGCTTGCAACACTTGCACATCATTGGAAGTTTCCAAAGCTCTGCATAGTTTAGTGTCATCAGCAAAGTCATTTATAAACAGATTAAACAGAAGCGGCCCCAGTACAGAACCCTGAGGTACTCCGCTTAGAACTTTAGCCCACAGAGATGTAGCTCCATTTTCCACCACTCGCTGTTGTGTCGTAACAGTCCTTAGTTTATACATTAGTCGCCTATGTGGCACAGTATCAAATGATTTCGCAAAATCCAAGTATATCTAAAGAATCTAAATTCTTACTCGCATCTATATAAAAAACAATTTTATTTGTCTGGCATGATCTATTGCTCATAAATCATACTACTAATAAGATCAGTTCTGGAGACAAAGTCAAGGATATGATCCCGTAACAAAGTTTCCATCACCTTCCCTACCACTGATGGTAGGCTTACAGGTCTATAGTTACCAGGCTGTTAACAACTACCTTTTTTGAATATTGGTATTACAAAAAAAAAACATTTTTGACAGAACTCTAGTATCCCAGACTCTGCAGTGGATCTGGAAGGATACACTGTATGCCATGCTGGCCTCTGGTAAATAAATTATGGAGGGGCCTTTTTGTATATACAGTATAAATAATATATGGTGTCAGGGGTGCCCCTACCATGAAGCAAACTGAAACAACTAATGGTGTACTAATGTATCGTTTATAGAGGTGGGGTGCACTGAGAATTTTGAATTTGTATTGCTGAGGTGTCATCCCTTTTATTTGCCAAGGGAGTATACAATAGCAGTTGTGATGGTTATATACATACTTCCACTAGGAAATACAAATGCAGCATTGGAGAAAATGTATGAGATTATTACTACACAACTAAATTTATATCCAGATTTTATCATTGCAGGGAATTTAACAGGGAGATTCAATAAAAGTTCTTATCGTTAAAGGGTAGGTCCAGCCAAAAAATTACTCTGCTTTAAAATGTGTATTAGCTCCCCAAACCCCACTTTCGCAGAGTTGTCACATTTCAAAATTCCCCAGAGCTTACTTACCTGACCTGGTCCCTCACCGGCTATTTCACACCCCCTGCTCCTGTTTCGAGCTTGTTGCGAGCAAAAACAGAAGCAGCGGACTTCTGCGATGACAGCCGCTTCTCTGCGGCTATCAGGTGATTGGGCGTGACATCATCCGCAACCATTGGGCGTGACATCATCCGCAACCAGGAAGTGGAGCGGCTGTCAGCAGCAGCCGCACAGCAGAAGCAGCGAGGGACCGGGTCAGGTAAGTAAGCTCTGGGGCATCTTTGAAATGTGACAACTCTGCGAAAGTGAAGTTTGGGGGGGTAATACACATTTTAAAGCAGAGTAATTTTTGGGCTAGACATTCCCTTTAAAAATGGTGCTAATTTTGCCCCAACCAATCAGATATAATTTCACATTTGAAAGCTAACATCTGATTGGTTGGGGCAAAATTAGCACCATTTTTAACGATAAGAACTTTTATTGAATCTCCCTGTTAATCGGGTAGATATAAAGAAAGTTTTCCAACGTTTTTATCACCATGTGGAATCTAATGCAAGAGGGAAAAGGTTACTAGACCATGTTCATACTAAAATAAATGGGGAAGTTCCATGACTGCAGATTGGACAGTCCGATCACTCTATTGCAGCACTGTGAAGACACAGACTTGTATGTATTCTTAAAACAATCTTGTTTGGATATAATTGCAGAATCTATGTGGAGAATGTTACTTTGGATAAAACATTTAAGGTGCATCAGAATGAAAAAAACATGGATGAATGGAGATGTGAAGTATTTCTAGAGCTAGATATGGTCGCTTGTAGAGCTACTAGAGCTGATTTAAAAATAGGTATGAAAGGGGCTAAATTAAATTAGAAACTGAAGTTATAGAGGGACTGGAGACAGAACTCCAATTCTAGGTACATATGGCAAAACACATGCTCCTAAACTGATTATAGAAAGGGTATTAACCCATTAACCAGGAAGTATCTAGGGTGGATTTGAGTTTAGCAGCAGAACTAAATGATTTCTTTGCATGATTTGATACATTAAATGATCAAGTCCCAGTTAGATGAGAATTTACAGAAGACTCACAATTAGTTAGGGCAAGCTTTAAATTTTATTGATTGGGCAAAGTTGTGAGTCCTGATAATGTACAAGGGCGGGTGTTACAGGCCTGCAATAGGCAGTTAGCGGAACTTTTAACAGATATATATTAATCTGTCTCAGCGCTGTGAGACCCGGAGTAGCCAAATGCTTGTTTTAGAATTCTGTTTATTGCTTCCACTTTTTATAGTATATGTAACTGGATATTGTTTTTTTTGCTGGAACATACACACTTCTTTAAAATGGGAAACACTGGAACCCTTTTTGTAATGTGATTACGGGGGTCCCACAAGGATGTGTTTTAAACTCATTTTTATATACTCTTTTTACCTGTGATTGTCAAGTTCTGCACGAATGAAATAGAATTATTAAATTTGAATCTCATACCACCATTATTGGACTTATTGAGAATAATAATGAACAGGTGTACCATTAGGAAGTAGAGAATCTGTTTAGGTGTAACAAGTGACAAGGCAAGTTAACAGAGGTTGCAGCTGTGCGCAAAATCAGGGTCACACATCCTCTGCAACCAATGCACCTGGTGGAATCTTTAACGTCAGCAGATAGCTGTTGTAAAAGAATCGGAATGGCTTAACCCCATTCACAAAGCAGAGAGAGAGGCGCTACAGGCTCGCTGCTTTGCCTTAAAGTGGCAATAGAGAGCGATTTCTTTGAAGAGTTTTTAATATTGAAAGACAAAAGAAATGATTGATTTTAGGCGAGCAAGGAAGTCTTCCCATTGCCCAGTATTACTAAAGTCAGAGGTAGTAGACACTTTTCTAAAATTTTCAGGGGTTATTTTAACAGAGAAGCTTTCGTAGGAGGATTATATACACTTGTATTTTTACAGAGATTGCACTAAATTTTCAACGATCAATGATGGTTAATTTTTAAAGATGTGCGGTTGAGAGTATCTTGACATATTTTCTGTTATCATGGTATAATAGCTGCACTGGAGGGGAAGGATATGCAAAGGATTGTCAGCACATCTCAGAATATTTTAGTCTATGAACTGCTGCCAACGTTGAAAAGTTTATATAAAAAACATTGTGCAAGAGAATTATCACGATTACGTTTTTTTCCTTACTTCAGAAGTCTGGGATTTATTTTCATCCATACATCTAAAATGAAAATCATTTTTTTGTCTGCTGCTATTAGACTATTTAATGCTGAACGCTCTTAACTGTGCTGAATGCTCTTAACAGCACATGTTGTAATATTTTAATGAGAACTATGTATTCAATTTTGTTAAAAACAGTTAAAATAAAATGTACTTGGGACAGGGATATAGGAATGGTAATTCCTACCTCCCAATAATGTTTCTGTGAGGATCACCAGAACAAAGAAAACTGCTTCAGCACTATCTTTAATACAGGAATAGTCCAGGACTAACCTAGCAAATGAAAACTGTACATGCTGTAGCATGTACAAAACCATATTGTGAGGTAGGAATAATCAATCCAACCTCCCTGCACCAGATACTTTCCGTTTTTAGGGCACGGCCACACTGCTCTGCAAAAATGCAATCGCACACAAAATCGAATGCAATTGCACATGCGAAACTCGCATGCGCAAACACAGAAAAAACGCTGCAGTGTGGCCTAGTCCTTAAACAGTTAATTTTTAGAGTATAGTTATCCTTTAATGCTCTATAGACTAGTTTTAAAAGTGTTATTAAACTACTATTGGTATGTATTTTGAAACTTTTTGTTGTGTCTGGTACACAATGACAAAGAATATTATTATTAACGCTGATATATCTGTTGTATTCACATATGTTAAGGTAATGAAGGGGACATCTGACAGTACTTCAGACTGCAAACCATGCTCTTTATTGCGACATGTTTCGAACTGCAACAAGCAATTGCACAGTTTGCAGTCTGGTGTCCCCTTCCTTACCTCACATGAAGAGTCCATTATACTGCTAGGTTGGAGCAGTTGGAAGGCTTACCTTATATGCCTGGATAGAGGTGTGCAATATACCTTATGTTTATATTCAGTTAGATCAACTGGACTTGAAAAAAAAAAAAGAGTTGAAATCAGTGTTAATATTGCTTCTGAAGGTTCTCATTCATCCAGGTCATGGTATATCTGTTGTATTCAGTTACATCAACTGGACTTGAAGTGTAGTTCTTGAAGACGTTTCGCTAGTCATCCAACTGGCTTTTTCAATTCTCGGATGATTAGCGGAAAGTCTTCAAGAACTAAACTTCAAGTCCAGTTGATGTAACTGAATACAACAGATATACCATGACCTGGATGAATTAGAACCTTCACAAGCAATATTAACACTGATTTCAACTCTTTAGTCCTGTTGGTGTTTTTTTTTTTTTAAATAAATTTGTCTGAAAACCTAAAACCATTTTAAAAACATCCGTTCATGTTGCTGATTTGCTGCAGTTTCTTCTGTTAATTTTAAATTTTAGGTGGTTTTCCTTTAAGCTTGCTAATTTTTATTTTCTTTCTCAGTACATGCTACTTTTAACAAACTTTTTAAATTAACAAAGCCAGACATACATGGTCCAGTTTTGGTCTCTAACCCCATATATGAACAGAACACTTTCATTCAATTTATTTTACTATCACTTTTTTGTGAACAAATAATAACACACGAAACTGGGATCTTTGTATTTATTAGCTTCAATGCATATGTTAAACAACTGCATTTTAATGCACATTGCAGATGCCTAGGGGGTCCAGTTAAAGAGAATATAGCCAATAGATATGCCTGAAACTGAAACAATGGAGTCACTCATTTTTGGTGTTACTGTGGCAACCTAAAATACTGTAAATAAAACATATTTTAAAACGCATTCTATGCGTTTCCCTATAACCCTTTTCTCACCTCCTGCTATGCCCAGAGATAGGGCAGGTACCGGTATATTTCCTGTCCAGTTTCTGTCACATTCTCACTGGAAGAATGAATCTTGAGAAACCAGCAAAGTGACATTCTGAACATACTTGAGTGGTAGGGGCACCAGATTGCAATCAGTTAGAAAAACCAAAACATACTTTAAAATGCAGACTGTGGAATCAAGGCCCTTGTGCAGTCATTAATATTACACCCATTGTTGTTGCACCCATGAAAAGGATGGGATTTATTCATATATAACAATATAAATGTAAGCATAGTTAAAATCTAACACCTGTGACTACTGTCTTGTTCTCTTTTTGTTCCTGATCTTTAGCTCTAAAGGCAGCTGTGCCTTTTTTGTATACTATATTACCCAGCCACCCTAGCTGCCATTCTCGATGATGACTCCAGCAGGACCTGGCACACATGCCAAACAGGTCTAAAGCAAATATGAGCTGGGACAGTGGAGCTGACAGGACTGGAGGACAAATGCTCCCCAGCTCAATTTGAAACTTAGGTGGCTTATTTAAACTTAGATGGCTTATTTGGGAAAATATAAAACTTTTCAGATTTAGACAGAAACCGAGGGTGATCAATAATTACTTATCATCTGTGCTCTCGGTGCTCGGATGTATTGTGTATGATGACAGTTGCATTAATCTGTTTGGGGTGCAACTGGGTAAATACTTAAAATTGTGTGGACAACAAAGAGAAAGGATTATCCAAGGTAAACATATAACTATGGTTCTATCACATATGTAATGTACGCAATGTTCCCTCTAACTTCAAATTGGTTAAGTGCGCAGAAAAATATTTTCTGTGTGCATACAAAATGTAATTTTGTGCACTCCATACAGCGGCACTTACATTCAAGAAGATTTTTGTGCGCGCACCAATTTAATCTGTGTTGGCAGGCCTGCAGAGTTGTGTGCGTGCGCACGAGCGCACAGCTTAGAGGGAACACTGAATGTACGGTATGTAAGGTCAGAAGACTGACAATGATATACAGGCGTATTGATATGCTGTTCAATAACAGCCAAAAGCACAGTAAATCAATATGAAATCAGCCTTTAAGGTTACAGTGTTTGTTATTGATGGATTATGAATTAATCTAGATAAAAGAAACATAGCAGGGAGATAGGCTGGTGATAGGACATGAACAAAGGATACAATGAAAGGGTGTGCATAATTGGGGAGGGAGGAGAATTTCCAGAAGGACCACATTCCTCCCTTTGTCTCGCTCTCTGATTGGGGCAGATGAAACTCACCTGTAGGTAGATATCTGTAGGTATTCTGTGTGCTAAGCAGTTTATATGCAGGTTGAAGACAAGTGCAGTCAACTACTAGAATCAGCATGATGCTCCTTTGGATTGTCTCTATATTGCTCCTCATTCCAAGCTCCACAGCTGGTAAGTATGCATGTAATGTTATACTTTTCATGGTTCCTGAATAAGCCAGGGCAGGCACAGGGATACTCTTAGCATGTGAAGTGTTGTATATTATGTATCATGTTAGTTCTCTGGAGATTTACATGGCCTGTGATTGCAAAAGCTACTTTTATGTAGCAACAATGTATTTATTTCTTATTACAGTCATTTCTCTAATCTCTATTACCAGGTGCCACATTGTATTTGAAAATAAAAGTAAATAGAAATTGTAATTGTTACAATATTTTAGCGTTCCTGACATAAATTTTATACAAATCAATCTCATCCACCTCTCCCTCTCCAACCAAAAGCCCTAACATATACTTGATGTAAGGGCAGCATACCTGCCCATCTTGTCCTATACTTCGTATTTAAACACTATTAAGAGATATGTTTTAAAATATATTTTGGGAAACCTAAAACTAAATTGTAAAAGATTTTTGTTTCTATAATATTATATATTTTTTTATTTTTGTTTCAAGGACACCCTTAAAACAAAACACTGCTCACTTGTCATTTACCTGCCCATAACCCTAGTTTATTAGATGGATTACTAAACAGAAATTTAAGTACAATTATTGCCCTAGCTGAGTGAGCTCAATCCATGCAGCCAATCAAACCTGTGACTGCTGTCATCACAACCAATGATTGACTTCTGTTTCACATGCTCCTCTTTACTCATTGCGCAGAGGAAAGAGATGGATACAAATGTACGTAATGGTAAGAATAGCAGTTGGGGTTGTGGGCAGATAACTGATGAATCAGCAGTTTTTGTTTTAAGGGTAATTTAATGTTACAATGTTATTTTGTAGAAATTAAATAAAAACCTAAAATTGCAAAAATCATAAAAGCTAATTTAAACAGAGTTCAGATAATATGATCACTGTATTTAAGTAATAACACTAATTAGACAAGATCATTAGAATAATTCAGTATAGTTGTACAGTTGAATATTTAAGTTTATGGGCTAAAAAGCAAAACAAACACCCTCTCTCAGCTGTATGGTGCTTGTTTTTCCATTGCCATTTTATGGCATGAGGTTCATAAAGGAGCCTTGTGTTAACATGATATTCAATATCATTCAGTCTTACCTCTGCTAATTGAACAGCACTATTGAAACAGTTAAACATCCTTCCAACACCTGCATTTTCCTGGCTTGTAAAACTGGTTTTCCATCTTGCATCTTGTCATATGTAGATGTTATTTTATGTACAAAGACCTTACTTGAATGAACTAGAGTTTCCAGCTCTGCTTGTATAAATGCTCTTCGAAAGCTTGTCAACTAAATAAACTGTTAGTTCATAGAAAAAGTATCACAGTACTCTTATTTTTTACATCGATATATTGGACTAATACGGCACTACAATATTTTTCTATACTTTGAAAATAAAGCATCCATAGATGCTTTATCTCTTCGGCTAGGTACACACGGCACGATTTTTCGGCCTGGCTGACAGTTTGCTGCTATCGGCCAGACCGATCAGCTATGATTTACTGACATGTCTGAATGTCCTTTTGTCTGATTAATAACAAAATAATGGAATGCCCCAATAAATGCAATATTTCAAAGAAACCATGAGAACATTTGTCAAATAATAAAGGCACAAAGTGCATCATTATTTTATAATAACGGTCGCTGAGTAAAATAACGGTCGCCGTTATTGTGGCAATATCTTTATTTTTATTTTGCATTAAATTTTTTTTATAAATACTGTCCTCAGTGTATGGCCAGTATTAATTATATTATAATGTACCCCCCAATAGGTCTCTATGAGACCCAACTCTACAATATTATCATAATAATCGGCCCGTTACTACATAATAGTGCTCTGATTATAACATTCAGGAAGTGTACTGACTGTTTTGCCACCGCTCGTTTTTCTACCTTCCCGGCACTGCAGGGACTTCGTAACTCTCGCGCGATCACTCCTCTTCTACTGCAGGAAATCAGCAGCTATCGCGCAACCTGCAAAGTACATGCTAGTATGTCTGTACTTACATTTACTTTGCAGGTTGCGCGAGAGATACTGACTTCCTGCAGTCGAAGATGAGTGATCGCGCAAGAGTTAAGAAGTCTCTGCAAAACATTCAGTACAGAGAGAGAGAGAGAGAGTGTGTGTGTGTCTGTGTGTATGTAGATAAAGAGAAGGTGACTGGGGACTGTGAGTTCAGGATAATTTGGAACACGGATATATTTGGTACAAGGGGTAAATTATAATTTAACCCCTACTTTAAATTATATGGATACCTCGGAGTTCCATGCCTTTTATAAAAGCATGCAGCCTTGTGCTTTTTTGTGGTCGCGGATCTCCTCGGTAACATCTAATATCCTTATGTGCAGGATTCTAAATATATTTTTCTGGGTGTTATAATGCATCCACATTAAGGACTTATGCCAGACCACCATACAGCAGGGAGTTTATTTTATTTTACATTTTAGATTTTCACTTTTTTAAAAATCTATGGGGTGTGGATTATATTAACTAACTGTAAAAAACTAGGATATTAGAAAGTATCTGCAGCCTCGTGCTTTTATATAGTCACGGAATTCCTCTGTGACTTTTAAAATCCTTATAATTTACAGTTTTAATGGGAAAGGGATTGGTTGTGCTTTATTAGTTTACCAGTGTTAATGCTAAAAAAAAAAAAAACACACAAAAAAAAACTGTTCTAGAGATCTGGTATGGCTCCCACCACCAATGTCAGGGTCTAATAGCAATCAAAGCAATTTTCCTAGGCAAGGCAAAAAATTAAGAATAAATGTCCATACATCATAGTGGACATGGCAGTCCCCTTCCCAATACAGATAAATAAAGCCAGTCTTGGCAAACATTCAGGGAGATTTTATTTTCCCAAGTCTCGCTTCTTACCTGGCTGAGATCCCTGGATGCAATAATCCCTTTGAGATATTTACTACATTTCCAGATCATGTTCAGGTAAGAAGTGCCTGCCTGTGTCTTCAATTTTAAAGGCCTTAAAGGGTATATCCACCCCAAAACTAAATTTTGGTGTCTGGTAGGAAATGGCTATAAACCTCAACCTTGCAGGAGTGTTACAGAGTTACCGGCAAATTTCGGGACATTTTTTCCCATAGACTATAATGGTTACAATCCTCAAATGTGGATATTTCAAGGTTTAAGGGTCATAAAATCAAAACAGTTTGTTTCAAGGTCATAAACACAAACGCTGATACCCCCAACCCCCACATAGACAAAGGTACACCCCCACTTACTGACCTACCTTTCCATTCCCATGGAAGCCATACTTAAAGGGTAACAATAGTCAATAAAATTATTTTGATCAATCATCAACAAAAATTAGTTATATGGTCATACATGCAAAAACACATACCCCCAACCTCACACGGGTACATACACCTACTGACCAACCCTTCCATTCCTGTTACAGCCATAATTAAAGGGTAAATAAAGTCAAAAAACCTAATTTTGATATATCCTCAATAAAAGTTAGTTTTATAGTTGTAAACACAAAAAAGACAGGTACACACACCTACTGACCTACCCTTCCATTTCTGTGGCAGCCATACTTAAAGGGTAACTATAGTCAAAAAACAAATATTGATCAATAATCAAAAAGGTTTGGTTTTTAAACCCCAACCTGACCCAGGTACACACACCTACTGACCTACCCTTCCATTTTCGTAGCAGACATACTTAAAGGGTAACTATAGTTAAAAAAATAATTTTAATCTGTAATCAAAAAAGTTTGTTTTTTTAACTTCCAACCTGACACAGGTACACACACCAAATGAGCTACCCATTCATTCATGTGACAACCATATTTAAAGGATAAGTATAGTCAAAAAACACATTTTGATCAATTTTCAAAAAGTCTTTTATCCCCCAACCTGACACGAGTATACACACCAACTGACCTACCCATTCATTCATGTGACTGCCATATTTAAAGGGTAAGTAAAAAAACAACAATGTCCTCATCATTTCCATTGTTTAGTTTTAAAATCTGCAGCACAAACACACACATTCCCTTCCAAAATGTGGCCTTTCAAACCAAATTAAAATTTTATACTTTTCCTTTCCAGTTTATTTTAAAGCCAAATCAGGATGTATTATTGTATCCTTTGTATCTTCACAGGTGTATGTGCCTTTCCTGAATGTACATTACTGAATAATTTGCCCATGCCTCCTACCAATGCACAATGCACAGAGCACCAACTGTCTAGGCAGTAGGGAGCAGAGCACCTGTTGATTCAGTAGTTTAAACAAAATATAAAGCGTGTCGCACTCCTGTGTCCATTTATCGAGTCTCAACTTCCTACAGTCCTGATCTCAGCAGCTATTCACTCAGCATAAATTTCGGGAAGGAGGCTCCTCGCAGTCAATCAACTGCAAACAATTTCTTTATTTCAGTGTTCTTGCTACATTTTTCAGATCTACACGGATCCTTGCTTATGTTTGAAAAAAGATCCATGTAGAGCCGAAACTTTTAGCAAGAGCACTGAAATAAAGACATTTTTTGCAGTTGATTGACAGCGTGGAGTCTCCTTCCTGAAATTTATGTTGATTCAGTAGTTTGCCAGACCCAGCGTGATTCAAGTATAAAGGATACTCTGTACCCATCACACAGCCCAGCAGCACATTGTACAATAAAAGCCAGAAATGTGCTAAAACTCATTTATAATAATCTACTAATTATCGAAACAAATACATTGTCATTGACAAAATGCAGACATGCATATTTTAAACCCAAAGAAAATATATAGTGTAATAAAATGGTCATCTAAACAATGCATTATAATAACATGGCCATCTACACAATGCATTGTAATAACAAGGCCATCTACACAATGCATTGCAATAACATGGCCATCTACACAATGCATTGTAATAACATAGCCATCTACATCTACACAATGCATTTGTAATAGAAGTGTCCATCTACACAATGCATTGTAATAACATGGCCATCTACACAATGCATTTGTAATAGAAATAGCCATCTACACAATGCATTGTAAAAACATGGCCATCTACACAATGCATTGTAATAACATGGCCATCTACACAATTCATTTGTAATAGAAATGGCCATCTACACAATGCATTGTAATAAAATTGCCATCTACAGAATGTATTGTCATAAAATGGCCATCTACACAAATGCATTGTAATAAAATGTGGATCTCCAAAGGTCTGTGATCAAAGGGTTTCCATTTTGTAGATCATTTTGTATTTCAATATAATTTTGTAATATTTTGTTTGTGTGAAACATTATGTAATGATTTCAAAGGTACTGTTACATCTATATGGGAATATAGATTAATACGTAAACAACCAAAATAATTACTGGCATTTGTTTTCTTTAGCCTGACTTATATTCTCTCTGTATTTTTTTTTATTTTGCAGTTGATAACACTACCCTTTCTGATGTGGTTGTTAATCCCCTTGCTAAATCAGTGGTTATCAACTACCCAGGATGCGGGTATGCAGGAAAGATTGCTACACTAGCCATAACAAACAGTTTATTTTCCCAAAGTAAGAACATCACTCTTCTATATTTGTGCATGTGTATCTATGCAAGTATATGCTAAACATAATACTAAATCAATATATTAAGAAAATGCACCTATATATGACATCTGTACAGTTATTTATAAATGTATTGCTTATTTATGTTTGTATTTGTATTTGTCCTTTTCGGGTGGAGTTTACAAAATCAGTGTGAAGAGGGCCACAACCAGTCATGGTACAGGGAGCATGAGTGTTGAGTGCTTGGATTTGAACAGGACCCAGGTCTAGCCATGCCTACATCTTTACAGCAGGGCCGAGATGGATTAGGATCAAATTGGGCCCTGGGTAGGGCAGACATTTGGAGCCCCTTGTTGTTGTATTGTATGGCTGTAGTAATGAAGCGGTGCCCCCTAATGTTAAATGGGCTCTAGGCAGATGCCAAGGTTGCTTTAATGGCAAAACCATAATGGTCTCTATTAGGGGTCCTGCAAACAGGAAGTCAGTATTTCGGTTGCATTTAT
Source organism: Hymenochirus boettgeri (assembly GCA_019447015.1). Taxonomy (NCBI): domain Eukaryota; kingdom Metazoa; phylum Chordata; class Amphibia; order Anura; family Pipidae; genus Hymenochirus; species Hymenochirus boettgeri. The sequence goes on along the minus strand of CM033475.1, from coordinate 145,784,702 downwards.
TTATACACAGACAAAATGCTGAATTAGCAGATTAAGGTCATTGGGAAGAAAAATACTGCTCTTTTTTCTGAAAAGCATATGTATTTGCACTGAAATTTCCCTTTAATTGTACAGTAGAATTCCAATACAGTAGTATACAGTAGTCCCATACAGTAAAAGCCAAATCCAGTATGGCTGTTAATGTATGGGACTACTGTATTTAAAGGGCAACTAAAGCCTCAGAACAATACAGAATAAGAAAGCAGTAGTGGTTGTAATTTCAACCCTCGGCTTATACTCAAGTCAATTAGTTTTACTAATTTTTCAGGTAAAAATAGGTACCTCGCCTTATACTCGAGTCGACTTATACTTTAATATATACAGTAATTCAGCAGTAACAAACACTCCAATGCCCTCTCCCCACCACACACACACACACAAACTGGGGGAGAGGGGAACCTCCACTCTTTAACATGTGTGATCAGTGTTGTGAATTCCCCTTCAGGGGGATTTTATAAAAAAACTCACACAAATGAATTACCATGAATAGACCATGTGGCAATTTCTATAAACATTCATGTATATTAAGTCTATTAAATGTATATTAAGACATTCTTCTGCCGATTCACACAATGTATCAATGTCTCAAACTAATGTAAATATAGTTGATAGGAACTGGATATATTTTTGCGCTTTTGCATATTATTAACTACTTGAGTCCATCCTTTTTAACATACTATTATGTCTTTTGCAGCCTTTTCTTTTTTGGTACCACAGTGTCGACTTAAACGTGCTGCTGGTGAGAATATTATTCTTAATAGTTCATTGAATGGTAATATCCAAACTGTTAATGTGGGCTACCGGATCACAGATCTAAATGCAAGTACTACCTATACGTAAGTATCTCTGCATAATACTGCCTTGTTTCATGTCATATAAAGTTATAAACATCATTCCTCATAAAAGCTAATCATATTGTACAGGTTGTAAATGTTAAATTCCTCATAAAAGCTAATCATATTGTACAGGTTGTAAATGTTAAATTCTATTGACAAATATCTACAAAGTTGGTATAAAAAATGATTTTTAGAGATTTTACCTAAAAGGTATTTTAACAAATATATTATACAGGAATGTAACAAGCTAAAATGACACATATCTGATACCATAATTCTGCAAGAGTATATTGAGTTAAGAATTTTTATCAATGCACTCATAGAGAAAAAAAAGTAGTATATAGTAAGAAGTATAGGCTATAGTTTTATACTGACATCACGTGGAAAATAGGAGAAGTGCATTAAGTGGTCATTATTAAAACATTCACATGTCATTGTTATTATCTTTTCAGAGCTGTGTATACTATTGATTCAGTTGCTCTGAATAGTATCCAATTTACTACAAGAGCAGGTAAGTACATACCAATGTTATCATTAATGCATTTATTAGCCACCATGGTAGAACTTGTTACGTTATACTAAATAATGGAATTTTGCTAATAGATCTCTCTTAACCCAAAGCCCAGATCAACCAAACATGCCAAACCATTTAATATTGTTTTGTAATAAAGCCTGGCCATGGTGCAATCTGTTACCCTAAATTCTGATTGGTTGAAAGCAGATTTCCACCTTTTATAGCTTTGTGGATGGAGAGAACCACAACATGTTTCATTAATTGTTAATTGTACGTGGTCCCCTACTCCCTATGACCCTAGATGCTCTAAAAAACGTTTTAAAAGTCTACTATAAATCTGTCTGTGTCCGAGCTTTCTAAAGGTGCACACACACATGCGATTGATGGCCGAGTATACACATTATGCAATGAGGGTCGGCCCCCACGATTGCACATGTGTATGAGGATTTAGTTACTGATTTCAAATAATTATGGTCTGTGAAGGTGGAGGGGAGACACTAGTTACCATACAGTATAGGTTTGGGCTTAGGCACTCCTTCAGGCAATTTGCCATTGTAGTTAGAGGTGCTGCTTCCGTCAGTCTTCTACCTTAAGGACTCCAAGCTATAGCACAAGCAAACAAAAGTGATGGAAGCGCACACTATGTGATGGAAGCGCACACTATTCCTCAGAAATTTTGTGAGTAATAGTGTGCGCTTCCATCACCTTTGTTTGCTTGTGAGACACTAGTTACCACAGTTTCACACAATTTTGAACAACAATTTTGACTATTATTATTCAATATTGGTCTTAAAAGGGTGATCAGGTAACATAACAATACAGAAGACTTTAGTGTTTATTTAATTCTGCATTTTCGACTATCCCTGAATATGTCCTTGAATGAACAAAATTCCTAAACAACTGGTATGCAAAGAATGATAAAGGTAAAAAAAAATAGACTAGAGGGGAAAAAAATGATAAACTCCCAACTCATCTTTGTATCTTAAAACAATGACTTCACACTCATAATGCTCTGTACAGACATCTAACTAAATAACATGCTTATGTTGTGTAAACCCTGTTTTCTTATCTTAGGGCAACCAATATCCCTCTCGGGCATGGCTCGTAGTGGAGGTATGGTGGTGATCACAGTATTGCTCAGCATTGGAATGTTCTTGCTCCTGGCTGGATTACTTGCGTCCCTTTTCATTGGAAAGAAATGAATAGACAAAATAGATGTTTGAAACAGCTTGATTGTCAAGTGAAATTTGTGCCTTTTTTGATGCAGCTACCACAGCTACCACCTTGTTAATTCAAGTTTTTTTATTAATGGAAACCTATTTAAAAAATGTATATTTCTATTCTGTAGTACAATTTTAGAATGTTGACATCTTAATGTGATTTAATTTCATTTTGTGGAGCTGTTGTCTAAAGCCAATCCATTGTATGGAACCAGAAATGTATATGTTGTTGTGTAAATATTAAAACAAAGTTTTTACAGTTAAGGTGCCTTCTCCGCTTAGTAGTTACAGAGTAAAGAACTTTAAGTGTCTAGTGATGAAGAGAGCAAATGTACCAACATGTATGTTAGAGTTTTATAGGCCGTACCTATTATGGCGTGGTATCACAAAATAGAAATACTGCAAATATGTTGTAAAATAACACTTGATGATTTACAACCAAGGTGCAAAATATAAATGCTCTGTATCACCAACGGACTAACCATTACAGTCTTTAACTGCCATACCGGTATTTTAAGATGTGATTGAAAAGTAACAATGCGGCTGTAAACTACCAATAATGGCTAGTAATTTATGGATGTCATAAATCAGTGGTATTGGGAATGAGCGATATTGTGGGGTTATAAATAGGCCCCTATATTTTCTATAGGTACTGTTACTAGAATAAGTTTATTTGTAATAAATATTCATTTGATAAGCTTGGAGTTTTTATTTGACCTGACATACAAAAATGACATATCTAAACAGTTGGTGTACAACAAATTAAAACCCACATGGTTTTTTAAGGAAAAGTAGCTAAGAATTGATCCTCCCTTAAGCCGCACCCAAAGTGAGAACCAAAAGTACTTTGATACCTTTGAAGTTCCAACGCCACTGGGCCTAGTATGGTCTGGCTCTGTACCCTTTATAATCCAGCATTTGAACCAATTGGAGGACATGTTCTGCAAAAAGTAGGAGGGTCAGGTCTGGAGAGGATTGGTAAGGGCAAGCTAGAAGGTAAGTTCACAAACAACCATACACCCAGAATTTTAGGTCACCCTTGGTACAGCTAAGGCTAGGTACACACAGGTTAAAATTTTAGGACGGCTGGCCATACACCGATAAAGTCCGGACCGGTTGGCCAGCCAAAATACTGCATGACTGATTATGTGATCCATAGGAAACTGCATGATTGGCTACCAATCAAAATACCAAAGAATTGGTGACTTGCAATGAAATATTGGCCCATTTGTACCTAGCCTTAAGGTAGGGGATCTTTTGCTTTAGATCCCATTAAAAGGGCATGTCCACCCTAAAGACTGCTATGTTTAGTGCTTAATTACATGTTTTACTTACCAGACAGTCTCTTCCTTTCCGTTAGAGTTTGAATTTTGAGGCAGAAGGGGAAAGAGCAGAAGATCATTGGCTATGATGTCAGCAGTCACATCCTTGATTGACTGCATGGAGGAGGAGCCAGCTTACTCTGCCAGAATGGGGGCAATAATAATATCTGGCTACTAATACGGTATTTACTCGAGTATAAAAAAGCCTGAACATCGAACCTTGGTTTACACTCGAGTCAAGCCCTTCTCCTTGTCTATGCCGCAATCATGTGCTAATGTGGAACACCCACCTTACCCTTCTGGCATGGTAATGGAATGGTATATAAAAAAAAGAGTTGTCTGTCTTGAAATGCCCGTGTGGTTTATTACATGTAGGCCAAACAAAAAAAATGATAAGACAAAGACTTAATGAACATAGAGCAAACATAAGACATGAAGAGATGAAATCCAGTGTAACAAGACACTTTAAAGAAAAAAGACACAATTTAAGCTAATTGAGGCGGCAGTTGCTTGAACAGATCCAAGAAGGTGGAGCGATAGAAAAGAGATTATTGAAAAGAGAAGCATACTGGATTTGGCAACTACAAACAGTAAACCCAAAGGGGATGAATGAGAGGCTAAATTTGTCCTGTTTTAATTTTGATACATTTAGAAGGATTTTATAAATACACGAATATTGCAGAGCACATGTGCACTTTAAAGCAACTGTTTTATGGTTTTTATTATTTTATGGTTTGCACTAAGTATTTGAGCACTATTTATATGGAGAGAGATATATGGATAATTTTATTAAGATTTTATAGGAATATTTTGATATATGCTTTTATATGACCTAGGTGGGATAAGGGAAAGATAAGAAGAGGACTTATTGTGAATATCCCCTATGTCCACTGGGTGACTATTGTGAAAATGGGGAAGGGTTGTCAAATGTATATGTAATGTGGGAATTTATGCCTTTTTAGACACTATCAGGGTTATTCAATAAAAGTTCTTATCGTTAAAAATGGTGCTAATTTTGCCCCAACCAATCAGATGTAAGCTTTCAAATATTAAATAACATCTGATTGGTTGGGGCAAAATTAGCACCATTTTTAATCGACTGGAACCATCAGAAACAAACTCCGTAATGTAATAAAACGTAGCCTTTATTACAGCAGGTAAAATCAAGATACTAGATCACATGGCACTACAATCGCAGATAGGGGAAGGGGGTGTGGCCTGACATGTTTCGCAGAGAACTTCCGCTTCCTCAGAGACCACAAGGGGAGAGTCTCTCATCCTTAAATACAGGTAAGTATCCAGTAGGTGATCTAAGGAAAGGTCTAGTACATCGGACATTATTAATTTGTGCAGTCCCAAGCAGCCTCGTAACTATAGATCTACCTACTAGATATCACAGCTGATTGCACCAGCACCTATCTAAGTAAAGGTGAGCTAGTTCAGCTGTTTAAAAAGAGCTGATTACAGAATCTAGCAGGTAGATCTATAGATATGACGCTGCTTGGGACTGCAAAAATGGATAGTGGCGTGATAGATCTTGGATGCTATACAGTCACCGGGGGCCACAAACTACAGCCAGAAGGTCCAGATTGATGGTTTTACATCAAAGATGTTATTGTGTATGCAATCGTCTATTTGATCATAATGTCAAACAAGTGAATATTTACATATAAGATGCCCTTGTGCCTAGCTCCTACAGATAGGTACATATAACAAGCCCTAATGCCCAGATCACACAGACTGGTAAATATAACATGCCCTAATGCCCAACTCAGCCAAACTACATTGAAAATAAAATGTACCCAGCTCTGCACACACAGATAATTAACCCACTTACCCTATGATGATCAGAGCAGGGCCTGCATGAAGGTGGCAGTTAGTGCAGAGCTAAGAGGAAAAAAATCACGGGTCAACGAGAGTGCCCAAGATATTTCTTTGCAGAAAATTTACTTTTTAACACTTTATAAATACCTGCTAACTTCTAAAAATTAGCTTATTCACCTTTGTTCCACACCCGATGCTACAAAAAGTTGCCAGTATTATCGTGCAGCCTCTGTCAGTCCTCTACCTCTGGACTCCAAGCTATAGCAAAAGCAATAAGGTTGTAGAAGCGCACACTATTTTATACCAGCAGCACCATAGTACCAGAACCTTCTCACTACCACAAGCACCGTAGTACCAGAACCTTCTCACTACCAGCAGCACCATAGTACCAGCACCACTCACTACCAGAACCTTCTCACTACACAGAGCAACGTAGTACCATCACCACTGACTACCAAACCTTTTCACTACTAGCAGCACCGTAGTACCAGCACCTCTCACTACCAGAACCTTCTCACTACCAGCAGCACTGTAGTACCAGAACCTTTTCACTACCAGCAGCACCATAGTACCAGCACCACTCACTACCACCAGAACCTTCTCACTACCAGCAGCACCGTAGTACCAGCATCACTCACTACCAGAACCTTCTCACTACCAGCAGCACCACAGTACCAGCACCTTCTCACTACCAGCAGCACCGTAATACCAGCACCACTCACTACCAGAACCTTCTCACTACCAGCAGCACCGTAATACCAGCACCACTCACTACCAGAACCTTCTCACTACCAGCAGCACCATAGTACCAGCACCACTCACTACCAGAACATTCTCCCTACCAGCAGCAGCACCGTAGTACCACGCACAACTCACTACCAGAACCTTCTCACTACCAGCAGCACCATAGTACCTCACCACTCACTACCACAACCTTCTCCCTACCAGCAGCACCGTAGTACCAGCACCACTCACTCCAGAACCTTCTTACTACACAGTAGCACTGTAATACCAGAACCTTCTCACTACCAGCAGCACCGTAGTACCAGCACCACTCACTTCCAGAACCTTCTCACTACAGCAGCACCGTAATACCAGCACCACTCACTACCAGAACCTTCTCACTACCAGCAGCGCCGTAGTACCAGCACCACTCACTACCAGAACTTTCTCCCTACCAGCAGCACCGTAGTACCAGCACCACTCACTACCAGAACCTTCTCACTACCAGCAGCACCATAGTACCAGCACCACTCACTACCAGAACCTTCCACTACCACAGCAGCACCATAATACCAGCACCACTCACTACCAGAACCTTCTCACTACCAGCAGCACCCTAATACCAGCACCACTCACTACCAGAACCTTCTCAATACCAAGCAGCACCGTAGTACCAGCACCAGTCACTACCAGAACTTTCTCCCTACCAGCAGCACCGTAGTACCAGCACCACTCACTACCAGAACCTTCTCACTACCAGCAGCACCATAGTACCAGCACCACTCACTACCAGAACCTTCTCACTACCAGCAGCACTGTAGTACCAGAACCTTCTCACTACCAGCAGCACCGTAGTACCAGCACCACTCACTACCAGAACCTTCTCACTACCAGCAGCACCGCCCGTAGTACCAGCACCACTCACTACCAGAACTTTCTCCCTACCAGCAGCACCGTAGTACCAGCACCACTCACACCAGAACCTTCTCACTACCACAGCACCGTAGTACCGCACCACTCACACCAGAACCTTCACTACCAGCAGCACTGTAGAACCAGCACCACTCACTACCAGAACCTTCTCACTACCAGCAGCCACCATAGTCCCAGCACCACTCCTACCAGAACCTTCTCACTACCACCACTGTTACCAGAACCTTCTCACTACCAGCAGCACCGTAGTACCAGCACCACTCACTACCAGAACCTTCTCACTACCAGCACCGTAATACCAGCACCACTCACTACCAGAACCTTCTCACTACCACAGCACCGTAGTACCAGCACCACTCACTACCAGAACTTTCTCCCTACCAGCAGCACCGTAGTACCAGCACCACTCACTACCAGAACCTTCTCACTACCAGCAGCACCGTAGTACCAGCACCACTCACAACCGAACTTTCTCCCTACCAGCAGCACCGTAGTACCAGCACCACTCACTACCAGAACCTTCTCACTACCAGCAGCACCATAGTACCGCACCCACTCACTACCAGAACCTTCTCACTACCAGCAGCACTGTATTACCAGAACCTTCTCACTACCACAGCACACCGTAGTACCAGCACCACCACTCACTACCAGAACTTTCTCACTACCAGCAGCACTGTAGTACCAGCACCACTCACTACAGAACTTTCTCCCTACCAGCAGCACCGTAGTACCAGCACCACTCACTACCAGAACCTTCTCACTACCAGCAGCACCGTAGTACCAGCACCACTCACTACCAAGAACCTTCTCACTACACAGCAGCACTGTAGTACCAGAACCTCTCACTACCAGCAGCGCCGTAGTACCAGCACCACTCACTACCAGAACCTTCTCCTACCAGCAGCACCGTAGTACCACATCACTCACTACAGAACCTTCTCACTACCAGCAGCACCACAGTACCAGCACCTTCTCACTACAGCAGCACCGTAATACCAGCCCACTCACTACCAAACCTTCTCACTACCACACACACCGTAATACCAGCACCACTCACTACCAGAACCTTCTCACTACAGCAGCCACCATAGTACCAGCACCACTCACTACCAGAAATTCTCCCTACCAGCAGCACCGTAGTACCCACACACCTCACTACCAGACCTTCTCACTACCAGCAGCACCATATTACCATCACCACTCACTACCACAACCTTCTCCTACCAGCAGCACCGTAGTACCAGCACACACCACTCACTCCAGAACCTTCTTACTACCATAGCACACGGTAATACCAGAACCTTCTCACTACCAGCAGCACCGTAGTACCAGCACCACTCACTTCCAGAACCTTCTCACTACCAGCACACCGTAATACCAGCCACTCACTACCAAACCTTCTCACTACCAGCAGCACCAGCAGCAGTATACCAGCACCACTCACTACCAGAACTTTCTCCTACCATACCAGCACACCGAGTCCCACCACTCACTACCAGAACCTTCTCACTACCAGCAGCACATAGTACCACACCATCACTACAAACCTCCTACCAGCAGCACCTAATACCAGCACCACTCACTACCAGAACCTTCTCACTACCAGCAGCACGTAATACCAGCACACACTCACTACCAGAACCTTCATACCAGCAGCACACGCACCCGTAGTACCACACCAGTCACTACCAGAACTTTCTCCCTACCAGCAGCACCGTAGTACCAGCACCACTCACTACCAGAACCTTCTCACTACCAGCGACCATAGTACCACACCACTCACACCAGACCTTCTCACTACCAGCAGCACTGTGTACCAGAACCTTCTCACTACCAACCCACACCCAGCACCGTAGTACCAGCACCACTCACTACCAGAACCTTCTCACTACCAGCAGCACTGTAGTACCAGCACCACTCACTACCAGAACTTTCTCCCTACCACAGCACCGTATACCACCAGACCACTCACTACAGAACCTTCTCACTACCAGCAGCACACGTAGTACCCACCACCTCACTACCAGAACCTTCTCACTACCAGCACCCTGTATACCAGCACCACTCACTACCGAACCTTCTCACTACCAGCAGCACCATAGTACAGCACCACTCACTACCAGAACCTTCTCACTACCAGCAGCACCTGAAGTACCAAACCTTCTCACTACCAGCAGCACCGTAGTACCAGCACCACTCACTACCAGAACCTTCTCACTACCAGCACCGTAATACCAGCACCACTCACTACCAGAACCTTCTCACTACCAGCAGCACTGTAGTACCAGCACCACTCACTACCAGAACTTTCTCCCTACCAGCAGCACCGTAGTACCAGCACCACTCACTACCAGAACCTTCTCACTACCAGCAGCACCGTAGTACCAGCACCACTCACTACCAGAACTTTCTCCCTACCAGCAGCACCGTAGTACCAGCACCACTCACTACCAGAACCTTCTCACTACCAGCAGCACCATAGTACCAGCACCACTCACTACCAGAACCTTCTCACTACCAGCAGCACTGTAGTACCAGAACCTTCTCACTACCAGCAGCACCGTAGTACAAGCACCACTCACTACCAGAACTTTCTCACTACCAGCACACTGTAGTACCAGCACCACTCACTACCAGAACTTTCTCCCTACCAGCAGCACCGTAGTACCAGCACCACTCACTACCAGAACCTTCTCACTACCAGCAGCACCGTAGTACCAGCACCACTCACTACCGAACCTTCTCACTACCAGCAGCACCATAGTACCAGCACCACTCACTACCAGAACTTCTCACTACCATCCAGCACACCGTAGTACCAGCACCATCACTACAGAACCTTCTTACTACCAGCAGCACCATAGTACCAGCACCACTCACTACCAGAACCTTCTCACTACCAGCAGCACTGTAGTACCAGAACTTCTCATTACCACAGCACCGTAGTACCAGCACCACTATACCAGAACCTTCCACTACCACGCAGCACCGTAGTACCAGCACCACTCACTATCAGAACCATCTCACTACCAGCAGCACGTAGTACCAGAATATGCTTGTGAAGGTTCCATCATCCAGGTCATGTTATCTGTTGTATTCAATCCATTGATCTAATTGAATACAACAGATGTAGTACCAGAACCTTCTCACTACCAGCAGCACCGTAGTACCGAACTAGCACCACTCACTACCACTACCAAACCTTCTCACTACCAGCAGCCCGTAATACAGCACCACTCACTACCAGAACCTTCTCACTACCAGCAGCACCGTAGTACCAGCACCACTCACTACCAGAACCTTCTCACTACCAGCAGCACTGTAGTACCAGAACCTTCTCACTACCAGCAGCACCATAGTAGAAGCACCACTCACTACCAGAACCTTCTCACTACCAGCAGCACTGTAGTACCAGAACCTTCTCATTACCAGCAGCACCGTAGTACCAGCACCACTCACTACCAGAACCTTCTCACTACCAGCAGCACCGTAGTACCAGCACCACTCACTATCAGAACCTTCTCACTACCAGCAGCACTGTAGTACCAGAATATGCTTGTGAAGGTTCTCATTTCCCAGGTCATGGTATATCTGTTGTATTCAAGTCCAGTTGATCTAATTGAATACAACAGATGTAGTACCAGAACCTTCTCACTACCAGCAGCACCGTAGTACTAGCACCACTCACTACCAGAACCTTCTCACTACCAGCAGCACCGTAATACCAGCACCATCACTACCAGAACCTTCTCACTACCAGCAGCACCGTAGTACCAGCACCACTCACTACCAGAACCTTCTCACTACCAGCAGCACTGTAGTACCAGAACCTTCTCACTACCAGCAGCACCATAGTACTAGCACCACTCACTACCAGAACCTTCTCACTACCAGCAGCACTGTAGTACCAGAACCTTCTCACTACCAGCAGCACCGTAGTACCAGCACCACTCACTATCAGAACCTTCTCACTACCAGCAGCACCGTAGTACAAGCACCACTCACTACCAGAACCTTCTCACTACCAGCAGCACCATAGTACCAGCACCACTCACTACCAGAACCTTCTCACTACCAGCAGCACTGTAGTACCAGAACCTTCTCACTACCAGCAGCACCATAGTACCAGCACCACTCACTACCAGAACCTTCTCACTACCAGCAGCACTGTAGTACCAGAACCTTCTCACTACCAGCAGCGCTGTAGTACCAGCACCACTCACTATCAGAACCTTCTCACTACCAGCAGCACCGTAGTACCAGCACCACTCACTACCAGAACCTTCTCACTACCAGCAGCACTGTAGTACCAGAACCTTCTCACTACCGCAGCACCGTGACCACACCACTCACTACCAGAACCTTCTCACTACCAGCAGCACTGTAGTACCAGAACCTTCTCACTACCAGCAGCACCGTAGTACCAGCACCACTCACTGCCAGAACCTTCTCACTACCAGCAGCAATGTAGTACCAGAACCTTCTCACTACCAGCAGCACTGTAGTACCAGAACCTTCTCACTACCAGCAGCACTGTAGTACCAGAACCTTCTCATTACCAGCAACACCGTAGTACCAGCACCACTCACTACCAGAACCTTCTCACTACCAGCAGCACCGTAGTACTCCAGCACCACTCACTATCAGAACCTTCTCACTACCAGCAGCACTGTAGTACCAGAACCTTCTCACTACCAGCAGCACCGTAGTACTAGCACCACTCACTACCAGAACCTTCTCACTACCAGCAGCACCGTAGTACCAGCACCACTCACTACCAGAACCTTCTCACTACCAGCAGCACTGTAGTACCAGAACCTTCTCACTACCAGCAGCACCATAGTCACACCATAGTACTAGACCACTCACTACCAGAACCTTCTCACTACCAGCAGCACTGTAGTACCAGAACCTTCTCACTACCAGCAGCACCGTAGTACCAGCACCACTCACTATAAGAACCTTCTCACTACCAGCAGCACCCGGTACAAGCACCACATCACTACCAGAACCTTCTCACTACCAGCAGCACCGTAGTACCAGCACCACTCACTACCAGAACCTTCTCACTACCAGCAAGCACTGTAGTACCAGAACATTCCACTACCACAGCACCATAGTACCAGCACCACTCACTACCAGAACCTTCTCACTACCAGCAGCACTGTAGTACCAGAACCTTCTCACTACCAGCAGCGCCGTAGTACCAGCACCACTCACTATCAGAACCTTCTCACTACCAGCAGCACCGTAGTACCAGCACCACTCACTACCAGAACCTTCTCACTACCAGCAGCACTGTAGTACCAGAACCTTCTCACTACCAGCAGCACCGTAGTACCAGCACCACTCACTACCAGAACCTTCTCACTACCACAGCACTGTAGTACCAGAACCTTCTCACTACCAGCAGCACCGTAGTACCAGCACCACTCACTGCCAGAACCTTCTCACTACCAGCAGCAATGTAGTACCAGAACCTTCTCACTACCAGCAGCACCGTAGTACCAGCACCACTCACTACCAGAACCTTCTCACTACCAGCAGCACTATAGTACCAGAACATTCTCACTACCAGCAGCACCGTAGTACCAGCACCACTCACTACAGAACCTCTCACTACCAGCAGCACTGTAGTACAGCAAACCTTCTCACTACCAGCAGCACCGTAGTACCAGCACCACTCACTATCAAGAACCTTCTCACCACTCACCACAGCAGCACCGTAGTACCAGCACCACTCACTACCAGAACCTTCTCACACCAGCAGCACTGTAGTACCAGAACCTTCTCACTACCAGCAGCACCGTAGTACCAGCACCACTCACTACCAGAACCTTCTCACTACCAGCAGCACCGTAGTACCAGCACCACTCACTATCAGAACCTTCTCACTACCAGCAGCACCGTAGTACCAGCACCACTCACTACCAGAACCTTCTCACTACCAGCAGCACTGTAGTACCAGAACCTTCTCACTACCAGCAGCACCGTAGTACCAGCACCACTCACTACCAGAACCTTCTTACTACCAGCAGCACCGTAGTACCAGCACCACTCACTATCAGAACCTTCTCACTACCAGCAGCACCGTAGTACCAGCACCACTTACTACCAAACCTTCTCACTCCAGCACACTGTTTTGTGACCAGCACCACTCACTATCAGAACCTTCTCACTACCAGCAGCACCGTAGTACCAGCACCACTCACTACCTATCCTTCTTAGGTGAATATATAAGGTGTTGGCAATACCAGGCAGGTGGTCACATTTAATGAAATCCATTCATTATAGGAGTTTGTATGTTCTCCATTTGGGTTTCCTCCAGACACCCCAGTTCCCCCACTATCATAAAGACATAATGATAGGTTGTATGTGTCAATAAATGTGCCAAATATCCACAATAATAATAAAATAAAAGGAATGTTTTGCTTATTAGAAGTTGTGTTACAGTAATATACACTCCCAGTGTTTGAAACCAATATATTTATATTCCCAGTTATTGTTTATATATCGTTGTGAGTCTATATAGTATCATGTGTCCCCGGCAAACCTAATGAACTATTAACTAGAATTCCTGAGCTAAAAGTTAACAAATCAGTCAGGTGATTTAAATAGTGCCGTATAGCATCGCGGGACTTGTAGTTTTTCACTAAGGTTTTTTGTAGGCTGCGAAGCGGAAGATCCCGCCCACTACGGGGTCTCCTGATCCCTTCCGCCGGTTTCTCTTCCTTTCTCGCCGACATCTTTGAAGGAGCAGCAGCATGGTAAGAGCACTGCCTTAACCCCTGAACGGTGGATTGAGCGGGCAGCATCGAAGAGCGAATTTCCATCTGCCCGACAAGAAGTTTCTAACCCCGAGCTTTAAACTTCTTGTTTTAATTCCCCTGGAAAGTCACTTGTGTGATTGTTTATGAACCGCGAGCACAGGCCTAAGTGACATGTTGGCTGTAGTTCCATTGGATACAGGGAGGGATTGGGATCATTACTGGGTGTATACATGTTTGCACAGGTTGTGATGTGGGTCCTGGGTATCTGTATGTGTTGCTGTGTAACAGTTAACATGTCCAACAGTGCAGGTGGGAGTTTAGAAACATGTAGATTTAGTTGTATTGTCTTTAAAGGGACAGTTCAGTGTAAATTATGTTAGTTTGTGTAATGCATACTAGTTCTACATATTCTCGCCCATTTTGAAAAATCAGTTCATACCCTTTGCTGTTCCCTGCTGTTGACATTAGTGAGCTGACATTTCAGGTTCCTTCTTCCCAGGATGCACCACATCATTGGAATGTTCCTAACAGTAATATCTACTGATTGGCTGTTGGATGGTTCAAAGATGCTCAGATCTCTACTGAGCAACTGAATCAACCCTGGAGCTGGGTCAAGGACAAGACCACAACGGTCTCTACTAGGGGTCCTAAAAACAGGAAGTCGGTATTTCGGAAGCATTTATTTATACACAGACAAAACACTGAATTGGCAGATTAAGGTCATTGGGATGAAAAAATACTGCTTTTTTCTAAAGTGTTTTTGCATTGAACTTCCCCTTTAAGGGGAAGAAAGCAAACATGTTCCCCTTAGTATATTGTATGATGGAATAAAGCACAACGCTGCGGTTTTACATAGTGCAGACAGCAATAAAATGGAATGGTGAATATAGATGTAAAAACACCAGTGACACATCATATTTTTTATGCAGATTATGATACATGCATAAATGATAAATACATTTTTGGCTTATTTTAGTAATTTATGCATATTGCTTTTATCCTTGCCCAGCCGCCAAAGGACGATAAGAAAAAGAAGGATGCTGGCAAGTCTGCCAAAAAGGACAAAGATCCCGTTAACAAGTCTGGAGGCAAGGCCAAGAAGAAGGTAATAGTCTAAATGGCTGTAATGGGAGAAATTGAAAGGTAAAATGACAACACTGGTCTCTTCCATTTGTTGTTGGTGGCAGTGGCTGAAAAACGGCTCACATAATCTACCACTTGAAAACATGAAAGCGTGCGTTCTACAAACTTTAACAAACTTACAACAGTAGTAGATTTCCATGATGTCTTAATCTTTTTCCTAAATTGATAATCTCTTCAGTTATCGTATAGCTGCTTCTACTTTTACAACTAAATAGCTGCCACTTATTGTATTCTGTAGTTTCTACTTAGTAGGAATAGTTAGTTTTATACAACCTTTGTTTATTTTGAAAATGCCACTAAAGATCTGCTAGTGACCATTGCACTGGAATTTAAGTGGCTTTCATGAGAAATTGTTACACAAATCTGTTTAATGTTAATTTGATTCGCAACCTGCAGTCTCAAGTTCTAAATGTTTTAATAGAATACTGTCTGGCAGCAGTTACATTTTCCTTTGGAGAAAAGCCCCTTAATTAATCTACATCACTCCCCTCTAATAAAGTCCTATTTGTATACGGACCCTAGTGGTGCTATATTGTACAGATCCATTACAAATGTTAAGTTTATATTTTGCACACTCCAAAAAGTTTCTGCTTCTGTGCTGCAGGCACTTAGTAACACCACCAGCTATATATATTTTTTTTTTTTTTTTTTTTTGGTATGTTGAGTGAAAATAGTGTATTTTAAATGTAAACTGGAAATGTTTTTTTTTTGTTTTTTTTTCCCCTTCTGAGCAGAAGTGGTCCAAAGGAAAGGTGAGGGATAAGTTGAACAACTTGGTGCTGTTTGACAAGGCCACCTATGACAAATTGTGCAAGGAAGTTCCCAACTACAAGCTCATCACACCTGCTGTTGTATCTGAGAGACTTAAGATCAGGGGTTCACTTGCAAGGGCTGCACTACAGGAGCTGCTCAACAAAGGTGAGTAACCTTTTTTTTTTCTGCACTACAGGAGCTGCTCAACAAAGGTGAGTAACCTTTTTTTTTTAAATTTAGTCTGGTTAGCAGAATATATTCCTTATATAGAAGGGAGGGGCAGAGGGGGAGAGAGGACAAGTGGTGCTGAGATTCTTTACAAGTAAGTTACTGAACTCTGCCTGTTCCCTAACTTTGCTAATTGTTATTTATTTTTACCTAAAGTTCATATCTCTCCCCCTGCTTAGCTGAGATCATAATCACTGAAGATAGTTAGTGTAACAGCAGCTTGTAGTGAGACCTTCACAAACACAGTGACACTGCTTGTTGTCCTGTTACATTTCAGTTGCTTTAGTCTATATATTTCATAGATTGCACTGTCTTGTTTGGTATATAGTCTGTATTACTGTATTAGTGTTCCATTTGAGTCACTGGTTTTGTATGTATATAAGATTTTTTTTGGGGGGAGGGGCTGTTTTATAGTGTGTTATGCTCATATTACTGGGTTAATGGTTTATTGATTGTGTTTAGCACTACAGCATTTGACTATGTTGCACATGGTACTTACAGTGTGGGTGAGGGAGTGTGACAGTACTGCATGGGAGCTTTGGATTGTGTGGGTGTGTGCCTTTGAGTGACAGATGAGGTGTAGCAGCTCCTACAAATCACAGCATATTCAAAGGCTTATATCTCGGGGACTATGAAGAATTTAAAGAAACTAAAGGTACCCTGGTGGTTGGGATGACTTATAGGATACATTAGAAGAAATTAAAAAAAAAAATTCTCACTATAATTGCCCTTTAATACTGGGGAAAACAGGAATTAACTGGAGAAAAATTGACAGTTGAGAAGGGGGGGAGCCTTTTAATGCTGGCAGGAGCTGGTCATGTGGCTGAAAACAGGAAGCTTTCAAGCAGGAAGTAATATTTCTGAACCTTTCTAGCAATAACTAGGTTTTATTTTGAAGGTATGATGGGAGGCTTTTTATATAATTACTAGTTTGGAAGAATTGGAGACCAGTTATTCTTTAAAGGCTTGTTTACCAGAGGGGGGAGTTCTGTTTTCTTACGTAAAATAGTTTGCATGCACTTATAATTTATTTATTTATTTTTTAATGTAAATTTGTTAGTAGTGCTTAAAAAAATCCCCGTTAATTCTGCTTTTCCGTTCTTTTTAGGCTCTGGACTGTTAACTGCAGAATTTTCTATGTAAATCTGATTTGAAACCAATAAAATGGTCTAAAATATGTCTGCTTTTTCCTTTTTTTAAATGCTATGTCCCTAAAGAAGAACTTTGGTGAGAGAAAAACATTAGGCCATAAGCTTAGCCTTTTGTATCTATCCAACTCTGGTTCCTCTGTTTTCAGCAGTCAATGCGATATCTTGTTAGGACTGCCCATAAAAGCACTGCCCACAAGGCTGACATTTACTGCTTCCTGATGCACTGCTTACTCAGAACCCGGTGCAAGCATGCCTATTGAAGATTTCATGCGGAGGATGTTACGGTGAAACTCCACCCTCTTTCTCAAGCAGCCATTTGGTAATGTCTGTTAAGCATCCTGTGGCAGATCCGTGCTTCAAATCTCTCTGCTGTGTGTAAGTGCCAGTGACATGGTCTGTGCTGATGCTGAGCAGTCCATATTGCAACCCGATCTCTGTATAGACCTACTACAGTTATCAGTTTGGCGTCCATAGTAGGTCTACACAGTGAACGGGTTACAGGCAGTGATATCCTGTAAATTTTAAGAATTCATACATAACATGGATCAAATCAGGAGGGAGAGAGCTGCCTGCAGCAGAGGGAGAAATAAAAGGGCATGTCGACACAAATTAACAAATTTAGCTAATATTATAGATTACCCCCCAAACCTAGGTTTCACATTACAAACTTGTGCAAAAAATGCTCTTGAACTTTCTTACTTGACTTGGTCCCTCACCGCTCCTACTCTGCTGCTGACAGCCACTCCACTTCCTGGTTGCGGCTGTCTGTAAAAACATGACGTCATACCCAGTCACCTGACACCTGCGACCAGGAAGTGGAGTGTCTGCTGGCGCAGAAGCCCACTGTTCCTTTTTTTCAATCAAAACAGGACCCAGGGGTGGCACCTAGACGGCAAGGGACCGGGTAAGGAAGTTCAGGAGAATCTTTCTCATAAGCTAGTTATGATGGGGTAATTACATTTTTAGCTAGTTTTTTTTTTAGTGGACTTGCCCTTTAATTGCAGGGAGAGACTGTATCGCCCCAGTAGGTGACAGGGAGGCTTAGAGCATTTTAAATGTTTCCACCAGTATTTGTTAGGCCAGCAGTTTAGGTAGCCTATTTTCACATTGTACAGCAGACTGTACAGGATTGCTGTGCCTCCCAGATGACATCACTAAATTGGGACCCTAGTATGGGCATTGAAAGGGCACATACCAAACATGGCTGCTCCCAGAGCCTGAAAAAAAAAAAAAGCAAATGGACTAAAGAAAAGGGTGTTTAAGCCAAATGAGGCCAGTAGAATGCTACAGGGGTAAGTGCACCGTTAGGAACATATTTGGACACTTGTTTTTTCACCAGCATTCCCCTTTAAATGCCTGGATAAGAAATACATTCTGTTTGGCTGAGGCTGCAGTGAATGTTAGTGTCTTGGTGTCCACTTGCTAATTTGCCCTTTTTGGAGCGCATGCGTATCGCACCAAAAATGGTGATAGCATGAGCTCTGATAAGGGAAGCGCAGCAGACACCAACCGTGATGTAGCCACATCCATAGGCCCACACTACTGTGCGCTTTTAAAAGCGTGATCAGATTGCACTTAAAAGCCCTTCAGGATTGGGTTTTTTTTACAAGGTGGATAATGCATATTCTTATTGCTTCAGTTTTGTCTTTTATTACCAAAATTATGCTATGTAATCCCTGGAAACTGGTGCTATGCGCTTAATTTGGGGGTCAACATGAAGCTTAATTTATCCATAAAATATAAATAAAAATTAAGACTATAGCATATTGGTACATTAGTAATGGGGTCTATTGAAAGGGCATGTCCACCCCAATACTAAATGTTAACCCACTACTGGCCCCACTGTAGTTTTAAAAAATTCTTACCTTAAATCTCTGCTCCTTATGGTTCTCCTGCAGTGCTTGTCCTGGAAACTGAAGAGTAGGAGGAGTGATCCTGTGAGGTTACTGCTTCCTTGTCGTCCTGGAGGTACAGTGACGTGCAGGGAAGCCCTTCCCCGATCCCCATAGAAAAACTACTGCAATAGTACTCTACGACTGAACATTCGTTAATTAACAGATTTGACATAAATGTATGACCGCAGCCATACGTTACGATAAAGCGTGGTACTGCAAAATTGCGATACTGCCCTTTATAAATAAGGCCCTTTGTCTTTTAAGTACCTGGTGGGTGTGGCCTAAAAAATTTCCCACTCTGTAAGTGCCCCTGATATTCTCAGACCCTTGGGATGCCCCTGACTTCTACTACATTGAAATAAAGGAAAATTAAATCTTACCGAAATTTTCTTTTCCTGTGCTGAAGCACGGCAGTGGGCAACCATGGGTTAATCCCTTCTGCTGTGTGGAGGCCAGGATGTCATTGGCTATAAATTTGAGCTCCTGCCCCTCTTACCTTGTCTTATTTGTGACTGTTCCAATTGTAAAAGGAGGGGAGGCAGTTTGCCCACTGCCGTGCATCAGCACAGGAAAAGAAAATTTCGGTAAGATTTTATTTTCCTTTTTCCTCCATACGGCAGTAGGCAACCATGGGATTTACCTGAGCAGTGCAATAAAGGAGGGGATGGAAACATTATATTTGCAATAACACAATTTTATTACTTAGATACAGCCTGCAAAAGAATCTGACATCACATTAAATTTGTAATGTCTAAGAAATGTATTAAACGAGGACCAAGTTGCTGATTTACAACCGAAGCACCTGCTGCAAAAGCCCAAGAGGCAGATACTCCTCTTGTTGAATGAGCCCTGATGGTCTGGGGCTCCTCTCTGGATTTTACTCTATAGCATGACCTGATGCCTTCTGTGATCCATTTTGCTAAAGTAGCTTTAGATGCTCTGTATCCCTTCTTGGCTCCTCTGTAGAGAATGAACAGAAAATCTTCTTTCCTGATTTCTGAGGTTTTTTCCAGATAGATTTTAATGGCTCGGACTGGATCTAGTTTCCACAGAACTATATCCTGGTTTAAGTGGAATTTAGTGACCACTTTTGGTAGATAGGCTGAGTCTGGTTTAAACACCAACCTGTTAGGAAAAACTACTAGGTATGGTTGGGAAATCTTCAACGCATGTATCTCAGAAACTCTACGAGCTGTTGCCAATGCTAAAAGGAGTGTAGCTTTTAATGTTAAATCCTGGATGGTAGCAGCTAGCTTCTAAAGGTTTGAATGGTGGTTGAGTCAAGGCATCCAGGACTAAAGATAAGTCCCAAGGGGGAATGGAGGTCTTTATTTGGGGTTTTAGGTGTTTGACACCTTGGAAAAATATAATAAGTGGATCCAGAGCCCACTGTACTCATGTCATTGCAGCCAGGGCAGATATTTGTTTTTTTTAGTGTGTAGATGCTCAAATTTCCTTCAAAACTTGACTGCAGGAATTCAATGAGAACATTTGTTGACAATTTTTCTGGATCCATCTGTCTTTACACCAGTTTAAGAATACATTCCATATCCTGTAATAACTGTTAGAAGTTGAAGGTTTCCTGGCTGCTAACAAGGTAGAGGTTGCGGCGTCAGAGATACCCAATTGTTTGAATGACCCCCTTTCACGTGCAGGCCGTCAGTTTCAGTCTTTCTAACTGGATGTAGAAAGGGTCCCTGCTTCAGCAGTTGACGTATTGTTGGCAGATAATAGGGGGGAGAGAGTAACATAGCTCTTGCTGTTGCAAACCATGGCTTCCTGGGCCACCAAGGTAGAATTAGAATTGCTTTGACTCTCTCTCTTGATATTTTCTCCAATATCCTTGGTATTAACGGTAGCAGAGGAAAGATATATACCATCCGGAACATCCATGGGAAAGACAGGGCATCTACTGCCACCTGCTGACCTATCTTGAATCTCGAGCAAAACTGAGTGAGTTTGGCATTTTGTGGGGTTGCCATAAGATCTATCTGAGGTATCCCCCAATGACTGCAAATTTTCAGAAAGATGGATTGATTTAATTCCCATTCATTGGTTAGGATCTTCCTTCTGCTTAAGAAGTCTGCCTTCACATTCTGCTTCCCGGGTAAGTAGACTGCTGATATGTTCTGAAGATTGGTTTCTGCCCAGTATAGAATCTTCTGTGCCAAATCTGCAAGGTTGCGGTTGTGTGTACCTCCTTTTCTGTTTATGTAAGCCACAACTGTGGTATTGTCTGAATTTATCCTTATCGCTTCCCCCAATATAAATGGCCTGAAAGTCTGTAGTGCTTTCCATACGGCTGTCATCTCTCTGAAGTTGGATGACCTCATCGAAATGCTGTCTGTAGGTCGCTCCCCATCCTAGGAGACTTGCATCCGTAAATTAACTGTTTGGGGTTCTGATTGTGTCCCCACTGAGAAAGGAGAGCTAATTGAAGTGGTCTTATATGGATCAAGGCCCACTGAACAGCATCTATTGAGGACACTAACTTCCCTAGAATCTGTTGAATTAGGGAGGCTGGTGCAGCTGGAAACCCGATCAATCCGGAAATCCAGAAATTATAAACTTTATTAGCCATCTGTGGTGTTGTAGAAGGCCCAGCGTCTTCTGTAGATGGTGTATTAGTAGTTGTTCGCTGTTTGCTACAATCAAGATGTCGTCTAGATATGCAAAACAACGAATGCCCATCATTCTTAGCTTCTCCATAAGGGCTATCAGTACTTTGGAGAAGACTCTGGGTGCTGTGGACAGTCCAAAGGGCATTACTCTGTATTCATAGTGTTGATTTAGAACACTGAATCGGAGATCTCTCCTGTGAGCCTGACAGATTGGCAGATGGAGATAAGCATCTTCTAGATCGATTTTGCAAAGCCAATCGTCTCGTCTGAGATGCTGTAGAATGACTCTTAAACTTTCCATCCTGAAAGATTTTGTCTTTATAAACCGATTTAGATAACGAAGAGCTAAAATAGGTCTGAAGTCTCCTGTAGGTTTCCTGAGCAGAAATAGGGGGGAGTAAGTACCTTTCTTTCTCTGAGGCAGTGGAACTCTTTCCAGAATTTTCTTTTCTAGCATTGTCTGAAGTATCTGATGTAATTGAGATTCTGCATACCTGATTTTTGGAGTCTTTGATGTTACAAAGTGATTCTTTCTTGGTATCCTTAGAAATTTGATGTGATATCCCTCCGCAATGGTTTTCTGAATCCATTGGTCGTCTTTTGTACTTGCCCACACGTCCCTGAATGCCTGTAGTCTTCCCCAAACTACTAGACGGTGGGCTGGTATACCTTCATAAGACTCTGTCTTTGTGTTGTTTGTTGATTTTGGGACGAAAAGTATTGTTTCTTTTCCATCCCTGTGTATGAAAAGGCCTGTCTGGCCTGTAAGCTTTGGCTTCACGAAAAGTTGGTCTAGGTTGAAACCTGGGTGCTGAAGGCCTCAGTTTTTTCCATTGGGGTAACATGATCTTCTTGTTGTCCACATTTTCCACTATAATGTCTCTTAATTTGGCTCCAAATAGTAAATCTCTTTTAAATGGTAAATTCGCAATATTATGCTGTGCTGCGGAGTCTGCCTGCCACTGTCTCAACCAAAGTGATCTTCTAGTGGCTACCGATACACTGGATGCTTTGGCTAAAAGCCTTATATCTAGGGATGCTTCGCTTGTAAACGTATTAAAATCCATAATATCCTGCAACATTCCCCTGATCTTCTCTCTTGGAACACCATTGATAAGTGCCTGGTCAATGTCTTCTATCCAAAATCTAGCAGCTCGGTTATGGCCACCGTTGGTCTTATGGCTGCTCCTAGAATTACATATAATCTCTTTAAAAGAGTGTCCTGGTGTCTTTCCATGGAGTCTCCTAAAGTAACACCGTCATCAATAGCTAAAGATGTTTTTCTGGCTACTCTGGCTAAAGCAGCATCCACCTTAGGGGCTGTGTTCCAAAATTTTGCGTCTTCTGTAACAAAAGGGTATGCCTTCAAGAAAGCTGGTGCTGGAGTGTATCTCTTGTCCGGCGTTGTCCATTCATCTATAAACAATTTATGAATCTTCTCGTGAACTGGAAAATATAAAGTAGATTTGCGTTCATCCTGAAACCACCTGTCCTGTTCTCTGCCAACCACTGGAGAATCGATAAGTAGTGTTTTCCTCATTAATTTAATTAGGTTTTCTATCATATCAGAGGCTACATTAGTTTCTGAATCTGTAGGTTTTTCTTTAACCTGAATTTCTCCTTCGGATGGGTTCTGATTAGAAGCTTCTGGCTGGATGGAATGAACCTGATTTCCTTTTGTCAGCATAGGCATAACTCTGTTTACAATATTTTGCGTTAATGATTCCATTAAAGTGGCCTGATTCTGATCCGGAATAGGAAAATATAAAGAGGCACAGAAATTTTTGTCAGGAAGAGCTGGATTATTGCATACTGTACTCTCTTCTGCTTCTATGATGCACTTGCTCCTCCTCCTCCCTGGGATGATGATGATTGTCAGGAAAATGTGTAGAGTGACTTGGTAAGAATGGGTTAACTAGTAGTATTGGTTCTTGAAAAGGACCAATAAACATACCATTCCAACCTGGAACAGTCCTATTGTTTATATTACGATTAGTCAAGCATGGAACCAGGTCTCCTTTTCTAGACAATGTGGAGCCGAACCGTGCATCTGGAATTCTCTACAGCTAGGGGTCTGGTGGGGACTAAGAGGTCATCTTAAGGACAGTCATACATGTAAAATAATTGTATTTCGGTATTGGAAGGCGTAAGACAGAAACCAATGTTATATTTGTAAATATAATAATATGCCCATTAATAGGATACCCACTATGAGCCCTTATTCCTTGCCAAGGCGGAGTATTAATATCGTGGGAAATATGGATTACACACAGGTCATGTTTGGTATTGGAGGAATTGATAATTAATAAAGGAGAGGAATATGTGATCAATACCCAATACAATGTACATATCTACATTTATATGGAGTCTGCCTAAATGAGGGGGAATGAATGCTTTTGGCTAGTCGTAAATCTGGACATTCCTGGCACTCCCACCTCATGTGGAGGGCGTAGTTCAACAAATAGTTTAAAAGTCCATGTAGTCCAAAATAATGTTGTTCATACTTTGGGGACATGCTAAAAACGTGTGTATGGACCCAATGTTCTTCCTGCCCCAGGATACAGGACTTCTTCTAGTGAGTGGGTTGAATATTTTTATCCTTTTTATTTTATATAACTGTTGTACTTATTGTATGTCATTTTATTGTAACACCATTTTATTTTATTTTATAATTATGCACTGTCCACCTTTTGGAATATAAATCTAAAATTTAATAAGTTTTGTCTTTGA
The DNA here is from genome assembly GCA_019447015.1 of Hymenochirus boettgeri. Lineage (NCBI taxonomy): Eukaryota > Metazoa > Chordata > Amphibia > Anura > Pipidae > Hymenochirus > Hymenochirus boettgeri. The sequence continues at coordinate 145,759,997 of CM033475.1, read as the reverse complement.
TGCTCTAAAAGAACTCAGTTAGCCTCTGATAAGTTTATATGTGTTTGAATGGAGTGTGCAGTGTAAATGCTAATTAACTCTGTGACTGTTGTGAAGGACTGATGCTAATTAACCAGTTAGTTGCTGGAGTGAATGGTGTAGTGTTAACCATTTAGACCAGGACAGGGGTGTGCATAGTCAGTGAGAGTCAAGAGTGTGTTTTTGGGGCGTCTTTAAGGCCGTAACTTAAAGTGGTGGCAGCGAATACCGATTAATTAGTCAGATCAAGTGCCCAGCGAACTGGCGTTAATGACAAATTGGTGGCAGCGGTGGGATAAATTATTTTTTATTAGAGCATTAGTGCTTGGATTAAGTATTTAACCCTTGTACTAAAGAACTGTATCCTTGTGAGGGTATCAGTCTTCAAAGACAAACTCAGTGCATTTTTTTTTTAAAAGACATACGTACAAACAGTTTTTCCCTTCCTTCTCTGGTCTTTCTTTTCTATATTTTATTTGGCAAGGTTAGCTTAGAATGGCAACCTTTTACAAGAGACAAACCAAGGAGGTCCTGATCAATCTCTGTGAGGAAAGAGGTATTGATGTCCTGGATAAGTCCAAGGAGCTGCTGATAAGGGCATTGTTGGAAAGTGACCAGGAGCAGCAGAACTACACAACTGAGTCGGGAAGCGATGTGGATTTAGCTATCCCAGAAAGGACTGTTAACCTTGGATTTTCTCAGCATGAGAATACCACAGTGCAGGAAGACGGTAATTCTTCCCTGCAAAAGGATTTACAATTGTTGGGTTCAGATGACCCCCAGCTACGTCTTCAATTGATCTTGCAGCATCAGGAGAGGGAGGCAGCAGCAGCTGAGAGAGCTGAACGGCAAGCCCAGCGGGAAGCAGCTGAACGGCAAGCCCAGCGTGAAATGGAAGCCGCAGCAGCTGAACGGCAGGCGCAGAGAGAATTCGAAGCTGCAGCCGCAGACCGTGCATTTCAGCTGGAGTTAGCAAAGCTCCAGCACCAGACCCAGTCTCCACAGTCCAGTGAGTCCAGAGAGGGTCCGTTTGCTTTGCATGGTTCACCCAAGTTTCCTGTCATGGACAAGGATAGCAATTTGGACACTTTTTTGTTAAGTTTTGAAAAGTGCTGCAGACAGTATCAGTTGCCACAGGGCAAGATACTTGACACCTGGATTAAAAGGCAAAGCCTTAGATGCCTTTGTTGAACTACCACCAGAGCTTGATGGGGACTATGAGGCTTTGAAACAGGCTCTGATTAAGAAATTTAACCTCACGCCAGAGGTGTATCGCAAAAAGTTTCGAGCGTTGCAGAGAGGTCCAACTGACAGCTACTCAGATGTTGTGAGTAATCTGAGAACCAGTTTTCGCCAGTGGATTAAAGGACTGTCAGTTACCAAATTTGAGGAGCTGGAGGATCTTATGGTAATGGATCAGTTCCTTAATATCTGTCCTGGAGATGTGCAACAGTTTGTATTGGATCGGGAGCCAAAAACAGCGCAAAAAGCAGCAGAAGTCGCAGACACCTATACAGCCAACAGGGTGCCAACATATCCAAAAGGTCCAACGTTACAAAGATCACCAAGCTGGAAGGATCGTCACCACAGGGAAGCCGCACCGCAGAATGTCAAGGCGGGTGAGAATTTGTCTGAAAGGCCCAGTGTGAGCGTAAACCATGGAGATCCACGCAGATGTTTTATATGTAACCAGACGGGACATGTAAGAGCTTCCTGTCCAGAAAGAAAGGGACCAGTGTCACCAGTCAATCCTGTGGTAATGCTCGTATCTGGTAAGACAGAGAATTTATGTCATCATATGCAGACTGTGACTGTGGGAGATAAAGTTACCCAGGGGTTACGGGACTCAGGAGCTAACTTGTCTCTGGTGCGCCCAGAGATGATTAACTTTGGGGACATTATTCCTGGGAAGACTTTATTGGTAAAGGGAGTGGGTGGGAGTCATCCACGGGTGCCTGTGTATAATGTTTACTTGGATTGGGGTGTGGGGAGAGGTCTGAGGGAAGTGGGGATATCTAATGAAATTCCTGTCAATGTGTTATTGGGGAATGATTTGGGGAGAATGGTCTCTGCTTTTGTGCCAAATGATCCGGTCTCACTAGGTCCAGCCGCGCTGGAGTGTGACCACCCACTGCAATCAATAAAGGGAACAGGTAACAAGGGGCAAGGTAACTGGGAGGGAGGGCTGAGAGACCAGAGCAGATGTCTGTCAGTGCCAGAACCAGTATTGCCTAACTGTGTGAATGGAGAGAGAGAGGGGGATCCCCCAGTCCACTCTCTGGTAGAGTCAGGTATAGTACCTGTAGGTAGGGATTGTCACAGTAGCTGGGAGGGAGGGCTGAGAGACCAGAGAGGGTGTCAGTCAGTGCCAGAACCAGTACTGTCTACATGTGTGAATGTAGAGGGGGAGGGAAGGTATCCCCAGGGTGATGTTCTGGGTAAAGTACCCGTAGTAGAGAGGGATTTCCAGAGTAGGATCCCTGATCCTGTGCCCAATCTGCCTGAGGTCCTGGATAGCAGTCAGGAATTAGTGCAGGAGTGTGTGGGGCAGGTGGTAAGGACTCAAAGCAGGGTCCTAAGGGATGTTTCCACTCAGACTGAGGGAGAAGAGCGTAGCTGTGGGCATGCGGTAGCGCCAGTACCAACCTCAGTGGTGGGTGGAGAAGGAAGAGCAAGGGTTAAAGAGGGACAGCTAACAGACCTAGGAGTGTCCCAGGTAGATGGAAAGAAGGTAGCTATCCCTGAGGACCAAACCATACCAGTAACAGTCACTGGTTTGTCCCAGTCTAAGAGGGAGCAGGGATATGGTGAGCAGGAAGGCAAGGAAAGGGTTAAGAGTGACCAGTATCTGTCTGAGTTTAGACCCAGGGAATGGGGAACTTTAGACTTACAGGATACAGGTAGCAGTGAGGATAAAGGAGGATCTGTCCAGCAGGAGAGTGTGTCAGAGGGAGGACAGATGCCTGAGGTTAGGAGTGGCCGGGTACAGTCCCCTATATATCACTGTACTCCAGGTGGTAAATACAGAACTGTACCTGTCAGCACACAGAGTGGTCACACAGATGGTAGTGTGGGTGGTTTGCTCTCTATATCAGAGTGTGTACAGACTGAGCATCAAGAGGTTAACCAGTCTACTTGGGTGAATGAATGTGAACCCAAACCCAGTTCTCATAACCACAGTAAAGAGGATGGTGGTTTTGTAAAAATGTGCAGGTGGAATCACATCGTGGAGCAATATGATTTACATTCACCGAACCAAGGGGATGCAGGTGGATATTCGTGTCTATCGGAACCACCTGATTATGGACGCAGTAGGAGTGACCTGTGAGTCACATCCCGTGCGCCAATTTTAAAGAGGGAGGTGTCAGGAAAATGTGTAGAGTGACTTGGTAAGAATGGGTTAACTATTCCTATTAGTTCTTAGGACCAATAAACATACCATTCCAACCTGGAACAGTCCTATTGTTTATATTACGATTAGTCAAGCATGGAACCAGGTCTCCTTTTCTAGACAATGTGGAGCCGAACCGTGCATCTGGAATTCTCTACAGCTAGGGGTCTGGTGGGGACTAAGAGGTCATCTTAAGGACAGTCATACATGTAAAATAATTGTATTTCGGTATTGGAAGGCGTAAGACAGAAACCAATGTTATATTTGTAAATATAATAATATGCCCATTAATAGGATACCCAACATGGAGCCCTTATTCCCTTGCCAAGGTGAGATATTAATATCTGGGGAAATATGGATTACACACAGGTCATGTTTGGTATTGGAGGAATTGATAATTAATAAAGGAGAGGAATATATGATCAATATCCCAATACAATGTACATATCTACATTTATATGGAGTCTGCCTAAATGAGGGGGAATGAATGCTTTTGGCTAGTCGTAAATCTGGACATTCCTGGACACTCCCACCTCATGTGGAGGGCGTAGTTCAACAAATAGTTTAAAAGTCCATGTAGTCCAAAATAATGTTGTTCATACTTTGGGGACATGCTAAAAACGTGTGTATGGACCCAATGTTTCTTCCTGCCCCAGGATACAGGACTTCTTCTAGTGAGTAGGGTCTGAATATTTTTATCCTTTTTATTTTATATAACTGTTGTACTTATTGTATGTCATTTTATTGTAACACCATTTTATTTTATTTTTATATTATATGCACTGTCCACCTTTTGGAATATTAAATCTAAAATTTAATAAGTTTTGTCTTTGATGCTCTAAAAGAACTCAGTTAGCCTCTGATAAGTTTATATGTGTTTGAATGGAGTGTGCAGTGTAAATGCTAATTAACTCTGTGACTGCTTGTGAAGGACTGATGCTAATTAACCAGTTAGTTGCTGGAGTGAATGGTGTAGTGTTAACCATTTAGCTGCCAGGACAGGGGTGTGCATAGTCAGTGAGAGTCAAGAGTGTGTTTTTGGGGCGTCTTTAAGGCCGTAACTTAAAGTGGTGGCAGCGAATACCGATTAATTAGTCAGATCAAGTGCCCAGCGAACTGGCGTTCGTGACAATGATGATCTCTGAAACAACACATAAGAACTAATATAAATATGTGTAACTATACCTAGCCATACGGTAGGTAAGGAACCCCTCAAGTAGCTCAACCCCTTGAAATGGATCTAGATTTCATTTTGGAAGACATCCGGTCCTGAGAATAAAAAGAAAAGGAAATAAGCCTTTTAAATTTGGAGGCCTGAGAAAGGCATTTAGAAGTATAACTACAGCTATATAGCAAAGGTACTGGACTGGGACCAATTGCAGCAAAATACAGGAATGAATCCAAGCAGCTACCAAATAGGGAGAGTCAGACGCCAAACTGACCTTTTTTAAAAGGCATTTTCCCGCCAGTCGTGTTCTGCGCCATACACCTCGCAAAGATGAGAGGTTTGGTCCACATCTTCTGCCAAAGCTAGGCAGCTTGGCAGAGCTTCCGGTGCCTGGGGGTTGCACCGGGAAATCCACAAGTTTGCAGGAGGTGAGCTTATTGTCCCTGGCACACACATTGGAACAGGAACAAAAAGACGAGGTAAGAGGGGGAGGAGCTCAAATTTATAGCTAATGACGTCCTGGCCTCCACACAGCGGAAGGGATTAACCCATGGTTGCCCACTGCCGTGTGGAGGCACAGGAAAAACTACTTACTGTGGTAAGTTGGAAAGGGAAACAAATCTCTGTCCAGGTCAAACCAACCAGGACCTAGAACTCCCTCCACCAGACAGCCAGAAACAAGGTGAAGGAAAGAAAACATGCTTGGAGGGGGAGGAGTCCAAGGATGTTGGCTAAAGCCTCAGCATAACCTAAGCCACATCTGTTTTTTAAAGTAGTGGTCCACATTAAAGATTTTTGGAAAATCCAACTGTCAAAAAAACTTGCCATTTTCAGCTACAGTAAAACTTCTCTCAGAAGAACAGTTTTTGAGAGCAAGGAACTTGATTGACTGGAATATAATAAGTTTTACATTGGATATCTAAAGAAATAAGGGGCAGATCAACAAAACAAATTATACAGTGGTTGTGAAGAATTATAGTTTCCAGTTATGGTTAATTTAAAATCTATTTTTCGGTATAGATACCCTTTAAACTTACCCCGCGATTGCATTCGTTCTAGAAATGTAATGTGGGTTTGATTAGAACCCAGTTTCGATTCGAATCTGAGGGTTTCGAAGTCCTGACGAAACTTTCAGAACTCCTGAATTTCACGGAACCCGAATTTTTCTAATTTTCTTTTTTTATTGAAAATCGAAAGTAGATAATTTCCAAAAATTGAAACTCGAATTTTAAAAATTTCAGAAAATTCAAAAACGAAACGAAATTCAAGAGTTTCAAACATCTCTAATTCGTTCCTGACATTTCCTATCTGCAAATGTGCAGTCGGAGACTGTCAGAGGAAGCAGCAGAGGTGCAAAATTGCGTACGTTTTGGGGTTTTTCCCCTAAAGGGTCTTGAATTCTTCCAAATTAGTATTATACAAAAAGCCTTCTATCACGCTCTGCAACAAGCGTGCCTTCCTATTGGCCTCGTCACCGACGGGGAGGAGGGGGCGGAGCCTACCAGAGCAGCGTTGCTGCAACACGCTGCTGTAGGTTTCGTGAACCTAGCGGTTCAGGTCCTCACCCTGGGTAAAAGCTACTGCACGAAGATCTGGAGCGGAGGGAAGGTGAGTATAATTGTCCTTTAAGCCTTCACGGAGCATCTTTCTTTCCCGGGGCGAACGGGCGGGTAGAGGTCAGGTGATGTAACTCAACCTACTGGAAGCAGGAAGTTTGAACATTCACCCCAATGTAATTTCTCACAGGCTCCAGTCAGAGATGTGATTGTCAGATCATTTTAATGGAAATACTGCAGACTTTCATTCAACCCTAACTTGTTTTGAGACCACAGTACAATCTGTACGTGCTGTAGCTCCTAAACAAAACGATATTGTGAGGTAGGAATAATCAATCTTACCTCCCTGCCACAGGTACTTTCCATTGTTAAATAGATAATTTTCACAGCATAGATATCCTTTGACTTCCCGGGCTTCAATCAATACATTAAAGGAACTATTCTGTAACACTTTCCCTGCCTGCTCCTGTTAAATAGACCAGGAGGTAAGATATTGCCCCTTTACCTCCCTTTCATCAATTAATGTGAAAAGGGGAAAAAAGAACACTTTTTTTTTTTTATACCCCAGAATCTGAATATTTCCTCCACACACCAATTGTAAAATACCACTCCAGTGAATGTCATTAAAATACATTTAAACCCCTGAAGAACTCAAAATACTTTGAAACTATCTGACTGTAGTTCCTGACCTCAGTTACATGGGGCCCAATTTATAAAGTACCGTTATCGGTATCGCTAAAATATTGTTATTTTATCAATAACGATAGTTATTTTACGATATCGCCATCGTAAATCTACAAAGGCGATATTGTATAATACCGATCGTTTTTGTTAAATAGTGATCATTATCGTTAAATACCGATCGCTATCAACTATAACAATCGGTATTTTATGATAATGATCGTTATTATACAATAGCGATCGTTATTTTACGATATCGCCATCGTAGATTTACGATATTGTAAAATAACAATCATTATTGATAAAATAACGATCGTTATTTTAGCGATACTGATAACGGTACTTTATAAATAGGGCCCATGATCTCTAGCCTTTTCTGTGCTGTAAAAGGATTAGCGAGAGACTACTGGTGGGCAACAATTAAGTTAAGCTGAGGCCTCACTGTGCCGGAGTGCATTGGGTGCTTGTTCATTTGTGCTGCGATCGGAAAAAAAAAACGTGATTGCTTGCATTTCGAATTGCCTACATTCTGATTCAGTGTTGTTCTGAGGCTTCAGTTGTCCTTTATAATGGTATAGGATTGGCAGTGGCATAGCAACTCACTAATCTACAGTAAAACTCCAAACAAGACTAGTTGTGGGTGGCTCTCAAAGATATAAACACCTCAATCCTTTACTGGAAGCCAGCACATCCCCTCAATGCAGACATATGATGTTTAGTATTTATTACACTGTATATTTCCCCTAGCACAAATCACCTATACTAAAGTTTATATTTGTTTCTGTAACTCCTAGTCTAATAAATGACTTTGTATAGTGATTTGTGCTAGGATAAATTAACTTGTAATTTAAAGGAGAACTAAACTTAATTTTTTAAAATCCTAATGTGAAAGCTTTTCTCCCCAGAATACCTATACATTGAAAGATTCTTCTCTAGTTATTTGCATTTAGTAGATATAAGTAATAGATTCTGTAACAAAGGAGGCTTCCATGTTGTTGCCAATACAACTCATAGCTCATGTTGGCTTCAAAGAGCCACACCCCTTGACCCCAGGATTCAGTCTATGCACAAAATTTCTCGAAAGATAGATGTAAATGCCGTTTTTTTAGGAACAAACAGACCAAGAAGTCACAAGTTCTAATCCCCGAGTTTACTTATGAAACAATACAACATAGTCTACTGCCTGAGTTTATTGCTTTTTTTGTTTGTATCCATGTTTCTAGTAAAATATAGGGCCCTATTTCTAAAAGATCGATACCATTATCGGAAAAATAACTATCAGTATTTTCCGATATCGTAAAATACCAATCGTTATTGGAAAATACTGATCGTTATTTTTCCGATAACGTTATCAATCTTTTATAAATAGGGCCCATAGTTTCTACATATGTACAAACTTTATATACAGCAGCTGTTATTTATCTACCAACCAGCGTGGATTGCTGACAGTCTTCCAGTAGCAATACAAAATAGTGAACTGATTTTACTGACATGTACTGAAATGTACATCTATCTAGTGCAAGTTCACTTACTTTTATTTTTTGCTGAAATGTTCTGTTTCTTTCATCCATGCTAGCAAATTAAAAGAAAAGATTACTTTTCTTTTTTGTATGAAAAGCAAAATTGTTAGGGACAGGAGCATTTGTAATGTGTTTACGAAAAAAAACACTGAAATCTGTGTCAGAGGGAGGGATCTCTGAGCTGTAACATGATTGGCTATCAGCTTCCAGGAAGCAAGACTGCAGTTTCCTGTAAATGTATACTGCGCACACTTAGCTGGGTGTTCCCAGATAAGGTGAATTATGGGAGCTGACCCCTTGTACTCACAGGTTATTTTCATAAATCACCCAGCATCCACAGCAAAGGGAAAGATGAGATGCAGCTTGTTGTGTGTTTCTGAATGTGCTCTTATGTATTGGGACAATGTTGTTTGGGGACTATAGTTCTCCTTTAACTACCTGATGTACATGGAAGGAATTCTTAGAAGTGTTTTTCATCTCTTTGGGCCATGTTTAAGAATGCACGGTATCACAATTTAGCGATACCGCATGTTACGGTAATGTACGAGAGCGGCAATAAATGTATGGCTGCGGGTTGCACATTAAGGACTGAACGTTCGTTAATTATTCTATGGAGATCGTAAATCTACGTTCACATTATTAGTAATTTATGACTGCTATTGTTAACTTACGATAACGACTGTAAATTAACGAACGTCAAAATAATCAGAAATTAACAACCGCTAAACTGATCGTTAAAAGCCTTTATGAATATGGTTTTTTGTATTGATTTCTAGTATAAAAAAAAAAAGTATAACTTGAGATTTATCTGTAGGTTTACTATAAACGGAATTTTTTAACTTAGCATAAAATATGTTTCTGAGGCCTATTGGGGGATCCAGATAACATTATGGGGATTTGGGCTCTTTTTCTAATCCAGCAGTATCAAAAAGTTCCGATATTGTGTGTTTATTGCAAAATTAGGTCTGCAGCTGTACATTTGGTGTAAGTACTTAATGACACGGCCGTAAAAAAAAAAATCAGCGCAGTATGACAATATTAGCGATCCCGCAGCCTTTATAAATACGACCCCGAGTACTTTTCAGCAAAAACTGGAACTCTATTATTAAGGATGTTGGTTAAGATGTCCCAACTAAAAAATAGTATTTTTAGGGCCTTGTATACATAGGCTCATTTTAGGCCTATAATTCTAGATGACAGATATACCAATGAGTTGCCTGGTACATGCAGTATTTTGACTCCAATTGCTCAATGTATTTTCAGTATTGTTTAAAATAAATTAAAGAACAGAACATACAAGGCATTTCATCATAATACTCTGCAAAACGGTAACAAACCAAAGATCTACTGTCTAGGAAGCTGAAGCAATACCTAAAACTGGCCATCCATCCTACATGACTAGTTAATACCAGCTATTAGCTTTTGCGATACCTGCGCAGCCGCCACAAGTAAGGTAAAGCGGAACTGTGGTCCAAAAATTAACTTTAGGTAAATTGAGAGGAATTGCTTTCCTGAGTATTTTTTGCAATTTAATTTCTTTTATTTAGATAATTACATTTGTTACATAGTTACATAGTAATTAAGGTTGAATAAAGACATTCGTCCATCAAGTCCAACCTATTCACTTTTTTTTTTTTTTTTTTTTAACCCTACCTAACAGTTGATCCAGAGGAAGGCAAAAAACCCCAGCTAAAAAAGGGGGGAAAAAATTCCTTCCTGACTCCAAACGGCAATCGGAAAGTATCCCTGGATCAACCAGATCTATATGCATTAATACCAGTAATTCTCAATATTTTTTAGTTTTAGAAACTTATCCAGGCCTTTTTTAAAGTTATTCAATGAACTTGCCATTACCACATCTGCTGGAAGACAGTTCCACAGTTTCACCGTTCTCACTGTAAAGAAACCTCTCCTAATCTGAAGATGAAACTTCTTTTCTTCCAACCTTAAAGGATGTCCACGTGTCCTCTGATGTGACCTATTAGTGAACAATGCACCAGAGAGTTCATTGTATGGGCCATTAATATATTTGTATAAGGTTATCATGTCCCCACGCAACCACCGCTTCTCCAATGTAAACAGCCCTAACTTGTCTAATCTGCCTGCATATTCAAGCCCCTCCATTCCCCTTATTAATTTAGTTGCCCTTCTCTGAACTGCCTCAATTTCCAAGATGTCCCTTTTGTATATGGGATTCCAAAACTGCACCGCATATTCCAAATGAGGCCTTACCAGTGCCTTGTAAAGAGGGAGAATAATATTTTTCTCTCTTGAATCTATTCCCCTTTTTATACAAGACAATATCTTGCTAGCTCTAGCTGTTGCTACCTGGCATTGTTTGCTACAGCTAAGTCTGTTATCTACCAGAACCCCCAAATCTTTTTCCATTACAGATGAACTTAACACAGAGTTATTTATGGTGTAGATGGCACAGGGATTATTAAATCCCAAATGCATCACCTTACATTTATCTACATTGAATCTCATCTGCCATTCTGCTGCCCATTTTGATAATCTATCTAGGTCTGCCTGCAGCACTCGCACATCATTGGAAGTTTCCAAAGCTCTGCACAATTTAGTGTCATCAGCAAACACAGAGACCTTGCTCTCAATGCCCCCTTCTAAGTCATTTATAAACAGATTAAACAGAAGCGGCCCCAGTACAGAACCCTGAGGCACTCCGCTTAGAACTTTAGCCCACCTAGATGTAGCTCCATTAACCACCACTCTCTGTTTGCGGTCCAATAACCAGTTCTCTATCCATGAACAAATGTTTTCTTCAAGGCCAACAGTCCTCATTTTATACATTAGTCGCCTATGTGGCACAGTATCAAAAGCTTTTGCAAAATCCAAATATACCACATCCACTGCTGTGCCTGAGTCCAACTTCTTACTCACTTCTTCATAAAAACCAATTAAATTTGTCTGGCATGATCTATTTCTCATAAATCCATGCTGACTACTACTAATAAGATGATCTCTGGAGACAAAGTCAAGGATATGATCCCTTAACAAAGTTTCCATCACCTTCCCTACCACTGATGTTAGGCTTACAGGTCTATAGTTACCAGGCTGTGAACGACTACCTTTTTTGAATATTGGTATTACATTGGCTTTTTTCCAATCCAGCGGCACGTCCCCAGACAAAAGCGAATCTGAAAATATGAGAAACAGTGGTCTAGCTAGAACTGCACTAAGCTCTTTTAAAATCCTAGGATGCAATCCATCTGGTCCTGGCGCTTTATTGATATTAAATTTGTCTAATTGTTTCCGTACCATATCCTCTGTTATCCAATGTGAAAACTCTTCATTTCTTCCCTGCACATTGCTACAATCCCTACTGTAAGGACAAGGATTCTCAACAGTAAAAACCGATGTAAAAAAACGGTTTAGCAGATTAGCCTTTTCGGCATCCTCTACAACCACCTCAGCTCCATTATTTAATGGTCCCACATTCTCAGTCCTCATCTTTTTACCATTTACATACTTAAAAAACATTTTGGGGTTGGACTTGCTTTGTTCGGCAATCCGTATTTCATTTTCTATTTTAGCTAGTTTAATTGCTTTCTTGCACTCTTTATTACAGCTTTTGTACTCCCTGTAAGCCTGTTCTGTGCCTTCTGTTTTCAAAATGTTAAAAGCCCTTTTGTTTTTTTCCATTTCCCTTTTTACCTGAGCATTAAGCCATGCAGGACTGGACCTGATTTTTTTACACTTGTTACCTAAAGGTACCGATTTGGAAATGTAATAGTTTAATATCCCTTTAAAAGTGGTCCACATCTGCTCAGTTTCTTTACCTAGAAACAGTTCCCCCAGTCTATGAGCAGGAGCGATTCCTTTAAAAGCATAAAATTAGCTTTCCTAAAGTTAAAAGTTTTTGTTAAGCCAGTGCACTTTAGTTTTTTGCAACCTATATTAAATGACACTATATCATGGTCACTATTCCCTAAGCTTCCCATTACCTTCATCTCCAAAATGAGCTCAGGGTTATTAGATATCACCAGATCCAACAACGCATTCTGTCTAGTAGGAACTTCTACCATCTGTGAAAGAAAATGCTCATATAGGAAATTTAAGAACTTTATACCTTTAGAGGTGCTGGCAGTTCCATTACTCCAATCTATTTCAGGGTACTTAAAATCCCCCATAACCAGAACATGCCCCATACCAGCAGCCTTCGCCAACTGCATATGGAGATTCATTTCCACCTCTTCCCCGGCATTTGGCGGCTTATAACATACTCCAACAATTAATTTACCTACCTTCTTGCTTCCTGTACACAGTTCCACCCATAATGTTTCTGCCGTATCGTTTGCTCCCCCATCTATTCCATCTTTTAAATTTGGCTTCAATTCCTGTTTAACATACATACATACTCCTCCTCCTTTCTTATTAACTCGGTCATGTCTAAATAAGGAGTATCCTTCAATATTTACTGTCCAGTCGTGTGAATCATTAAGCCATGATTCTGCTACACCAATTACATCATACCTTTCCTTTAACGCTATTATTTCAAGTTCGCTGGTTTTTCCAGCCAGACTCCTTGCATTTGTAAACATACATTTTAGATTATCAATTGATTTACTTCCATACATGCCTCCTTATCCTCTATGCTCCCCCCTCCCCCTTCTCCTCCCTCCGTTGTGTTACTAGCCCCCAGATCCCTAACTTCTCTATCTACCCCTGTGTAGTTAAACATTCCCTCCCCCCCCATACCTAGTTTAAAATCTCCTCCAACCCCATAGCCATCTTCTCCCCCAAAACAGCTGCACCATCACCATTGAGGTGCAATCCGTCTCTACTAAAGAGCCTGTAGCCAACAGAAAAATCAGCCCAGTTCTCTAAAAACCCAAACCCCATCTCTTTACACCACCCTCTTAGCCACGCATTTATACTCCTGAGCTCCCATTGTCTCCCTAGCATAGCGCGTGGCTGCTGTAGTATTTCTGAAATCACTACCCTGGAGGTCCTTGCTTTTAACTTGGCCCCTAATTCTTGGAAATCATTTTTCCTCACCTCACCTCCACCTCTAACTTTGTCATTGGCACCAATGTGAACCAAGACCGCCGGGTCACTCCCAGCCCCACCCAATAATCTGTCTACACGATCCACCACATGTCGAATGTGGTGGATCGTGTTGTATTTGTTATGGAGGCAGCATCATTAGATCCTCTGAATTTCCTGCCCTAAAACCATGTGACCATAGCAATCTTTTCTGTTTCTAATCACCCCTGGAACTGGGGTAATGTAGTATTCTCTGCCCCAGCAGGGCCCCTCCCCAACTTGTACCTCAGACCCCTGCAAGGGGAAATTTGGTACGTGAATCTACAGCTACTCCCCCACTTGCACCTCAAACCCATACCCCCCAAAAAATGTGAACACGTCTTGTTTCAGGCAAAATAAGACAGCCATTTTCACATCGTTTTCTGAGGGGGGTATAGGTCTGATGTGCAAGTGGAGGGGGAACCACAGTGGGTGGGGTGATGTCACATGCGTGTGGTGCAACAGGAACATACATTTGGAGCAGGGGGCAAAAATTCCTGGACACCCAAGATTCTTCACGTACAGGGGGTGGAGCTAATAGCATACCTAAGCCACTCCCACTTTTAATGATTATCCTAGAGGAAACTGACTGTTAAACGGTATCTATACTGAAAAAAAAAAAAAAAAGGTTTTTGAATTGCCCATTGCTGAAAACTAGAATTCTCCCAAAATATGTCCCCTATTCTTTTAAATTTACATTTCAACTGACAATCAAGTGCCTTATCATCAAACTCTTCTGAGTTCAGTTTTGCTGCCTTATACTAAGAACAGGATGGAAATAAATCTGGTTTGTGTACTGGAAGGCCGATTTAACAATGGTTTGGATTTTGAACAGGAGGGCTGACAGACACTGGATTTTGAACTGGGCGGCTGTCAGACACTGTTTTTTGAACAGGAGGACGGACAGACACTGGTTTTGAACAGGAAGACTGACAGACACTGGTTTTGAACAGGAAGACTGACAGACACTGGCTTTTAAACTGGAGGGCTGTCAGACACTGGCTTTTGAAAAGGAGGGCCGAAGGACACTGGTTTCTGAACTGGAGGACCGACATACACTGGATTTTGAACAGAAGGGTTGACACCCTGGTTTTTGAACTGAAGAACTGACAGATACTGGTTTTTGAACAGGAGGACTGACAGACACTGGATTTTAGCCCCATTCCGAATACCAACTTTACAACACGACTGAAAATAATGTCAATGTTCAGAAGTGAATGTTTATAAAAATGTAATTTTACAATAACTGGTTTCAAAGACATGATTAAATTGCATTATGTGGTTTCTGGCAAAACATTTGATAGAATAATTACTTGAAGTGTATGTATACTAAAAAAACCGACTGCATCATCTTAATCTATAAATAAATACATGTAAATGGAATTTACTCTGAGGTGTGTGTGTTGCCGCATGCCTTCAATACAATACTTTTTTTGCTCAAGCTCTGACCACTGACCTGACTATTTTCCCTCCATACCAACTGTTAATACTGCATACAACACACCAACTGTAAAACCATTACTGCTTACAGAAATGCTAAAACGCAAGATGTTTCAGATTGAATATCTAATGAAATAGGGGGCAGATCAACAAAAAACAGTACAGTGATAGTTGGGATGAATTATAGTTTCCACTTATAGGTAATTTAAATGTTTTTTTCCCCCCAGTGTACATACCCTTTAAGGCTGAGGCCACACAATAATGCACTGTAAAGCATGCCTTCTGATAGCACACAATGCACTGCCACATGAGATTCTCGTGCAATCGGAAGTGTATGAGAATCACAATCTGACCAAGCCCTTAAAGGGTAGGTCTACTTCTCAGACAAAATGCTATTGCAAGGCTTCTACAAAATGTAATCATGTATTTTTATATTTGGCCAATACTACCAATATTTAAAATATTAAAACTACTAACATTGTAAAGAATTTTACTTGATAAAATCAGCAATTTTTTTTTTACTTGCAAGTCACATTCTTTAAGTATTTAGAGGTCTTTAAATTAAATTTACAAGCAAATAACAGTATAGTGTATACACAATGGAACTTAGCCTTTTCAGTACATCCCATGTTTCTTATTACAGCAGGATCTACCATCCAAAAGATAAAGTGCAAATACAAAAAGTGACAGCCAACCTAGCTATGTACCACTGACAAATTGTTTATTTTAGTTTGTTAATTGATCTCAGGCTTTCATTTTATTGTAAATGTTTATAAATACAACACTACAGAAAAAAAAAAGAACGAGGAACAAATAATTGCTGCAAATATGAAACAATTCTCTAATATGGTAAATAAATATTAAATAATTGGGGGGGGGGGGGCCCTCACTAGCTTCTAATTAATCTAATAAACCACTTAGCCAAGTTATATTTAACAGAATTGTGATAAAATTAACATTCTTATATACTCAACATTAACTATGATGAAATTAAGGTACAGTCCTCTTCTTCCTTCAGCAGCATTTGAATGTTTCCTCTGGCACCTATTTAACATACATTGTCCAACAAAAATGTTCAAACCTGCCAATCCGCTAAATAATTCCCACTTGACAGTCTCTATGAAATTGATACTTGAAGCCTGAGCACTGTGGTCAGATTTGAACAACAAATTTAATTAATCCAAAATATTTACTATGGCACAAAACAAGATTTACAGCGTATATGAAAATAAATGGAGATAATAGATTTTTTTTAGATTAATTTTCTTCACGTCTTCTTTTTTGCAGCTTTACTGCCTGCCTCTTTTCTGTATTGATGTCTGAAAGGGAAAAGGCAAATAGATATACTTAATAAACAATAAAAGCTTTGTTTTTAAAATCTATATAGTACTGGCTGCATATCCAAGACCTATAAGACTGATTATAATCCATAAGACATATAAATAATTGGAGCGTGCCGGACGGTTTGTGAGGTGGATCTTAAATCAATAAGTATTACAAATGGTAATATGTCCAAATGTCAAAACAGTTTTTAGTTATTCAACAGATCAAATATGTAGTATTAAAACATGACAAAAGGGCAGAAAGTTAATAGCAGATTTGTGAGGCATAGAAACTTACACACTGTGACAGGGTGGGCCGGGTGGACGCTCCCCCGGACCCAGACGCTCCAGTGTGCACGTGATTAAGAAGCAGTTTAAATATTGGTAAGGAAACAATATTAAGAGAGAATCTCACCAATCACAAACGATGGTCCGGGTGCTGCCTTGCCCCGGACCCCTCGCAAGGTCCAAACAACAGCGGCAACACGAAACAAAAGCGGGCACGAAACGCGTTAGACATGCTTTTATAAATGTGTAGATATATGTGCTAATAAAGGAAGTCTTTTACCTACTCTGTTCGTGTGAGGCTCGTTCGTAGGACTGCCACAGCCCGCTTTTGTTTCGTGTTGCCTATAAAACTGATTACTTGTCTGCTTCCAGCCACATGAGTGCAGCATGAGAAACACTAAATGCCTAAATGGCCGCCAATTGGGGTTTTCTTTTAAACGCTGGAAAGAGCCTATGCTTCATGTTAATGTAGGAAAACAGACAGCCATGTATGCACCTTATGAGCATTTTTCATGCAGTGCATACACACCAGGCATTGAAATTTAAAAGCAAACCCTGTAGAAGAGCTGGCAGAATAGCTTAAATCACGTCCTGGAAGATATGACCTATATTGGGCTCCTTTCACAAAAGCCATATTGTAGCAGTTTGAGTGAATCCAGATGTTTAGTGGCAAGGAAACTGTTTAGCATTTCGTTATAGCGGGGCATTTAGTAAACGCCTGGTAACCTCTAAAAAAATTGTTACACAAAACTGCTCCCCTTTTCATTAAGACTATCAAAGGTGAGGACCTAAACTGCTTGGGCCTCACCCCTGGGTTTACCTTTTATCTCTGCAAGTCTTTAAATACAGTACATTTTCTGATAACATGTAAGTGGAGCTATGCCCCCTTTTCAAACTGGGGCTTGACAAATGCTCTGTAAAAAGCCATCTTCCCACTGGACAGATCCTTAACTAGATAGTCTTGCAATAATTAGTACACTACTTTGGCGTACTTTTACTTTCATGTACTGGAATAGACAGGTATTTGAAATAGCAGCCTATCAGAGTTTTGCACGCCTTGCACAAATAGTTCACTCAAAATGTGAACTATTACATTTTTGGATTAAATTACTTCCTGTTCAACTAAGGTTACAGGACTTGGGAACGAAGATTGAAAACTTACCCACGAGCGCACACCCTTGCTGATTAACCTGTCCACTCCCATCTGTTTCTGGCATATACTATAGCACACTATAATATACTTAAGCTGAAAAACAGTTGGGATGAGTCTGCAGTGGATTGTGCTTGCGAGCAAGTTTTCAAAATATTCATTCCTGGCTCCTATTAGATTAATTGAAGAAGTGGAGGCAAGACATAGCTCCTTTACCACCCTTTCTTCAATTAATGCAAAAACAGATAAGGGAACCTTAAGGGCAATTAAACCACCCCCTTCCTATTTGTACACCAGGTGAAGAACTAAAACACTAGGTAAAGAGATGTAGTATTGCTTCTTAACCAAGATCTGGTAATCACTTTGTGACAGTTATATCATAGTGCAAGTGCATCAAGTAAGCAGCAATATAGAGAGGGGTGTTTATGCCAAGAGACAGTAGGTGTTGAGTTTGTGCTACATAGTAGTGCAAAACTAACTTAAAAAGGGGAAGTTCAGTGGAAAAAAATTATTCAAACTATCTGCATTACAGATTCCTAGGTATTCTACACATCTTCCTTTTTGAAAAATGTATTGTTTTCAGACCCTTGCTATGGTTTGCTGGGGTCAACATTGAGCTAACATATGTGGGTATCATTCAAGGGAATATTGGAACAATAGTAATTTCTTGGATTGGCTATAAAATGGGTCAAACATTCTAAAATTTCCACTAAGCGACTTAAATCAGTCCAGGGACAGAAATCATAACAGACACTATTAGGGATCCTGCTAAAAGGAAATTAGTACTTATAAATCATGTATTTATGCACAGAGAAATCACTGAATGAGCAGATTATGGTCACTTAAATACTCCTTTTTTCTTAAAAGTGGCGCAGGTATCATAAAATTTGTGAAAAGGGCAAGCTAATCTGATATTACATCATGTTGAGTTGATTTTACACTAACTTTAATGGTAACAATGTTTAATGCATCATCCCCTCTTTTCATCCCTGGGAATACATTATAGTGATGACTAAGTAGCATTTGCTGATCTTGCCTGATCCCACTGTATGGGGCCTGACCTGCTTGTTCAAAAGGATATTTAAGACTCTTTTAAATGTTTAAAAGGAGAACTAAACTTTTTTGTTTGACCCAATGTGAAAGCTTCTCTCCCCAGAACACCTATATTTTGAAAGATTTTTCTCTAGTAAGTTGCATATAGTACACATTAAAGTAATAACTTTTGTAACAAAGAGAAGGCTTCCATGTTGTTGCCAGTACAACTCATAGCCCATGTTGGCTTCAAAAACATTTCTAAATGTTCCTGTATTGCTAAGCTGCTGGTGGCGTACCATTGTAAATGCTGTGTTTTTAGGAACACAGCCCAAGCAGTCACGAGTTCAAATCCCCTAGTTTACTTATGAAACAATACAACAGTTTACTACCTGAGATTATTGGGTTTTTTGTTTCTATATATGTACAAGCTTTATATATAACATCTCTTTATTATTTACCAACCAGCGTGAATTGCTTGACAGCCTTCCTGGAGCAATACAAAATAGTAAAATAAGTTCTGGGTTTGGAAACAAAATGACCATTGGGACACAGGTTCAATTCCCCAGGATTACTTTTTTTTTGCTTTCTATTATGTTTCTAACAAAAGATAGAGATGCTACAAGTACTAATATCCCACCTAGTAACCCTTGTGGCATAGACGTAGAAAGGTTTCTTTTTAGCAAGACAGTATAGAAAGTTGTAGGTTCGATTCCACATAATTACCTTTATTTTTTTACTGAAATGTTATTATGTTTCTTACATCCATGCTAGCAAAGAAAACTGCAAAGAATACTTTCGTATGAAAAACAATTTATCATTGTTAGGTACAGGAGCATTTGCAATGTTTTCACACAAAAACTGCACTAAAATCTGTGTTTGTGTCAGTAGGAGAGATGATCTCGGAGCTGTACCATTATTGGCTGTCAGCTTCCATGAAGCAAGGCTGTTGCTTCCGGAGAAGCTTACTGCATAGACTTATCTGGTGTTCCCTGATAAGGTGAATTATGGGAGCTGACCTAGTACCCAGGGTTATTTTCATAAATGACCCAGCATCCACTGCAAAGCGGGAGGCAAGAATTTTTTGTATCTTTGTGAATGTGCTTTATTGGGGCAATGTTGTCTGGAGACTTTAGTTCCTCTTTAAGAGATTTTGCCATCACAATATCAGAAGAGCATCCCAGAACCTTACTTCCCTCACAGTAGAGAACCATTTATGTTGCTCAAGCTGAAAAAGAATATATGTCTACACCAGACCTCTTGCAGTCCTGTGGAAGGACTTAGCTGCCTTTTTTTTTTCTCTACATGCAGAGTGAAAATTGAGAGATTGGTCCCAATATAAAATCAAAATCATCATCATCAATGCCCATGTTCCCTATAATAACAGAATCAAGTGAAGTTATTTTTTCAGTATATTGGTCCTTTAATATGCATACATTATTTAAGTACAGTATAAGTATATAAGGCTTTGGAATATGAATGGGAGCAACAATGGAATATTTCCTTATAAAGAAAAAAAAAATCACTTGGCTATGTAGCATATATTCAACCGTTGCTCCCATAACCACTATCGATCTGCCCACATTCCGAAGTCAGTTAATTTATTAAGCAGACAGCGAATGGCCTTTCCTAGGAGTCATAGATAGAATTTATTCCGGTCTTAGAAGATTCTGTCTTGGGAAACATTAAAGGTTAGTGTGCTTAATTGCTTTACTGACCTAGTTTGTTCATGTGGGCAGATAAAGAGACCACAAAAACCTTATAATGCACCAGTTCATGCTTTAATATGGTCAAGGAACCAACTTATTTTACACTGTAGGGGGCGCATTAGCCCTAATATATTTTTCACAGTCTTAACAGAAAGTTATTCTAGAATAGGATTCATTAAGGATTGGTTCTGCCTTCAGCAGAAGTATGTACAAGGGAGTTTGATAATTTCAGCCCCCAAAAAAGTAAGAAGTCCATTCTTTTGCCTTTATTAAATTTTTTTTAAAAACCTCTTTAAAAGCATGCAATACAACAAATTGATATGGTATGACTAAATGGAAGCATACTTGAAGGCCCTAGAGACTGTGTGGCATAAAGGGATGGGTTTAGAATTTTCGTTGTTTAACACCGTTAAAAGTAAAGCAAAAGTAAACACACAAGTATTACTTTTAACTCACCTGGATTGCCACCTTCTTCCACTGTTCCATACTCTGCCAAATGATGGAAGCCAACCCTCATCTGTAACTGAATTGTGGTCAAAGTTTGCCCCCACTCTGTTTGGGGGAAGCTTCTTTAGCTTCATCTTCTCTTCTATTACAAATAGATTAAAAACAAGAGACAATAAGTTCAGTAATTTATTTCATGTGGGTAGTTTGATTTCAGATAATAAATGTTAGTGGGGGAACAAATTTTTTTTTCTTTAAAAAAAGAGGCTTTCACTAAAGAGGCCACAAAGTAGCCAAGGGAAATATGATCTATTAACTTGTCATGCAGCTATATTATTGTGATGTTTTAACTGGGGATCCCAACATACCCATATATACTTATAATACAAGTCGATTTGAGGTAACTATTCTTACCTGAAGAATTAGTAAAACCAGATTGACTTAAGTCAATAAGTCGAGTACATAAAATCAAATGAGACAAGTTGTTGCACTCAAAGGGGTCTTTTTAAGAGAAAAAAAAAAAGTGTTCAGCAACGTTTTGGCTCGTGTCCTAGAGCCTTTATCAAGCCTGATAAAGGCTCTAGGACACGAGCCAAAATGTTGTTGAACACGGTTTTGAATAAACCTCTTAAAAAGACTCTTCTTAAAGCCTTTGAGGAAGTGACTTCACGAAACGCGTCAGACTGCCTTCCCTCCCACCTCTCCTTCCCTGTGTATCGGACCTAACGATGTAACAAAGTTCATTTTACCTATGCACAATAAAAGTTATCAGCCACGAGATGCCCCTCCTATTGATTGTGTTTGCAAAAAGGATTTACCCATACAGTAATAGCCAAATCCAATATGGTTATTACAGTATGGCAATCTTTTTAACAATAGATACCATCCTTCTGACTATTGTTTTGAGGCATTAGTTGCCTTTTAAATGGACAGTAACCCCCATTCCTTGGCACTCCAGGTGTTTGGAAACTACAACTCCCAGCATGCTTTGGTTGCTGGGAGTTGTAGTTTCCAAACATCTGCAGGGGCAAGGAATTGGGGGTTATTGTATGGGATTACCAGGCTGTGAATGTATAATTACCAGGCTGTGAATGTATACCCTTATTGTTACTTTAACATAACCTCGGTCAGCCAGAGTAAATATTCTTTTTACTACAGTCTGTGCTATTATGACTAGGTTGCTACAGTGTATACAGAGGAAACAACTGATTTAGTCTTGCGTGGTCTTCCATACCTTCAAAAAAATCAAATCAAATCTTACCGTGATTGATTTCCCAGTAATTATTTATAGTAGCATTCACTAATGGGTTACTCTCTTCACCATCACGGTCAGTAACTGGTAAAATTATTTAGACCTCCCCCCAACTTTCTCCTACCGTGTTGTATTCAAAAGCTGAAAAACAAACACAACAGTGAGGGTAGTAGTGAATGCTGCCATGAATAATGACTGGGAAATCAAAATTACAGATGCGATTAGATTTTTATTTTCGCCACCAGGAAAACCACTTTAAGAGTGAGAAACCATTCAGAGACCGATTCCAACGGCTTAAAACGGTACAACTGTCAGGACTAGCGGCAGCTCCCATGCAGGTAAATCCTTGAACACCTTTGGTCTAATCCGTATCATAGTTTGGAAGAACCTCTGAATCAAGGATTCTGTAGCAAAGGAAATACCCAATAAGGCAGATAATGTCAGAACCTTTGAAAATCCAAAATTTGACTACACTTGTAACGCTTGGTTGACCTGGAGTTACCGTAAATCTCTTAGCTCTGCAAACTCCACAAAATGTTTCCAGGTACTACAATATTTCTGAGAGGTAGAGTCCCTCCTGGCTCTCAACATAAAATTAACGAGATTTTCGCCAAGTCTAGACTGGCCTAATCTGAGTTTCTCAAATGCAAAACCATCAGAGACCGCTGTTCGTAGTTCGGATTTTCAAAAGGACTTGAGTCAGTTACAAAATATAAGAAAGAAATAGGAGAAAATATATTAAAGGGCAACTATAGTGAAAAAAAACTTTGTCTGTATACAATGCATAGATCACTTAGTATAAGCTGTCTTACTTTCATGTTTCTGTGTGGCTTCGTTTCTTCACACTGGCAGAAGTTTGTACCAAGCTGTGTAGTCCCCCTCCCCTCTCTGTCTACTCCCCCTCAAGCAGTGACGGGCTGTATACAGAGTCCGAGCATTGTCAGTTGAAAGGACTTTAAATGAAGTGCTGACATCCTGTTTTGACCCCTCCTTCCAGAGCTAGACTGCAGCAATCAAAGTGTGGAATAAAGTAGCAATATGCTGAAGGGAGGGGCAGAGGGGGAGAGAGGAGGACAAGTGGTGCTGAGATTCTTTACAAGTAAGTTACTGAACTCTGCCTGTTCTCTAACTTTGCTAATTGTTATTTACTTTTTACCTAAAGTTCATATCTCTCCCCCTGCTTAGCTGAGATCATAATCACTGAAGAGAGTCAGTGTAACAGCAGCTTGTAGTGAGACCTTCACAAACACAGTGACACTGCTTGTTGTCCTGTTACATTTCAGTTGCTTTAGTCTATATATTTCATAGATTGCACTGTGTGTCTTGTTTGGAATATAGTCTGTATTAGTGTTCCATTTGAGTCACTGGTTTTGTATGTATATAAGATTTTTTTTGGGGGGAGGGGCTGTTTTATAGTGTGTTATGCTCATATTGCTGGGTTAATGGTTTATTGATTGTGTTTAGCACTACAGCATTTGACTATATGTTGCACATGGTACATATAGTGTGGGTGAGAGAGTGTGTGACAGTACTGCAGGGGAGCTTTGGATTGTGTGGGTGTGTGCCTTTGAGTGACAGATGAGGTGTAGCAGCTCCTACAAATCACAGCATATTCAAAGGCTTATATCTCGGGGACTATGTAGAATTTAAAGAAACTAAAGGTACCCTGGTGGATGGGATGACTTATAGGATACATTAGAAGAAATTTAAAAAAAACAAGTTTCTCACTATAATTGCCCTTTAAGAGCAAGGAGCTTCTTCATAGTAAACCTACGGAATTCAATACATATTTTTTTCCAATGGGCATATAATCCACAGCTAGTTTCCTCAATGAAAATGAGAAATGTATACATTAGAGATCCATTTAACGATTGCCATCAGCCTTATTAGTGTGTGTCACATCAATCTTTATCGAGGGGGAGCGAGTAGTATAACCTACTCTATTTGAACCAAATCCGATTTTATGTCCCACAGTCCTTGTATTGATATCCTGTATCATACAATCGGTATCTGTAGCCAAGTATTATGGGAGTAAAGAGAAAGCACATTATGTTAAATACGGGGTAAAAGTGTTTAAAGACTAAGTCCCCAAAATGAGGAGTTAGAGTATAAATCCACTGCTATTCTCTTTTCAGCAGCTGATTATCTATATTCCCTCCTCTTTGACCCACCAGGCTAGGCTTGTCCTCGCAGGCTTTGTTAATATTAGCATCCTTGTCATGTGTTGGTGTGGTTGTCTTACCCATGCGAGCAGGACTGAAGAAGAGGTCTCATATGCCACCTTGCCCTTTTCACCAAAAATACCGCTGCTGGCATCAGACCTAGTACCTTTAATAAGGAGCCTACTGAGGAACTCCCCTGTTCCTCATACTTTGGATCTTGGATTTTATTTTCCTCACCCCTTTTGGATTGGCAAGGGCACCAAATTCTCTATTGTCTGGAACAAAGCTCCAAGGTAAACTAGAGACTGTGACGGTACTATGCTGCTCTTCGAGATTCAACACCCAACCGTGCTTCTGCAAGACTTGTATAACCTGCTGCTTATGTCGTAGCAATGTATTTCGACTGGCAACTACCAACACATAGTTTAGGTAATAAAATACTGCTAGATCTACTGTTCTAAGAAATGCCACTAGAGCAACCATCACCTTTGTGAAGAACCCTGGTGACTGGGACAGGCTGAACGGCAGGCACGTGAACTGCCAATGTTTTCCTGTGACCTTGAACCTAAGAAAGTCTTGACTTTGGATGGATTGGAATGTGAAAATATGCATCTTTTAGGTCTAGGCTTGTTAGCCATGCGTTGTTCTCTATAACTTATGATTGAAGAGACTCAATCTTGAATCTCTCTCATCACAACTCCCAAAACCCTTTCCTTTGCTGAGGCTCTGGAACCGGCTCTATAGCTGCTGTATTTATCAGCTGGTCCACATATTGCTAAATTACTCTCTTCCCTTTCTTTTCTTTGGGAAGTGGAGTAAGAACAAAAAAAAAAAAAAAAAAAGTTTTCTGGGTACAGACAAAAACTAATCCGGTACCCAGTTGAAATGATCTCGAAGACCCAATGGTCCAAAACATGGTCAAGGTACTGTAAAGCCTTCCTGACACCCAACTCTGGACCTATTGCTGGAAAGACCTGCTTGGGCCTCCAGGTTTTCCTTATATTCGGCCCCTCTTACTCTTTCTATCTTGTGGTAAAAACTCTAACACCCCCCACAAGCCCCCCCCCCCCCAAAGCCTTGGAGATTATGTCACCTAATCCTTCTTCAAACAGCATAGTGCCCTCAAATGGAATTCGGCATAAATTTGATTTGGATGTTGTATCCGTTTGAACCACGGTCTTAGCCACAGGGCTCTCCTGGATGCTACATTTAAGACTATAGCTCTAGCAGACAGTCTTATGAGATCAACATATGACTCCAAGAAGAAATATATACCCTTCTTCACATCCTGGAGCGTCTCCTTTAGTTTAGATCTCTTCGCTTTTGAATCTACCGCCTATTCCACCTCCTGCATCTACAGCTTCATGGCCCTTGGTACAGAAGTGCTTGCCACGGAAGGACCAAAAGATAGACTGCCACAAAAGATTCTCTCAGGTTAAATTCCACTCTTCTCTCCATAGTAACACTGACTAATAATCCACTGGCAGGGTGGTTCTGTGGGCTAGGCACACAACTGCAGCATCCACCTTTGGGGGAAGTTCCCACATTGACATCAGTCTCGTAAAATGGATATTTCTTTGCAAACTTTCCAGACATCACAACCTTCTTTTCAGTCTTTTTCAACTGATTTTTTTCATTGATCTCAGATATAGACTGGTGAATAGGAAAATTCACCGATTCTTTTTCTTGATCAATAGTGGAGTCAAAACCAGAGTCTCTTTATCATCCAGTTGGAAGCAAGTTATGAATCGGACAGTATTGTTCTATGGGAGGAGGATCTTGCTCGCTTCTTGGCCTTATTAGAGCTATGCACTGCCTGGGTTACAGCCTGCTTTAATACAGAGACCAAAGTGTCTAGCTGTGACTAGGAGTTTGTCAGATTTGATGGCCCTGCTTGTTCTGGAACTGCAGCTGCCTCTGCTTCAGATGACTTTTTGGATAATTGCAGCAAAAGCGTAAGGGAAGGCACTTCCAGTGCATCCACAGTGATGTCAGCACACACGGCAACATCAGATGCTCGTGGCTCCCGTGCAATGACAGATGCTTGCAGCTGCTGCACGATGACATCAGACGCTCGTGCCCGCCATGCAACCCAGAAGCAGCAAAAGACCCGAAAACAAGACCAAAAAAAAAAAAAAAAAAAAAAGAAAGTAAAACCGCGATATCTCCATCTAGCTCACCAGGAAGGGTAGGCAGAGCTGGCACCACAGTTCTCACAGGACAATGCCACATTAGAAGGTAAGTGAATTCCTGGCGGACAGGGAGAAAAAAAAAAAAAAAAAAAAAAAAAAAACAATGGGAGGAATTTGGGGGAAGGTCTAAATAGTCTTACAAGTTCCTGTCCATGATGGTGGAGAGGGGATTAACCTATTAGTGGATGCTGCCATGATGACTGGGGGGGAAAAAGGGCATAAAGAGTATATTTTAACCTCCCCAGCCCACTCACTCTGTTTTAAGAACTCATCATGCGATGGGCCAATCTCTGGTTGTATGGGAGCTGCCTCCTCTTCATCAGTAATCATCCAAGGCGGAAGGGCACCTGAGAAATAAGAACAGCACAATCTAGATTGCAAAAACATCATGAAACCATGCATAGTAAAATTACTAAGAGCATGATTGGTCTGTGGATGCAGGGGGCAACACAAGGTAACAGCATTCCAATGCATTACTGGAACTATCATGCATAGATTAGGACTTTCCCCAGGGAGTGGGCTGTAAATATGTGTAAGGGTTGCTTGCCAGAAAGACTTCATGGCTGCCTGCTCTTTGCATGCATTGGAAGAGAAATTTTAAGTAACCAGAGGGCACAAAATGAAGTAACATTAGCCCATATATTCAGTTTCAATTGATCTATGAAGCCAATGTGCAAAGATTATCTTTAACAAAAGGCTATGGTTTGTAGCACTTGTAATAATTTCCTCACCTGTATGTACATTCCCATTTTTAGGTATGTCCTGTGGGAGGGAGAAAAAAGAAACCAAAAAAAAAAAAACCACATCATAACATTCAGAAACCACTGCACATATACTGTAGTAACAGAACAATTAGCTTGCATACTTTTTTTTTTTCTTAAATGAACACAAAATGCTTGAATAGGAAGTAAACATACAACAAGACCCAATATGGAATATTTGAAATTAAGAGTTTAGTTAGAATACGTTTGTAGGGGGAACCAAAGCACACCTGAGGAAGGGGGCATTCAACCTCCCGAAACTTTGTGTATGGTGCTTTCAGCACTTGAATAAATTATTACCTGAAGCTTGCTTGGAGTGTGCCTCCCTATACACATATGAACCAAAGCACTGGTTGTGAAGGAGCAACAGCTTAAACAGAGATGCTCTCAGGGTTAGGTCCCACTATGTGCGTTGTGTTTTGCTGTCCATTTTGAGTGAGTTTAGGACAATGCATTTTGTCCTCCTTTCATACCCTTTGCAGGTTAACAGGACACGCGTTTTTTTATGCATTTGTCTGCGTGTGCAGTTTTTGGAAAACCAACAGGAGATACTGGAGAAAAAAAAAAGCAAAAAATGTTGTCCACATGTCTAATTTTTTGCGTTCCCATATAGACTATTATTAAAGTGAGATACTAACACACACTGACCAAAAGTCATGCACGCATGCAGATAAAAAAAAATGGACCACATCCGGAACGCAAATTATACAGTGGGAACGGATTCTCGCGATTTCTATTATATTTTAAATTACATTGAGATTCGCAAAGCGCACACAAAATAAAAATCAAATCATAATTACCGTGATTTTGGTTTCCCAGTCAGTCTGTATGGCAGCATTCACCAATGGGTTAATCTCCATATCCACTCCCACGGACAGGAACTAGTTAACGTATTTAAACCTCCCCCTCACTTCCTGTGATGTCTTCCATTCCAAAAGCTGAAAAACAAACTCACAGGGCGGGTAGCAGTGAATGCTGCCATACAGACTGACTGGGAAACCAAAATCACGGTAATTATGATTTGATTTTTATTTTCCCCAGTCATATGGCAGCATTCACCAATGGGATGTACCAAGCTACCATAAACAAACGAGGGCGGGAGACAGACATGATGCTCAAACACATATTTATTCCTGCAATACAGCTTGCAAGACTCGATTTCCAAATCTTGCCTCTTGAGAGGCCATTACATCTAATTTATAATGATTTATAAAAGTTCTGGCTGAAGACCATCTGGCTGTTCTGCAAA
Source organism: Hymenochirus boettgeri (assembly GCA_019447015.1). Taxonomy (NCBI): domain Eukaryota; kingdom Metazoa; phylum Chordata; class Amphibia; order Anura; family Pipidae; genus Hymenochirus; species Hymenochirus boettgeri. The sequence goes on along the minus strand of CM033475.1, from coordinate 145,731,619 downwards.
CCTCATTGATACCAGCCTCGGCCTGCATCGCCCACGAGGAAGCCAGGGCCCTGGTTGAATGGGCCTTGAGACCCAGGGGAACCTCTTTACCCTTCAGTGCATAAGCCTTTTTAATACAAGCGACAATCCATGAACTCAGTGTTCTCTTAGTAGGAGCTTGACCTCTTCTTGACCCATTAGGGATCAGAAACAGATGGTCTGACTTCCTCCATTCCTCTGTACGGGAAAGATAAATTGTAACTGCCCTGACCAGATCTAATGCATGCAGGACTGATTCCTTTCTTGACTTTGGTTCAGGGAAAAACACTGGAAGGGATATCTCCATGTCCATGTGAAAGTCTGACATAACTTTTGGTAGGAAGTTAAATGAAGGCCTCAGCCTAACTCTGTTCTCCAGAATGACCGTGTCTGGGGGCTTGGAAGAGAGGGCCCACAACTCCCCCACCCGACAGGCCGACGTTATGGCTACTAAGAAGACTAACTTAAGGGTCAAGAACCAGTCTGTAATTGTCTCCAAAGGCTCAAAGGGTGGAGCCGTGAGGGCTTTAAGGACCAGAGGAAGATCCCATGTTGGAAGGCTGGCTATCTTTTTCGGTCTTACTCTAACCATAGCCTGAAAGAATCTCTTTATTAACCGCTCCTGGGCAAAGGCTCTTCCTGTTAAAGAAGTAATTGCTGATACCTGCGATTTTAGAGTCCTGATGTGCAGGTTTCTTTTAAACCCTAAATACAGGAACTTCACCACATCCGCTGGTTTAGGATTCAGACATGAGAAATTTTCTTCTTCTGCTATGCTGGCAAATTTTTTCCAGACTCTATAATATTTCTGGGAAGTCGCTAGCCTTCTTGACTTTAGTAAGAAATCTACCAGATCACTCTTGAACCCCAACCCACTTAGGTTGCTCCTTTCAAACGCCAGGCCATCAGAGACAGGTGTTCGAAGTCTTGACATAGGACTGGCCCCTGAGCCAGACAACCTAGGAAGGATGGAATCGGCACTGGACTGTCCACTGTCATAGACATTAGCAGTGGAAACCATGGCCTCCTGGGCCAAGCCGGGATTATAGCTATTACTTCTGCTCCCTCCCGTCTGATCTTGATCAAGGACCTCCATACTAGAGGGATAGGTGGAAATATATATCCGAGACCCCGATTCCACGGCTGCTGCAGGGCATCCACTGCCAGAGCTTCCTGACAGTATCTTCTGGAGAAAAAGAGCTGACACTTCGAGTTGAATTTTGTCGCCATAAGATCTACCTGTGGGTGGCCCCACCTCTGACACAACCTTCGGAATATTCTTATGTCCAGACTCCATTCCCCTGTCTCTACCGTGTTGCGACTCAGGAAATCTGCCACCTGATTTTCCTTCCCTGGGACAAAAACTGCTGAAAGGGACCTTAGATGTCTCTCTGCGAAAGCAAAAATTGGCTCCACTTCTGCTAGCAGCGACCGGCTTCTTGTGCCTCCCTGTTTTGTCAAATATGCTACTGCTGTTTTGTTGTCGCTTTTTACAACAACTTCTTGATCTTCTATCTCTGGCTGAAACTGCATTATGGCTTTCTTTATGGCTCTGATCTCCAAAATGTTTGATGGAACTCCTTCCGCTCTCCATCTGCCTTGTTTTGTCTTTCCCAGGCCCACTGCTCCCCAACCTGACTCTGAGGCGTCTGTGGTTATGCATAAACTTTGAGGAGGAGTCAAAGAGAAGCCTTTCTCTAAGTTCTCGTCTCTTAGCCACCAAACTAGGCTTACTTTCAAATCTTGAGGTAGAATTAACTTTCTGTTCATCTGGCGGTGTGGTTCTCTGACTCTGGTTAGCAAAAACATCTGTAGAGGCCTTATATGCCACCTTGCCCAGCGGACTAGAAATACAGTTGCTGCCATTAGGCCCAAAACTCTCAGCAAGAATGATACTGAGGCAGTCCGCTGCTCCCTTAATTTGAGAACCTCCGCCTTCAAGATAGAAATTCTTTTCGGGGGAAGAGATACCAGATTTTCTCTTGTCTGAAATAGAGCCCCCAGATACAGCAGAGACTGGGATGGTGTTAGGTTGCTCTTTTGATAATTTATAATCCAACCGTGACGTTCGAAGGCTTGAACTACTTCTCGTGTGTGAAGGGCACACGTCTGTTCTGACCCTGCGACTACTAATATGTCGTCCAAATAATGGTATATCGCAATTCCCTGCAATCTTAGAAACGCCACTACTGCCACCACGACCTTTGTGAACACTCTTGGCGAGTGCGAGAGGCCAAACGGAAGGCAGGTAAACTGCCAGTCTTCCCCGTCGACCTGGAATCTTAGGAACCGTCTTGAATGTGGATGTATCTGAATGTGGAAATAGGCGTCCTTCAGGTCTATGCTGGTCAAAAACATTCCCTTTTCCACCACCTTTATTATGGACTGTAAGGACTCCATCTTGAACTTTTTCTTTATCAGGAATTGATTTAACCTTCTTAAGTCCAACACTGGCCTCAGAGTGCCTGACTCCTTTCTTACTAAAAAAAGACTCGAGTAAAACCCCCTTCTTTGCAGAAGAGGCACTGGCTCGATTGCTGCTGATTCTCTCAGCTGATTCACATAAAGAAAAATTGCTGTTCGTGCCTCCATTTCTTCTGGTACACGAGTGGAAACAAAATAACTTCTCTCTGGGTACGCACAAAATTGTATCCGGTACCCTTTTTCTACAACCTCTAGGACCCAGCGATCCCTTGTTGATGCGGTCCAGATGCCCAGGAACTTCGATATTCTGCCTGCCACCTGACTCTGGACCTTCGTCTCCCTATGGTCGGGGCATCCTATTGTGGAAGGCTGCCTTGGTAGCAGAAAAGGCCTGCCTCCCTGTCTTCCATGACTGTTGTCTACCTGGCTCTCTTCCTGCTTTAAACGCTTTTGAGGGACGAAAGGAGCGATCCGTGGAGTTATATTCCACCCGGCCTCTCTTCATCCTTCTATCCTGGGGAAGAAACAGGCTCTTTCCCCCTGATGCCTTAGAAATTATATCATCAAGTTTGTCACCAAAGAGCATGGCACCTTCGAACGGTATCTGACATAAATTCGCCTTGGAGGCTGTATCTGCTGACCAAGGTCTCAGCCATAAGGCCCTTCTTGAGGCTACATTTAACGCTGATGCCCTGGAAGCCAATCTGACTAAGTCCACTGATGCTTCAGCAAAGAACTCAATTCCCCTTCTGATGTCCTGGAACATTTCCTTGATCTTTGGTCTCTTTACATTGGAATCCAGAGCTTGTTCTGTTTCCTGAGCCCATAACTTCATGGCCCTGGAGACTGACGTGAGAGCAATTGCTGGTCTTAATGCAGCCCCCGACGCCACAAAAGATTTTTTCAAATTATATTCTACCCTTCTCTCCATTGGATCCTTAAAGACTGAAGCGTCGTCCACTGGTAGCGTGGTTCTCCGGGCTAAACGTACTACAGCCGAATCCACCTTTGGAGGAACTTCCCATAGCCTTAACTCTGTTTCTGAAAACGGGTATTTCTTTGAAAATTTTCCCGCCGTGACTACCTTCTTTTCCGTCTTTTTCCACTCACTGGAAACTATCTCCGAAATTGCCTGATGCACCGGAAAGGTAGTCGATCTCTTTCTGATTGATGGAAAAAGTTTATCGGCTGCTGACATCTTAGGCTCCTCCGTGGAAAGGGACAAGGAATGCCTAACCGCCTTAATTAAGGGTTCTATCATGGCCGTATCAAAACTGGACTCTGTCTCTAACTCATCTTCCTCCTCTTCCGACAGATACCGAATCGAATCCTCGGATTCTGAAGATATCTCGCCTTCCGATAAATCTGATTCAGAAAAACACATAGCATGCTTTGTGTGCTTTGACTTCCTTTTTGCCTTCTTGGTTCTTGAACAGCTTGCGTTACGGCCTGTTTTAGTACAGACACCAAAGAGTCTAACTGCAGGCTTGGGTTTGAAGAAGAAGCTCCTGCCGGCTCAGTCAATCCTCCTGGCTCGGGATCATTAGGCTTCTTTCCTTTATCCGACACTGAAAGGCTGCAAGAAAAATAAAAAATGTCTGCAGATTAAATGCCATCTCTCTTATGAGGGAATAGAGAAATCCCGCTTACCTAGGTCCCCTGGGGTGTCCTTTACTCCCATTCCCTGACTCCATCACTGAAAAATAAGCAGGAAGGGAAATGAGGATCCAGGGGCACACACCATCCCTCTTACAGAAAAAGACAAAAAAGAATCCATGTAACACAAGATAAATACTATTCCTACTCACCAGGCTGTAAATATGACAGCAACAGAGGTAAGCAACAAAAAAGGTGCACGCCAGCAATCCACAATTCTAACTGCTCCTAGACCAGGTAGCAGCCTACTGCAGAAACTCCCACGCTGAAACTGTTCCGATTGAGGCTCTTAACCTCTCTGCACGCCGGCCGCGTGAGACACGCTGACGTACGCGACCCGGGAACGCCGGCGCCTGGAGATGACGTCAGACGCCAGCCGAACCCGGAAGAGACGCGCGCACTCGTGCCAAACAGCCGCACCTCCATGCTGCTATCCAAACACAGCCGGGCTCAACTCCACTGGAGGGGTACCGGCAGGCCCGACACCTAGGCCATCATCCCCACAGGCAAGACCTCCAAAGGCGCACACGGGGGGCATCAGGAGAAGAGAGAGGCAAAGAACTCCTGGACAACGCCATCTTGGCAGGTAAGCGAAGCGGACAGGAAAAAAAGACATCACAGGAAGTGAGGGGGAGGTTTAAATACGTTAACTAGTTCCTGTCCGTGGGAGTGGATATGGAGATTAACCCATTGGTGAATGCTGCCATATGACTGGGGAAAACTGAATGCAACGCACATAGTGGGGCCTAACCCTCAATCAGTTAATTTATTAAATTAGCATCCATACAAAAACAGGCGAAAAGAAATCCTAGTTGCATTAGTATGCACAGTATTACTAATATTAGTTTCATGCAAATATTTTTATTGCACTTTACACTATTTGTACTTGGGGCTATTTATGCGAGTATGTGTAGTCTTTATAAATATTAATGGAGATTATTTGGCTTGTGTTTGTATTACTGAATTCGTATACTGTTATAGTTTCACAACATGCAACATTTTTATTGTACTTGTGCAGCCTCTAATGTATGGGACATTTTATTACACAATTACCAAAGATATTTTGGTATAGGCAGAGATATTTGGACTTGTGTGAGGGAGGCATAGGGCTATTTAAGTGGGTATATGAACAGTCTTACAATAAATAAGAAGCGACAATGATTGGCTGAGACATCTTGGTAATGAGGAAACGAGGGCTGGTAAGTATGCACAAAGGACTATTTCAGCATTATAAACCTTGCAGACAATTTTTTGTGGGTTGTGTGGACAGGCCCTTTAAACAAATTTATTATTTTATTTTTTTTTAAGGGAGTTTATTGTCTGTTTATTGTTTATTTATTATCCCTTAATGCATACAACAGAGATTTACATACAGGGTGTGATGTTTGGATTAGTGTGCATGGGGGTTATAAGTGAATAGTCTTAATATTAATATGGTTATTGCGATATGTTCCCCTGTACAGTGTACCAGTCACCTTTCATAATCACAAGAGAACACTTTTCAGGAGCACTTAAGGCACGGCCATACTGCGCAGCAAACTCAATCGAACACGGAATCGCATGCGATTTCATTGCGTTTTCTTCATTAGGTATAGGAAAATGCATGCGATTGCGATTAAAAATGTGGAACGCAAATGCGCGTTTTCGGTGCGTTGCCACGTTTTCAATGATCTGAAAAAACGCAAGCGCAAACACACAAAAACGCAGCAGTGTGGCCTAGCCCTCAGGGGGAGTGAAAGCTCATACATAAGGGTAGAGACATCATCACTTTAGTGAGTAGAAATGCAACTCAGAACAGTTTTAAAGTCATTAATCCAGCTGGTAAAGGTGTTTTAATTGTCAATATCCTCTCTGGCATATCTCATAGTATTTCCCAGGGATAATAACGGTTATCACTTGCACAAAGGTATGTAACAGAGGTTGCATAACTTCTCTGCCTAGCATACACAACTTTGTGATTTGCTAAAATATTTGCTAATATTTGGGTGTAATGATGCAACCTAATATACCTTAAAAGGATAACTATACTCTAAAAAATTATTTTTTTAAAAATAAAAAGTACCTGTGGCAGGGAGGTTGACTGATTAATCCTACCTCACAATATTATCTTTTTGAGGAGCTAAAACACGTACAGAGGAAGACAGGCAGAATCCGTTTTCTTTGAGCTGGTGCTCCTCACAGAATCAATATTATGAGGCAGTCTTATATCCCTGTACTAAGTAATTTTCACTTAAAAACTTAATTACACACTACAGATAGTCTTTAAAGTTTCCCAACATTTCAATTGGTTAAAACGTTTACATTGGCTTCCTCATAAAGGAGGTTGGGCTAAGACCTTTTATATGGATTTTTATTTAAAATAGCAGAAATGCCAATACTAACAAATGACACGCATAAAAATACACCTATCCTATAACTAATAATATATATCCCCCATTTTATTTTAAGCTCCTAAAAATGTAATGCCATCTCCCATAAACGTATATATTTCATTGAATAGGAAGAATATATATTATAAACATAAAAGTCTTGCAATGTTTACCTGATGACCAATAAATGTTAGAGGTGGTCCAGTTCCTACTGGAGGCATGTGAACTCCACTGGGTCCTGCTTCCTCAACATCTATATGCAAGGTTGAACTAATAGAAAGTTGTTTTTATTTTTTAATTGTTGACACAGACACAAAACAGAGAAATAGAGAGGCTCTTCTGCCTCTTGATATCCAACAAGTCTTGTAGTTTAGTAGGATATACAGCAGGGATGCCCCACCACGCTCAACCATGGGGTCCGCACTGGCGGTGGGTGTAACCAGGTGGATCAGGGACAAGGCTACACCCTCAGCCTGGTAAGTGCATGGTGTGCTACTAGCATGGCCCCCAGAATGAACCAGGTTGGGCACCCATGATATACAGCTTGTGAAATAATCTAACATATATGCAGGCTTAAAGGGGAAGTTTAGCACAAATATATAGGCTTTCAAGACAATGGAAGTATTTTCTCATTTCAGTGACCATAATCTTAGCTCAGAGTAAGGTAGAGAAACTTCCTCGTCACAAAGATGTATCTTTGCGTAGAAAACAGATTGACAAGTAAAGCATGATTTAAAGGGACACTATTATTCACAGGGAGGTATTTCCACCTCCCTGTGAATAATAAAATGCCTGGGTTCCTGACTTAAACTTACCAGCCAGCATGTCACTCGCAGATTCTCACCAGCAGATGGCGCGATGTCTCGATCGGCCAAATGCACTGATCAGCTGGTGAGATTCTGTGGATAGCGCAGCAACCACCTTCCTGTGAATAATAGATGAAGATTCAATGAACATTAAATTACAGGTTTAGTGTCCCTTTAAATCATACTTCACTTGTCAATCAGATTTCTACACAAAGATACACTTTTGCGACGAGGAATAGATTACAATGAGTTTTGCTGCCTCACTCTGAGTCAAAATGAGGGTGTGGGGAAGACGAGACTACATAGTTCACTGTTTCAAACGGGCATATTGTAAGGTATGAAGCATCTAGAGAAGCAAGTGATAAAAACAGTTTCTGAGCAGTCAGGAATAGTGCTTGTATCTTTTCTTTAAAAAAATAACTATAATAATTGGAGACTATAACTGGTCTCCAATAAATAAGCAAACCCCTAAAAAATAGATTTATAGCAAACATGCTGTACAATCTGCTAATCTCACATAACATTTGTACATGTAAGACCTTTAAAAGAAAATCTGGTCTGTACCTAAATTAAGGCACAAGTTAAATTATTCAATTTGATCAATTTGTAAAATTAATTATTATGATCTGATCTCGCTTAAGAGGTTAATTTTTGAATTTGATCAAGCAGAAGTGATCAATATTAAGAGTAGAACTGATCAAATCTTTATTGGTCAAGATGGAAAAGTTCAATCAATTATACAAGTATCTGACAGTCTTAATTAGCAGACAGTTGCTCTTTCAGAATAGCAAATATACTTTACTATTTCATATGTAATTCAACTAGTAATCAGTCTTGCAGATTTTTTGTCCTGTTGTAATAAAGTGTGAGCAATTATCACATTTATTTAAACTCGTTTTAAGTGTTTATGTTGCCATAGCAATATGACACCCTAAATACAAATTTATTTTAAAGAGTCAGGAAAAGTTATTATAAAGTATAAATTAGTCCTAAAATCTTCCCCCTGCCCAGTACCCAGGTTGAGGAGCTGAATAGCCAAGTCCTCACCCCAGGGAACACCAAGTCAAGTAATACTTACTCGAAGTTTCCTTCATTTCCCCGGTGACAGGACCAATGGGAAGATGCGTTCTGCAACAAGCGTTACTTCCCATTGGCCAGATCAAGGACAGTCTGGAAGGCAGAGCTACACATGGGGAACTAAGGAAACTTTGGGAAAGTAATACTTGACTTCGCAATTAAGGTCCTCACCCTGGGTACATAAGTAGCGAAAGGGGAGCATATCTGGGCAGGCAAGTATAATTGCCCTTTAATAGTATGAAATGGATGAGAGAGAAATGTAAAAAAACAAACACATTCTCCTTACCTGTGTGGTACATGAACACTGCTCCAGAAATCCTCCTGTACTGTAGGCTGAGTCACAGGCTGAGTATGATTCAGGAAATATTAACAATTGGCCTAGTATTTTACAACCTTATAAATTTAACTGTATTATTCTGCAACTTACAAAATATAAATACAACCATATATTTAATATAATTCACCTTTTTTAAAGCGTTAAATTGAACGAAGCATTTTCACTAATAGCTTTTCTCGAGTAGAGTAAAAGAAAAAGTCACCAAAGTGAAGGGCTTTCTTGTGACAGAAACAGGGGTCCTTCTTTTCCTGTTTAAGATCTTACACACATGGCAAACATTATCTTACAGGTGAAAAAAAAAAAAAAAAAAAGTGCTTCATGTGAGAATACCCTGAAAAGCAAGCTTAAGTCTTAATTAAAAGTGACCCATCATATGTCATCCACCTCCAAAATGCTTCAAGCAAAAAAAATACAAGACCATCTTAAGGCAAGATTGCACAAATTTAAAAAGTCTGGTAGCCAATGTACCTAGAAATTTACTGTAATGGTTTTTCTACTGATGGTTGTAGAACTGGCTATACTGACTGACTAACTCCACCCTCATAATAACATATTTTAGAAAGAACGGCCTCTTTAAAATATGTTGATATATCTTAGTTTGTCCTATGAATTCATTACTGTATGCCTGCTATGCTTCTGGAGGCCTCATGGAAACTGAGAAATTTAGAAACCTGTACTGAGCCTGGACATGCTCAGAAGAGGCAGATAGGGGATTAACATTCAGTCATTGGCTGTGATGTCAACTGTCAAATCCATAACTGACAGTTAGTAACTGGAAGAACTATGAAGAAGAAACAGGGGACATTGTGCAGGATTTCAGGTTAGACTTCAGTTTACATACATTAACATAAGGGGTCATAAAAATTATATATATCTATCACACACACACTACAGGAATTCAAAATTCCCCAAAGGTACATTTCAATATACAAAATATTTGCATACACATATCAGTAAAATATCATACAGAATACATGGTTTTATTTGGATACTGCTCATTTGATCTCAAAGAACAAACCTCTAGGAAGGACTGCATGATTTCCAGACGACTCTGTTCTACTTCTCTTATTTGAGCTGCAGCCTGAGAGAAGGAATGCTGGTGAGTGATCCGAATTACCTTCATTCAAAAAGCAATACCAACACACACCACCACCTTTACCTCTTTAATAAAAGTATCTTCCGTTTCTTCATAGTTTTCAAGAGCTTTAATGACAGCTGACTTGAATCTATGCCAGAAAAGATAGGAATGAATAATCCTAAATGTGAAGTAAAATATATGTATAACATTTTCCACCCAAAATTAAATTGAATGGAAATATTTTACACTATAAATCAAACTTTAAAAAGACTCCATGAATCTCAATAGAAAAACATAACAGATTAAGTAACACAACAGGATTATTACTATTATTATTGATTTATATAGCGCCAACATCTTCCGTGGCACTTTACAATTACATAGTCATACATTACATACAGGGTAATACATGTTATATAAAGTCATACATATTACATACACAGGTAATACATAATATAAGTAAACAGAGTGAGGAGTTTCTTACAGCAATACAGTGATACAATAGGAGAGAGGACCCTGCCCAAAGAGCTTACAGACTAGAGGATATGGGGGTGAGACATAAGGTGACAGGAATCGGTAGGCTGTAAATAGATTGGCAGTGGAGCGTGAAAGGTGGGTTGGATCAATTGGGTAGTAAGGGGGTAATGTTTAGGCCAGGGTATATGCTTGCCTAAAGCGGAGGGTTTTAAGGTTACGTTTGAAGGTGTTAAGGGATGGTGAGTGACGGACAGACGGAGGAAGGGAGTTCTAGTGCAGAGGGGCAGCACGAGTAAAGTCCTGAATGCAGGCATGGGAAGAGGTGTCCAGAGTGGAGGGTATAATTTGCAGAGCGGAGGTTGCGCCTGGGACGGTATCGCTGGATCAGCTCCGAGATATATGGAAGGGCTGTGTTGGATAGTGCTTTATAGGATAAGGTAAGCAGTTTGAACTGGATCCTTTGCGTGATGGGAAGCCAGTGGAGGGACTGGCAGAGAGGAGAGGCATTAGAGAAGCAAGAAGAGAAATGAATGAGCCAGGCAGCAGAGTTGAGAATGGATTGAAGCAGTGCCAGGTGGTTGTTTGGTAAACCACACAGGAGTGTGTTGCAGTAGTCTAGCCGGGATATGATTAGGGCATGGACCAGGATTTTTGTAGCTTCCTTTGAGAGGAAGGTTCGAATGCGGGAGATGTTTTTGAGTTGGAGCCGACAGGAGTTGGCAAGGGAATTGACATGAGGTTTGAAGGAAAGATCAGAATCTAGCGTTATTTCCAGGCAGCGGACATGAGGAGATGGGGATATGGGTGTGTTGTTAAAGGGGAACTGTGGTCCAAAAATGACTTTAGGCAAATTCACAGGAATTGCTTTCCTGAGTATTTTTGCAATTTACTTTATTTATTTTACGTAGTTTTGAAGATATTTACATTTTTAGGTGTGATATGGGAGCAGCATCACCAGATCCCCTGCACTTCCTGCTTCCTGGTCCAAAACTATGCGACAGTCCCTGTGACATTAGTGTGCAAACCCTTTCTGCCAGTCAGTAAGGCTAGGGAGGGGAACAGATCATGAGGGTGGGAAAAGGACAAGTTCAGTTTTGTCCATGTTTAGTTTGAGGAAGCGGGAGGACATGAAATTATTCATTAACCATATGATTATGGTTTAATAACCATCCAGGGAAGACTAGAAGTTTATAGTTTATAACAGCAAAGATCTAAATTTATGAAGTCATTAGTTTCTAATCTCACCTTTCATATTCCTCAGCTGTAAGTAGAAACAGCTCCTTCTGGTTCCTGTCAGCTTGATGTGTCCACCAGAAATTATTCACTGCTTTTTGATGAGCTTGACTATGAATAATCAAAAAAAACACAAAAGAACCATACATAAGCTAAAGGCATTAGTTAAAGCCCAAATAATTGAACCTTAAAGGTCTAATTTAAAATATTTATGGCATAACTGTCTTGTCTATGAGAATTCATAACTTTGTAATCCTACTGCCCTTATAGTGACAAACCATTTATGTTGCTTAATGTATATGTGTAACTAAAAACAAAACAAAAAGAAATGACATCTTATTCTCTTATTAACTATGTGTAAGCAGCACAGGGTGCTTTAGCTCCAATGTAATGCCTCCTCAGACAGATGGATCTCGCTTTCCCAAATACTGCTTACATAAACCGTACCTGTTCATATGCTCCAACATGTCACCATGCAAAACAGTTAGAGTCCCATCACTGGTGTGTCTCTTAACCTCTTTTTCACAACAGAGACACCAGAATCTGTTCTCATGCTCCTTAGGGTCATATTTTACAACAGAGGCAGTTTTGATCATTTTCCGAGCAGATATCACCTAAACATATTTGAAACAAAGAAATTGATAACATAGCAGCAAAGCCATAGAAAAACTCGCACATCAGTTAAATAGACAATGCAGTATAGTCCCAGCCATATTTTAGTCAAAAGCTATTTTAAAAAACACAAGATAATAATGTAAAAAGGTGGTAATGGCTTCCAGTCATGAAAATAATAATGGTTTCCAGTGGTTGAAAACAGTTTGGGTAAACATTTTTATTAATTTTACATTAAACTAATCTTGCTTGTACTATTTATTATTTCTTAAAAAGATTTAGGTTTCTATATTAAATTTGGTTGCTATGCAATATTTTGTTGTTTAGATGTCTATAGCAAATAATTTCTTAGCTCTGACTGTAACTAGTGACAATTCTATTTAGGGCCTGTCCACACACAAAATCAAATTTTGTATGCTGCTTGAATACCTCCGAAAATACAAGTATTCTGTATTCCAGTTTTGAGGGGGTGTTCTTATGGGAAAATGGTATCTTCGTCTGTTCTGCATTTAGTGCCTTTAGCTTGAAAACCATGGGAGAAGTGTTTTTTTTTTCTTCCTTAAAGGACAGCTCCACCCTCATAAGAACATCTTTTAGAAAGAACGGCCTCTTTAAAATATGTTGATATATCATACTTTGTTCTATGAATTCATTACTATATGCCTGCTATGCTTCTGGATGCCTCATGGAAACTGAGCAATTTAGAAACCTGTACTTAGCAGGTACTGAACCTGGGCATGCTCAGAAGAGGCAGATAGGGGATTAACATTCAGTCATTGGCTGTGATGTAAACTGTCAAATCCATAACTGACAGTTGCTAACTGGAAGAACCAGGAAGCAGAAACAGGGGAAACAGGACATTGTGCAGGATTTCAGGTTAGACTTATATATTTCACATTTCAAACTATTACCGTTTAGGGTTTTTACCTGTATGTAAGTTTTCATTTTAGGGCTGGACTTGCCCTTTAAAATTTTTTGGAAGAGTTCCAAAGTTACCGTATATACTCGAGTATAAGCCGAGGTACCCATTTTTACCTCAACAAGAAAACATAATTGACTCTAGTATAAGCCGAGGATTGAAATTATGACCACTACTGCCTTTTAATACTGGATTTATTTGCCCTTTAAATGGACAGCAGTAGTCCCATACAGTATTAGCCAAATCCAGTATGGCTATTACTGTATGGGAACTCTGCTGTCCATAAAAAAGCCTCATTCCTTGGCACTCCAGATGTTTTGGAAACTACAACTCCCAGCATGCTTTCGTAGCTGGGAGTTGTAGTTTGCAAACATCTGTAGTGCCAAGGAATGAAGCTTTTTTTTGGACAGCACCCCCCAGGAAAGGCACCTTAGTTCAGTGAGGTAAGTAAGAGGTAAGTTAGAGAGGTAAGTACTCACTCGGGTCACAGTAAATAATTGTGAATTCTTTCCCCCCCAATCGCTATGTACAAGCTAACTTACATTAGAAGTGTTCCGCCTGGCACTCCGCTCTGGTCTGCAGGATGACATCCATACGAGACGCCTGTCTCACATACTGCCCGGCGCAAAGTAGTTATGTCTTCTAAATTTAAGTTCACAATTATTTACATTTACTGTGACCCGAGTATAAGACGAGGCCGAGTTTTCAGGCTAATTTTAAAGCCTGAAAACCTCTGCTTATATTCAAGTATATACGGTATCTTAAAAAAAAAAAAAAAAAAAGCAAAAATACTGATGCCCCCACTCCACCTTTCCTTTTTATGACAACCAGTGTTCCCTCTAAGGTGTGCGTTCGTGCATGCGCACACAACTCTGCACAGGTAAAAGTGGTGTGCACACAAAAATCTGCTGAAAAAATAAGTGCTGGATTTACCTGAAGGCAGCAAATATTTAGGTGGTATTCATATATTTACTTATTGGATAATTCCATGTTGCCAGGCGAAAGACAAAGTGCAGCTGAAAGATTCCTTCTATCCTCTTACCTCAGTCATGACCGCACACTATTCTGACAGTTCCCTGCTGCTTTCATTGTATACTTTACATAGTGCTGGATAAATCATCCAAATTATTTAGGAGCCAGATCAAAAAAGTTAAGAGCCAGCAACTTCATACCACCAAATGTCTCAAGACGGACATGTGACCTACCCCCTTCCACCTTTAGCCACACAAACACTACCAACCTATGGGAATTTTACATTGAAAAACATGGACTCATTTCAATCTATAAATTAATACATGTAAACAGCACTTACTCTGATGTGGTTGCATGAATTCAATCCAGTATTTGTTTTGCTCAAGCTCAGTCCCCCAGCTGGACTGTGTGGGCAAGCATACTCCGTAATCCCTATGAGGCATCATTGGGAGAGGGAATTTCCAACCATGCAGTTCATGTACCAACTTTCACCAATCCAGCTACAGCAAAACTATACATTACAGAAGAGTTTGACAGGGCTGCACAAATCCAGGTCACCATGGCAACTGAAAAAAGTCTGCTGGCAACCAGCTAGGCGCGCTGCCATCGGGTGCGCGAACGCAATCACGTATCGTGACATCAGCGCAACCCGGAAGTAACGCGGGAACAAGCAGCGAAAATTTTTAAAAGCCAGCTGAAAGCTTTTCAAGCTGTCCAGAACGCTGTACAGTCCGGATTTTCCTCTCCTGACTCAGCAGAGGGATCCTGCGCCTATCCACCTGTAAACTCTGCCTTGCAGTAAGTAATGGTGGATTTACCCTATACACTCAATCAAGAACCTCCATTAATGTGCTTTAAATTTTAACTCTACAAGTCTACAATGAGCTCAGGGATCATAGAAGTTCTGGATCCAGGAGGTGAGGTTTCATGGAAACATTCTAAAACAAATTTATTATTTCAGCTATTCATCCAGGAGGGACGATGACCACGAATATCACCACAAAAGGAAGACATCTGAGTGCCACATGTGTGATAACCCAGCTCTCCCACATAAGAAACTCTGCGCTTCAGAAATAATCAGAACTCATCTCAAGAGCAAATCTTGGATGCAGTTAAACATATGATGGATTCTTCTTTGGCAACTTTCTCCGAAAGCATATTATTCAAAGTTTCGGATATGATCAATCCTGCTGGCCCTTCTGCTTCTATACAAAGTACACTACCAGGCCCTTTGGAACCGGAGGAAACGGTAGATTTAGAAACTGAAACAAATCCAAAAGAGGGAACCTGAAGGCTTTCTAACACAAGAAACCCTAGCTCATTTAATAACAGGAATGAAGTCTACCTAGTGCATATCAGAGCCTGTACAAACAACCTCTACTGATTGAATGTTTACAAGAAAATCACAGGAAACAACATACTTCCATGCCCATGAAGAACACTTGAATCCTGACAAAAGTTTTCCAAAATCACAAAATTTCAATAAAACTTATCCATTTGTACAATCAGTCACAGCTTCATGGGATGAACCTCTGAAAGTAGACACAGCCATCATAAAAGCAGCCAAGAAAAAAATACTGGCTACAGAGGACACATCAGCCCACAAGGACCCAATGGATAAAAAAAGAAGATGCCCTACTAAAGAGAATTTATTCTCTTTCTGGGGCAGCAATTCGACCACCCCTGGCAATTACGAGCTTAGCAAGGGCTAACCGATATTGGCTACTAGAATTGGAAGATGCCATCAAAAAGGGCACCCCTAGTCAAGATATCATCAAAATGCTAAAAGACATAAAGGATACTAATGAATACATATCAGAGGCATCCATGGACTCGGTTAAATTGGCTGCCAAGTCCATGAGCGCATCCGTTGTAGCCAGGAGAGCTCTTTGGCTGAAACAATGGAATGGGGATACCTATTCTAAGCAGGGCTTAACATCAATCCCATTTGAAGGAAGCCTACTCTTTGGTTCAAAATTAGAAGAATGAATAGAAAAGAATTCTATAAAGAATACCCTACCATCTACCTCTCGGGGTTCCAGGGAAGCTGCTCCACCTCTTTTTCAACCCTCAGGCCTTAGGAATGCAAGAGCATACTGACCAGGGAAGCCCTTCTTCCACCAAGAATCATGGAAAACAGCTCAGGGCCACAGCCCTTTTCGTGGCAGAGGAGCAAGTAGAGACCACTATGAAGGTGCGCAAGCCCATTGTTCTCAGATAGGAGGAAGACTCTCCCTGTTCAGGGAAAGATGGGCTCAAACTACCTTGGATTCATGGGTTCTGAAAATCCTACAACATGGATACCAAATAGAATTTCATGATTTTCCACATCTGACAAGGTTTCTATCATCCAAGCCACCATTGTCAATACAAGGCAAGACAATATTGTCCAACAAATTATGGGACCTTCAGTCGAACAACATCATCGAGAGAATACCAAACTCTCAATACAAAAAAGGAATATATTCCCATATATTTATAAAGAAGAAGAGTACAGGCGATTTCAGACCAATACTCAATCTGAAATTTCTAAAATTTCTTCATTCAGGCAAAAAAAATTCAAGATGGAGACTTTAAAATCCGTACTCATACAAATCAACAAAGAAGACTGGATGGCCCAAATAGACCTAAAAGATGCATACCTCCATATACCAATACATCAGGAACATCGGAAATTCCTTCGGTTCTCAATCTACAAACAACATTACCAATACAAAGTCCTCCCATTCAGATTATCCACAGCACCGAGGGTATTCACAAAAATATTAGTTCCGATCTTGGCTCATCTCTGCCTCCTAGGTATCCAAATTTATGCATACCTGGACGACATATTGATAAAATCTCACAACCGGGAGATATTAAAGGAAAACATACAAATAACACTAGCATGTCTTCACCACCATGGATGGGTAGTAAACAGACAAAAATCATGGGAATATCAATATACCATTGGGATTCTGACCTCAACCATGAGCTCAGTCCAATACACCATGCTTCATACGAGAGACCTTCAGTGGTGTTTCCTGAGTCAATTTCAGACACAAAAAGGTCAGAACCAACGCCTACTCTTAACAGCTTCAGCGATATCCAGCCTCAAATGGTGGACAATACCGACAAACTTAACGCCACGGCACTTGGATCAAACATGTTGGATACCACTGACAACAGACGCCAGTCTATCAGGATGGGGAGCAACAATTCAGAACCATTCAGCCCAAGGCAAATGGTCAAAGAAATTGTGGTCAGCATCCCAGAATATGAGAGAGATGATGGGAGTATTTTTGACCTTGAAACATTTAAAAAAATTAATAGTAGGGAAACCGGCAAAAATTATAACCGACAGCACCCCAGTAGTAGCCTATATAAACAGGCTGATTGGCTACCAATCACAGACGCAACTGCCGGTCCTGCCCCTCTGCTTGCATTTTCGCGCAAGCAGAGGGCCTGGCACCAACGGTCCTTAATCATAGGCCTTTGATTAAGGACCGTTGGTTTGAAATGCGTCAGGTGGTCAAGTTTAGTTCTTGAAGACGTTTTGCTAGTCATCTGACTGGCTTTCTCAATTCAGAAGGACTTGTACAAGAATCTGTGGCAATTATGTACCCTGGAAAGTCCCAATAAGCATATCACAGCCAGGTGTTAGGGACCTTCTGAATGCAAGGAGTGATTGCATTGTGGCTAAAGGTGGCCATACATATACCCAATATTACTTGCATCATTCCATTGGGGCAATATCCACCCTTGTTTACATGATGCATCCAATAAACTGTGCTGCACAGATTGTGAACTTGTTCTATTTAATTTGCTTTACCTCTGACAGCCTTAATCCATGTGTTTTAATATTAAAACTGTTTAAAAGGTATTATTGTACTGTATGTTAAAATAGAACATAAAGATAATACACAGAACAGAGCAGGGTTGTCAAACGTGGGGAATCCACTGCAGTTCCCAGCATTCCCTAGCAGCATGCTGGGAGCTGTTGTTTCTAAACATCTGGAGGGCCGCACGTTTGACACCCCTGCATTGAACGCATAGGACAGTTTCTAGATGTCCAATGTTACCTTGGTACTGAAAGCTTTCAAGACTCCAGACAGTCGCTCTTTATGTCCACGCTCATAGACGTGTTTCCTCCTACCAGAGAAAACTGTTCGTTTACATACACCGCACTGATAGGCCACCATATTACGGCTGTGACCTGCTACCGGCTGAGCAACTTTTCCGGCGTCGTTTTACGGCTTTTATCGATAGTCGTAAAACGACAACCCTTCCGCGATATAGCAGTTCTGGCGGAAATATTCAACCCTTACCAACCGCCCGAAGACATAGACTACACTACAACTCCCATCTACCCGCAGGAGCGGAAGTGACGATTCTGTCAGATGAACAGGAAGCACTGCCAAAATGGCGATCTTTAGTGTGTATGTAGTGAATAAAGCCGGAGGACTGATTTACCAGTTAGATAACCAGAGCCCTCGGTCAGAAACAGAAAAAACCTTTAGTTTCCCTCTAGATCTGGTGCTTAAGGTTCACGACGAGCGAGTTCTGGTGTCTTTTGGCCAAAGGGACGGGATTAAAGGTGAGACACAATGATAGCCCCAGGGTTCTGCTCTGTCCCCGGACTAGAATCCCCATTTGTTCCAGTGCACAGAGATCTCCCCATGTGTGGTAGGGGGAGTGAGAGTTCAGCTTTGTGACTGTGTCTAAATGTGAGTGGGTGGAATTACCACAGCCTTTTTATTGGGTAGTTCTGCAGTCTGGGGGATCTGAGCTGCAGGGAAACAGCTTGGCCATATCTGGTGCAGTGGTAGGAAAAACAGGTCCATGTGTTTCTAATGTAGTTCTAGTGAGGCATGACGCTATGCAACTCGGGGATAGGCAACCAGTAGATCTCCAGATGTTTAAAATGACAACTTCCAGCTTTCCCTAACTCCAGAATCCTTCTAGAGCAATGCTGGGAGTTGTAGTTTTCAAACATCTGGAGATCTACTGTTTGCCTATCCCTGATATTAAAAACTGGTGATGTAGCTGAGCACAAAGGATACCATTAACATACACTTTATGGCTTTTGTGTATTTCTTATAGGGTTGTAAATTGCCAGCTGTTTTTACTATAGTTATAGTTACTATGTGCAGATCTAACTAGTTTATCCAATTCTTTGAGGCATATTATCTCTGATCTTTCAAAATTGTATCTAAAATCAAATGTGTACTGTTCTTATAATCTTGCCATATTTCTCATGTAGTTGGACATGCTGTCCTTTCCATCAATGGGATTGATTTGAATGGCAGGTACACAGGAGATGGGAAAGAAGTGCTAGAATACCTTGGCAACCCATCTAATTATCCATTGTCCATTCGGTTTGGTAGACCTCGTCTCACATCCAATGAAAAGCTAATGCTTGCGTCAATGTTTCACTCGTAAGTTTGGATTGAATTTTAATGCAATATTTTGAAATGGCATACTCTTGGGGAATAAGGCAAGCTATTCAGTGTTATGGTTTACCAAAGCTTTGCATGACATCATGTAGATATTCAGTATATGAAATCAATATATTTTTATCTGAAGTGGCTGACTATCACCTAATTAAAGTTTCACTGTATAATAGCGTCCAAGATCCTAAGAGGACATTGAGCTATTGCATTATTGACCAACATGCAGCCCGATCAGAGAAAATTGTCACACCGGTTGGCATGTAATGGTACCAAGCCCCTAGCTGATCCTGGATAATCATACATGTGTTTAAAAAGCCCTGGATGGGCATAAACTGTATCAGTAGATAGAGTTAATAGAAGCTTGCAATTGTTCCTAGGTGAAATGCCTATTCTTCCTTAAAATTAGAAAACATTAGGCTCCACCCCACACCCACCAGTACATGAAGATGCACTTAATTTACTTCAGGGTAGAGCAGTGGAAGCCTCCTTCCTCCGTGATCACATCCAGCCCACACTATAAACTACTCTGGTGCACTGTAGAGAAAGGAGGGAGCAGAGTACAGGTACTGGAAGTGGCCATAATCAACATGGTGATGTATTTCTAGAAACTTAACACAAAATGGAACAATGAAAGAGAGGGAAAAGTTCAGAAATTTTGAAATTTAGGATCAATATCAAACCAGAAATTGTCTGTCCTCAAGTCAGACAAGTCTAAGATCAGTGGTTTCTCTCTATTTTTTCTTCCACTAGCTAGGTTAAGGATCATTGGAGTACAAGAATTGTGGAAGCACTCCAATTAGGCTAATTTACAACTACATTTAGTGGAAGTGCTACTGATCTGGTCAAACATTTATACAAACATAGAGAAGATAATCAATGCACATTCCTAGGCCCCATACAATATTATATTATATGCACACTGGCATACTTAATAAACAAAGGGGTTTTAGTATACATTACTGTGATCACATGAATGAAAAGCCTTCCAACCACGTCAAGGTAACCCCAGTCTGGAAGGTCTTAACGTCTAACCTTTTCAATTTCTTTTACTTCAATTATGATTAGCAAACTTTCGCATTTCTCATTCTTACACACTGGATCCATATAACAGGCTCTCTCACTTCCCCCTCAGCACTTTGACTTTTTAAAATGAGGGAAGAGGCCATCCAGTGCTTTATATTAAAGGCAAAGGACCTCCCATAAGGATCCTTGAAGTAATTTTAAAGGTAGGAGTGTGGTCTTTTTAATTAAGAATGGAGACCACAGTTCCCCTTTAAATCAACCTTTGGCGACAACTAATTTGGATTGAACACGGGTCTAGATTAGTAACAGTGAAACTTTTTATTTGAATAGTTTTTTTTTTTAACTTTAAATTCTTTGAGCAACTTTTATTTGAATAGTTTTTTATTTTGAACTTGTGTGTTGCAAATTGTACCTCTCTCTTTTTAGCTTAGTATGTTAACAGGTAATTGTTCAGTGTCTGTCTTGTGTTTTTTACAGACTATTTGCCATTGGATCTCAGCTCTCTCCTGAGCCAGGAAGTTCTGGAATTGAGTTATTAGAAACAGACACATTCAAACTGCATTGCTTCCAAACTCTTACTGGTAAGACAACACACAAAAGTTGCCTCAACTTTAGTTATATTGATACCAGCCTTTGGAACTATTGGGCTGATTATTCAATTTTAAGTAGTGAAGTTTAAGTTTCTGAAAAAAGTCTTGTCGCTTGTGTACAAATAGACCTGAAGTGCTGCTTAACAATAATTTTAATGCAGATTTTGTTTCAAAAAATGGTTAATTTTACCCCAACAGCTTTTGTAATAATGTTTCAATGCAAAATGAAACTAACAAAAAGTATTCTAATATTCACAGCTTGGCCCATTGAGTCAATTTTTGCAAAGACATAACTGTTGTCGCCTTGTCATATGGGCTTCACCTGTGACTAATAATGGATCAATTAGGTGTCAGGTGTGTATAAAAAGAACCCCAATACACTAGACCTTCACATCAACTGCAAATAGACCTCTGCAAACATGCCTAAGATTCACTCTGAGACTAAAGTGTTGATTATCAAGAGGCTGAAGACCAAATCCACTGCTGATGTGACATATACCTTCAATGTCTCTCAGCGTCAAGTTCAGAGGATAAAGAAAAGATTTGAAGAGACGGGAGAAGTTTTAGACAAGCACAGGTCAGGCAGACCCTGCAAGACAACTGTTCGAGAGGACAGTTTGTTGGCTCGAAAATCCAAGGCAAGCCCATTTTCAACTGCAGCAGAGCTCCAGGAGACCTAGTCACCTGAAATCCCTGTGTCAACCAGAACAGTTTGTCGGATTCTGTCTCGAAATGGCCTTCATGGTCGAATCAGTGCCCATAAGCCAGCACTAAACAAAAGGCAACTGAAAAACTGTGTGGCATTTACCAAGTCCCACAGCCTGCCAAAAGGATGGGTGCTGGAAAAGTGGCAAACAGTGAAGTTTGGTGGAGGCAAAATCATGGTCTGGGGTTACATCCATTATGGGGGTGTGCGAGGGATCTGCAGGGTGGAAGGCAACATCAATAGTGTAAAATACCAAGAAATCTTAGCTACCTCATATATTCCCAACCATAAAAAAAGCCAAATTCTGCAGCAGGATGGTGCTCCATTGCATTCTTCCATCTCCACATCAAAGTTCCTTAAGGCGAAGAAGATCAAGATGCTCCAGGATTGGCCAGCCCAGTCACCTGACATGAACATCATTGAGCATATGTGGGGTAGGATGAAAGAGGAAGCATGGAAGATGAAACCAAAGAATATTGATGAACTCTGGAAGGCATGTTTTCTTGGCTATTCCTGATGCTGATGATTTCATCAATAAATTGTATGAATCATTGCCAAACTGCATGGATGCTGTCCTTCAAGCTCATGGAAGTCATACAAGATATTATATTTGGATCTCACAGTACCACTACTTAATTTGCTGACATTTTTGGATTGGCTGTAAAGTAGATCATTTTCTGACACTTTTGTCTTGCTGAACATTTTGACCTTTCGGTCTTGATTAAATTATAAATCTTTTTTTCAGTGAAACTATTTTTACCAGTACATTTAATATTATTTGGGAGGGCTTTAGCTTTTCATATGAGCTATTTCTAACACCAATTGATCAATTAAAAATCAGGTTAATAGCAGGATAGCAGGAGTTACTGCAAAATGCACAGACGACAAGACTTTTGTCAGAAACTGTACTACTTATACCACATAACATTGTCCCAATTAACAGCACATTCAACAAGCTGTGTATCACCTCTTCCTTGGCTGTGGCTGTGGATGATTTATGAAATTAACCTTATGGGACCTAGGAGTCAGGGCCGATAATCCACCTGAATGTTTTGGATGAAGTGCTAGTTTACTAAATACACTTCATATGCTCTCTAGTGCACAGCAGATGAAAATAAAGCAGCCTTGCCTCCTAGATGGTGATAGCAGGGCTGGATACTTTTTTCTCCCTGCGGCCAGACTCCTATCTAATTTCACATGTGTGGCATGTTTTCATATATGTAGTGTTTTCTTACCATTTACCAGGTGTTTTTTAAATGGTCACGATTTTCACAACACTACACATAGCATTTTTCCTGACGCTAAACATGTAGATCCACTACAAAACAATGTGTGACGATAGCCTAAAATAAACAGCTAGGCTAAAAAATGCAAATCAGTCCAGCTACATTAATTAAATTTGAAAAGAATGTCCTCCAATCCCTGGTGTGATAACCCCAGGCTAGGGTCATTAGGTTTGTAGGGCTCCTCAATTGGACTGCCATTGATTTTGTAAGTACAGTCGGATGGTGTGAGGCAGCATTCACACCTTCAATGTAGTAGGCCGATAGCATTTCCTTTTTCATTGTGATTCACTGTAAATCTTCTGCGTGACCATAAAGACATTTATTAGCTGACGTTTAAAAAAATCCATCTTTAAGTCACGTCAACACTAAATTATTATTAGTAGAATTGATTGTAGGAGTCAGCAGTGCATTTCCCTGTAAGTACCTTGGGCTTATGTAGTGAAGTTTATAAAGAATTGGGACCTCATGTCTGAAGGCCAGACTTGTCACAAGGTGCATTCAATGGCCAATTTTCAATTTTTTTGTGGAGTCCCAAAAGGAAAGTTAAGAGGTGCACCCCCTGAGGCCTGTGCCACATCAGGTAAGTATCCTATCCAAAATAAAGCTGCAGGGAGGCACACTCCTCAGGTAAGACTTTTAACAAAGTTCCATTTATTAAGTGCTCAACATACAAGCCAGGTACACAATGTTTCGGGGGGTCCAACCCCCTTCCTCCTGAGGAGGGAGACGTTGAACACTTGTTATTGTTATATGGTTAAATAGTTTTATCCTAAATGTTTTCCTATGATTTTGTAGTAACAACAGGTGTGTTCCCTACTGGGCTTGTGCCTGAATACTATATATTTCAAATACAGGGATAAGTTCTATAAGCAAAAACATGGATGTGCCAGTTTCACCCAGTGGCCAACCTTTACGTGAAGGGAGTGGGGGGGGGAAAAGGCGCTTAATACCTTTGAAGGGCAGCTGTGGTCTTTTGATTTTAAATGAAAGGCCAGGTTCCTACCTTTAAAACGAGCTATCAACCACCTCTCCACGAGCTGCACAGCCCAAGATATGAAGAAATCACTGATCAGAAAGTTAGGGGATGGGAGGTTCTGAATCTGCTGTCACAATACTACTTCCTCCTTCTAATTTGCGGTTGGCACATGCTCAGTGCAGGAAAAAGCATAAGAAATCAGGAAGAGATTGAGTTACAGCGACTAAAGAATGAGTGGGAAGGGCCACAGGGGTTTTTGAGGGAACTGCAAGGGGAGGGGCCATGGGGGCCCACGAGGAGGAGGAGACACAGAGAAGAGGGACTGTCACTGTTTCAGTGCAGTGGATCTGGTGAGGCTGCTATCTTATACAGTTAGGGGTAGAGGCCCTTTATACTAGTAGCAGGAGGAGTTGCTATATGCTACACCGAATCCACACACAATTCCAGGTAAGTAAAATGATGTGTGTAGCATATAAAAGGCACAGACTGGATGCTGTGAAAATAGAAGACTTTATTGTAACAAATATGTGTGCTACATGTTTCGGACCAACGTCCTTTCTCAAGCATACCGCATGTATCAACTAGCTGCCTTATATAGGTAGCTGAAAAGGAACATACCACCCATCCCCCATTGTTAAACATCCAATCATACAAGTGAATTTGCAAGAAGTCCGCCTCCTGGGTACTCCTCTTCATCAGGTGACAAACTGAAGTGTAGTATGAATAAGGTATCCAACAAGTCTAATAACATATTCGGTGTTCAGTGTCCAAGTTAAACAATCGTGATATAGTCCAAACAAATAAAATATTTAAAACAGTTAAAAAGGAACAAGTACAGTCTTGTGTTCCATGCAGGATACCTGCAGAGGGAAAAATCTTACCTCCATATCACGCATAAAAATGTAAATATCTTCAAAACTGTAAAATAAATAATGAAAGTAAATTGCAAAAATACTCAGGAAAGCAATTTCTGTCAATTTATCTAAAGCTATTTTTGGACCACAGTTATCCTTTAAGGCCATAGCACCCAGCCACTGGTTCAGATATGTGGATGACACCTGGGTTTAAATCCACCTGAAGGAAGTTCAAGCTTTCACAGAACACATCAATGCTGTAGACACGAACATCAAATTTACAAGGGAAGAGGTACAAAACAACAAACTGACTTTCTTGGACTGCTTGGTAGAAGTCAGGAAGAAAGGTAAACTCAGCCGTGTACCTGCATTTTAAGGACAAAGGACATACCTTTGAAGATTGTAATGTTAACATATTGGCATAACATAAGGAACATGACTGGTTCAAGAGAGGTGTCAAGAAGGCCATTTAAAGAAACCAAGCCTGAATAGAGGTGGGGGGGTTCGACACCAACTGTCTGCCATGTACAATGCTGTTTTTGACACCTTACCATGGGTGTTCCAATAACACCTCTTAGCCACAATGCAATCACACCTTGAATTCAGAAGGTCCTTAACACCTGGCTGTGGTACGCTAGTTGGGACTTTCCAGGATACATAATTGCCAACAGATTCTTGTACAAGTCATTCTGATTTAAGAAAGCCAGTCGGATGACTAGCGAAATGTCTTCAGGAACTAAACTTTAAGTTCAACTAAATACAACAGATATACTATGAACTGGATGAATAAGAACCTTCACAAGCATTTGTAGTAGCAGTTTGGTTTGTCTCTAGTCATCCATTCATGTGTTATCTCCTGCTATCAATTAAAGTAGAGCTTGGCTATGAAATTACACCTAATGGCAGTGTAAAACCGTGCTCATGTATTTTTGTAGTGTAAAAACAACAGCTATCTTAACAGTTCTGTTTAACCAAAGCAACACTTTTTCCCCCTAATGGTCTTTTCTTTTTAGGTATCAAATTCATGGTTTTGTCAGACCCTCGACAAGCTGGTGTAGACGCACTTTTGCGCAAAATCTATGAACTTTACTCTGATTATGCTTTGAAGAATCCATTTTACTCACTAGAGATGCCAATAAGGTAACGTTGAAAAAAAAAAAAAAGAGCACTTCTGAACATGGACATGTTTATTGAGGAATTGGCCATAATCCTGACCTATCACAATAGTAATGAAGCTGATTTGATTATACCAGCTGTAGTATAATGCAGGATAATATTCCATGAAAATTTAAATATTACAGTTTAACCCTGACAGACAAACAAAGCATAGTAGTATTTAGTGCCATTTGCTAAAAATTGCCATGTATTGATTATACAAACTTGAGTCTTATCATGGTCCACAACTGATTAAAGGGCATGTCCACCCCCCAAACTAAAATTTTATCAACTACTGGCCCCACAGTACAAAAAAATCCTTACAATACATCCCTGCTTGTGGTTCTCCTGTTATGCGTCTTCAAAGTTCAAGAAACTGCTGGGTAGGAGCTGTCGGTGCCTGTAGCTTGGCTAACCTCAGCAAGGTCTGAGGCATGCTCAGTAGAGCCCTTTCCTCCCCTCCCACCCGATCCCTCTGTGGCTGGCAGTCTTCTAGCTCTTAAAGCTTTTGCCACTATGCCGGGGGTTCCCTCCCACCCCCAACCGCTCTATTCATAACTGTAAAAGCGCTGTTCTACAGTGAAGTCGGCCGTGGCTGTGATTGGCTGCCTCTCAGCTAATCACAGCCGCGGCTGTCAGTCCGGGCCCCTGCTTGCAGTTCCGGCGGGCAGGGGAGCCAGACCAGAACAGCGCAGGAACGAGGAGTTGTAAGTAGAGATTGACTTTTAAAGTTATGAAGAGAGCGGTTGGGGGTAGAAGGATATCCCCTGCATGGTGGCAAAAGTTTTTAAAAAGGGTGGACATGCAGGGTCAGGGCTAGGCCACACTAGAGCGATTTTGATGCATTTGTGCATGCGATCCTCCCCCGAACATTGCATTAGCGGTTGTGATCTGCGGTCTGCAATTTTTTTTGCGCAATCGCATGCATTTCCCTATCTAAAGAAAAAACGCAAGCGCAACCACATCAAAATCTCGTTAGATGCAGTGTTTCCGTGCCCTCACACTTTTTTGTGCTGCAAAAAATACCTAATCACACTATGGCATGGTGTGTGATTTCCAGCAATTCTGTTATTGGTGTGATTGGATTATAGTTTTTGATTGAGAGATAGAAACCTTATTATAAAGAAATAGAACCAAGTTTTAATAATCATTAAAATGCCATATTTCTAATTTATAAATAAATGAGTGCAACAGTAGATGTTTGGTATTGTAGACAAGCAAAATATTAATTCTTGAATATAATGCCTTTTTATTTTAAGAGGACTAAATATTGAGATTACGGTCTATTTATAGCATTTCTCATGTTTGTGCATTTTGCCAAATCAAAATTAGCAAGGGAGTATTGAAAATGTTCAGCTAAATGATGAATAAAATTTCATATGATTTGTATCCCTGTGTTTTTTTTAGGGACTGTTTGTGTTAAGTTTTCATGATATGGCCTTTAGAAAGTCGTAGATAGACAGACATTAAGTAGTCTGAAGCATAATTTAAATTAGTATATTGCAGTCAAATAATTTTTACAGCAGTGAATTTTGAAAATAAAGTTAACTGGTTTCCTGCTAGGGTTCTGCTATGATGTGTTTATTACTATATAATCCACCCCTTCCATGGATTCCTATGAGGCCAAACAGTAAATAATAATCTTATAATCGGCGCGCTACTACGTAGTAGCGCGCCGATTATAACTTTCCGGAACTGCCTTACCCTCTTCTCTCCCCCTGCCTCACTTCCACCACCTCTGTTTACTTTTCCATTTAGGTTTAGTGTGTTCGAATTCTGTTTCACGGACTTACGCGGCTTCGGAACCACCGTGTATGGCGCGGCTCCACCTTTTCCTTTTACATGTAAAAGGAAGAGGTGGAGCCGCGCCATACACCATGGGCCGAAGCGCGTAAGTCCGTGAAACAGAATGCGAAAACCTAAACCTAAATGGAAAAGGAAACAGAGCTGGGGGAAGTGAGGCAGAGGGAGAGAAAGAGGGTAAGGCATGGAAGCCTAAATCAAAAGGAAATGGAGCTGGGGGAAGTGAGGCAGGGGGAGAGAAGAGGGTAAGGCAGTGGAAGCCTAAATGAAAGTAAATGGAGCTGGGGGAAATGAAACGGGGGAGAGGAAGGACAAGGCAAGGCAAGGGCCTGGATAGTTCTCAAATGAGGGGGTGGTATACTAAATAATGCACCCCTACATTAAAATATTCGGATATTAAAAGTCACCTTGAGTTCCGCGCCCTGTATAAAAGGCACTCGGCCTGCGGCCTCGTGCTTTTATATGGTCACGGAACTCCTCGGTGACTTCTAATATCCTTATAATTTACAGTAGGGGGTGCATTATTCACTATATCTTCTATATTTTTTATAGGTGTGAACTCTTCGATCAGAACCTCAGGTCTGCATTAGAGGTCGCTGAGAAAGCAGGAACATTTGGACCCAGCTCTTAATGCCTTCAAGAATTACACCAGTTTTTGTCTCAAAGGAGAACTATATGGCTTTTACAACCCTCTTAATTTCTCTTCTAGTTGTATGCAGCTTGGTGACTTAAAACACAATATCACCACCTCTGGGTGTACAGCGGATACCCATTAAATTTACACTTGAAGCCCCCAACCAGTCTGGCCCTGCCTCCTATATTAGACAGATGGTATAACCTATCGGAAACTCTCTGCAAGAAATGTGTTTTCCCATAGGCCCTGTCCCAGGGCACAGAAGGGGAGTGGGGCAAGATCTTTGGGAGTAAATTTAATGGCTATCTGCTCTACACCAGTGGTTAGGACATAGCATTTTAGTTCCTCATCTTGGATACAGCAACTTAAAGGGGTTTGTATTAACCAGTTAGTTGTCTTTTAGGTTAAGGACAAACCCATTGCAAGCTGTTCTCCAAGGGGTAACAACATTGCCTTTTCTTGAAGATCGAAACACACTGTACATGCTGTAAATATTTACTATTAAACGTGTATGATTTTGCAAATGAGTTGTAAGTACCTTACTGTACCAATAGGTTTAAAATGCTGTTTAAATTATTATATTGATTTAAAATAAAAAATATTTCTCACTGTATGTTCTCTTTTTACCTTATAACCGACCAAAACAGAGTTAAGAGATGCACATAACTTAAGATGCTCAATACATTTAGTGAATCACACAATGTTTCGGGGATCAACTTGTCCCCTTCATCAGGTTATCCCCGAAACATTGTGTGTAAACTCCTCACTCAATTAATGGGAGGCAGTAACATAACGGTGCATAAAACATTTTAAGTGCCTAAATATTTTTATGTGTATACATAGTTCATAAAAGTGATAAAGTCTCCTTGCGTATAACACACATTGATAAAGTCCTTCAAACAGTGTTGTAGAATAAGTGTCCACTGTGTTTCATATATACTAAAAAGGACAAATATCTACTATATAAAGCAGAAATCTTCTATGTATGTATGTGCTCACCACGCAGCCACACCCCGGAATGACTCAACATAATGGCGACGCCCTCTGAAAAGGATGATGCCCATGAAGTCCAGTTTGACCAATAAAATCCTGCACGTCACTTGCAGAGTGTGATTCCCCGCACTGCCCGACTTCAACAACATAGACACAAAGTCCACCTCAGTGACACAACAACAGTGTAATGTACGGCTACACAACTCAGAGAGCTGCACACACAAAACAACAGCTTCTATAACAGGGAACCAGACATTTTCCTTAGGGCTAGGCCACACTAGTGCAATTTCTTTGCGTTTACGTATGTGATTTTTGCTAACATTGCGTCGCGGCATCGCTTGCGTGTGCGGCGCAGTGTGGCCCTGCCCTTAAGGTCTGTAAGACATCCCAATATGCTCCTGGAAGGTTTTAAATATTAACCCTGGGAAGCCTTAGTAATAACATCTGGAACTCTCCCACCACTTCAGTTTTTGATCAGTAAATTCCTATATTTATGTATAAAAGTGAATTTATTGAAGAAAAAAAAGAAAGTGAGACTCATTGATAGAAAAATACTCCTTAGGACACGGCCACGCTGTGGCGCAAACGCGTTTCCACTGCGTTTGCACATGCGATTTCTTCATTTGAGATTCGAAATCGCATGCCATTGCGCTTTAAAATGGTGGTCGCATGCGGTTGTGTATCGCAAACGGATATATTATAATGTGAACGGGCGCATTATTTACTATTTATTTATTAATACATAAGAATTGGATTCCTTCACCTTATTCACATTTTAAATTCTAGCCTTGTCCCTATTTCCACCTTAAATCCCCCAAGCTACCTTCTGTAACTTAAACCCAGTAGAAAGGAACATCCCATCCCAGCATCTATGCGGTTAAACAAGTCTTTGTGGAGGAGGAGAGAGAGATTGGTTATGAAGTGACAGGAAGCAGCTCCAGCAGGTTCTGTTAGTGAAGTTAAACACAGCAAAAAATGCTGAGTCATTGTCCAGGCATGAACACTGAAATGGGCGGAGTAGTGGGATATAAGAAATATAAGAAATGAGTCACTTAGTGAAATAGCTGAGTGATTTTTATAAGGATATATACCACTGCAGCTCCCATTACAAAATATCACACTTATGTATTATATACCTATTAAAGTGCCCCTTTGGCAGGGGATACGTGGGTAAGACAAAACGAGACGTCATGGTCAGAATCAGTGAACACAAAAGAGACATTGTTAAATACGATGGGACAACAACTAGATATGAAACATCTATTAGTAGACATCTTCACCAGAACAAGCACCAGGTGTCACAAATTAAATGGCAAGTGTTATAGGCGGTAAAAGAATCAAACAGAGGTGGAAACTTTGCTAAAAGTTTGAGAAAGGAAGCAAAATGGATCCATTCGCTTAATCCCTATGATTATAATGAAGATTCTGCTTTGAGCAGCTTTCCGTAGCAAAGTGGGACGCTTCGTAACATTAGGAAACTCCAACCTACAAATGAAACACAATTATTAATAAAATAAGTTTCAAAAAGCTTTGAAATAAACTCGATATAAGAATTATGAAAAAATTACCTTTATGCCTGATAATCTAGTGCCATCTAAAGGATATAATCAATAATAGTAAAATTTGATTCCTTTTGGATACTTTGTATATGTAATAGATTATGTTGTAATGTTGTTTCACTGGATGGGTTTTGTATATATATATTGGAAATATTATATTATAATATATTATAATATAAACTTTTTTTACACAAGGAATAATGTTTTAATGAAACTATTAGATTTATATATATATATATCATATATATATATCAATTAAATACTAGCAATTGTACCTAGTGTTGCCCGTGTACACATGTGGGTATAATATTTTTTACGTGCAGGTGTTTGTTTGGCTTAGATGGGAGAGACAGGCGGAAAAAGAAGTGCACAGTTGGTAATGTAAGTCATGTATTTTATAGTTATAAGTTGAGGAGGTGACATTTCATGAGGGACGTATAGCACGTTTATTGACAACATTATCAGTTTTTCCACATTATGCAAATATACAAATGTTATGGTAAACCTATTTGTGAACATGCTACATGGAATTTGCCGTTGGGAAAACATGTTGATTTCAAGCAGATTTGCGGTAAGTAGTGCAGGAGTTAGGGAAAGTACCCAGGGTGAGGACTTAGCGATTTTAGGTCCGCACCCTGGGTACCATGCAGCTATGGAGGAAGAGGAGCGAGGGTGAGGTGAGTATAGTTGTGCTTTAAGTCTGTTGGGACCTGTCAAGAGAGTCACTGAACACAGAGCCATTTATAGTATTAGCAGCACAAGTCCAAAATGCATCAGCTTACATTTATCAACATCTCATCTGTCTTTTAGCAGCCCAATGAGACAACCTACAGTATCTAGATCTACCTACAATGATTGCACATCATCTGTAGCTTTTAATGGTTGACTAAGTTTTTAGTTATTTCTGTCATCAGCAAACACAGAAACCTTGCTGACAATACCCTGTTCCAAATCATTAATTAACAGATTAAATAGAAGCAGCTCTAACACAGAACCCTGTGGCACCTCAATTAGCACTTTAGTCCACAATGATGAAGCCCCATAAACAACTACTCTCTGTGTCCTATCCATCAACCAATTTTCTATCCATGTACAATTATGCCCCTACCAGCCCAACAGCCCTTAGCTTATATATTAAAGGATAACTGTATTGCCTCAATGCATTTTTTTAAAAACTGCTTTAAAAAAAGTAAAGGTATGCAGCCCTCCCCATACATTTTTTCCTGATTTCGAGCCTCTCTCTGCCTTCAATTAACCGTGCTGTGAACGGGGCATAACAATTCTGTTTGCCGCTAACTGTCACTCAGAGCTAGCATGCAAGAAAACACTTCTGTACCCATCCTTGATCAGCTTGATTATGTAGGCTGTATTCTAGCAACAGGACAGTTCAAGTTTGTTTGACTGGCAGAGGAGGAGGTGAGAGGTTGTAACAGACATTCTCACCAGCCAATGACAAGTGATATGTTAACCATGGCCCTGGGCCGACTAGGAGGCGGGCTGTAAGCACTCATCTTTACTGTGTGATATCTAAGGGAGGGCAGCACAGTTATAAATAAGAGTAAGTGATTTCAGCTGCTGGAAGTGTGGACATGTAATGGGGGAGATGTTATTTTTTTGGGTATTGTTGTCCTTTAATAAATGGCCCTACATTTTCAGTCTTCATCTTTTTACTACTAATTTACTTTAAAATAATGTTTAGGGTTAGGGCACGGCTACACTGCGATGCAAACACACACGGAATCGTATGTGATTTCATGTGCGATTACGTTTAGTTTTTTTTGTTAGGTATAGGAAAACGCATGGGATTGCGATTAAAAATGCGGAACGCAAATCGCAACATACCCGAAAAAACTCGCGTTTTCAATTATCTGAAAAATTCAAGCGCAATTGCATGCGCAAACGCAAGAAAAACGCGATAGTGTGGCCTAGCCCTTAGTGTTGCTTTGATCAGCTATCCTAACTTCAAATTACTGTTCTTTCTATTTCTTCTTCCGTTTTATTCTTCTGCTTTTTTGGACTGTATCTCCTCCCACAGTTTTTGGGCTAGAGACATGAAATTCAGTACAGACGTGCAGGGCATATAGGAGAAGTGTGCTATTACCTAGATAAGGAATCCGCGGAAGCGTTATACATGAATTTCTGGACATTTTTTCCTATAGACTATAATGGTAAAATCCTCAAATGTGGATATTTCAAAACAGCTTGTTTCATGGTCATAAATACAAATGCTGATACCCCCAACCCCCACACAGACACAGGTACACCCACATACTGACCTACCTTTCTATTCCCATGGAAGCCATACTTAAAGGGTAACTAATTTTGATAAATCATCAATAAAAGTTAGTTACGGTATATGGTCATACATGCAAAAACACATACTCCCAACCTCACACGGGCACACACACCTAGTGGCCTACCCTTCCATTCCTGTGGCAGCCATACTTAAGGGTATATAAAGTCAAAAAAAATAATATTGATATATACTCAGTAAGTTATTTTTATGGTTGTAAACACAAAAAAGACATACCCCTCAACCAGAACCAGGTAAACACACCTACTGACCTACCCTTCCATTTCCGTGGCAGCCATACTTAAAAGGTAACTATAGTAAAAAAACAAATTTTGACTAATCATTAAAAAAGTTTGTTTTTTTTAACCCCCAAACTGACCCAGGTACACAAAACTTCTGACCTACCCTTCCACTTCAGTGGCAGCATACTTAAAGGGTAACTATAGTCAAAAAACAAATGAACTTATCATATAAATATCATATAAAAAGTTTGTTTTTTTAACCCCCAACCTGACAGATACACACACCTACTGACCTACTCTTCCATTTCCATGGCAGCCATATTTTAAGGGTAACTATACTCATAAAAACAATTTTGACAAAGTTTGTTGTTTTTTAACTCCCAACCTGACCCAGGTATACACAACTACTGACCTATCATCAAAGTCTTTTATCCCCCAATCTGACATGAGTACACACACCAACTGACCTACCCATTTATTCCTGTGACAGCTATATTTAAAAGGTAAGTAAAAAATAAAAATGTCCTCTTTATTGCCATTAGTTTTAAAATCTGCAGCACAAACACATTCCAAAATGCAGCCTTTCAAGCCAAATTCAAAGTTTATATTTAAACTTTCCCTTTTTAGTTTATTTTAGCTAGTTTAAAGGAGAATGAACCTCAAAAGGCAGCTCCACAGACTCTATAATTGTCACTTACCTCTCACCTCTGAATTCAGCCTCTAACTGTAGCAATACTTTATAGAACATTACAGGGTACTAAACTATGATGTCACTGCTGGTTTCTAGTGTTGCATCTTCCCGGGTGGTCCTGGGCCCAAAACTCCTTCTGCACATGCTAACTATGTACCTTGTGTTTGTTTCCCACTCCCCTTATGCTAAGCTGCATGTAACAGTTGACCTCAGAGTCACCACACCTGCCAGTGTCTCCCAGCCAATCATCAGAGATAGCAGTGAATATTATTAGCTGGTTTACTGCTCAAAGTGGGGGAAGGTGTTAACCCATTTCATATGTATTTATGTAGCAACCAGTTATCCCTTTATATTTGTGAGCATTTCTGCAAGAGACTGTCAGGGTTATTTTGCCCCAACCAATCAGATGTTAGCTTCAGAGGCGTAACTACAGGGGAGCAGGGAGAGCAACCGCAGGGGCCCATCTTCTTATGTTTTCTATGACAGATATGGCCTCCTCCCAGAAAACCACTGTAGATAAAGCATGGATAGGGGCCCCATCATAGTTTTGCTGGGTGGGCCCAGTGATTCCTAGTTAAGCCACTGGTTAGCTTTCAAATATTAAATAATATATGATTGGTCAGGGCAAAATTAGCACCCTTTTTAACGATAAGAACTTTTATTAAATCTCCCTGTGTGCCTTTTATTTATTTATTTCTGCACTCTACCATTTATATTACTGTGTTTATTGCTGCAATGTCCATTTAGAAGTGTAATGCAAACTGCATAGTTTGTGTAGCCATACAGCATATATTTAACGCAATGACACTTAGCACTGCAACAGATCAATTTCATATGGGTTAGGACCCACTAGGCTATTTTGGTGTTCGCTGTGTTAGCGCAGCCCCTAGTGCACACCAATAGAAGAGATCTGGGATGGCTCCGCTGCCCTGCCAACCCTTTTCGCGGTGCATGCGATCACCATTTTGGCGCGCATCGCATATGCTGCAATAGGGCTACATCCAGGGAATCGCAGCATATGCACAGGGTAGCGTACATGATTCGTGCAACATTACGATTTTGCTGCGATACCTAGTAAGGCCTATGCCTAAGGGTTTGGGCCTTAAAGTTAAAGGTGGCAACCCTAGTAGAATTGTACCAATCACTTTATAAGGTAAACATATAAAAACAGAACAGCACAAAGCTGCAGGATATTGAAGTGAATCTTAGCACAGCATTTTAAAGGATATGTACACTTAAAAAACTAGCTTAATTTTATTAGTTAGCTGTAGCTCTTATCTGCATGTGTTCAAATTTTTTTGCCTACACCCCCTACCTTCAGCGTTCGTTTCTTGCTGGCTTCCTCCTCCACGGTAATGTGGCTCCTAGGACCATTCCCATGAGATGTGGTTTGCTAAACCAAAGAGGGTGGTCTAAGAATCTAGCTGCTGCTTGCGATTTCCTTGGATTGCTTTGGAATGCCTCGCACGCATGCTGATGATGTCACTGAAGGTAGGGGGTGGGAATGGATGAACAGGCGATAGGGACTGTTGGTAAATTACAGCCAGTCGTGCGGTTCCCTTTGGGACCACACGATCAGCCGCGCACACAGTGGGCCATGGCCACTATTGCTGCGACTGACAGTCATTTGGCCCGGAAGATCGATCACTCGCAGCGAACGCTTGGTCGGGACAAAAAATAGCCCTGTGTGTACACAGAGTAAAAAAAAAAAACACTCTTTCTACCCTCCAACATTCCCTTTTAAGAAGGTACACTTCCCGCATATATTGCTGCAGCTGACAGGGAGAGGAGCTGGAGACTTCACACTACTACTACGAAAGTGTTAATCAGTGAATCTCTCTGCACCACCCAGACACTTCTGTTTTTTGAATATTGATGATTTAATATATTCTTACATCATGGGGGTTAAGAGGTGGGAGTGTAATGTAATGAAGGCAAAAGTACTGGCAGGGAAGAGGAAATGTCAGCTTGAGCTCATAGAGTGAAAGGAACGGCACCCGAGTGGAATCTTCCATAATTTTTGGGGGCTCTCATTCTTCTTTAGGCCGAAGCCACACTAAATGCACTTTGGTGGCTGCTTGCGCTGCGATCCCTGTCATTTTCAGTGATAGAAACGCATGCATATCGCAATAAAAATGGTGATTGCATGCACTCCAATCAACTGATTGCAGCGCAAACAGCCTCAGCACACCTAGTGTGGTCACTCCAATTGGGCCAGACTAGTGTGTGCTTTTTAACATTCAATCCGATCCTGATGTGGCCTAGCCCTTAACAAGTAACCTTTTATGAGGCACAGTTTTAAATGCTTTAAAAAAAATCTAAGTAAATAACATCCTCTGTTTTCTGCTCACCTATTTATAGAAGGCAAATAGAGGTTTGGCAGGATCTAGTTTAAATAAAATGCTATAACCTGCATATATGGCATGTTCCCACAAGACTCTGTTAGCCGACACTTCCTTTTCCCTTTTATACCTTTTGTAAGCATTCTTTATTTTAAAGGGAAACTACAGATAAAAATCAGACTAGAAATACAAATAGCTGTATTTACTATCCTATACATCCATCAGTTGTTTCACACAAAAGATATACCCATCTAACATTGCATAGCTTGGAAACACCATTTATTAGATGTAAACCGGCGCTATAGCTTTGGATTTCCCATGAAATTTTGTGAGGTCTATTTAAAATGTTTCCACATTTTAAGTACATATAGATAAAGAGGAACTGTGGTGAAAAAAAATTATAAAGGAAAGGTCCTTGTATCACCTTTCAAATGACCCGTCTCTCTCTCATGCTTAGTTATATATTTCTGCAAGAGATATTGAGTCTCCAATGGCTGCCAGTCCAGCCACTAATGCTACTTCGTTCCCAGAACAAACTCACAGGCATTATCGTTTGAGGCTCAAGCAGGAGAAAGCAGAGGAAATCTCAGAGGGGCGGAGCTTAACATTCAGCAAACCAGTAACAAAATGTCAGCAACTTTCAAGGCACAAAAGGTAGGCTCTGTAGGGGTATAGGTAAAAAAAAAAATATGGCAACAGTATGTTTAAAGCTGCAGCTTCTAAATCAACATAACTTGATTTTACAGTGCACTTATCCTTTAAAATCTCCTTCAACCCTCTAGCCATCTTCTTCCCCAAAACAGCTGCACCACCATCAGTGAGGTGCATCCGGCCCATCACTACTAAAGAGCCTATACACCTAAGCTCCCGCTGTCTCCCTAGCCTAGCACATGGCTACAGGAGTATTTCTGAAAACACTAACTTGGCTCCTAGCTCTCGGAAATAATTTTTAAGGACCTCTCCTACTCATCATTGGCTCCAACATGAACCAAGATTGCCAGGTCACACCCAGCCCCACCCAATAGTCTGTCTACCCGATCCA
This sequence comes from Hymenochirus boettgeri, assembly GCA_019447015.1. Classification (NCBI taxonomy): domain Eukaryota; kingdom Metazoa; phylum Chordata; class Amphibia; order Anura; family Pipidae; genus Hymenochirus; species Hymenochirus boettgeri. Next base: position 145,694,020 of record CM033475.1, on the reverse strand, counting down.
CCACATGTCAAACCCAAACACCAGGCAGGCAACACACAGATGACTCTAACTACCTTTCTAGTAATGTGTTTTACATTTCCATTGGTTCTAAAATTAGGCACGTAAAGGTATTACACATTCATTTCTCTTCTCGCTTCTCTAATGCCTCTCCTCTCTGCCAGTCCCTCCACTGGTTGCCCATCACGCAAAGGATCCAGTTCAAACTGCTTACCTTATCCTATAAAGCACTATCCAACATAGCCCCTCCATATATCTCAGAGTTGATCCAGCGATACCGTCCCAGGCGCAACCTCCGCTCTGCAAATGGTACCCTCCTCTCATCCACTCTGGTCACCTCTTCCCATGCCCGCATTCAGGACTTTACTCGTGCTGCCCCTCTGCTCTGGAACTCCCTTCCTCCGTCTGTCTGTCACTCACCATCCCTTCACACCTTCAAACGTAACTTTAAAACCCACCTCTTTAGGCAAGCATATAACCTGGCCTAAACATTACCCCCTTACTATCCAATATGATCCAAGCCTCCTTTCACACTCCATTGCCAATCTATTTACAGCCTACCCATTCCCGCAACCTAATGTCTCACCCCCATATCCTCTAGTGCTGTAAGAAACTCCTCACTTTGTTTACTTATATTATGTATTACCTGTGTATGTAATATGTATGACTTTGTATAACATGTATTACACTGTATGTAATGTATGACTATGTAATTGTAATGCACCACGGAAGATGATGGCACTATATAAATCAATAATAATATGTAGATGTATAGTACAACAGTTTGTCCTACATCAGATGTTTTTGTTTAAAAACAGATTTTTCATTACAAAACACATAAATGAAAAATGCTATTATTAACAACTAGGGCCTGTTTATTGCTACAGTCACATAATGCTGCTAGTAAAATAACAGCAAAATTGGAAGACGAGGGAAATAAGTGTTCTAATAGCAATTTATGTAGTTAGCACTGACAATATTATTGCCCAATGTGATCCTTACAGGTGTTTAAGCAGATTGCTTTTCAAAATATGAACTGTATTGTTAGAACTAATAAAACAATCTCCCAAAAGGCAAACTTTTACAGGTCAATGCATGAAAGAATAAAAAGAGTTATTATAAACAGTAGTTGAAAGAAAAATAGCAGCATAATTAAGACACAATACAACATTTATTAACTAGTAAGATTCTGAAAAATATTATTTTCTCTTGGGAGTAAAAAACCACACCCTTTTAGCTCAGATGCAGAAAATTTGTTTAGATGTCATGAGTACAAACACTACTGTTGAAATGCAATACTATTTCTTATCCAATGTTGGTCCACTCTATCTAAACTAATTTACGATCTTCCACAAATATCAGGCAGCTTATTAGTGCTTAGAAATGTTATGGATGATTTTTGTGCAAATGAAAAAGTGAAGTACTAGTCTGGTATCCTTATCTGTGGAATAACTGATCCAATGCAATTCACTTCAGCATCTAAACAGAAGCTTTAGTATTATAGAAATAAATTGCACACTTACTCTGGCAAGTTTGGTCACATTATTTTTGAAATGCTAGCTCATTTTTTTGTTCACGGTAAAGGCAAAATGTGGTAGTAGAGTTAATCTGCAACAGTTTTACTTTGTACTGAAATGGTTAAGGGACCATGGTCATTTCTTTGCTCTGGCTCAGTGCAGGTTGTGTGTGACCTGGAAGGAAGAGGAACTGGAAACTCAGGACCTTCCACCCTCCCTCCACTTTGCACAAATCTTTTCCATGCATATGAGGTGTGATGAGAGGGAGAGATGGCTCTGGGTGCATAATTCAGTCTATTTTCTTGGGCAGACGTCCCATCTTCGTCTGAATATTTCTCAAAAGAAAAAAAATGATTGTAACAACTAAGCATGTGATCTCGGCAGCCCAAAAGGCTGTGTTCCAGCCATAGTATTTGGCAACGGTGCTGAATGGGAGTCCTGCTAGGAAACCGCCCACTGCAAGAGAAAAGGAGAGAGAGTGAATGAGAGGATGATAGAACAGCTGCACATTTCATATAAACATGTATTTCAAAAATAATATAGACATGCTAATAGGCTGTGTATGTAAACAGTTAATTAGATTATAAGATGTTCAGACCAGTGCCAAGTGCAAAACTAAATACAACACCTTCAATATTTAAACTCAATGGAACAAATGGAATATTTTTTAGGAAAATGTATTGCATTATAATACAATTGCAAACATTACTGAGGACTGGCTGACCTACCATTTGCAGACAGGGCCACAATAGCGTGTGATGTCCCACAGAATTTAGAAGGTGCACTCTCATTGGCAATGACTCCAAACAATGCGATAGGTCCATAGGACGAAAAGCCAAATGCAGCTCCCAGGATCAAAATCCAGACCTGTGATTAGAAATATTGCTTCATTATAGTTCTAGAATAAGCTACAGAACCATAAAGAAGACTATTTGCAGAGGGATATGCAGGCCTAGAATTTATGTAAGGTAACATTATACCTAAGCTGTGGAACCCCAAAAAAATCCCACTAAGGGTAAAATTAAATCATAGTAAATAGGAAAATAGGATTGGTGTGCTATAAAATCTATTTTACTGAACCTTTAATAGGAACCCAGTGAAGACATGGAAGTTTAAATTCCACTAAGTAGGAACTGAAAATGATGTATGCTCTTAATAGAAAAGGCTGGTACACAAAGGCCAATAATTCTGTCTGATCAACAACCTGGCCCAATATTTTGTTCATTCATTCAGGCAGCATGTTTGACAGTTTTCAACTAATTTTTGGTAAAATTTGTCGAAAGAAAAACTTGGACCTGTCCATGATATTTGCAGATCGTGTGGTCCTCAATAAGTCAGGTGGAAAGATTGGTCAGGTGGAAAAATTGTCTGTTTTGAAAAGTAAATCTGTCAGAATTTATTTTGTGTACAAGGCTTTAGCGTAGCCAAAATTATAATTAAAGAAAACATAAAACAGAACGTAACTAACTGTAAATGCAGAAAAAAATACTTTAAGATGAGCATTCCAGGCTTGGACCCCCAGTATTCAAAAAAAAAAAAAAAAAACCTAACAAAATTATATTTTGTGTTTCGTTTATCGGAAGACTTAGACAGAAGATGCCTCAAAGCTTTTAGGTATTTAAAAAAAGAACTGAAATGTTCTTTAAAGTTGGCATAATTATTATGTAAGTTATCAAACAAAGAAAGCATCTTTACATTTTTGCTATTGGTATTATTACCCAGAAGCTTAACATTAAGGTGGGAAATTAATTTTATTTAAAGAGCATCTATACTGGGAAAAAAAAATATTTTAAGTTGACTATTACTGTAAACTGTATTTCTTCCCAACCACCACTGTACCATTTTGTTGTTGACCTGTCCCCTATTTCTTTAGATATTCAATCTAAAACATCTTACATTTCAGCTGCCTTGTTCTCATATACTATTCTTCTGTGAACAGTTTTGATGTAGCTGGAATGGTGACAGAGATTTAACAGTTGGAATGCTGTATTCTGTGTGCACTTTAACAGTTGGTTTGTGGAAAATGTCAGGTCAAATGGAAGTGGTTAAAAGAGGGAGGGGTGATACTGCTCCTGAGCAAAACATGTGGAAGATTGAAGGCATGCAGCAACACACCCACCTCAGACTGTGCTACTAACATTTATTTACTAACATTTATTTATTTATATATTAAGATAATGTTAAGTAATTTTTTCTGAATAGTGTCCCTTTAAACCAAGTCTTACTAAAAACATTTGTCCTTAAAAACAGAAATATTAGGCTATGTTTACACTACAATGCTTGCTGTACAATTTCTTTGATGTTTGCGCCAAAGGACAGAAATATGTGTAGTGTATGTTGTAAAAATGCAAATAGTGGATATACATAAATGGATTTTCTATAGGGAAAAATGTAGATGTTTAAAAAAAAAACTAAAAAGTACATGAATTACTAAGTGACTGTTTTACACAAAGGCTTGACCTTCCTTCTGGGTTTCAAAGCACAAGACATTATAGGCATCTACCTTATAAATAACAGCATTCGTTCTGCATAAAGTCTCCAGCAGACCACCTAATGCCAAAAAATCCAAAGCTGCATTACCTATTAAAGACTGTGGCCTCTGATAATGGTCAAGGGCTAAGGTAAGAAGGTCCATATTAAACAATTAATCTTTATCCCCTTGGTATAACCAGATCAAATCAAATGTAACCACCCAGACTTTAGAGGCAATGCACATGAACTACTGCCATCTGCACTGTAAATGGTTGATTTTGGCTTCCTTTACTACATAGAAGGAGCCAATACGATTGTTACTTGTTTTCTGTACATGGGTTTGGGAGCATGGTCATGGTTCACGTATACAATTGCCACGGCATATTCCAATAAAATCTGATGGCATAAATGCAATGGAAGTTACATGTTTACAGCTATCCATTTAGACACAATGTCTTATTTTGACTTCACTTAACCATGACTGTGTCACCATGATAAAGAAAGAATGCGTGCATTAGATAAAAAGAGAGCAAACAGACAGAAACCTCTTGTTCAGTGAAACCAGACATCTCCGCAAGAGGATGGAGGGCAACAGACCAAATCCCTTCAACCTGACAGCAAGAAGAAAAAAAATGAAGAAAAAAAGATACTAAAGATTTCAAGAAATGCAGACAAGCAGAAAGTGAAAATAAATTCAGAAATATAAGCAGTGAAAGATATTAGGACCCTCCCTTCAGGCAGGCTGCTACCAGTTTGCACTTTGTTACCTTGGAGGATCCTGCAGTTACAGTAACACGGAACAAGTACAAGGACAATGCCATTCCAGCCATCATAGAAAGGAGAAGACCATGACGAGGATTACCACGACTCCTTAACCCCACCTGGGGAGAAACTCAAAAGGAAGGAAATAATCAATGAGAGCAACAATGCAGAAAAAGAAAAACAGAACTTTTTTTTTTTAATTTGCTACTGTAAATGTGTTCCAGAAAAACATTTGTAGACTTATGTAAAATGTTTACAACATTTAAATTGTACGTCATCAGCAGTTCATAGAAATATCTTAGTACAAACAAAAACGAATAAAATAATACTAAATAAACTAATATTTAACTTGGTCTATTAATCAGTTGGTAACCCGTAACAGTTCTCAGGCCTGTGTAAAGCTCATGTGTGTTCTATGATTGGATTCATTAAAGGGCAACTAAAGCCACAGAACAACACTGAACCAGAAGGCAGAACACCTTGATATAAAACCAATAATCTGTGTCTTACCTCTTATTTTGATACAGGCGCTGGGAAATTTACCTAAATAACATATGATTTGTGCTTTACTTCTCAGCATTCTAGTATCACACAGTTTGGTCAACGACCATTATGTTCTGCACATGCTCAGTCCTTTGCTATGGCACAAACTTGTTACAGTTGGTCACACCCATTAATTATCTCTAGCCAATCCTTTTACAGGACAGATAAAGCAAGGAAGCATGTAACGGAGGTCAGGAGGTGTGATCTGACATTGCACATACACACAGATAATTCATCCAGTTCTTAACAGGCTTTGATTTACTTTAACAGAGTTTACTTAAGTGGCATTTTATAGTTTATTGGTGTTTTTAGGGGGGTTGCTTTCAGATTCTGGAGTATATAAAATTGGGTTTAGTTCTCCTTTAAACATGTTTATACACATATAATATATATTGCAGCTTATTCAACAAGAGGTTCAAGAATTTGCTCCAGCCAATCAGATGTTACATTTTTACTTGTCTACTATAGAAAGAAAACATTTCATAACATCTGATTGCTGCAAATTAAGAATATGGGCAATATTTTGACCCATTTATTGAATAAAGCACATTCAGGGTTATTCAATAAAAGTGCTTATCATTTAAAATGGTGCTAAATTTGCCCCAACCAATCAGATCTTATTTAACATTTGAAAGCTAACATCTGATTGGTTGGAGCAAAATTAGCACTATTTTAAACGATAAGAACTTTTATTGAATAACCCTGATTGTGTTTTCTGTTCATTAGCTGGAAGCAAACATTAGTCACTATGGGGCAACAGGAGGCAAGGTTCATGTGGATTTGCACCAGAAGTTCTACATTCTACCAAATTTCTTGGGACAGGCTCTTTTTGCATAGACCAAATTAAGATATGGGATATTTATTATAGGAAGCTATCCTGAAACTGTAGGGGCTTGGGAGGATAACCAGTGCAGAACCACAAAGACATAAACTTAAGCCAGATGACAATATATAAACAGAAAACAGAGAATAAACTAAATAAGAAACTGTATCATATTATACATTTTTTTAGGCCCTGAAAATGAAAGCGATCAGAGCTCATCCACTTATTAAGACACATATATTTGTGTTTCTTCTTACCTTTGCCACTGCCCTATCTGACAGCAAACCTGCAGCAATACTGCCCACTAAGCCACCCACCTCCAGGGCACTCATGTATGAGCTTCCTATAATAAAGAGGGCAACAGAATGAAACTGATTCACATAACATAGTATAGCAGGGCTGTTGCTAGAGCCACAGGAGTGAGTATTAATAAAATATAATTAATTTTAAAATTAATTAATAAAAGTTAAAAAGACTGGATGTTCATGTATGATTATTTTAGATCGCAAACCATGATACACCAGAATGAACACCAAAGGAATGCCAGCAGGTAAAACTGCCTCACTGATCAACATTATGATACATCAATTTGACATTCATGAGGGATCAAAATAAGATTCAATTTAATGTTGAAACAGTGTATGGCCAGCATAAATACATACAAGGACTCTGGGGAACTCTTTAGGCTAAATTAAATACTGTGGAAGTGTTACTGATCTAATAACAAAAGTTATACAAACAAAGAAAAGATAATCAATGCGCTATCCTAAACAACATACTACCTATGAACTTGCATACATTATAAACATAGGGATTTTAGTAACATTATCATCATAAGAATTCAAATGTCTATCAACTACCCAAAGGTAACCCCAGTTTGGAAGGCCCTTACTTTTTACCTTAATTACCTTTTTTTGGGAAGTATTTCTCAATCTTTTGCATCTCTCAGATTTCTACTGGCCAGCAAAAGAATGGTTTACTGGTAACAAGCCTAAAAGCTCCTGATAAATTAAAAAACAGAGGCACAGGCTGCTTTAAACCCCCCAAAAAAGCATCAATGAAAGCTGCAATCACTTGGTGCAGAGGACCATCATCATATATACCTCAATATAAGGCTTTCACATTAATATTCAAAGCTATGTATCTCAAAGCATCCACAGCCATTTCCCCTGCTATCTCTTTATTCGGATATTTATACCAAAATATAATTTTTGTGTACAGACAAACAGATCTTTGGCACTCCCCCATTTAAAATATGTTTTAGCTTCTTAATGTAAATGCCAGCAACAGTATGAACAAATCTAGCAACTGCAATATCTCCAGACATAAATTAATTACAGGAGAAACTGTGCAGGGATTTTGGTGAATGGATCATACCATTAAAGTGTGGTACATTTAAGATTTTTTTCATTTATTGTCTATTATCTGGATTGGTTATATTTACCACTCTGATCATGACATCTACAATTAGTGTACCAGTACATTACCTATTAGAGCAGACTGCCCTTTGTCTTGAATGAGAAAAAGCTGTCCCCAGTCTGTACAACAAGTTTTAACTCCAAATACTACTAAGTATCCAGCACATAGTAGCCAAAGGTATGGGGAGAGCAGGAAGTCCTTCAGTGTGGTTTCATCTTCAGACTGGGAACCTGGGCAGAAAAAAAAATAGTTTTATTATATGTAAGCATTTTCTCGCTATCAAGTAAACATATTTTGCATTTCCTTGAACATATTTACCCTTTCTTCTATTTAAAATGAGCAAGGTTATTTTTTAATGTGATTAATAGTAAAAGTAAATCAGATTACTTCAAACAATCGCTTCAAAACTCCTTTTTTGTATTCCATCAACCAAAAGCAAATGATATTGAATCAAACCTTTGTCGAAGGATTAGACAGATATTTTGATATGTCAATATATTTTCAGATTTTTGCTCATTAATAAGTATGCACTTATTCATTTTAGAATTTTGAACAGGCTGTTGTGGGGGTATACAATGATATTGGAGACTTGACGTCTGGTGAGCTTTTAACAGAAAAAAAGAGATTTTCCCAGTTGCATTTCATGTTAGAAAATGTCCTTTTGGTCTAGTCCGAAATTAAAGTGTTTCAAACAAGCCTAGGATGAGGTCTCTAGCTTCTCTGGATCTTAAAGGCCATGTCCACCCCCAAAACTATAATCCCCCCCACTACTCGCTCCATCATGTAGTGTAGTTTAATACTTACCTCACATCCCAGCTCCATATGGTTCTCCTGTAGTCCCCCCCCCAAAGTCCCAAAAACTGCCCATCAGGAGGATAGCAGAGTCCATATAGGACTCTGCCTCCTACCTGGCCTCCGGGAGAAGTTTGGCATGCGTACTGCAGCCCTTCTCCCCCTCCCTCTCCCTAGCATAAATCCCCTTTGATATAGTATTCCCCCTGGTCTCCCAGCCCCAACCGCTTCATTTTTATGTTTAGAAAGTGCCCCAAACTTTTACTTACCTCCCCTCTTTCCTCCGCTGCACTGAATGACCGGCAGCCTCGTCCGTGATTGGCTGCCGCTCAGCCAATCACAGACGCGACTGCCGGTCCCGCCCCTCTGCTTGCATTTTCTCGCAAGCAGAGGGCCAGCAGCGCGGCGGAGGAAAGAGGGGAGGTAAGTAAAAGTTGGGGCACTTTCTAAACATAAAAATGAAGCGGTTGGGGCTGGGAGACCAGGGGGAATACTATATCAAAAAACAGTTTTAAGGGTGGACATACCCTTTAAGTTATAGGCTTGTAAATTACACTATCCAGACTGCTTTGCCTGTGTGTCTCTTTGACAGACACAAAGCTCTTACATAAAGCTCTAATATAACCTGAAATGCTGTACAATATCCTGTTGTCCCTGTTTCTGCTTCCTGGTTATTCAAGTTAGTCAGTTAAGGATTTGACAAAAACTGAATGCTAATCCCCTAGCTGATTCTTCTGAGCATGCTCAGGCTCAATACCAGGTCACTAAATTGCTCATCCAGAAGCATAACAGGCATACCGTAATGATTCCAGAGGACAAAGTAGGATATATCAACATAAAGGGGCCATTCTTTCTAAAATAAGTTATTATAAAGGTGGAGTTTTCCTTTAAGTCTATAAAAAGTGATGGTTTACTTCCCAAGGCTATATTGTTTGGCAATTTTTTTTTTACATTGCATCTGACTGATGTTATGTTTACTTTTTCTTACCCTAAAATGCTCATTGGGTCATCCCAAAAACATGACAAATGAAAAGAACTGTGGTCTGCTGAGCAGTAGCGCTGCTAAGTGGAGCTACCCTTTCAACAAAAGCCAATGACCTCTATAAAAAGGGATAGCTTTTCCAACCCTTCATACCCATCTAACATTACCCCTTTAGTACACTTAGCACAGCTCTTGGCAATGCATTTCTCAATAGTCTACCTATTTTAAGTGGAATGTGGGATGATCTAACATTGGATGCTCTATATAATATTCTTTCCCTGTACAGGGAATGTTGGAAGCTATAATGTTAATGGATCTTTGTTATCATTTTACAGCTTTAATAGTGACACTGATGCCTAAATTGAGAGTTTTTCATCCAGAAAATGTGACAGTTATTTTAATAGTTCAAAGTTCTCAGCCTTTTTATTCTTGGGGAACCCTTGAAACAAAGTTCGGGATTTGGGAAACCCCTACATTAAAAAAAATAAAATCATTCATGCAATATAAATACACTAGCAAAATTGTGCCCATTGGTGCACAATGGAAATTATGTGTGTGCATGTTTTGCTATGTGTGGATATAGTGGATATAGAATCTTTACACAGGTATATTTTAAACTCAGACAGTTACTCAGACAGTCACCACCTTGCAGAGGAACCAAATAGGATAATCCTGCAGGTCTGAGAGTAGACCCAGGCAATCCTGCTACACTGTGTGGTTGAAACTAAACATGCTAGGTTAATACTTATTAGTATTCACCATGAGATTGTACCTCATATATTATAACGGAAGGTACCTCACAGCATCATGTTATTGTAATAGCATTGCCCTAATAATCTAATGTATAAACAAACATTTCTCATTCCCAGTTTGCCTAAAGAAATGGATTTATCCTTTATATACTCTTATACAGATCTAATTGAAAAAAAGTTGCTTCAGAGCAATTTTTAATAACTGATAACTGCTTTTTATTTCAGTATTACAGTAAATCCTTGTTATACCTGCCTTGCTTTACCACTAAGGCTAAGGACTTGCAAGCGAGGACCTTTATCCCAACCATTAATAGTGGCTGCCAATTCAAATTGTTCTAGCCAATCAGTCCACTCCCTAGTTACCCCATCAAATGGATCAGATTTAAAAATAGGTTTGGCAATTGGGCCTGGTAGAGCTACTGAGTCTAATTGGGGAATTTCATCTGCAGGTACAAGGACAGGAGGATTTAAATCAATACTTTCAGTAGCAGCCTCCATAGCCTAATACAGAGAAAACAGGGATAATAAATGGTATTACCAGCACCGCTGCCACCAATTTGTACCAGATAACTGCTTTGAGGAAGGATTATGGGTAGCATGGCACACAGTGGGTTACTCTGGTGGTCTGGCACAAAGCAGTGCACATAAACAGGTTCCCCACATAACATGTGCAGTAATCAAGGGTGTACCTGTCTATGAATACTTTGAATATTGACCAATATTGTGTGTCCTTGTAAGTTGGTGTACACTTATCCGTTGCCTCAGAGTTTTTATCCAATAAGGTAAATTGTCTGTCCAATAATCTGTCCTCCCAATAGGTGGTAACAGGGTCTTATACACAGGATCTTTTGTTGCAGTCAATATCTCTCCAAAGCACACACCACAATCCACTTTCACTCTTCCTACCATAGAGAGCAGATATGTCTTGTATTTTATTACTCACTGACACCACCTGCAGGCTGAAGGTAATATATAAGGAGCCTTGGTGTATATGTCCATTACAATACACATCATATCCTGTATAGCAGACAGAAACTGTTTTTGGATAACACTTCCTTTTATATGGAGCAGACACATGGGTGTGGTTTAATCTGCCATTTGACCATTCCATTTTAAAATAGGGATCTCAGCTCTGTAAGTAAGTTTATGTATTTTGTATATTTTGTTTTGCACCTAATACAAGTCAGTGCTAAATTTTATAAACATTTACTGATATTCATTGTAACAGTGAGATAGTACACACATACATATACACCTTTCCTATGTGTAATATCCTTTACCCCTTACCACATTGGTAGCTCCTAAAAACTCAATGCAATCTCCTATGGAGATATAAATATATTTATATAATATAAGGGATATGTCTGTAATGAACCAGATTCATCACAAGGGTGGGCCTATAAAGTTTCTGTCACTGATATACATTTTTTTTTTTAAAAACTAGCAACCTCTCAGGGAACCCTTGTTGAGAAGCACTGTTCAATTGCTTAGTTCAACTTGTTTATAACTAAAACTTCAACAACAGAATACTAAAGCCTCATACACACGTACAAGGCTTAACTCAAACATAAAACAATACTGCCAAATACACAGTGTAGAATAGTAGTATGAAAGTGAAGTGAAGGTTCTGACCTTACAGCATAAACAACTGCATTATTTTGTTTCATTCCCTTTAAAAGAAAATCCCAATGATTTGTTTTACATTTTTTTTACATTGAAAACTACAATTGTCTGGTAGGTATTTTTGAACACTATACAGTGGGGCCATTAGGGGGTCAAATTTATTTATTTATATGGTGAAATTTCCCTTTAAAGGGTATCTCCACCCTAAAAAAAAAACATTTGCTGTAGTGTAGCCCACCCCCAACCGCTAAGTTTGTTTTGTATAAGAAGCAGCAGAAATATACTTACTCTCCTTTGTTTCCGCGGTGCTCCGTTTCCGGAGAGGAAGCCAATCACACACTTGCTCATGGCAATGTAGAGAGCGAAGAACATTTCTGCTGCTTCTTTACAAAACAAACTTGGCAGTTGGGGGTGTGCTAGGGCGAGTTACACTAAAGCAAAAGCTTTCATAGGTAGGGGGTGAAGAAGCCAAGATGGATCCGGATGGAGGGAGGGAGGGCTCCCCTACGCATGCCAGAGTCCTCTCAAATGACTAAGAAGGAGCAGGGACTGGATGACTCAAAGACAGCTCCTACGCTTCACTTTCTGAAACCTTGAACCGGCAGAGCAGAGTAGTAAGGTAAGGATTTTTGAACACTATACAGTGAGGCCAGTAGTGGGTCAAATTTTAGTTTTGGGGGTAGACATGCCTTTTAAATAGAAATTTATCAAAATAATTGGACAGCTTGCCTTACCTTGTTTTCCTTTTTTGGGTCCAGGTTCAATGTTTTTCAGGCCAATATCAGACGGCTCATTCTTGATGAGTATAAGGCACACGAATGAAGCTCCCACACAGATCAAGCCAGACAGAGACAATGTACTTCGCCAGCTGTAACTTGATGCAACCAGTGTAGCAATGATAGGGCCAACACTACCAGCAAGATTCATACTAGTAGAGAGCACTGCCCACCAGGTGCCAAACTGAGAAGGCTCAAACCACTGCAAGACAATAAGGATAATGAACCTCGAGTCAATAGAAATGAAACCTGTTTTGCTTCTTCTTTAATGTAGTTTGAAATCAGCCTCAGAATTTTATAGGTTCTTTTTTTAAAAATGATTTAAAAAAAAAAAAAACCTTCTTCATTTAATACTTGCTTAAACCACCAGTCAGGTATAATACAGCCATAAAAAAATCCTATACACCCAAAAATTAGAACAAGTGACCAAAATATGACAAACATGTAACAGTTATGTGAATCTGTCACCCTCCTTCTCCAAATATAAGCTCTTAATCTAGATCATCTGCTATCACAAGAGAGTACTAGAGAGGTTGTTGGTAGACAAACTCCATGAAATTAGTTTTTGCAAAGTGGGATGTCTGCACTCAGTCAGGCATGCTTGTTCTAAGACAAAAATGCATTTCTTTAAAATGGTGGGAACATCTTGATTTGTAGAGATAATCACACTGAAGTGTAGCAGTGTAAAATTAGACTTGAAGTCAGGGCCAGATTTACCATTAGGCACGCGCCTAGGGGCACCTGAGGTTGGAGGGGCGGCTGTCAATTTCCTCCCACCAAACCAACCCCTTTATAGTCTATTTTCTTACCCCCAAAAAAGAGAAAATGGGTGTGGTTTGGGGGTGTGATCTGTTTTTAGGGGTATATCTGTATAAGGGGGCCAGGCTTCTGAGGTTTAGATCCGGCCCTGCTTGTAGTTAGCATAACAAAACAGCATTAAGCATTCAAATATTCTGGCCAATAAGAGGGCTGTCTAACCACATGGTTTTATGGTGGTGTTCTGCAATGCTAGTCAAAACTTGGGATTACATTAAAGGGTATCTCCACCCCCCAAACTGTTCACTCCCTCAACTCCCTGCTTGTCGGAAGTTGCAAAAGGGCCAGACTGGCAGCTGTGTCTGTGATTGGCCGAGAGTCAGCCAATCACAGCCGCGGCTGACGGCAATGCAGAGGGCACATTCACAAACATACAACAAGCTGTGTCTCACCTCTCCCTTTGCTCTGGCTGTTGGGTGATTTATGAAAGGAACTTGTTGGTACTAGGGGTTGCAGTACACTTCACATGGTCTGTAGTGCTCAACAGATCAAAACAAGGAATTTGCAACCTTGCTTCCTAGGGGAATTGAACCTGCAACCTTGCTAAAAGCAAATATTAATATCCTTAACCCAACAGAGATACTATTTGGATTACTAACACGTGTAGATTTTTTTATCGTTTGCTAAGAGCATAATGGAAACAAAAAATAAAAGCAAATCTAGGGATTTGAACCCGTGACCTTGTGTGCCGTGTGTTTCTAAAACAGGTGCTTTAGCAAGTGAGCCACCACAGCATATACAACAAATCCAGGTATTGCCCTAGGAAGACTGTATGTAATTTACACTGGCTGGTAAATAAACTACAGGGCAACAAGCAGCTTTTAAAGTCCTATCAGGGACTTCAATATTGGTATGCAGACCTCTGCATAGAAAATATTCTGTGCATAGAGACAGTGAATACTGATACTGAGGTCGGGGGGGGGGGGGCATGGAAATAGGTGCACATGCTCACAGTTGAACAAAAAATAAAATAACCCCCATCCCTTTGGATGTACCCAGGGTGACAACCTAAAATGCTTGGTCCTTAACCCTGGGGGTAGCTTGATTTATGTATTTTTTCTTTCTGGTCATGGACTGCAAGTGGCTGAATTGTCAGTGGCCAAAGCTACAGTAAATAAACGGTTACTTATTTAATAATTGTACTGTAGTTTGCTTGCTGCATAGGGAAATCATTACCTTAGGTGATTAATGGCAATAGGACATGGCAAAAAAAAGTTTTTATTTGGTTTTTTTTAACAATGACTGGGATCCAAAGCATTATTATTTCATGTTTTGTGGTTTCTAGCAATACGTGTTTGGTGCAAAAATGCCCATTTAACATTGCAATTCTATCACTCATTGCTCTTCTTACAGGTCCTATAATAATTAATTTCTATGATGATCATCCATATCCATCCACATTATCTTTCTCTTACCTTACGCAGAACTTTTCCACATGGTGGCCAGCCCAGTCCCTGAGCTAGTCCATTAAAGAACCAGAGAGTAGCAAAAACTGAGATACTGGAGCTCCAAGAAAACATCACATTTACAAGGCCCACCAAACAAAGGCCAGATGAAAACAGCCAGCGTGCACTCATTTGATCAGACAGAACTCCACTGATAAACTTGCTGACTGCATATGCTGCTGACTGGCTGCTGGTAATCAAACCTATGGAGAAGGAAATTGTTCATTTTATTTAGTGTATAAACTCTACTGTTATGTGTTTACATAAGAATACACAAAATGAATAAAATTACCATTAAACATACACTGGAAGGAGAAACCTTGGCTCAGAATAAATAGTGGTAGTAACTGCATGCGTGTAATTACTGTACAATCAGCACTTTATTATAAACAAAAAAACTAATTTTGGTTTAAGTTGGCCAAACACGATGGTAGATTTCTGTCTGAGAGATCTCATGATTATCAAACACACACACACACACAGACTAAAATTGAAAATGTTACAGCCAAAACAAATGATCCCTCATGTAACAGAGTTTTCCCAATCCTTCCAATTGTTTTGCAAGCACATACAGACAGATTTAAGGAGAAAATAACACAAAATGCGGTTTAATTTAACAGGTGTGCATGGGGGTGGGGAGATTCAATAAAAGTTCTTATCGTTTAAAATGGTGCTAATTTTGCCCTAACCAATCAGAACTTATGTAACATTTGAAAGCTAACATTTGATTGGTTGGGGCAAAATTAGCACCATTTTAAAACGATAAGAATTTTTATTGAATAACCCCCTTAGTTTAGTCTAAAATGTTTTACAGACTTGCCCAAAATCATGTACCGTATGAAGTAATTCCTAACCATTAAAAACAATCATCTATTGACTCTTGTTAGATGAATGTAAGTATACATAACTTACCTGAGTATATCTGTTTGCAAGACACAGCTATGTAAATTTAAAAAAACAACTAGGGTGAATGTGTGACTGTCTTATCCCGTGGGTAAATATTTGCATCTACTCACTTTCATTTAAGCCAAGGCTGCCACTCCTTGTGCATAATCACGGAAAACTTCAGGCAAACCTGGTAAAACCATTCACTAATAAATTAATTAAGTTTCCATTCTTGCAGCTGGTAATGGTTTCATATGTCCCCACTGTATTCCAAAAGCATGCAATCTCCACTTTTGGTGCAGCTCACATTTGTTTCCATAAAGCAAAATGTTTCCGTTGCAGTGGTTTCTGCCTAACAGATGCCTGTTCATTATGAACATATATTCAGCAAATGTGGTGAATACTGTGAACGTTTATGGCACAAAAAACAATGGATTAGGATGCCAACAAACTACTGCTATTGGTAGATCAATTGGACTAGACAGAAAATGTCCATCAAATAATTTTCATCTCCCTTTAGTGTAGTTAGATGGAGCTGGTAACATCAGAAAGTGTGGGGAATGATCTGTAACATTGGTTTGTGAATTGCCACAAACTTGCAATCAGATCCCATTGAAAAATGATCATACTGTGGTGACAGCATCAGATCACACATGGAAACAGGCATCCTGAATGTTCACTGAAGTTAGATATTCTTCTCTATAGAGATAATGATTGAGCAGAGGTATTCCATTTCGAACTTGAAACTTCAAAAAATGTTCTTGGGAAGGAACTGTAACAAGAGAAGTGATGATACTAACCCTGACTTGTACTGGCTCTGCTGAAAGAACCAAAAGGAAGAGAACCAAAATGGGGTGGTCAGAGCTGAAACTGATGCAATACCATTTGTGTATAGCTCCCAGTCAAGAGGATCATGTCTCCAGAATCAAATACTAGTGGTTCCCTACTACAGCAACCAATCAGATGTGTTTTACTGCAGTAAGATAACACTTGATTGGTTTCTGCAAATTAATAACATGGGCATCGCATGTGTGTGGCTGCTCAGGCAGGTGGCATTAGTGGTCTTTCCCGCCTGAACAATGAACGGCACACTCCATTCTTTGGCCACCTGAATGGCATGTCTGTATAAATCTTTAGTGTCTGGATGGGATCTGAAGAAGAGGTCTTCTAAGTTGGATGTTTGAAAGAGGTAAGACTTTGTCCACCAGATGAAACAGAGCAAAAGGAAGACTTATAAGACCTACTGTAATGAAGATGGCATTGAAGAAGAAAGGAAATCTTCCACCGGTCACCTGGTTATAATGTGGTTATGTTCTGGCCCAATGTATACAGGTAGAGACACTAAAACTCTTTCAGGAACTGGACACACACAAGCAGGTTCAATAAAATGTATCTTTCATTCCTATAAAACCAGGCAGACTTGGCTATGAAACACCTCACGCATTTCATGCCGACTCTCAACAATTATCAGAGGTGACATCACGCTCTGCACCCTCCATTTAAAGGCAAAGGTGCGTCCATATTAGATACAGTGTAAGTGAATGCAATAAAAACATTGAAAAACACATCTCACATTGTACAAAAAACAAAAGAGCATTTTATACACAAATAAGAGCTACAAAGCATAGTACTACTAATATCAATTATATCCTTAATATATTTGATGGGAAAAAAGATACCGTATATACTCGAGTATAAGTCAAGGTTTTTAGGCTGTAAAAACAGCCTGAAAACTGAACCTTGACTTATATACTTGGGTCAGTCACTTGCTTGATGGAGGAATCCGGCTGCCACATCCACTGACGTCAGTAGATGCGGCAGCCAGATTCCTCCATCAAGTGAGTGATGTCGGGGGCCCGGACTCTCCTGCAACTATCACTGCTTGCCCCACAGCACCTGGAAAAAGGTGAGGCTGCATAAAAAGAAGAGGTAGTGGCAGGGTGGAAGATGCTAAGTGAGAAGATGGGTGCAAGGAAATAGGGTTTTATTCCTGGGGGTGGGGGGAGAGTAAGGGAGTCATTTGGGTCAGGGACAGGATAGTTTGTTTTGGGGTTCTAAACAGGTTTACTGTGTGCAGTTCCACTACAGATGTTTGTAAACTACAACTCCCAGCAACTAAAGCATGCTGGGAGTTTAGTTTCCAAACATCTGGAGTGCCAATGAATTGGGGATTACTGTTAATTTAAAGGGCAACTAATGCCTGAAAACAATACTGAGGATGGTACCTATTGTTAAATAGATTGCCTTCTGATTCTGTATTGTTTTGAGGCTTTAGTTGCCCTTTAAATGGACAGCAGAATTCCCATACAGTTATAGCCATACTGGATTTGGCTATTACTGTATGGGACTACTGTATGGGAATGTTGCTGTCCATTTAAAGGGCAACTAAACCCTCGAAACAAAACAGAATCAGAAGGCAGTAGTGGTCATAATATCTACCCTTGACTTATACCCGAGTCAACCAGATTTTACTATTTTAAAAAAAAAAAATAGGTACCTCGACTTATACTCGGGTCGACTTATATTCGAGTATATAAGGTATCCATAATACCATGTTTTCAAAATATGTATATTTGTAGCATTGTAGCGTGAAAAATAACGTCTGTTAGTGCATGACTCCCGTCTAACCCACCTCTCTCTGGTTCTAACATTACCTTGTGTGTGGTGTGCTGGGAGCGTCAGAGCGTTCCTCTCTCAGTGGACCAATTAAAGCAATATGGTTCTCCCGCACTACCTGTCACAGGTCAAAAATTCCAGTGGACTTTTTCAATTATGAAACTTCCTTATTCTGTGATTCCGGTACACCAGTGACACAGGTACATTTCCATATTCAAAAGGTTTACATAGTCTTACGTGCTTCGGACATGATGCCCTTACTCATAGACTCAAAAGACAATCAAATCCCTCCTATTTAAAAACAGACTGCAATTGATTGGTTAATTAAAAACGTCTTACCCTTTGTATATTTTGTATAAATGTACAGGTGTCACTGGTGTACTGGAATCACAGAATAAAGAAGTCTTACAATTGAAAAAGCCCGCTGGAATTTTTGTCCTGTGACCGGTGGTGCAGGAGAACTTTATCGATTTAACTGTGTGAAAATAACGTCTTTTAAATTAAGGGGTTACCTCCGTGCTCCTTACCTTCCGGGTTCCCGCAATGCAGTAAATCACACAAAGTTAATACTGTGTCACAGGCACCCAGGAAGGACGAGGATTCCTGTATATGTTCTGAAAGCTTGCTATTGTGATCATAACCTGACTGACCAGTAATAATCAATTCCTACGGAAAGACCAATGACTAGGTCTATACTGCACACTCCCCGACAGTGGTGTGAAACACTGGGGCGACAATATCCATAATTCTATGTCTGCTTCCATAATGCAATTAAAAGCTACTAATATAAGATAAATACAATGCTGTTTGTACATTCTCATTTATTATTGTTATTGTGAATTTATATAGCGCCAACATCTTCTGTAGTGCTTTAGAATTACATGTATACATTTACATCAGGCCCTGCCCCAAAAAGCTTACAATCTAAGCACAGTTATTTGACACATACAACCTATCATTATAGGGTTGTATGTAGGTAGGTTCACGGGGAGAACCTACAAACTCCTTGCAGATATGTCCAAGGGTGAATTCGAACTGAGGAATTCATCGCTGCCCCCTGAGCCATCGTGCTGGGAGTTAAAAAGGGCAGCATATTTATTGTATGCATAATTTAAGATGTACATAAAGTATTGACAATGGTATATGTTGCACAATCAAAAATACTGGTTGTGTAATTATGTCAGAACAGTGTTCTCCCTAGGGTCTTTTAGCCGGGCGGCCCCCTCAGCTACTTTTTCATGCCACCCGGCTGGAAAAAGTTTCTTAAAGAACACTGCTGTGGTTAAACTAAGAATTTAGATGTAGGTTTAATAGGCGTGCCAATAAGTCAGTAAAAACTCTGTATGTGGATCACATGTGCTTGTGCTGCCATGTTACATCTGGGTTACCTTCAGATGTTTTAAAACTAAAACTACCTGCATTCTGCAACCAAGGAATGCAGGAAGTTTTAGTTTTCAAACATCTAGTGGGACTCAAGTTAGACATCCCCGACTTATATAATGAGCATGATGCAAGGCTGATCAGTTTTTCCATTAGAATATGAAGCCTGTATTGTTTCAATGTCGTTATACTGCATGAGTTTAAAGGGCATGTCAAACCTTAAAATTATTGGAAAATAATAATAATTAACTAGTAAAAATAGAGCACATTTAATTTCCCCTGTCCTGTCCCACCTGGCTACTTTTTCATGCCACCCCGCTGGAAAAAAATTCTGGGGAGAACACTAATCAATACACAGGTACTTATTTGAAATGGAGACACTCACCTAAATCATCCTTGTCCAGTTTAATCTCTTGCATCACCGAGGGCATGACAAAAGAGAAGGTCTTCCGATTAAAGTAATAAAGAGTGTATCCTATAAACATTGCAGAAAAGATAACTGTCCGGTAGTAGCCATAACTCTGTGCTGCCATCTTGCCTTGCGCCAGCTAAAAGACCCTAAAATGAAAGGTAGCTTTATACACCAGGAGAATAAGAGAGGAGAGAGAAAAATAGAGACAGAGATTTAGGCTGCTAACAAACATCAAACTGGTTTTCAGACAAGATATTCAACAGTACAGACCTCTCTTCTAGAAAAGCAAGACACTAATAGGAGGGGAAGGGTAGGGTCAAGCAACAGTCAGGATTTTACCAGTCCCTTTGCTGAGTAGGTAGTTTGCACCCTGTTTGCAAGTCAAGAGTCCTGTGCACATACTATGAGAGAATGATTAACTACGAGATGTCACACAGACAAACAAATCACTCTGCATGTACCATGAGGAAAAGTGAAACTGTTGACTAGAACAAAGTATCAACAGAGAACACTGCTGGGTACACACCATACAATAATTCTGCCCTACCAACCAACATTTTCGTATTTCGGTTGGTCAGGTCTGAATTATTGTATGGTTTCTTCTTGTGGATGAAACTGACCGCTTGTTTGGATAAACGCAGGAATGGACGTGCCGGAAAACCACAGCATGCGCGGCTAACTGTTCGATGTAGCTGCTTACGCCACGACTGACAGTTCTTCCTCCTGGCTGACTGTTCTGAAGTCTTGAATGGTCGAACAGGAGGACGGATAAACAAAATTTAATTTAACCACAGTGAAAACAAAGGATCTACCAATGGCACTCTTAACCAAAAAAGTAAAGACCAGACCTAACATGTAACGTGCCACTTTATTTCTATTGCAAAATCAAGCTCTCAATATAACCCACACACCCCAGATATCACACACCCTACCCAAAAGTGCAAACACACAGGTGAATTTCTCATCCCGACTGACCGTTCGCCACAAGGGGCAAATCCCTGTCGGTCAACAGAAAATCGATGCGACCGATCATGCCATGATCGCCTTTTCACCAGGGCGTAACTACAGGGGAGCAACCGCAGGGGGGCCAGAAGCCAAGGGGCCCCAATCTTATTTTTCATATGACCGATATAACCTCCTCCCAGGAAATTACTGTGGATGAAGCACGAATAGGGGCCCCATCATAGTTTTTCTGGGGGGCACAGTGATTCTTAGTTATGCCAGTGCTTTTCGCCCATTGCGTGTGAATGGGTGACAGACATCGGTCGCCGACACACATGGCAATGATTTTTCAGACACATTAACACGAAAATATCAGTTGGTTTGCCTGAAATATTGCCTCGCATGTACCCAAATAGGGGGATTTGAACTTGTGACTTCTTGGTCGTTTGTTCCTAAACACACGGCATTTACATGGTGCGCCACCAGCAACTCAACTAACACCACAATACAATATAAACACAGATCCCCCCCATTTTTAGTTCACTAATGTGGGTCCAGCCTCCTAGCAGACAGGAGACATGAGCTGCTCCAAAGGACTTGATGATCCTCCCACTGAGATAAAGCTGCTGGGCTGCCATTACCCCTGTGCTCAATACATGTCCACCAACACACTCCCCTCCCCTTTAAGGCCCATCTAATCCCCCACCTCCAAGTCAGAGATGGCCGCTCAGGGCCCAGGAACAATCCACTGTTACATCCAATTATAACGGGACCTACAGCATCCATATGTCTGCGTCCGATCCCAGCAGAGTTCCGGGCATGCTGATAGCTGTGGTCCGGTTCTGTGGGGGTGAAAGGCCGGGAGTTCCGGTGTCAGTCGCTCTGGGGATCACGCTAGAAGCCGGGTTGGCTCTGACTCCCAAGTCCCCTCGGGGCACATACAGCACTGAGAGAGACGCGCTGCAGTGGAGCTTGATCCCCCGAGCGATTCCCTGATAGCTGGGCTTGCACAGGAGCGGCCGTCACTAACATGGAGGTGGGGATTAGATGGGCCTTGCCAGTGGGATGGAGGGGAGTGTGTTGGTGGACATGGATTGAGCACAGGGGTAATGGCAGCCCAGCCTCTTAATCTCAGTGGAAAGACCGTCAAGTCCTTTGGAGCAGCTCATGTCTCCTAGGAGGCAGGTATATCATAAACAGTCCATATGCACACTAGTCCCCAGGTGGGTGCAGAGAGCCCAATTCCCCTACTTTACAAGGCAATCAAATAGATACCAGGTAGACTGCACTCTAAAACAGAACGTTTATTTAAAGCCAAACATCAAACAGCAAATACGGCGTTTCGAGGGTAACACCCCCTTCATCAGGAGGCAGGACCCACATTAGTGTCAGGATCGGGATCCCCAGGGGGCACTATACATTAGGTGGGGTGATATATCTCTGTATTTATTTTGCACTGTGGTTTTATGCAGGGGCCGATGTCTGTCACCCGTTCACCCGCATCAGGCTAAAAGGCGATTGGATGTGTCCTATGTACCGCACAATCACGACAAACCGTCAGCCATGTCTATTTTCTCTGTGACCAACAGAGCTTTATCCTGGCCGTCTGCTCACTTGTGGCGAACAGTCGGTCGGGATGAAAAATTCACCCGTGTGTACCCAGCCTTATTTGTGTGTAGTGTACACACCTAGAGGATGCGTTTGCTCGTTTTGGGTAGGGGTTATCTGGGGTATGTGAGTTATAGTGGGAGCTTGATTTTGTAATAGAAATAAAGTGGTATGTTACAGTTAGAGCTGGTCTTTGATTTTTTGGTTAAGAGTGCCATTGGTAGATCCCTTGTTTTCACTGTGGTTAGACTTACTGTATGCTTTCTTTCACTTCTGCAGACCACACGTAAACATGCACAAGACTATATGATTTTAATAGGTTGCCAGGCATTTCCTTACATAGTATTGGTAAAATTATGTAGTTAGTAAAACCACATAGTACGGTTTGCAGGTTTTTGTGTTTTGCCCAGCTTATTAGTGCTTCATTGCAAGTGAAATACATTTCAATAAATAACCTTGTTTGTTTTTTTTAAAATTTAGTTATTACAGAAATTTTGAAAAGTAAATCGTATGAAATGTCCATTTTAAAGGAACATCTTAGTGCATCAAAATGTAGAGATACATGCACAGTAAATGTTCTCCTGCTCTACTTGGATGTCTTTTAAGGCCAGAAGAAAAGGAAAAACCAGAAAAGCAGCTCTTGTTTCTTCCCCAATACATTCAACTGTAAATGTTAGAAATTCTTGTAAATCTATGCTGATAATTAACATATAATTAACAGAAAGACTACAATGGTATCCAATACATATTGGTTCCTGTAGAAACAGTACAAATCTACATAAAGCATCCAGTTTTACAGGTCTGAAATGATAGTAAAAGCAGGGTAAAATTATATACATTACAGAAAGAGTTCTGTCCTAACATTGTGCTGCAGCCTCGTATTTGTAAAAGCTAAAGTGCCTTTGGAGCAACTTTTATGATATTTTTGCAGATGCTTCTTTGCTGCAAATAAATCAGTAAACTATCACATCACAATACAGTAAATATCAAAATTACCCCTACCAGTTCCAACGGGCCGCTTGCCACCTGCGTGTCGGGCATCTACGGTGCAAAAGACAGTGTACTTTTTCACCACAATTGCAACAACCTAATGTCGTTCTTTTCCAATAACACTTCCACAGCCTATAGTACAGTACAGCTTACAGTAACCCGTGACTCAAACATTCTCCAATAATCAGGCCATTCTCACTAGGATTGCACATTTGAAATGTGATCCTATGTAAAGCCTGTTTAAATTATTTACCAACTTATGTGTCAATATATTTATGCTTATCCTAATAAATGCCTAAAATGGATGTAAACATGGGTCAGACAATCTCTCCAACAACTATCATTGCCCAAATGGAAAATCAATCACATACATAAAGACTTCCATTTGAAAACCAAAATTGCCCCTTCGGTTGAGCAAAGAAGCAACTCACTCCACTATGCAGTCAGGTATAAACTGAAGTCCTACTACAATGGTAACATAAAATGTAAGCAATTCTATTGGATGTGCACCAGGCTTCTATTTTTGTACATAATCACTTTATGGTTGACCCAGGGATACTTTCCGATTGCCATTTGGAGTCAGGAAGTAATCTCCCAACCTAAGGTTTTTTTTTCTCGCTTTCCTCTGGATCAACTGTTAGGTAAGGTTAAAGGACAATTATACTCACCTTCCCTCCGCTCCTCTTCTTTGGTCAGTACCTTTTACCCAGGGTGAGGACCTGAACCGCTAGGTCCTCACCTCTGCCCCTGGGTTCGCATAACTTGAAGCACAGCGTTACTGAAACGCTGCTCTGGTAGGCTACGCCCCCTCCTCTCCTAGCGCGACGAGGCCAATAGGAAGGCACACTCTCGCCGACGGGGAGAAGGGGGCGGAGCCTACCAGAGCAGCGTTTCAGATACCGCTGGTGCTCAGTTAACGGAGAAAACCCCAGGTGGGGGACCCCTAGCAGTTCCAGGTCCTCAACCCTGTGGGTTAAATAGGGTATGGCGTGACAGGCCAAGAGAAAGAGCGACACGAGGACGGGAAGGTGAGTATAATTGTCCTTTAAAGAGGAAGAATAAAGGATCGACCAAGCAGACAAATGTCTTAATTCAACCTCAATTACTATGAAAGCAAAGCACCCCCAAATCAGCACTTAAATGCAATCCTTTATATAAATAAATTTATAATTTCATGGGGAATACATTGGGTTTTTCAGGGGTACTATGTTAGTGGGGGTGGGTAAAAGTAATATACATAGGGACAGTGTTTATGTGTTTAAGCACTAAATAAATAGTTATATCAATATTAACAAATATGTAGTAATGACATTAAAGTATATAGAAATGTAAATAAGGCAAAATATATAAATAAATAAAATTACTTAGTAGTCCCCACACCTGTTTTGTAATGGTATCTTCAAAATGGACTGTTAAGCCACACCAGAGGAAGTTTTACATGGAGTCAATGGAAGCTTACAAAGGAACATATTTATCACCTTCCTTTTAGTGTTGTATCCAATGGTGTACTTAATATTAGATTGACAGCAGTGTTAGCCAATCAAAACATTTTCTGAGTGTTAGTAGGGAAGTAGGAAGTGTTAGTAGAGAATTGTACCGTGTTAGCCATAGATGAAAGTGAAGACATCTTGGATATAAAGTAATACCTTTTATTGGCTAACTAAAATGATTGAAAATGCAAGCTTTCGAAGCACTAGGCTTCTTCCTCAGGCATGATATGCCTGAGGAAGAAGCCTAGTGCTTCGCAAGTTTGCTTTTTGCAATCATTTTAGTTAGCCAATAAAAGGTATTACTTTATATCCAAGATATCTTCACTTAGTAGGAAGTTGCAAGACTTATATGTCACTTCCTTTGTAAAACATGTGACAGTCTTTGAAAAAACATTCTTCTCACTCTCACTTAACTCCACCCCTCCCCTCTCAATAGACAAAAAGGAGAGATGCTGTTTGGACAGGGAGGGATATCTGTAAACCAGGAAAAGCAAACAATAAATCTCCAGATGTTTGGAAATGACAACTCCCAGAATTCCCTAACTACAGTGTGCTTGTAGAGGAATGCCGGGAGTTGTAGTTTTCAAACATCTGGAGATCTGGTTGCTTATCACTGCTATATATGATAAGGGGACTGAAAGGATAACATTTCTGTGCCCATTTCTCTGAGACAATGAAGTGAGTTTGTTAATGGATTATTACATTATTTAAGCAATAGAAGCAGGGCCACTTCTACCATTAGGCAGAGTGAGACATTTGTCTCAGGCGGCACCCCTGCACTGAAGAAAAAAAGTGGCAGACAGGCAGTGGTGGAAAAAAAAAATTTTTCCCTTGACCGGTCAAGAAAAAAAGGAATTTTCCTTAGTAACAGATATGATGTTGTTAAAATAATTATATATATTTAGGTTAGCTTAAGTTAGTTTGTTAGGGAAAGGTTAGACTAGTTGGGTTAGTTAGGGCCCTGCTGAAAGAGTAACCACTTTAAAACAGCGGCTTCACAGCACGCCGGGAAATAATCAAGGGCAGCATTCAAAAGTTTGGCTCAGGCAGCAGAAACCCTAGAAGTACCACTGAATAGAAGCCATGTGTCCTGAACTGATAAAATAGAAGCCATGTGTCCTGAACTGATAAAATGTAATAAGATTGAAACATGACAGGATAGTTTGGGTTCTTTATAGGACAAGATTTACCAATAGTGATCCCTCACTAACACATTGACCAATAGTGATCCCTCTAACACATTGACCAATAGTGATCCCTCTCTAAAACATTGACCAATAGTGATCCCTCTCTAACACATTGACCAATAGTGATCCCTCTCTAACACATTGACCAATAGTGATCCCTCTCTAAAAGAATCCCTGGTGACAGCTGTGAGTTAATGGGGAGGGTGAGTATTGAAAGACAGACTGATAATTGTAATTATAGAATGATTCAATGGATCTCCTTTTGATCTATTATTGGTTGGAAATTTAAGGGGGAAGATTGATTCAAGCTCTGCACAACAGTTGTATTTCATTGTGGTGTTTCTACTGAACTATAGCACTCTATACAATGTTACAATAAATAGATCAAAATATTCATTTAGGGGATGTGAGACTAAGAGAACCAAGATAACATAGGATTTCTTTTATTTTTATCATCTTGCCTTTATTTTTTTGTACAAATCCCTAAATTTTATAGTAGTGTGTATAAAGATTTTAGATCATCTGTATCCACATATAGCTAAACATACACCCACATATTTCCCACTGTGCACCAACGGGCAAACTTTTGCTAGTACTTATATAATAAAAAGATGGCTATGAATCCAAACTAGCAATCCCTACAGTCTTTTTTTTCAATTCACTGTTTCCGATTACCTGTTGTAAAGGACCTCCTGCTTCCAGTCAGCTTCATGAAGTGTCCCTCTTCTCTCATCTGTAACAAGAGAAAAAGAAGTTGAGCCTAAATATAACACATGCTATTCTGGAAGCTGGCAGACTGCAGTTCTAAAACAGCAAATGGCAAGTATGAAAGTCAGTATTATTGCTTTAACCCTTTGGCTGCCAAACACAAGGTTTAAACACATTTTGAACAAGAAAAAAACCCCACAAGAACCAATGTGAAAGAATTTACATTAAAGATTAACTTAAAGAAGAACTAAAGTCTAGAATGGGAGGGACAACCTTGAAAAAAAAGTTAAATGAATGCCAGTTTAAATATACACCCCGTGGCCTAATTTCAGCTCACATCAATATACTGATTGGTATTTGTTTAGTTAGAATTAGTAGTAATCCATGCTGATATTTTGGGCAAACTGATTGTGTGGTCTATTGAATTGCACATGATGGACTGTGATTTTTGGTTAGGATCGGATGGGAATGATTGTTTAGATCAGATATCTGGCTGATCTGACCCCCTAAAACTAAACCAGCACAACACTTTAACACCAAAATGAAATTAACTAAAACATACAAGATATTTTTACACCCCATTTTAAGATCTAATCAAACACAGTTTTCTTTCAAAAATATAAAATCAGAGGCAATGTCTCAATTTCAAAGATAAATTTCACAGGAAAACCGCATACCCTATACTGCCCCCGTTTGGACAAGCCAGACCAGACCTGAATGGATGTATTAAACTGTTGTGAAAAGTTTAAAACCAATGTAAATGGGAAAGATTACCCCCTCCCAATAAATTATATATTTTAAAACGGTAGAAATGGTAAACTTATATACGAAGACAAATTAAGAAGAAAAAAAAAAAAGATTAAGAGATTAATTCAGAGCCACAATAGGTCATGCTAAATCCAGCGCAAACCTGTTATTAAATTTGTACTAATGGCACACACCTGAGGAAGGGGTTTCTCCCGAAACGTTGTGTGTATTGGTTTGTAGCACCTGAATAAATGAATTCATATTTCTTCAAGTGTGCCTCCCTTCAACCTTTTTCTGCATTGTCTTTTGCCATACCTACAGAGCTGACGCAATGAAGGGTTTAATGTTGCATAATGTCCGATCTTGGCATCGACCCCCAAATGCGTTCACATGCATGGTGAATGGTCATTTTGGGCGATAATCGCACATGTGTATGCGTTTGGTCGTGGCGGGTGTGCTTTGTGTTTGTGGGTCGGTGCCAATATCGGATGTGTGTACAAGCCTTAAGGTGCTTAATTAGGATATGAATGAAAATATGATGCCAGCTTGATTCATCTTCATTTACCTTCAGATAGTGAAGTTTTGATTTACATTCAGAAAGGAAATGCATTACACAGAGCTCAATCAGGTTCACTTCATTATCCTCACTCTGTAACTCTATATTATGTATATGTATGTATAAAGCTGTGTAAACGTGAGCAGATATTTCAGGGACCGGGCAACCGATATTTTCAGAATTTAGGTTTGCTCAGAATATCTGCAATATTATGTGACATAGACTGTCCAATGTCCTATCAATTTTCCAGATGGGTCGGAAGACAGATTGATCGACATGGTGGAAAATCTTGTCCTGTTGTGCAATATTCTATGGAGAGACAAAATTTGCCGTGTGTATGCAGCTTAACTGTTGAAGGGTATGCAGACGGAATGCAACCTGTGAAATGATCATAAGTGGCTATGTTCGCCATAAAATATTATGCTTTGGTCGGACACATTAACGGTCGCCCGGGCTGAAGCATTTGCTGTGTGTATGCAGCTTAACTATTAAAGGGGTAATGTTAAAGGATATGCAGACAGAACACAATCTTTGGCATATTTAAAGCAATATCTAGGTGACTGTGCCAGATAAATTGGCTATGTGTGCAAATACATATTAAATGTTGTGGTCTATTCAATGCAGTGTTTGTTTTCCAGCAGATTTTTGTGTGTGCACCATTTTAACCTGTGTGCACAGGCCTGCAGGGTAGTGCGCATGCACAGTTTAGAGGGAACACTGATTATTAGGTTATGTAGCAGTTTATTAAAGACATGCAGGGTTATTCAATAAAAAGTTCTTATCGTTTAAAATAGTGCTAATTTTGCCCCAACCAATCAGATCTTATTTAATATTTGAAAGCTAACATCTGATTGGTTGGGGATAAATTAGCAGCATTTTAAATGATAAGAACTTTTATTGAATAACCCCGATGATATATGGCTACATTGAAACCAATCCAGCCTGCATCATGCTTTAAATGTAAAACAACATCCAGCCTTCAGCATGTAAATTTTATGATGTGTAAATACTGTGGTCATGGGGGTGGGGTAGGCAAGTATACATTTTTTCAGAGCAAACATAAAAAGGGAGAAAAAGTTAAGTTTACAGCACGTCCCTTCCAACCTGTCTTTGGAAAATAACAGAATGTACTAATCTGTATAAAGGTCCAAAAAACCACAGACACTTGACAAGCACAGCACTATATCAAAGGGCATTCACAAACAACTGCTAAGCAAGTTATACTAGCATATTCCATTCTTCAGCAGAATATACATTTCTCAAACAAGTAAATAGCATGTTTCTTCCCCAAACAAGTACATATATCTATATATCCGTTTACAAAATGTCCAGGGGCATGGGCAGTTGATATGGGGCCCAGACACAAAGGGGGCCCCGTCCTGGTCCCCTGCGGGCATGTCCACCCTCCTAAGAACATTTTTACCTCACATAGTTTAGCTCCACAAGCCCCATTTCAAAAATGTTCCCAGGTTTAAGAAAAATGAAAACAGGGTTTGTGGGGCTGAACTACGTGAGTTAAACTTTTTCTTAAGAGGGCGGACATGTCCTTTAAAAAAACTTCACTGCTGTTTGGTCGGGTAAGGTTGAACTGCACCTATTTTATGTGGGGGGGCCCCATCTAAAATCTTGCTATGGGCCTTGCAATATCTAGCTACACCCCTGGTGCCAGCTTGCTATCCCAGCTGTAAGGCTGGATACACACCAGCAGATATTTTCGGCCGATCGACGAATTCACGGCACTTTGTCGGCCGGCTGTAAATATCTCCTGGTGTGGGGCGGCCGACCGTGACCAAACACGATTGTTCAGTCATCCGGATCGGACGAACGAACGATCGGACCTGTCGGTAAATTACAATCGATCATGTGGTTCCCTATGGGCCGAATTTTCCAAGACCTACGGACATTTTTCAAATAGTGCCTCCATGTGTACCCAGCCTAACCCATCTATAAGAGAGTATCAGTACAGCATCTTATCTATACTGACTCCCCATTCACTGTTTACTTGCTATGGGCTCCTCCCCCAGCTGCCCCATTCTTCATCTCTCAGCTTTGCTTATCAACAGTGACAGTGACTCGGATCCTGAGTTCGAATCCAGCCAATGGACACATCTGCAATGAGTTTGTCTGTTCTCGCGTGGGTTTCCTCCGGGGACTCCGGTTTCCCCCACAAAAAGGTAAAAAAAAAATTTGCGTTCATAAATTGTAATTTTTGGGATTATTGTTTTGTCTGTAGAGTGGTTTGTAATTCTTTTGTCTTGTGGTAGGGTAGCTGTAATTTTTATTGTAGTCCTCATGGATTGTATTTTATTTATGCCAATTTTAATTTCTCTGTACCATCTTGGGAAATCAGTTTTATAGTATATATTGGGAGCTAAGTTAAATTGGAGTCTGGGGTTAGCATGGATGGTGGCCTGTTTTCTTTAATATTTTAGGTATGCATTGATTGGGTCCCTTAGGGTAAGTCCACACTAGCACGTTTTTCACGCGTTTCGCGCCTGCGATTTTCCCTTAGATGGAAATCACGGGAACGCGAAAATTCCTGTGATTTCCAATGCGCATGCGATTACCTGTCCGTTCGTGTTTAGGTAACACATGCGTTCACTATTTTTGGTGCGTTAACGCAAGCGTTTCCATAACGCAAAAAGGCAAAAATGCATGCACAAAACGCACACGCAGCAAACGCAAAAGGCACAAGAATCGTGCACACAATCAATTGCGATAGCTCACGATTTTGTGCACGATTCCTGTTCGTTGCAGTGTGGCCTCAGCCTTACTGTACATTTCATATAAGCCTTATGTCTTTTGGGTTTTCTCCTGTGCTTGTTTTTGTCTGTCTCTCAGTGTATTCTACACAATATAATGTATATATATGTTTATTTATATATATATAGCGCCACTTGGGGACGCAGTGCTGTACAGTATTAAAATACAAGTCATACAAGGGGGATAAATACATAGATAGTTCAGTACATACCATAAATATATAACTTATATAAATAGTGCTAGAGCTTTGCCACAAGAGGTAATGAGGTCCCTGCCCTGTAGAGCTACATATAATGTAGGTTATTATACAATATAAACAATAATTCATACACTATATACTTATCAGTCAATTTATAGGTCCGTGCACGTAGATGATATCATATAGGGCTATGCATGGAGAGCCGGTATCGCCCACTTTTGACTCTAGGCAACGCACTAAGCCGATAGTGTCTCTCAGTGCATATCAAATGGGGTTTACCCATTCCGAATCATTAACAACAGCTGCTGCTGTTAAAGATTACTTTCCTTGTGGCGTTATGAAATGAAAGGGTTTGTGGGGCTGAACTACATGAGGTAAACTGGACATGCCCTTTAAAAAAACTTTGCTGCAGTTTGGTCAGGTATCGTTAAAAATGGTGCTAATTTTGCCCCAACCAATCAGATATTAGCTTTCAAATAAGTTAAATAAGATCTGATTGGTTGGGGCAAAATTAGTTCTTACTTGATTCTACAGAAAGACCTGACAATCCTGTCTAAGGTTTAGGCCTAAGCCCCACTACCATGTTTATCGCAGCACGTCAATGTGTAGCAATGTAGTTTGCCTCCACTGGCTGTGTTCCGCTCCTAATATTTTCACAATGTGTGTGATCACCATATTTGTTGCGGATCGCATGCATTACAATTAAAGGCTATTATTATGCAAATTGGAAGCAATGCGTGTTTATTGTGTGTTGCAGTGGGTCCCCAGCCTAAATGCTGCTTTCTGGTGATTCTCACTTTAGTCAATAGTAGGAGATGTTTTTTTGTCATGCTTGCGTGGTTAAGTCATAATAGACAAATCCCCTAAAAACACCTTATGAATGCAGTCATAGGAGAGAGCAAGAAATTAAAAAAAAATATTTTGAGATACAAACAACATTAAAGGGCATGTCCACCCCCAAAACTATAATTCCCCCCCCACCACTGGCCCCACTATGTAGTGTGTAAAAATCCTTACCTCACATCCCAGATCCAAATGGTTCTCCTGTAATCCTCCCCCAAAGTCCCAAAAACTGCCCAGCAGGAGGATAGCAAAGTCCATATAGGACTCTGCCTCCTGTCTCCCCTCCGGGAAAAGTTTGGCATGCGTACTGCAGCCCTCTCCCTCCCGTTTTGGACTCCCACCCCCTATTGTAAAATCCATTTTATATAGTGTACGGCTTAGTCCCCCAGCCCGAACTGTTATATTTTTAATGTAAAAAAACTTCCCCGATCTTTACTTACCTTCCCTCTTTCCTCCGCCGTTCAGATCTACCGGCAGCCGTAGCCGTGATTGGCTGCCTCTCAGTAGTGACCCTTAGATTTTGCACTAAGTAGATCATTGGTCACTGTAGTGAGGGCAGTTTCCGTGGAGTGGTTAGGGCGGAAGCCTGACTGGTGGTGGTCAAAGTGGGACAGGGGACAAGCTAGGTCAGCATAGACATGTCTTTCCAGTAGCTTGAAGGCAAAAGGGAGAAGGGAGACAGTCCAGTAGATAGAGCAGATGGGTCCAGGGAGGGTTTTTTTAGTAAAGGGGATACCACGGCATGTTTAAACGAGGAGGGAAAAATACCAGTGGATAGGAACAAGTTAAAGAGAGAGGTTAGGGCTGGTATGAAGGAAGAGAAGAGATGAGGAATGATATCAGAGGGAATGGGATCGAGGGGGCAGGTGGTGAGACGTGTCCTGGATGAAAGAGAAATGAAAGAAATGTTCTGTTACAGCTGTTAGGGGGTAAGTAACGGGACTAACCAATGAAGGGAGGCTAGACAGTGCAGTGGCAGGGGTAAAGATTATTATTTTTATTGTGGATTTATATAGCGCCAACATCTTCCATGGCGCTTTACAGTAGAATTAATTTACGTAAGGAAAACCTACATGTTACATACAAGGGTAGTGCAAGTAATACGAAGTGCAAATTATTGAAGTGCTGGTCCAGCAGCATTCAGTGTGGTAAGTTACATTATTACTGTGGTACAATAGGATGGAGGGCCCTGCCCGAGAGCTTACAGTCTACAGGAGATGGGGATGAAACATAAGGTGAAGCAGATCAGCTTAGCTGTAACTAAGTTGTCAGTGGAGTATAACTAGCGGGTCTGAGATAGGTCAGTAACAGGGGTAGAAGTGTCCAGGTCCAGATTGTAACTTTGCCTGAAGAGGTGAGTTTTGACATTACGTTTAAAGATTTGAAGTGATGGCGAGTGACGTATGAAGCGAGGAAGAGAGTTCCAGAGCAGAGGAGCAGCATGAGAAGTCCTGTATACGGGCGTGGAAAGAGGTGATTAGAGTGGATGATCATTAGCAGAACAGAGGTTACACCTTGGGTAGTATCTGTTTATCAGATCAGAGATGTAAGGGGGGCTGTATTGGAGAGAGCCTTGTAGGATAAGGTTAGGAGCTTAAATTGGATCCTTTGGGTAATGGGAAGCCAGTGGAGAAATTGACAGAAAAGGGCAGATCAAGGGCGTAGGTATAAATTTGGGTATCATCAGCATACAGGTGGCATTGAAATCCAAAAGAACTAATGAGCTGACCTAGCCCAAAGGTGTAAAGAGAAAAAGGCAGAGTACAGAGCCTTGTGGTACCCCCACAGGGAGGGGGAGTTGGAGCCAGAGTGGGAAACACTCAACGTCCTACCTGAGAGGTAGGAGGACAGCCAAGAGAGTGAAGAACCCTGGATACCTAGGGAGGATAAGATGTGAAGCAGTAAAGGGTGATCCACTGTATCAAAGGCTGAAGACAGGTCAAGCAGAATAAGTAGGGATTAGTGGCCTTTAGATTTAGCATTAAGCAGATCATTAGTAACTTTGGTGAGAGAGGTTTCCGCTGAGTGGTTGGCGCAGAAACCAGACTGTAGACGATCAAAGAGGGAGTTGGCAGAAAAGTGATTAACCAGTTCAGCATAGACGTGTCGTTCAAGCAGTTTAGATGCAAATGGGAGAAGAGACAGGCCGGTAACTGGATAGAGCAGATGGGTTACAATAGGATGTTTGAATGAGGAGGGAAAAGTACCCATGAATAGGGACAAGTTAAAAAGAGATGTTAGGGCTGGTGTAAAGGAAGGTGAGAGATGGGGAATGAGAAAGGAGGCAATGGGGTCAAGGGGGCAGGTGGTCAGACGGGCCTTGGAGAGAAGGTTTGAAGGTCTGTGTTCTGTAATAGTGGAAACGTTAGTTAGAACAGAGTTATAAGGAGGGGGTGAGCAATGAAGGTAGGTTAGGCAGTGCAGTGTTAGAGTTTGGAAGCTGTAGTGAGGAGCTAGGGTCCACAGGAAAAGCATTTTGGAGGTTTTTGATTTTTTCTGTGAAATATGAGGCTATATCATCAGCCAATAAACAGGGAGTTGGCAGAGGAGGTGGTGAACAGAGCAGGGAGTTGAATACTTTAAAGGGTTATGGGATAGTGTGGATATGACTGAAGAGAAGTAGTTCTGTTTGGCTAAGGACAGAGCACTTCTAATCTGATAGAGGGCACTTTTAAATTCAAGATAGTCTCGATTTTTGTTGCTCTTACGCCAGCGTTGTTCAGCTATATGGGAGTGCCTTTTCATCTATTTAATCTGATCCGTAAGCCATGGTTGTGGGTCCTTATGACTAAGGCGACAGGTGGATAAAGGAGCAACAGTATCTAAGGCATTGCAAACAGTGTTATGGTATTGTCAAATAAACTTGCTTGGCTTTTATGAAGAAGTGGGTAAGAATTCGGACTCTGACACAGCAGCAGATGTGATATACTTGGATTTTGCCAGGGTTTTTGATAGAGTCCCCTATAGGCAACTTACACTATAAAATGGTCTGTTGGGCTTGGAAGGCACATTTGTAAACGGATAGAAAAGTGGTTGATTGGATGAAGAAAGTTGTTGTAAATGGTGCTTCTTTAAGCAAAAGGTTTTCATGCTAGGGCACAGGACAGCAAAAAGGTATCAGAAGGGAGGGAAGGGCTGCAGTGAGCAAGCCAAAAACCTCTCAGACAGGTAAGAGGCAGAAACGTTTTTACTCAAAGCCAGGCTCCTACTCTTCACTTTCTGGGACTTTAGCTAGACATTGCAGGAGAACCATTTGGTGCAGAGATGTAAGAAAGATTTTTTAACACTACACAGTGGAGCCAGTATTGGGGAAAATTTTAGTTTTGGGGGTGGACATGTCCTTTAATTGAGTTTCTAAAAATAATGTTACATGATACTACACAAAGTTAATGCAGTGATATTTAAATTTCCACTTGGAGTCAGGGAGTAATTTTTTTACCCTTCATATTGTTTGCATGCGTGTGGCCAGTCCCTTAGAGGCATGAAATGTAGGAAGGACTAGATGGACTTATCTTTTAATATTTAGCATAGCATTTCCTACCTTATAAAGTAAGCACCGGGTAAAGCATGTGCGCGTGTGATGTCACAGTGCACGCAACATGTCAATGCGCATGCACGTTGCCACAAACGGGCATGTGTAGCACACGCTACCATGGCGCTTACCTTATGAGACCCAGTAAGTAGGAAATCTCATGGGGGCGGAACTACAGAGGCCATAACACAGGAAGAGTAATCCAGTAACTTTGAAGCAAAAAAGGGAGGCTCTGGAGGGATAGAACAAAAAAAATTAGCCAACATTACTTTTAAAAGACACGGCTTTCTACTAAAGTTGTTATTACAGTTTAATTATCCTTTAAATAATTGTACACAGACCCACCACACTACTGCATTTTAGCCACCAGGTGGTGCACAACAGGGGACTTCAGTTCCTAGAAGGAGAAAAGAAGGGGGCGTGTGCCTAATCTTGCAGTGCCTGCACGATTATCAGGATGCTCAGATTGGAAGAAACAGCAAGTAACTGCCATTCTTGCATTTGAAATTCTTTTGAGAATCAGGGTTTACTAGTACTTTACTATACTATGACCAGATACAAGTTTCAGATCACATAGAATAGCAGAATAAGACCTTGTTACAATAATGGGTCTGTTCCCAATGTATAATACATTGTTACAATAATGGGTCTGTTCCCAATGTATAATACATTGTTACAATCACAGGTCTGTTTCAATCACAGGGGTCTGTTCCCAAGGATAACACATTGTTACAATCAAAGGGGTCTGTTCCCAATGGATAACACATTGTTACAATCACAGAGGTCTGTTCCCAATGGATAACACCTTGTTACATCAAGGGTCTGTTCCCAATGGATAAACACATTGTTACAATCACAGGTCTGTTCCCAATGGATAAACACATTGTTACAATCACAGAGGGTCTGTTCCCAATGGATAACACATTGTTACAATCACAGAGGGTCTGTTCCCAATGGAAACACATTGTTACAATCACAGAGGGTCTGTTCCAATGGATAACACATTGTTACAATCACAGAGGGTCTGTTCCCAATGGATAACATACATTGTTACAATCTCAGAGGGTCTGTTCCCAATGTATAATACATTGTTACAATCACAGAGGTCTGTTCCCAATGGATAACACATTGTTACAATCACGAGGGTCTGTTCCCAATGGATAAACATTGTTACAATCACAGAGGTCTGTTCCCAATGTATAATACATGTTACAATCACAGAGGGTCTGTTCCCAATGGAAACACATTGTTACAATCACAGAGGGTTGTTCCCAATGGATAACACATTGTTACAATCACAGAGGGTCGTTTCCCAATGGATAACACATTGTATAATCACAGGTCTGTTCCAATGGATAACACATTGTTACAATCACAGGTCTGTTCCCAATGGATAACATTGTTACAATCACAGAGGGTCTGTTCCCAATGGATAACACATTGTTACAATCACAGAGGGTCTGTTCCCAATGGATAACACATTGTTACAATCACAGAGGGTCTGTTCCCAATGGAATACATTGTTACAATTCAGGGGTCTGTTCCCAAGTGTATATACATTGTTACAATCACAGAGGGTCTGTTCCCAATGGATAACACATTGTTACAATCACAGAGGGTCTGTTCCCAATGGATAACACATTGTTACAATCACAGAGGGTCTGTTCCCAATGTATAATACATTGTTACAATCACAGAGGGTCTGTTCCAATGGTAAACACATTGTTACAATCACAGAGGGTTGTTCCAATGGATAACACATTGTTACAATCACAGAGGGTCTGTTCCCAATGGATAACACTTGTTATAATCACAGGTCTGTTCCCAATGGTAACACATTGTTACAATCACAGGTCTGTTCCAATGGATACACATTGTACAATCACAGAGGTCTGTTCCCAAGGATAACACATGTTACATCACAGAGGGTCTGTTTCAATGGATAACACATTGTTACAATCACAGAGGGTCTGTTCCCAATGTATAATAACATTGTTACAATCACAGAGGGTCTGTTCCCAATGGATAACACATTGTTACAATCACAGAGGGTCTGTTCCAATGGATAACACATTGTTACAATCACAGAGGGTCTGTCCCAATGGATAAACCAATTGTTATAATCACAGGTCTGTTCCCAATGGAACACATGTTACAATCACAGGTCTGTTCCCATGGATAACACATTGTTACAATCACAGAGGTCTGTTCCCAATGGATAACACAATTGTTACAATCAGAGGGTCTGTTTCCAATGGATAACACATTGTTACAATCACAGGTCTGTTCCCAATGGATAACACATTGTTACCATCACAAGGTCTGTTCCCAAGGATAAACACATTGTTACAATCACAGGTCTGTTCCCAATGGATAACACACATTGGTTACAATCACAGGTCTGTTCCCAATGGATAACACATTGTTACAATCACAGGTCTGTTCCCAATGGAAACATTGTTACAATCAGGTCTGTTCCATGGATAACACATTGTTACAATCACAGAGGGTCTGTTTCCAATGGATAACACATTGTTACAATCACAGGTCTGTTCCCAATGGATAACACATTGTTACAACCACAGAGGGTCTGTTCCCAATGTATAATACATTGTTACAATCACAGGTCTGTTCCCAATGGATAACACATTGTTACAATCACAGAGGGTCTGTTCCCAATGGATAACACATTGTTACAATCACAGAGGGTCTGTTCCCAATGGATAACACATTGTTACAATCAAGGTCTGTTCCCAATGGATACAATTGTTACAATCACAGGTCTGTTCCAATGTATAACCATTGTTACATCTCAGAGGGTCTGTTCCCAAAGTTATTTTCATTAACATCGCAACATCACAGCATTATTGGCCATTAGATGGGCTGAAGATCCACTTTTTACTTCTCTGCTTTGACAAAAACAGCATCCCCAAAAAATCAAAGCTAGTTATAGGCTCATCCTTGATTAACTCCATGGAGGGAGGGGCAGCTTAATCTGCCGGAATGGGGACTGTAATAATGCTTAAATATCTGGTTAGTAATGCAGGTAATAATGTGCTGAATATATGATGGGGTTGGGGACAGGTTTGAGAAACTGCCCTTTAATGTAGCTAGCTATGCAACCAGGAGGCCCCAGTTTCACTGCTGTCAACAGACGTACAGTAAGTCAGGTATCTTACCTCCCCAGTCTACCAATGGGCCGTGCAGCACAGGGAGACCATCAGTCCCAGGAGGACCGGCACCTCCACACAACAGAAAACCGCCAGATGTCTCAGCAACAATAAATATGGATAGGAAGAGTCTTCAACCCGGTGCAAAATAAATCCTTTATTATGTCACATGGCCAAGAAATGTGAGGAAAAAACCACTACAGGAACCTGTCCCTGATGCGTTTTGTGACAATGGTCACTTCATCAGAGGGATGATGAAGTGACCATTGTCATGAAACGCGTCAGGGACAGGTTCCTGTAGTGTTTTTTTTCCTCACATTTGTTGGCCATGTGACACAATAAAGGATTTATTTTGCACCGGGTTGAAGACTTGTCCCTTCCATATTTATTGTCAACAGATGTAAACACATAATTTTAAAGGTTCATCTGGTCTAAAACACAATTATACTAATCCACCCCCCCTAAAAAAAATCAAAATCACAAATTCCCCTTAATGTCCTTTTGCTTTTGTCTGCTTTTGGGTCTGCAGTGATCGCACAACAAAGCCAGTCATACCCTCCCACATTTCCCCTTAATAGGAATACTTAAGGAGAGGACATTTTGAGCAATAGGTTTGATCGGGTAGTTCAAAATGTCAAAAATTAGTTTCCGTATCTACAATTGGATTTCGATTGGATTTCTAGTTGTTGTACTCGACCAGAAGAACATCTGTCCGTGTAAGGCTAGCTTAAAGGACAACTCCACCCTCATAATAACATCTTTTAGAAAGAATGGCCTCTTTAAAATATGTTGATATATCATAGTTTGTCCTATGAATTCATTACTGTATGCTGCTATGCTTCTGGATACCTCATGGAAACTGAGCAATTTAGAAACCTGTACTGAGCAGGTACTGAGCCTTGGCATGCTCAGAAGAGGCAGACAGGGGATTAACATTCAGTCATGGCTGTGATGTCAACTGTCAAATCCATAACTGACAGTTGCCAACTGGAAGAACCAGGAAGCAGAAACAGGGGAAACGGACATTGTGCAGGATTTCAGGTTAGACTTATATATTTCACATTTCAAACTATTACCGTTTAGGGTTTTGGGGGGTGATTTACCTGTAGGTAAGTTTTCATTTTAGGGCTGGACTTGCCCTTTAAAGGGCACGTCCAGGCCAAAAAACCCACTTTTCATACAAATGCAAAGTACCCCAAACCCCAGTTTCACATTATACAGAAATGCCAAAGATGCCCCTGAAGTGACTTATCTAACCCGAGCCCTCGCCACTTGGGCGCCTCCTCCTGCTTCAATCAAAAACAGGAGCAGAGAGGCTCTGCACGGACAGCCGCTCTATTCCTGGTCACGGCTGTCAGATAAAGGGGGGTGACTCACGTCACTCCTTAACTGACATCTGCAACCAGGAAGTAGAGCAGCTGACAGCCACAGAGCACAGGAGGAGCAGCGAGGGACCGGGTTAGGTTAGTCCTTCAGGGCATCTTTGGCATATCTGTATATAAAGAAGCAATGACAACTGGCCTATGCAAATCAGGAAACTTATCCAGCTGAACAATTGCCACCTGTCTAGTAACACTTGACAAATTCTAGTGGTTGCGATGCTTTTAGCCATTCACCTTGATGGCTCCAAAATGAAACATTCCATTTAAATTTTGCAATATTTCTGATTGAAACCTGCCTAAATAGAACCATTCACTAGTCAATCTTAAACTGACTTCATCGACCGGTTGGAAATAAAACTAGAAAGGGAAAGTTTAAGTATAAACTTTGAATTTGGCTTGAGACTGCATTTTGAAGGGAATTTGTGTTTGTGCTGCAGATTTTAAAACTTAATAATGCCAATGAGGACCTTTAAATATGTCACATGCATTAAAGGTAGGTCAGTTGGTGTGTGTGTATTCATATCAGGTTGGGGGATAA
This sequence comes from Hymenochirus boettgeri, assembly GCA_019447015.1. Taxonomy (NCBI): domain Eukaryota; kingdom Metazoa; phylum Chordata; class Amphibia; order Anura; family Pipidae; genus Hymenochirus; species Hymenochirus boettgeri. The sequence continues at coordinate 145,653,353 of CM033475.1, read as the reverse complement.
AATACTAACTTTTTTGCTGATGGTCAAAATGTGTTTTTTTGGCTATAGTTACCCTTAAAATATGGCTGCAATGGAAATGGAAGGGTGGGTCAGTAGGTGTGTGTACCTGTATCAGGTTGGAAGTTAAAAAAACAAACTTTTGATTATTGATCAAAATTAGTTTTTAAATCTTTAGTTACCCTTTAAGTATGGCTGCAACAGTAATGGAGGGGTAGGTCAGTAGGTGTGTATACCTGTATCACGTTGGGGGTTAAAAAAAACTTTTTTGATTATTGATCACAATTTGCCTTTTTGACTTTAGTTACCCTTTAAGTGTGGTGCCACAGTAATGGATAAGTAGATCAGTATTGTGTGTACCTGGGTCTGGTAGGGTATGTCTTTTTTGTGTTTACAACCATAAAACTCTTTTATTGAGGAAAAATCTAAATTAGTTTTTTCGACTTTAGTTACCCTTTAAGTGTGGCTGCCACTGTAATGGATAAGTAGATCAGTAGGTGTGTGTACTGGGTCTGGTTGAGGGGGTATGTCTTTTTGTGTTTACAACCATAAAACTCTTTTATTGAGGTAAATCTAAATTGTTTTTTCTTTTACTTTAGTTACCCTTAAGTAGGGTGCCACTGTAATGGATAAGTAGATCAGTAGGTGTGTGCACCTGGGTCTCGCTGAGTGGGTATGTCTTTTTTGTGTTTACAACCATAAAACAATCTTTATTGAGGATATATCAAAATATTATATTTTTTTACTTTAGTTACCCATTAAGTATGGCACAGAATGGATAAGTAGATTAGTAGGTTTGTGTAATGGGTCTGTCTTTGTTTGTGTTTATAACCATAAAACTATCTTTATTGAGGATAATCTAAATTAGTTTTTTTTTTTTTACTTTAGTTACCCTTTATATGGCTTCCCATGGAAATGAAGGTGGGTCAGTAGGTGGGTGTACCTTTGTCTGTGTGGGGGGGTGGGGGTATCACCATTTGTATTTATGACCATGAAACAAACTGTTTTGAAATATCCACATTTGAAGATTGTTACCATTATAGTCTATGGGAAAAATGTCAGAAAATATTCTGCGGATTCCTTGGCACACCCTGCACGTCTGTACCGAATTTCATTCTTTAGCTCAAAAACTGTGGGAGGAGATACAGCCCAAAAAGCGGAAGAATAAAACGGAAGAAGAAAAAGAAGAAATAGAAGAAACAGTAATTTGGCTTTTTCAAGCCAAATTAATTAAGTCTGGTGTTGCATTTCTGTCAATCATTCCAAGTGTTCTTTTTCCAGATGTTTTTTTTAAATAAAAATTTGTCAAAAAGTTTATCAGTTTCTAAAGTTTTCCTATTTTAATGTACAGCATTGGGACAAAATATTGGCTGAGCAGCTTTTGTGGTAAGATCTTTGTGAGAGGAAACCATGTAGTATTTGGCACGTGTACCTTGCCTGATGGCTTGGCAATTGTATGAGTATTTCACAACTTAAATGCTGTTTTTTTTTTTATAAATATTTCAGAGAAAATGAAGACATTTGAAATGATAGTAATGGATAAAGAGAGGCCATCAATTCTTTCAACCATCCAACTTTCCCACAATGTTTGACTGCCTGGCCCAATCATAGTACAGGGAATTTGCATAAGCTTCTGGTACAACAGCAGCCTACTGGTTTATATATATCCGAATACTGCCTATTTACTTGCTGGCACCCGGTTTTTCCCAGACTGCTTTACTCAATCATCCAACAAAATGTAGTAAATTATAGGAAAAACGGAATCCTGGATGGACTAGACAACACCAGCAATGTCTGCAAAAGTGCTTTATTGTACTATCAGCACCTAATTTTAGACCAACATTAGACCCAATGGTCTACTCTAAATAGCGTATGGCCAGCCTAAGTACACATTACTGAATGTGGGAGGGAATAGTATATTAAATCCACACCTTTACTGGGACTAAACAGTAATATTGTCTTCCCATATAAATGGTCACGAACTCCTCTAACTTCTAATATCCCTATAATTTACTGGAAATAATGTCCCCTTATCTATGCAATTGTCATGCTACTACATTGTAAGCCGCTAATATTTAATTATATTACAGCTTTTTCCCCTAAAGCATATTCTTTGCATGGTTGCAGAGAATATAGACACTGTCTACCTCAAAATAAGGTGACCAGAGCATCTGGTCTTGAACAAGCAGACTGTTTCCACTTTTGTTTTCTTCAGAATGCTTGCTGGGTGGAGTGGTAAAGCCAGTTGAGGACCAATAAGATTCCTGGTGACAGAACGGAGCTGAACATGAGCCCAGTGATTCTGGAAGCATATATGTACATTAAGTTCAACAAGTAAGAACTCTATTCTTGGGAGATAAGACCAGTAGTCAAGAGGGGCTGCATTTTGTAGAACCGTTCGGCTTTATTCAGATTATACAGGTGTACTTTCACATACCAGTAAGCCATAGGCGCTTTCTTTTTCTGCTTATCTACTTAGGCATTGCTTATAATACGGTAACCCACTTTCTGGAGCTTCTTTTTTTTACAACTTTTCATCCAACAGGCACGACCATGAGGGAAGGATAGTATGGGGTTGCCTTTTGGGGCATATTGATATATATTGTTTTGTAAAGAAGCAATTAAGTTTGATATTTGTGTATATTCCCTTGGTGTACAAGACATGGTGTTGTCTTATAGTGATCCCATAGAATGGGTTTCTTTCCCAGACTCTAATCAGTGCTTGTATATCTTGCCCCTATTAGCACCACAGTCATCTGCATAGCCATTCTGGTTTAATTGTGGGTAGCTCTATTGCTGAAAAGACTGCAGGGTTTTATTTAAAGGGCACATGTTGGTTACTTACCCACAACCCCAACAGATATCAAGCACATTATTTGATGTATTATTAACCAGATATTCAAGCGTAATTATTGCCTCCATTCTGGCAGAATAAGCTGGCTCCTCCCTCTATGCAGTCAATCAAGGCTGTGAATGCTGAAATCATAACCAATGATTGACTGTGGTTTCCCCTGCTGCCTTCACTGCACATAAACCAATAAAATGAAAAAAAAAAAAAAAAAACACAACAAGAAAGTAGGCAGATACCTTTGACAGAAGGGAATGCAATTCATTATAAAATATCTGGTTACAAATTAATGAAAACACCGGTAAAAATAGCAGTTGGGATTGCAGGCAGATAATAACAAACCACCAGTTTTTGTTATAGGACAACTATACTGAAAAATTAACTTTTTAAAAATGAAAAGTGCTTGGGGCAGGATGTAGGTTTGGTTATTCCTACCTCCCAATATTATTTTGTTGAGGAGGTAGAGCACATACAGTTTTTATCTGCCAGGTTATGGCCCTGGGCCTTCCTGTATTAAGGATAGTGTTGAAGCATTTAGGAAGACTGGCAGTAGCAGTTTTCTTTGTGTTGCCGCTCTTCATTGAAAGGATATCGAAAGGTAAAATGTCCTAATCCTAAGGAAAGTGTCAATAGGCATATACTATAGTTATAGGGAAATATAGGGAAAGTTCAGTAGAATTTTTTTTAATTTAGTTTATTTTACACATACCAAATATTCTACATATTCTCTTCCACTCAGTTTCCTTTGCTATGCCCTGCTGTGTGATCAGTAGCTGCCATTTCTGGTTCTGGAAAGGTCCTTCTACCCAGAATGCACACTTCCATGGAATGTACAGTATTTCTGTGGCTTGGCTGTTGGGTCAAACATTCTCAGATCTCTACTGAGCAACTAAAATCAACCCAGGTGCTGGGTAAAGGGCAAAACCATAATGGACACTATTAGGGCTAGGCCCCACTTGAGTGAATGGGAGAATGCACTGTTGCAATATTGTGCAATTGTCCACGCTTCTGTGCACAGACGTTTCCCTTCCGCAAATAAACCCTAACAGAGCACATGCGATAAGGACCAAAAATGGTGATTTCATGCGCACGGAAACGCAGCGCATGTAGTGGGCCCGCGCCCCAGAATTGGATCGTAAATTGTGCAAGTGGATCTTAGCCCTTAGATGTCCTGCATAAAAGGAAATATAAAGTCAATATTTCAGAAGCATTTATTTATGCACCCTTTCCCCTAAAATCAAATGTATTTGCACTAAACTTCCCCTTTAAACAACTAAGGCATCCGGTTGTCTTTTGATATTGTTAAGGCCCTGTAAACACTGGTCAATTCTGAACCTATCTTTTGGAGTGACAGACAACCAAAGAATAAATGGATTGTTAAGTCTGCCAGTCAGGAAAAAAAAAAAAAAATCATGATACTGCCAGTATTTAGGCATGGCCCATTAAAGATTATGCAATTGGACAAATTTACAGATATTGGTCGATCATGGAGAAATATCCAGATATTTCAACCTAGTTAACCAAAATATCACACAGGCTGGTTAAATCTCACCTGAGCATACAAGCGATTCACACGGGCAGTAGATAAAAGGCACTGCTGCCCAGTTTAGTTTTCCCATGCTGCAGGTCTCAGCGGTGTCACGGATTGGCCAAATTTATTTCTTTATTTCCCAATACTTTAGATGTGCAGGGTTTCTTAGCAACCACTATCTCAGTCCCCCATCCAAATATTTAATATGGTTTAATAGAAAAAGAAAAACCCACATGTTTAAATGCTAAAAATACAAATATCAACAACTAGCAGAAATATAAAGAAATTTATTTTCTGTGTTCCTGCATAAGACAAAACAGCACAGCCAAGGAAAGTCAGTCAAACCATTGCAAAGAACATAACTGTAGAACATTCTGTATAAGGCCATCTATCTTCATTACAGTAGCAAATTAGGGGATGGATGGATAATGCTAGAATAATTTAAGTAAATTTATTCACCTTTAACATAAGGAGCCAAATTGATTTTAATTTCCTGGACTACATCCTCCTGAAGTGCAACATTTTATAGACGGCAATAACAAAGAATCTGGGAAGTTCACTAGATCAAATATTTTCCATGTTACACAGAACAATAAGCATGGCTAGTACTAAAGTTACAGTATTGCAGATCAAATTTCATTTCACAGTCTTTCCGCGCAGATACAAATAATCCTTTACTCACTATGAATCATGTATGTTCACCTAAAATTACAAGAATGCTCTTATTAAGATATAACTGACTGCCTTGGTTCTTCAAAGATTCACCTTTCGCTTAGCATTCCACCCCTTCCCAAAATAGCAGCATGAACGGTTTTTTAAAGGCCAGAAAAAGCATTTGCAATTAAATAGGAAATACCTATACTATACAGCTGCCCTACGCAGAACCGGTCAGCATCAGGCACAGTTTTGAGCCGCAGTAACTGTCTGTGTGCTCAATAGAGATTGATGTATTGCACAGATTGAAAGAAAAGAATTCTCAGATGAAGTTTTTAAACACAAAAACAAGGATTGCTCACTTTCTATAGGCACACTTCTGAACACAATACATTTATATTTAAAATGTCTGTCCGCTCCAATCACCTAGTAAATGCCCAGATTTGAACAATTTCTACTTTAACTTGTAAGTTAAACGATTTCAATACTGGCAGCCCATATTGCTATATGAAGACATTTTATTTAAAAGGAAGAGACCCCAGAAACCACTGTTGTAATGATCAATGCCTCTACGATCTGGCCAAAACTTATTTTGCACCACCCCATAGAATTAGGGACTTATATTAACCAAAAACAATGAAAAGAAAAAGGAGGAGCACCTTAATTGCATCACACTTAGTGAAGTGTGCTAGTCTTTTTTTTTTTTTGTAACAACTCGGGTATCCATAATATGAGTAGCCAGCTTAACTTTGCCTACAGTTGCTGAACTATTCTACCCCTACACAACTTCTGTTCAAACAGAACAGGCTGGACACAAAAAGTGGCAAAGCAGAGACTGTGAGAGTTATACTGTTAGGAGATCATCTTTTAACTAGGTTAAGCAATGACTTGGTCGGAATTGAAAAACAAAGCTGGTTGCTGGATATGAAAAAGCTGGTTACAAATCTACTTTGTCGATCAACTTTTTTTCTTTTTTGAAATAACTGGCCAACAGTTTCATTTAAAATTTAGCCAACACTGCTTTGGAGCAACAAGTTCAAGAGTACGTTAACCAATGCCAAATAAATCAATTTCTACAACTGGAATCATCTGAAGTTTCATCCACTTTCTGGCTTTTGAAATTGTGCAACTACTTCTGCTGACCAATTCGTGCAATTTGATTTGAACCAAAATACACATATAACTCACTGTATGCGTTAAAATCAGTTCATTGGTCACCACATTATTCGGTGCTATTTTAGCGATTACAAGCCTATTGCCATTTCCAGGATGCAGTGTTTTATACCATTACAATCCTCCATTTAAAGGGATACTTTCATATTTTAGTTTGTGTGTGTTTTTGTTGTACACATGAGAAAGCTGCAGTTGCTTAGGCTGAGGAAACACTACAACGGAAGCCAACGTGTGTTGAAAAGTGTCACATGCGTTACCATACAGTTGCACTGCAATTCCCATAAAAACGGGAAATTTTGGCCTGAGACAGGCCATTGCTATATTCGGCTAAATGGGCCAAACTTTTAGCTAATTTTTCAACTGTCAAGTTTTCTTTTTCCAGAGACAATGTTCAGTAATCGGCCGATGGGAAGATTGGGTCAAAATGCCCTTGTCTAAAAAAAATAAACTTACTAAATCTGGGTACCCTTTTTCAAACAACAAAGCTTTTATAGGTCAAATATAAACATACTGATGGTAACCCACACTTCATTTCAAACAAACTTGAAAATAATAAAAGAAATGATGTGTCTCTAAAAATATAGATGTTTGTTGATACTAGATATTTTTACTCTCTCTTTATACTTCTTATATGAAAGCCAAACATATCATTGCATACATTTTATCTCAATATCAGCAAGGGCAACCATTTATAACAGAGTGGTTCAGTGAAAAAAAATCTATTTTACAGTTTACTACTACTTCTCTTATAAAACAAGCTACTTCTATGTAGATGGATCTGTGGCATTTAATATTCCGCACCTTTTCAATAATACAGTGTTTGAAATTGCACTTGCTGCTAAATGACATTTCTGACACACCACCATCTTTACAAGCTCTTTTCATAAGCAGCTAAAATTCAGGGTCGGGCCATCCAATAGTTTGAATCATAACCCCCGATATTCTATATACGATAGCAACAGAAAAGGGCCTTATAGGATATGACTGTTGTAATTCAGTAGTTACATTTGCAGGATGCAGATTATAGGCTTCTGGTATTTTTTTTTTTTTTTTTTTTAAGTGTTGGAATATATTGCAACATTTGAAATTAAACAAATACTCCAGTTCCAGTTATATTTTGGCCACAAAAGCTGTTGACATTTTAAAATATAACACAGGTAGGGAATGAAGAAAAACGATGCCAAAAAAATGTTGTTTGTTTTTTTTCACATTACCAAAAAAGGGTCAGTGGATCAATATTTGTTGGGTACTGACTGTTCCGACAACACTGTAAATCATTCAATATGGAAGGGAACTTTTAGTAAATGAATACCTTGTCTGCATTCAGCTATTTGACTTATTGTAAATTAAATTCCAACCATTGATAAGTAGTACAATATTCATCCTGCAAATATGTGTTGCAAATTGCAATAGCACAGAGCCTACTTGTGGTATCATGGAAGTGTATGTCAGGAGTGTTCAGAGACGAGATTCCTAGCACAGTGCTTGTTCATGAGTGGGCAAGTGTGTTCAATTCAGTGGTTTTCACACAAAAAATTTTGTATTAGTCACTGTAATGGGACTTTTTCTAGGAGCTTAAAGGGCATGTCCAAGCCATAAAATGAAAATGAAATTACATATAGGTGCAGATCCCCCTAAACCCTATTTTTGTTTTACTTCCCTTTAAAAGATGCCCCTAAAGATATTTATAAGACCAGGTCCCTCGCCTACGGGTACCGCTTCTTGCTGCTGTTGTGAGCAAGCATCTTTTGGGAAGGTAAGTTTAACAAAAATCAGATGGGGGTTCTGGACCTATAGGTAAAATTTATTTTTATTGCTGACATACCCTTTAATATCCTTAGTTACATATTATAATTTATATCCCACGTCCCTGCCCGAAATAGAATACCTCTTTGGCATCATTTCAATTTTGTGGCTTGATACTCAGATACATTTCTGTATTAAGTGCAGACATCTGCATTAGAAAAGAGATGTCCTGGGCATTTTTTTTAGCCAATAGTTCTATTCAACTAGTGTATCCCACAGAAGATTTGAAGGGTAAATAATATGTAGCAAAAAACAAAAGAATGTCTTTAAAAATTCTAATGGTGCTCTGACAGGACAGAAATTTACTCTTAATCAGTTGCTTTTCGTTGGAAAAAAAAAAATGAAACAAAAAACAATTCTGTTGGCAGAAAACATTAAGGTCCATTACAAAAAGTAATGTTAATAAATATGTGCGCCAACAGGCATTGGAAGGGGAGATGTGGTTTAACTCAGTCTTTGGGTCTCTTCTGGCTTTTCTGAAGGGTTTTGTGATGTGAATCTGCTGTGATTGAGAACAAAAGAAAAAAACAGATTAAAATTCTGCACAAAAGGAAATAAAACCGGAGAAAATTTATTAAATTAAAATTTGTATATTTAAAAACACTAGCCTAAACATATACTGGCCATATACTAGTAGATTTACCAGCAGATTTTCCTGTAACATTGAACAACCGCCAGGCCAATCATTTTGTTAATTGTCCACGCAGAGAGCCACTTAAAAAAACAACTGTATTGTCTAAGCTCTGCGCCCACCTCAGTCTGGGATCTATCCAATGGACGAAGCGCTTCTTATAGCACATGCCTTCCCATTGTTAGGCCATGGCCAAAAGGGGGGTGGAACAACAGTAGTAATGGTAGTCCTTTAAGTCTACAAATTGATTTGTTGTAGACATTTTACATCAGCTCACAACATGGCCAGTCCTACCTAGCTGTTGGATGTACAGAACAAATTATTTGCTTTTAGTATCTGTATTCTTATATAGCACTGCTAATTATACACAACACTGTATCCATTATCTCCCATGCAAAACAATATAAATATTCACTCTATCTCATTTATAATGAGAAAACGTATTAGACCCTACGAAAGCAAATAGTAGAAGAAGATGAAAACAAATACAGATTAAATTCTTCTACAAGCAGTATTGGGATTTGTAAGTAAAACTGTTTTTAGGTTTTAGGGGATAATCTGTCTGCATACAAAATCTGGTTTTGGGGGTGTGCATGCCCTTTAAAGGTTAACTATCATCTGCATTAAGTTTTCCTAAAAAAACGTTTAAACTGAAAAGTACTGGGACAGGGATTAGGACCGGTAATTCCTACCTTCCAATATTGTTTCTGTTAGGAGCACCAGCCCAAAGAAAACGGATTCTGCCAGTCTTCCTCCTGGTTTCAGCACTATCTTTAATACAGGAATAGTCCAGGACTATCCTGGCAAATGTAAACTGCACAAGCTGTAGCTCCTCAACAAAACGATATTGTGAAGTAAGAATAAACAATCCTACCTCCCTGCCCAGGTACTCTCGTTTTTAAAAGGTTTTTTTACAGTATAGTTATCCTTTAATATTTGGTTCATGTTAGCAATGGGTAATACAACACAGAACTTTAACTCCCATGCTTTTAAGCCAGGCCACTAGTCATATGTATTGCATACTCACAAAACACCAAGGCCTTAAAACTCTTCGTGTGTTGTAGATTACCTGCTTCAGACCCGCCTAATTCAGGATATCAATCTTCTCAGTTGGAGGCTCCTTCCCGGCTCTGGATCCTGGGACTTTCTAAGAAGTGATTTGAATATAATATATGTAGTTACAAAAAGTTACCATCAAAATATTTTATCATACATCCGAGACATCTGAAAAGTCTATAAAAAGTAATGTTACTTTTGCTCACCTTCTGTACTCTCTTCCTTGGGTGGAACAATTTTCTCATCTTCTGTGGTGTTCTTTCCAGCACTATCCGATTTGGTGTTGTTGTTCTTTTTTGGGCTTGGGTTTGGAGAACTTTGCCTGTTGAGCAGGTACTGTACCTCCCGGTCAAGTGCTCCAATTTTTAGCTCAATATCTTTCGATAACAATACTGGCTTCTCAGTAAGTGGCAGCTTTGCCTGCTCGCCAGTGTTTCATTCTTCCATGTCTGGTTAAGTAGAAGTCAGTAATACAAAGTTGGTCAGTTGAGTGTGAACAAAACAAACAAATATTTGGGTAAGGTTATGCAACAATAATCACCTTGATTACTGCCTTTTCATAATTTCTACATTTAAGTTGAAGTTTTAATTTCTGAGAAATACTTAGCTCTAAATATCTGTTTTATTCAGTTAGATCAACTGGCTTAAAGTTTAGTGCTTGAAGACGTTTTGCTAGTCATCTGACTGGCTTTCTCAATTCAGAATGACTTGTACAAGAATCTGTGGCAATTATGTACCCTGGAAAGTCCCAATCAGCATATGACAGCCAGGTGTTAGGAAGCTTCTGAATGCAAGGTGTGGATGCATTGAGGCTAAGGGGTGTTATCAAAACTACCCAGGGTAAGGTGTCAAAACAGCATTGTACATAGCAAACCGTTGGTGTTGAACCCCCCCACCACCATTCAGGCTTGGTTTCTTAATTTTCACAATTGCCTCCTTGACACTCTCTTGAACCAGTCATGTTAACCACTTAGCTTTAAAATTTCCCACTGATTCATACAGCCTGCTATTCACTGTTGAACAGAGGACTTTACATGATAAAGACATCAGTTTACCAGCTCAATGGAAAACCTTGCAAGTAGCTCCACAAAATAAAGTATTGAGCAGGATTGCTGCATTTTCTTCCCTAAATATTTTATATATTTCACACATTACAAAAATATCGATTAAAACGTTGATAAAATCACTTACCCAGGTATGTGATAACCTTTTCTAGAGTACCTAGCTCAACATCTGTGAAAATTTGATCGTCTTCAGGAATCATTCGGGCACTCCTGAGGGGCACAAAAATGTCAGATATAGTAAAAGATCTATGGGAAGTTAGTTCATAGGTTAATACACAGAGAGGATGCATAATCAAAATCCAACTTAGTATAGTATAGTATTTGAGGTTGAATAAAGACATAAGTCCATCTAGCCCAAACTACTTAGCATACCCACACTTCCTGCCTAACTGTTGATCCACAGCAAGGCAAGCAAACCCCCCCAACCCCCCCTGAATTTGAAGGGGGAAAAAAAACTCCATCCTGCCTCCAAATGGCAATCAGAAATATCCCTGAATCAACTCTACTTAATGTATCAATACCAGTACTTGCAACATTCTTGTTTTCCCCCCCCCCTCTCAATTTGTATCCCTCCCCTAGCTCCAAACCCTTTTTATATCTTATAGGTATTGGTCCCCCAGCCCCAAAAGCAATAACCTTATATCCAGAAACTCCCCGATAGTTACTTAACTTGCCTCTCTCCTCCGCCATTCTAAGCAGCCGCTTCCGTAATTGGCTGCCTCTCAGCCAATCACAGACGCTGCTGCTGCGGTCCCGCCCCCTGCTTGTAGCTCTGTGCAGGCAAAGGCAGGTATTGTGCGGCGGGGGGAAAGAGGGAAGGTAAGTAACGATTGGGGGAGTTTTTGGATATAAGTTTATTGCATTTGGGGCTGGGGGACCAATACCTATAAAATCTCAAAGTGGTTGGAAAGGGTGGTCATGCCCTTTAAGCACTAATAAATAGTTATATCAATATTAACATATATGTAGAAATGTAAATAAGGAAAAATATAAGTACTTGCATAGTCCCCACTCCTGTTTTGTAATGGAATCTTAAAATGGAGTGTGTTTAGCCACACCCCAGGAAGTTTTACATGGAGGCAATGTAAGCTTAAAAAGGAACATATTTATCACTTCCCTTTTAGTTTTATCCAATGGTATGCTTAATATTAAGATTGATAGCAGTGTTAGCGACTCAAAAAATGTTCTGATGTTAGTAGGAGTTGCAAGACTTATATGTCACTTCCTTTGTAAAACATGCGACAGTCTTAGTAAAAACATTCTTCTTACGCTCACCTCAACCCTCCCTCTCATAGACAAAAGGAGAGCTGCTGTTTGCTGGACAGTAAGTGATATTTATATATGATAGGTTTTATCATAGGTTCCCCAATGGTGCCGTTTGGTTTGAGCTGCACAATATTACAGAAATGCCTGGGTCTATTCTCTGACCTGCAGGTTTATTCCATTGAAATTCTATGGATTATTGCTGTCAGATAGGTGGTTGGATGTGTGACTCCTACTGCCTGAAGGGACCTGATAATCTTCTCTAAACCAATAGTGTAATTGCTATGAAGTAGGGAAGGGCAGATGAATCACTTGCATGTTGAACCATTGGATAGGAATCGCTAAGGCATGGGTTTTTAAGGTCTGTATAAAAGTGCTTTATTCCAGGATGTATGAAAAATAAATTTCCCAGCATTCTGTGCAGCCAGGGAATGCTGGGAGTTTAGTTTTCAAACATGTGCATGTGTGAAAAAACACATTGCCCCTTATCATGTGTATTCAATTAGATCAACTGGACTTGAAGTTTAGTTCTTGAAGACGTTTCGCTAGTCATCCGACTGGCTTTCTCAATTCAGATGACTTGTACAGAATCTTTGGCAATTATGTACCCTGGAAAATCCCAATTAGCATATCACAGCCAAGTGTTAAGGGCTTGATTGGATATGGCTAAGAGGGTAATAGGAACGCCCAGAGTAAGGTGTCAAAACAGCATGGCAGACAGTGTGTCGAACCCCCCCACCTCTATTTAGGCTTGGTTTCTTATTTTTCACATAAATGGCCTCCTTAACACCTCTCTTGAACCAGTCACGTTCCTTTGCCAATATGTTAACATTACAATCTTCAAAGGTATGTCCTTTATCCTTCAGATGCAGGTACACGGCTGAGTCCTGACCCGAGGAATTGGCTCTTCTGTGCTGGGCCATACGTAGATGCAGTTGCTGTTTGGTCTCCCCCACATACAAATCAGAGCATTCTTCACTGCACTGCAACTGCGTATATGATGTCGCTTTTCTTGTGTTTCGGTATTATATATAAAAATGCTGTTTTGACACCTTACTCTGGGCGTTCCTATAACACCTCTTAGCCACTATCCAATCACGCCCTAACACTTGGCTGTGATATGCTAATTGGGATTTTCCAGGGTACATAATTGCCAAAGATTCTTGTACAAGTCATTCTTAATTGAGAAAGTCAGTCGGATGACTAGACAAAACGCTCTTCAAGAACTACATTTCAAGTTCAGTTGATCTAATTGATACAACAGATATACCATGACCTGGATGAATGAGAACCTTCACAAGACACATTGCCCCTTTGAAAGTTAAATTCATGTGCTGCCTTAATCCTATCTCTGTCAGTGACTTTGTTTTAACCATGGTGTCAGACTCTGTGCAGCACTTCCTCCTTCCCCCTCCCCTCTGTTACCTCCTCCATGTCTCAACTCCGGCTAACCGACAAGCTTATCATGTGCAGTAGGAGTTAAAAGTTCAACATCCTAAAAAACACAACCCCGCACATGGCCAATAGAAATCAAGCTGTCCTGGAGACCGAAGAGAGACAGGAGAGTCAGTACAGTTACGATCTACTTTGTGATCTCAATCATCTCAGTGAAAGCTATTAAGAAGGGGTGTCAAGTGCAGGCTATATTTACCATCAAAGCTACTCTCTCCCCCAGCTAATGCTCTTATCTCTATGCTTATTACAGAGCAGGGAGGGGGGAATCACGTCACAGGGATTTGATTGACAGTCCAAGTAGGAGTAGAGGAATGCAATCTCTATTCTTCTAACTGGTGTACCTCAGGACAGAGAGGGAATCTGAAAAAGTGAAGACACTCTAGGGGTTGTGGGGAATTATAGAACACATGGAAAGAAAAAACAAAGTTCATTTTCCCATATAGATGACATTAGGTCTGTAATTCAGTAAAAGGCTTTATTCCAGGATGTATGAAAAATAAAATTTCCAGCATTCTGTGCAGCCAGGGAATGCTGGGATGTTGTAGTTTTTTAACATGTGAAAAGTTCAACACCCATGCTCTATATCAAGAAATGGGAGGGTATGTGTGTGTTTGATCATATTATGCGGTGGGATTGCCTAGGTCTTTTTTGACTTTCAGACTTATCCCATTTGAGCCTCCCCCTGGATACTTGCTGGGAGTGGAAAGGAGAGCAAGTTCAGTAGGATCCTGATACCTACTAGCTAAAGAGCTATAATGTAAATAGCCTCTCTCTAGCTCCACAGCTTAACAGCTATATGCTAAGGGAGTGACCACACTGCAACGCACAGGAATTGCGCACAAAATCGCGAGAGTTATTGCACTCGATGTGTGCCCGATTCTTGTGCATTTGTGTTTGTGTCGTGCGTTGTTTTGCACATGTGATTTTGTTGTTTTCAGTTATGAAAACACACGTGGTAACGCACCAAAAACGGAAACGCTACCAAAACGCGAAGGGACGTGCAATCGCATGCGCATCTGAAATCATGTGAATTTTCACGTTCCCGAATTTCCATTATTGCGCAAAAATGTGCTAGTGTGGCCAGCCCTTATTGAAACAGTCATCAACTTCCAGGGAAACCTGGAATAAACCCAGGCAAGCTGCCACAGTGTGCGTTTTTTTTTTTTTTTATTATTGAAAGCTTGGGTCTGCTTTCTGTGATACCAACACCAAGTGCACAAACATGAAAGTGGTTCAGGATTAGTCTGCCTCTCTCTTATGCCCTTAGCTGTTAAGCTGTAGGGCTAGCGAGAAGCTAGTTAGGTCCCTTCAGCCAGTAGGCATCAGGAACCTTTCCAAGCTTGTCTTCCCTTTCTGCTCTCAGGAACCACCAGGAAGCATCCAGCCCCACCCCAAATAAGATTACACATGTTCAAAAACTACCAATTCCAGTATTCTCTGTTTGCAGTTAGTTTCTTCTAATGAACTTTTGCATGTTTAAAAACTACAACTCCCAGCTTTCCCTGGCTGCAAAGATTCTTGAAAACATTATAAGCAACTTTTCTGCTTCAGCGCTTCCTGCCAAGGGTTTGAACATGCAAGTGATTGATTTGCAGTTCTCAAGAAAGTACACCCCAGCACACCTTTTTGGCACGGCCTCCAATAATAGGTGCCATCCTCCCAGCCCTCCACCTTAGGGCCACAGCAATACGGCAAATGCAGAAAGTTGGAGGAGCACACTATTTCATTTCCGTTTATTCAAGCAAAAAACATACAACGTTTCGGGGATGTGACTTCCCCTTCTCAGGTTAACCGTGTGCACACCCGTCCACCTTATACCCTTAGTTCCCACCCACTTGTGATGTGGCAGATAATAAATATTACATTATATAAAGTGATATTAAGTCATAATCAATTTCGTGAGTATATAACACACCATCATTCTCTCATGGTAATTATTACACTTATGCCACATCACAAGTGGGTGGGACTTAGGGTATATAAGGTGGAAGGTGTGTGCACACGGTTATATCTGAGGAAGGGGAAGTCACATCTCCCCGAAACGTTGTATGTTTTTTGCTTGAAAAAACACTAAAGTGATTGATTTTCCCTTCCCTTACATTCATAGATCTACACTATGGATTAGGGAAGGATTATATGGGGCAGTAGGAGTATAAACCTTACCAAATTTGTCCTCACTTCCAATACCACTTACCGGCCAGTTTAAAATCCATGAAGTCTAAGTGGTATTAAACTGCAGACCCAGGCAATCCTGCCACAATGTGCAGTTCAATCTAAAGGCGCCATTAGATAGAACAACCGAGACCCCATACGGATCCAGATTAACATGCTAGGTTCATACTTAAAATTTACACTCACTATGGGGTTAGGACTGGAACAAAGGATATTTAATTATATAGGTTAGGGAGAGGTGTGAATAAAGGAGCTCCCACAGAGTGTAAAATGTAGAGCCTTCTTATAACAGAAGGTACCTCACAGCCTCATGTTAATATATCATTGGGGAAAAAAGGGAAAAACTGGCCATTTCTCTGAATGCTAGGTAGTTTTCAAGACATGCAAAGTCATTTTATCATATACAGACATCACTTCCTGTCTAGCAAACAGAAACCTAACTGTTTTATTTCTTTCTATGGAGAAGGGAGGGGGGGAGTAAATGTGGCTAATTGGACAAAGCGTCACATGTTTTACAAACAGCACATAATTGGGTAAAATACAGGAACTTCCTTACATTTCCTGTCTGGTCATGTACAATGGCTCATTGGATGTTTGTAAAATTCCACTTCCTTTTAGTATCTACTGGAGACCCTGTAGCACACTTAGATGGTGTGGCTAAACCTACCATTTTGAGTTTTCCAAACGTAAGTAAGTATCACTTTATAATTGTACATAATTTGTTTTGTAATTCAGTAGTAAGTAGTAGTAGTACTTCAATTAGTATAGTGTTATTTGTTATGAATATAACTTTCCTATGTGTAATAGTGTTTATATACCCCACATAATTAGTGCTCCTAAAAAACTCAATGGAATCTGTAAAAATATATATATATATACGAGAATATCTTATATAAATATTTATATACCTCATTATATGGGATACTGCATCTGCGTCCTCCTGTGTATAGGAGAACTGGGTCCCGGCCTCCAATTCAAACATTGCCCCACTAATCTCCTCCATCTTGAAGTCTGTCACAGTCTAATCAAACACGCTAAGTAACGTTCCCACGTAGATGCTCTTCACCGCATTAGCTTAACACATCTTTCTCTTTACGCAAGGCACTGTATTTCACGGTATCAACTGCCAAGGTGCACATCAAAATGTCATATCGACTACTCCCGGATGGCACTCTCAGGACTTCTTTAAAAGCCAATCTTTATACAACTTAAAAAACATTGAAGCGTTTCCGCTCGCACGGAGAAGTCTTCAGAATCACACCCCTCAGTGATAGTAACTCAGAGGGTGAAGCAGCAGGGTGGTAAAAACATACTTGGAAAAAAAGAATGAACAAACGGAATATAAAATTTAGTTAAAATTCCATCTATGAGTAAGGAGTTGGGGAAAAGGATGGAGAAGCATTGGCATATGTTAAGAGTGATAAACCGTTGCCATTTTCTAATGCAAAACTATGACAGGTATACAAAAAGGCAGAGCTTGAGAAGTATGTTTGTCTCTACTAATACATGGCCACAGAAGCCGTATTCCACTATGAAATGGATGCTTTACATGCCCTAATCTAACAACCTGTCGGAGTATGTTATCTGGGGACAGATTCCTGCACCCACAGACAGTAAAATCATTTTTATTTAAAAACGTCTGACTTGTACAAGTAAAGTGTCATATTTCATAACCTGCCCATGCAGTTTGTTTTATGTTGGGATGACTACTAAGACCTTCGCGAACGTATGTCAAATCCCAGGTCATCTATATGTAGTGCCATTGAGGGAAAAAGATGCGATATGACCAACAAATATGGGATAGGTCTGTCGCCCGACATTTTAAAGCATTAACCACACATTAGCTTCCCTGAGATGCATGGTAATTGATGGGTGTTGGGGAAGATCAGAAAAGGAGGATAAGGAGTTAGGCGAGATGGATCCTAAATTGGAGACATTATCCCCAGGGGTTGAATGAACAGTGGGCGCTGCAATGCTTCCTTAGGATGGTTAATTAATTTCTGTTGGAGTATATGGGCCCCAGATACATGGGAAATCGGAGGACCCATGTGTGACTCTGAGGTGCCCGAGAGTGAGCGGTTATCCCATATATGAGGTCAAGGTGGTGGCACTAGGAATATAGATGGGCAATAAGAAATTTAGGAGTTGAATAAAAGGTGTTCCATTGTGGAAACCCCATATACTGGAGAGATCATATGGTATAAGTACATTTGGCAGGGTTGCTAGCCAAAAAAAGAACACCTAGACCAGGGGTGGGCGATCACACTCCCTTGTGTTGTGCGCACTCCCCACCATGACGTGATTGACGACTGCATGGTGAGGTGTGTACAGAACCCGACCCGTGCTTTACCGTGGACGGCACTACGATGGGGGAGCGGAGGTGTGTGGAGGTTTATGCTGCGGCTAATAAGGGAGTGTGTTACTTGTTTATATCACATAAGAACACTTTGGTATGATGTTACTAATTAATGCACTATTGAGTTTTATGAGTGCTCGTAGAGGGATGGGGTGGGATGTATAAACGGAGTGCTATCTGAGGGGTTGTGATTAAAAAAAGTCCTGTGGAGCAGAAATGCGTCAATGTTTTTTAAAGTTGTAATAAAGATTGGCATATATATATATATATATATATATATATATATAATATATATATATATTATATATATATATATTATTTATTTTTGTTTTAGCTCACAATGTAAAGTGACCCCTTGATGCCAAATTGGATAATATTCTGACCTCAATATACCGTATACTCGGAGTATAAACAGAGTTTTTCAGGCTGATTTTTAGCCTGAAAACTCGGAATCGGTGCTTATATACTCGAGTCACTAGCTTACCTGAGCATTCTGGCAGACGCAAGATCCTTCTGTGTACTGGCGCGCCGGCTGACGTTCACTGCCGCGGCGCAGGGCCAGTTGACGTCAGCCGGGGCGGCAGTGCACAGTAAGATTGCGCGGCTGCCGGAATGCTCAGGATACTGCACCTGCAGGAAAGCTGGAGGAGAGCCCACACGAAGAAGAGACAACAGGGAGACACCAGAAGAGACCGAGGCCACACGGGAGAAAGAGACAGGTACAAACTGAAATGGGGGGGAGGTGAGGGGGGCATTCAAGAGTTGGGAACTACAACTCCCAGCATGCTTTATTAGTGGGAGTTGTAGTTTCCAAACATCTTGAATGCACAAGTTTATACCCTCAGTTTATACTCGGTGCAATCAAATTTTATAGGATTTTAGCTAAATTGGTAGCTCTTCGGTATTATACTCTGGCGGTTTATACTCAGATATAATCGGTTTTTAGATGCAAAAAAAAAACTTTAACCTTTACGAAGCTTATAAAATACAGGTGTTTTTCATGCACACCACCTTTACTTTTTCAATTTTATTATGTTTGGCGCTGTTATAGGCTCAGTAAATCTATAGCAGAGCATCACCCAACCATTAATACCATAGAAGCAGAATTTTGGCAAACATTGATTAACTTTTGTATTAACACTTTAAGTAAAAGGTCTTTGTTAAAACAATAACTCTTATATTCGACCATTTTAAGTTACTGACAACATACTAATTAGAAATATAAAGGCAAGTAAGTTTTTTTTATGTCTATAGTATAGAAATATGCTGGCACTATGTTAGCAGATTAGCAGGATCTATGAAAACTAAAAATGAATGGTCATCGTGGGTTACGTGATGACCTAGGAATGAGGTGCCTGAAACATACCCACCCATCCCGCCCAATGCACTAAAAGGTGCAGAATTTGCCCCTGTAGCTAATCTGCAGTGTCGAATCTGCAGTAACCCAGTTAAAACGTTGAAACATCTTGATGGGGTGCTGCAAATTACATAGCTCGGCCACATTTGCAACCTCTTATTACATCATCCAATATATTTAATCCTTAAAAAGTTATATTACATTATGTAGAGTAGCTGCAGTTCATTCACACTAAAGTATTTAAAGGGGCAAACTGTGGTCTCAAAACAAGTTAACGGTTAAATGAAAGCTGCAGTATATCCTTACACTGACGCCAAACACTCCATCATCTCGGCGGAGCCCTGTGAGAAATTACATTGGGGTGAATGTTCAAACTTCCTGTTGCCAGGTTGAGTGACAGTCACCGTGACTCCTCTGCCGGCCTTTTCCCCCGGGGAGAGAGAAGCATGCTCATTGAGACTGTATTGCTGGGGAAATCAGGACGTACCTGAGCGAAAAATTGACAGTTGGTGAAGGTAGTCTATAATACAGAAAGGTGGGCACATGACTAAAAGCCTGTGTCACATGGTAACAAACAGGAGAGTTCAACCAGGGGAAGTTACATTGCTGAAACCTTCCCACAATAAATTCTCACAATGTTTTATTAGAGGATGTGGATAGTTTTATTTGAAGGGTGATGGATGTGTAGGCTTTTATAAGTCTTCCCATATTGGGAAGAATGTGACGACCCGCGCAGTTACCCTTTAAACTTTTCTAGACACCATGTTTTTCACAAGATAAATTACTGTAAATATTTTATGCACAACTTTTTTAAAACCCCAAGTTTATTGCCTCTTTACTTAGGTAAGATGCGTGGAGTGATTTAAACAAATGTCCAGTGCTACAGTCGGTCAGGCCATTGTTCTCCTTTCCTGCCATTTGAAGAACAACGACATTGCATAACTTTTTAGGTCAGAAGCTTATATTTCAGTTGCTGAGAGGAGATGACAATCACAGAGGGTCTGTTCCCAATGGATAATACATTGTTACAATCTCAGAGGGTCTGTTCCCAATGTATAATACATTGTTACAATCACAGAGGGTCTGTTCCCAATGGATAACACATTGTTACAATCACAGAGTTCTGTCCCCCAATGATAACACATTGTTACAATCACAGAGGGTCTGTTCCCAATGATAATACACATTGTTACAATCACAGAGGGTCTGTTCCACAATGGATAACACATTGTTACAATCACAGAGGGTCTGTTCCCAATGGATAACACATTGTTACAATCACAGAGGGTCTGTTCCCAATGGATACACATTTTTAAATCACAGTTCTGTTCCCAATGGATAACACATTGTTACAATCACAAGGTCTGTTCCCAATGGATAACACATTGTTACAATCACAGAGGGTCTGTTCCCAATGGATAACACATTGTTACAAATCCCGAGGGTCTGTTCCCAATGGATAACACATTGTTACAATCACAGAGGGTCTGTTCCCAATGGATAAACATTGTTACAATCCAGAGGGTCTGTTCCCAATGTATAAACATTTTTACAATCACAGAGGGTCTGTTCCAATGGATAACACATTGTTACAATCACGAGGGCTGTTCCCAATGGATAACATTGTTACAATCACAGAGGTCTGTTCCCAATGTATAAACATTGTTACAATCACAGAGGTCTGTTCCCAAGGATAACACATGTTACAATCACAGAGGGTCTTGTTCCCAATGGATAACACATTGTTACAATCACAGAGGGTCTGTTCCCAATGATAACACATTGTTAAATCACAGGTCTGTTCCCAATGGATAACACATTGTTACAATCACAGGTCTGTTCCCAATGGATCACCATTGTTACAATCACAGAGGTCTGTTTCCCAATGGATAACACATTTTTACAATCACAGGGTCTGTTCAATGGAAAACACATTGTTACAACACAGAGGGTCTGTTCCCAATGTATAATACATTGTTACAATCACAGAGGGTCTGTTCCCAATGGATAACACATTGTTCAATCACAGAGGGTCTGTTCCCAATGGATAACACTTGTTAATCACAGAGGGTCTGTTCCCAATGGATAACACATTGTTAAAACACAGGTCTGTTCCCAAGGATACCATTGTTACAATCACAGGTCTGTTCCCAATGGATAACACATTGTTACAATCACAGAGGTCTGTTCCCAATGGATACACATTGTTACAATCACAGAGGGTCTGTTTCCAATGGATAACACATTGTTACAATCACCGGTCCGTTCGCCTGAATGGGATACACATTGTTACAATCACAGAGGGTCTGTTCCCAATGGATAACACATTGTTATAATCACAGGTCTGTTCCCAATGGATAACACATTGTTACAATCACAGGTCTGTTCCCAATGGATAACACATTGTTACAATCACAGAGGTCTGTTCCCAATGGATAACACATTGTTACAATCACAGAGGGTCTGTTTCCAATGGATAACACATTGTTACAATCACAGGTCTGTTCCAATGGAAGAAAACATTGTACAATCACAGGTCTGTTCCCAATGGATAACACATTGTTACAATCACAGAGGGTCTGTTCCCAATGGATAACACATTGTTACAATCACAGAGGGTCTGTTCCCAATGGATAACACATTGTTACAATCACAGAGGGTCTGTTCCCAAGGATAAACATTGTTACAATATCAGAGGGTCTGTTCCACATGTATAATACATGTTACAATCACAGAGGGTCTGTTCCCAATGGATACACATTGTTACAATCACAGAGGGTCTGTTCCCAATGGATAACACATTGTTACAATCACAGAGGGTCTGTTCCCAAGGATATACATTGTTACAATCACAGAGGGTCTGTTCCAATGGATAACACATTGTAACAATCACAGAGGGTCTGTTCCCAATGGATAACACATTGTTACATCACAGAGGGTCTGTTCCAATGGATAACACATTGTTATAATCACAGGTCTGTTCCCAATGGATAACACATTGTTACAATCACAGGTCTGTTCCCAATGGATAACACATTGTTACAATCACAGAGGTCTGTTCCCAATGGATAACACATTGTTACAATCACAGAGGGTCTGTTTCCAATGGATAACACATTGTTACAATCACAGAGGGTCTGTTCCCAATGTATAATACATTGTTACAATCACAGAGGGTCTGTTCCCAATGGATAACACATTGTTACAATCACAGAGGGTCTGTTCCCAATGGATAACACATTGTTACAATCACAGAGGGTCTGTTCCCAATGGATAACACATTGTTAAATCACAGGTTGTTCCCAATGGATAACACATTGTTACAATCACAGGTCTGTTCCCAATGGATAACACATTGTTACAATCACAGAGGTCTGTTCCCAATGGATAACACATTGTTACAATCACAGAGGGTCTGTTTCCAATGGATAACACATTGTTACAATCACAGGTCTGTTCCCAATGGATAACACATTGTTACAATCACAGGTCTGTTCCCAATGGATAACACATTGTACAATCACAGAGGGTCTGTTCCAATGGATAACACATTGTTACAATCACAGGTCTGTTCCAATGGATAACACATTGTTACTCACAGGTTGTTCCCAATGGATAACACATTGTTACAATCACAGAGGGTCTGTTCCCAATGTATAATACATTGTTACAATCACAGAGGAAAGTCGGAAGCTGCTTTCGGCGTTGGTGTGAAGGGTGCGTCGGGCACTTTAAGTCCACATAAATGTGGTGTAGAGAGAGAGGGGAAGGGGGGGGAATGTTTTTTTGTCATGCTTGCGTGGTTAGTCATAATAGACAAATCCCCTAAAAACACCTTATGAATGCATTCATGGAGAGAGCAAGAAATTAAAAAAAAATATTTTGAGATACACAACATTAAGGGCAGGTCCACCCCCAAAACTATAATTCCCCCCCCACCACTGGCCCCACTTGTAGTGTGTAAAAATCCTTACCTCACATCCCAGACCAAATGGTTCTCCTGTAATCCTCCCCCAAAGTCCCAAAACTGCCCAGCAGGAGGATAGCAAAGTCCATATAGGACTCTGCCTCCTGTCTCCCCTCCGGGAAAATTTGGCATGCGTACTGCGCCCTCTCCTCCCGTTTTGGACTCCCACCCCCTATTGTAAAATCCATTTTAATAGTGTACGGCTTAGTCCCCCAGCCCGAATGTTATATTTTAATGTAAAAAAACTTCCCCGATCTTTACTTACCTTCCCTCTTTCCTCCGCCGTTCAGATCTACCGGCAGCCGTAGCCGTGATTGGCTGCCTCTCAGTAGTGACCCTTAGATTTGCACTAAGTTAGATCATTGGTCCACTGTAGTGAGGGCAGTTTCCGTGGAGTGGTTAGGGCGGAAGCCGACTGGTGGTGGTCAAAGTGGACAGGGGCACTAGGTCAGCATAGACATGTCTTTCCAGTAGCTTGAAGGCAAAAGGGAGAAGGGAGACAGTCCAGTGATAGAGCGATGGGTCCAGGGAGGGTTTTTTTAGTAAAGGGGATACCACGGCATGTTTAAACGAGGAGGGAAAAATACCAGTGGATAGGAACAAGTTAAAGAGAGAGTTTAGGGCTGGTATGAAGAAGAGAAGAATGAGATGATATCAAGAAGATCGAGGGGGCAGGTGGTGAGACGTGTCCTGGATGAAAGAGAAATGAAAGAAATGTTCTGTTACAGCTGTTAGGGGGTAAGTAACGGACTAACCATGAAGGGAGGCTAGACAGTGCAGTGGCAGGGGTAAAGATTATTATTTTTATTGTGGATTTATATAGCGCCAACATCTTCCATGGCGCTTTACAGTAGAATTAATTTACGTAAGGAAAACCTACATGTTACATACAAGGGTGTGCAAGTAATACGAAGTGCAAATTATTGAAGTGCTGGTCCAGCAGCATTCATGTGGTAAGTTACATATTACGTGTTACAATAGGATGGAGGGCCCTGCCCGAGAGCTTACAGTCTACAGAGATGGGGATGAAACATAAGGTGAAGCAATCAGCTTAGCTGTACTAAGTTGTCAGTGGAGTATAACTAGCGGGTCTGAGATAGGTCAGTAACAGGGGTAGAAGTCCAGGTCCAGATTGTAACTTTGCCTGAAGAGGTGAGTTTTGACATTACGTTTAAAGATTTGAAGTGATGGCGAGTGACGTATAAAGCGAGGAAGAGATTTCCAGAGCGAGGAGCAGCATGAGAAGTCCTGTTACGGGCGTGGAAAGAGGTGATTAGAGTGGATGATCATTACAGAACAAGGTTACACCTTGGGTAGTATCTGTTTATCAGATCAGAGATGTAAGGGGGGGCTGTATTGGAAGAGCCTTGTAGGATAAGGTTAGGAGCTTAAATTGGATCCTTTGGGTAATGGGAAGCCAGTGGAGAAATTGACAGAAAAGGGCAGATCAGGGCGTAGTGTATATTTGGGTATCATCAGCATACAGGTGGCATTGAAATCCAAAAGAACTAATGAGCTGACCTAGCCCAAAGGTGTAAGAGAAAAAGGCAGAGTACAGAGCCTTGTGGTACCCCCACAGGAGGGGGAGTTGGAGCCAGAGTGAAACACCACAGTCCTACCTGAGAGTAGGAGGACAGCCAAGAGAGTGAAGAACCCTGGATACCTAGGGAGGATAAGATTGAAGCAGTAAAGGGTGATCCACTGTATCAAAGGCTGAAGACAGGTCAAGCAAGAATAGTAGGGATTAGTGGCCTTTAGATTTAGCATTAAGCAATCATTAGTAACTTTGGTGAGAGAGTTTTCCGCTGAGTGGTTTGGCGCAGAAACCAGACTGTAGACGATCAAAGAGGGAGTTGGCAGAAAAGTGATTACCAGTTCAGCATACGTGTCGTTCAAGCAGTTTAGAGATGCAAATGGGAGAAGAGACAGCCGTAACTGGATAGAGCAGATGGGTTACATAGGATGTTTGAATGAGAGGAAAGTACCCAGATAAGGACAAGTTAAAAAGAGATGTTAGGGCTGGTGTAAAGGAAGGTGAGAGATGGGAATGAAAAGAGGCAATGGGTCAAGGGGCAGGTGGTCAGACGGCGCCTTGGAGAGAAGGTTTGAAGGTCTGTGTTTCTGAATAGTGGAAACGTTTAGTTAGAACAGATTTATAAGGAGGGGGTGAGCAATGAAGGTAGGTTAGGCAGTGCAGTTAGAGTTTGGAAGCTGTAGTGAGGACTAGGGTCCACAGGAAAAGCATTTTGGAGGTTTTTGATTTTTCTGTGAAATATGAGGCTATATCATCAGCCAATAAAAGGGAGTTGGCAAGGAGGTGGTGAACAGAGCAGGGAGTTGAATACTTTAAAGGGTTATGGGATAGTGTGGATATGACTGAAGAGAAGTAGTTCTGTTTGGCTAAGGACAGACACTTCTAATCTGATGAGGGCACTTTTAAATTCAAGATGTCTCGATTTTTGTTTGCTCTTACGCCAGCGTTGTTCACTATATGGGAGTGCCTTTTCATCTATTTAATCTGATCCGTAAGCCATGGTTGTGGGTCCTTAGACTAAGGCGACAGGTGGATAAAGGAGCAACAGTATCTAAGGCATTGCAAACAGTGTTATGGTATTGTCAAATAAACTTGCTTGGCTTTTATGAAGAAGTGGGTAAGAATTCGGCACTCTGCACAGCAGCAGATGTGATATACTTGGTTTTGCCAGGGTTTTTGATAGAGTCCCCTATAGGCAACTTACACTATAAAATGGTCTTTTGGGCTTGGAAGGCACATTTGTAAACGGATAGAAAAGTGGTTGATTGGATGAAGAAATTTGTTGTATAATGTTGCTTCTTTAAGCAAAAGGTTTTCATGCTAGGGCACAGGACCAAAAAGGTATCAGAAGGGAGGGAAGGCTGCAGTGAGCAAGCCAAAACCTCTCAGACAGGTAAGAGGCAGAAACGTTTTTACTCAAAGCCAGGCTCCTACTCTTCACTTTCTGGGACTTGCTAGACATTGCAGGAGAACCATTTGGTGCAGAGATGTAAGAAAGATTTTTTAACACTACACAGTGGAGCCAGTATTGGGGAAAATTTAGTTTTGGGGTGTACATGTCCTTTAATTGAGTTTCTAAAAATAATGTTACATGATACTACACAAAGTTAATGCAGTGATATTTAAATTTCCACTTGGAGTCAGGGAGTAATTTTTTTACCCTTCATATTGTTTTGCATGCGTGTGGCCAGTCCCTTAGAGGCATGAAATGTAGGAAGGACTAGATGGACTTATCTTTTAATATTTAGCATAGCATTTCCTACCTATAAAGTAAGCACCGGGTAAAGCATGTGCGCGTGTGATGTCACAGTGCACGCAACATGTCAATGCGCATGCACGTTGCCACAAACGGCATGTGTAGCACACGCTACCATGGCGCTTACCTTATGAGACCCAGTAAGTAGGAAATCTCATGGGGGCGGAACTCACAGAGGCCATAACACAGGAAGATAATCCAGTAACTTTGAAGCAAAAAAGGGAGGCTCTGGAGGGATAGAACAAAAAAAATTAGCCAACATTACTTTTAAAAACACGGCTTTCTACTAAAGTTGTTATTACAGTTTAATTATCCTTTAAATAATTGTACACAGACCCACCACACTACTGCATTTTAGCCACCAGTGTGCACAACAGGGGTTCAGTTCCTAGAAGGAGAAAAGAAGGGGGCGTGTGCCTAATCTTGCAGTGCCTGCACGATTATCAGGATCTCAGATTGGAAAAAACAGCAAGTAACTGCCATTCTTGCATTTGAAATTCTTTTGAGAATCAGGTTTACTAGTACTTTACTATACATGACCAGATCACAATTTTCAGATCACATAGAATACGCAGAATAACCTTGTTACATAATGGTCTGTTCCCAATGTATAATACATTGTTACAATAATGGGTCTGTTCCCAATGTATAATACATTGTTACAATCACAGGTCTGTTCCCAATGGATAACACATTGTTACAATCACAGAGGGTCTGTTCCCAATGGATAACACATTGTTACAATCACAGAGGGTCTGTTCCCAATGGATAACACATTGTTACAATCACAGAGGGTCTGTTCCCAATGGATAACACATTGTTACAATCACAGAGGGTCTGTTCCCAATGGATAATACATTGTTACAATCTCAGAGGGTCTGTTCCCAATGTATAATACATTGTTACAATCACAGAGGGTCTGTTCCCAATGGATAACACATTGTTACAATCACAGAGGGTCTGTTCCCAATGGATAACACATTGTTACAATCACAGAGGTCTGTTCCCAATGTAATACATTGTTACAATCACAGAGGGTCTGTTCCCAATGGATACCACATTGTTACAATCACAGAGGTCTGTTCCCAATGGATACACATTGTACAATCAATCACAGAGGGTCTGTTTCCCAATGGATAACACATTGTTATATCACAGGTCTGTTCCCAATGGATAACACATTGTTACAATCACAGGTCTGTTCCCAATGGATAACACATTGTTACAAATCACAGAGGGTCTGTTCCCAATGGATAACACATTGTTACAATCACAGAGGGTCTGTTCCCAATGATAACACATTGTTACAATCACAGAGGGTCTGTTCCAATGGATAACACATTGTTACAATCTCAGAGGTTCTGTTCCCAATGTATAATACATTGTTACAATCACAGAGGGTCTGTTCCCAATGGTACACATTGTTACACACAAGGGTCTGTTCCAATGGATAACACTGTTCAATCAGAGGGTCTGTTCCCAATGTATAATACATTGTTACAATCACAGAGGGTCTGTTCCCAATGGATAACACATTGTTACAATCACAGAGGGTCTGTTCCCAATGGATAACACATTGTTACAATCACAGAGGGTCTGTTCCCAATGGATAACACATTGTTATAATCACAGGTCTGTTCCAATGGATACACATTGTTTACAACACAGGTCTGTTCCCATGGATAAACACATTGTTACAATCACAGAGGTCTGTTCCCAATGGATAACACATTGTTACAATCACAGAGGGTCTGTTTCCAATGGATAACACATTGTTACAATCACAGAGGTCTGTCCCAATGTATAATACATTGTAACAATCACAGAGGGTCTGTTCCCAATGGATAACACATTGTTACAATCACGAGGGTCTGTTCCCAATGGATAACACATTGTTACATCACAGGGTCTGTTCCCAATGGATAACACATGTTCATATCACAGGTCTGTTCCCAATGGATAACACATTGTTACAATCACAGGTCTGTTCCCAATGGATAACACATTGTTACAATCACAGAGGTCTGTTTCCAATGGAATAACACTTGTTACAATCACAGGTCTGTTCCAATGGATAACACTTGTTACAATCACAGGTCTGTTCCCTGATACTGTCAATCACAGGCGTTCACAGATAACACATTGTTACAATCACAGGGTCTGTTCCCAATGGATAACACATTGTTACAATCACAGGTCGTTCCCATGGTATACACATTGTTCACAATCACAGGTCTGTTCCCAATGGATAACACATTGTTACAATCACAGAGGTCTGTTCCCAATGGATAACACATTGTTACAATCACAGAGGTCTGTTTCCAATGGATAACACATTGTTACAATCACAGGTCTGTTCCCAATGGATAACACATTGTTACAAACCACAGAGGGTCTGTCGTGTATTTCAATTCAGTGCACGCAACATTCAATGCGCATGCACTTGCCACAAACGGCATGTGTAGCACACGCTACCATGGCGCTTACCTTATGAGACCCAGTAAGTAGGAAATCTCATGGGGGCGAACTACAGAGGCCATAACACAGGAGAGTAATCCTAACTTTGAAGCAAAAAAGGGAGGCTCTGGAGGGATAGAACAAAAAAAATTAGCCAACATTACTTTTAAAAAGACACGGCTTTCTACTAAGTTGTTATTACAGTTTAATTATCCTTTAAATAATTGTCACAACCCACCACCACTACTGCATTTTAGCCACCAGTGGGGTGCACAACAGGGGACTTCAGTTCCTAGAAGAGAAAAGAAGGGGCGTGTGCCTAATCTTGCAGTGCCTGCACGATATCAGATGCTCAGATTGGAAGAAACAGCAAGTAACTGCCATTCTTGCATTTGAAATTCTTTTGAGAATCAGGGTTTACTAGTACTTTACTATACTATGACCAGATACAAGTTTCAGATCACATAAATAGCAGAATAAGACCTTGTTACAATAATGGTCTGTTCCCAATGTATAATACATTGTTACAATAATGGGTCTGTTCCCAATGTATAATACTTGTTACAATCACAGGTCTGTTCCCATGGATACACATTGTTACAATCACAGAGGGTCTGTTCCCAATGGATAACCATTGTTACAATCACAGAGGGTCTGTTCCCAATGGATAACACATTGTTACAATCACAGAGGGTCTGTTCCCAATGGATACACATTGTTACAATCACAGAGGGTCTGTTCCCAATGGATAATACATTGTTACAATCTCAGAGGGTCTGTTCCCAATGTATATACATTGTTACAATCACAGAGGGTCTGTTCCCAATGGATACACATTGTTACAATCACAGAGGGCTGTTCCCAATGGATAACACATTGTTACCACAGAGGGTCTGTTCCAATGAATACATTGTTACAATCACAGAGGGTCTGTTCCCAATGGATACACATTGTTACAATCACAGAGGTCTGTTCCCAATGGATAACACATTGTTCCAATCACAGAGGGTCTGTTCCCAATGGTAACACATTGTTATAAATCACAGGTCTGTTCCCAATGGATAACACATTGTTACAACACAGGTCTGTTCCCAATGGATACACATTGTTACAATCACAGAGGGTCTGTTCCCAATGGATAACACATTGTTACAATCACAGAGGTCTGTTCCCAATGGATAAACACATGTTTACAATCACAGAGGGTCTGTTCCCAATGGATAATACATTGTTACAATCTCAGAGGGTCTGTTCCCAATGTATAATACATTGTTACAATCACAGAGGGTCTGTTCCCAATGGATAACACATTGTTACAATCACAGAGGGTCTGTTCCCAATGGATAACCATTGTTACAATCACAGAGGGTCTGTTCCCAATGTATAATACATTGTTACAATCACAGAGGGTCTGTTCCCAAGGGGATAACACATTGTTACAATCACAGAGGGTCTGTTTCCCAATGATAACACATTGTTACAATCACAGGGTCTGTTCCCAATGATAACACATTGTTAAAATCACAGGTCTGTTCCCAATGGATAACATTGTTACATCACAGGTCTGTTCCCGATAACACATTGTCAATCACAGAGTCTGTTCCCAATGGATAACACATTGTTACAATCACAGGTCTGTTTCCAATGGATAACACATTGTTACAATCACAGAGGGTCTGTTCCCAATGTATATACATTGTTACAATCACAGAGGGTCTGTTCCCAATGGATAACACATTGTTACAATCACAGAGGGTCTGTTCCCAATGGATAACACATTGTTACAATCACAGAGGGTCTGTTCCCAATGGATAACACATTGTTATAATCACAGGTCTGTTCCCAATGGATAACACATTGTTACAATCACAGGTCTGTTCCCAATGGATAACACATTGTTACAATCACAGAGGTCTGTCCCCATGGATAACACATTGTTACAATCACAGAGGGTCTGTTTCCAATGGATAACACTTGTTACAATCACAGGTCTGTTCCCATGGATAACACATTGTTACAATCAACGGTCTGTTCCCAATGGATAACACTTGTTACAATCACAGGTCTGTTCCAATGGATAACACATTGTTACAATCACAGGTCTGTTCCAATGGAAACACATTTTTACAATCACAGGTCGGTTCCCAATGGATAACACATTGTTAAATCACAGAGGTCTGTTCCCAATGGATAACACATTGTTACAATCACAGGGTCTGTTCCAATGGATAACACATTGTTACAATCACAGGTCTGTTCCCAATGGATAACACATTGTTACAACCACAGAGGGTCTGTTCCCAATGTATAATACATTGTTACAATCACAGGTCTGTTCCCAATGGATAACACATTGTTACAATCACAGAGGGTCTGTTCCCAATGGATAACACATTGTTACAATCACAGAGGGTCTGTTCCCAATGGATAACACATTGTTACAATCACAGGTCTGTTCCCAATGGATAACACATTGTTACAATCACAGGTCTGTTCCCAATGTATAACACATTGTTACAATCTCAGAGGGTCTGTTCCCAAAGTTATTTTCATTAACATCGCAACATCACAGCATTATTGGCCCATTAGATGGGCTGAAGATCCACTTTTTACTTCTCTGCTTTGACAAAAACAGCATCCCCAAAAATCAAAGCTAGTTATAGGCTCATCCTTGATTAACTCCATGGAGGGAGGGGCAGCTTAATCTGCCGGAATGGGGACTGTAATAATGCTTAAATATCTGGTTAGTAATGCAGGTAATAATGTGCTGAATATATGATTTGGGGTTGGGGACAGGTTTGAGAAACTGCCCTTTAATGTAGCTAGCTATGCAACCAGGAGGCCCCAGTTTCACTGCTGTCAACAGACGTACAGTAAGTCAGGTATCTTACCTCCCCCAGTCTACCAATGGGCCGTGCAGCACAGGGAGACCATCAGTCCCAGGAGGACCGGCACCTCCACACAACAGAAACCGCCAGATGTCTCAGCTAACAATAAATATGGATAGGAAGAGTCTTCAACCCGGTGCAAAATAAATCCTTTATTATGTCACATGGCCAAGAAATGTGAGGAAAAAACCACCTCTCGACACCTGTCCCGGATGCGTTTTATGACAATGGCCACTTCATCAGAGGGATGATGAAGTGACCATTGTCATGAAACGCGTCAGGGACAGGTTCCTGTAGTGTTTTTTTTCCTCACATTTGTTGGCCATGTGACACAATAAAGGATTTATTTTGCACCGGGTTGAAGACTTGTCCCTTCCATATTTATTGTCAACAGATGTAAACACATTAATTTTAAAGGTTCATCTGGTCTAAAACACAATTATACTAATCCCCACCCCCCCTAAAAAAAATCAAAATCACAAATCTTCCTCCTTAATGTCCTTTTGCTTTTGTCTGCTTTTGGGTCTGCAGTGATCGCACAACAAAGCCAGTCATACCCTCCAACATTTCCCCTTTAATAGGAATACTTAAGGAGAGGACATTTTGAGCAATAGGTTTGATCGGGTAGTTCAAAATGTCAAAAATTAGTTTCCGTATCTACAATTGGATTTCGATTGGATTTCTAGTTGTTGTACTCGACCAGAAGAACATCTGTCCGTGTAAGGCTAGCTTAAAGGACAACTCCACCCTCA
Organism: Hymenochirus boettgeri; assembly: GCA_019447015.1. Lineage (NCBI taxonomy): Eukaryota > Metazoa > Chordata > Amphibia > Anura > Pipidae > Hymenochirus > Hymenochirus boettgeri. The sequence continues at coordinate 145,620,636 of CM033475.1, read as the reverse complement.
TAATAACATCTTTTAGAAAGAATGGCCTCTTTAAAATATGTTGATATATCATAGTTTGTCCTATGAATTCATTACTGTATGCCTGCTATGCTTCTGGATACCTCATGGAAACTGAGCAATTTAGAAACCTGTACTGAGCAGGTACTGAGCCTTGGCATGCTCAGAAGAGGCAGACAGGGGATTAACATTCAGTCATTGGCTGTGATGTCAACTGTCAAATCCATAACTGACAGTTGCCAACTGGAAGAACCAGGAAGCAGAAACAGGGGAAACAGGACATTGTGCAGGATTTCAGGTTAGACTTATATATTTCACATTTCAAACTATTACCGTTTAGGGTTTTGGGGGGTGATTTACCTGTAGGTAAGTTTTCATTTTAGGGCTGGACTTGCCCTTTAAAGGGCACGTCCAGGCCAAAAAAACCCACCTTTTCATACAAATGCAAAGTACCCCCAAACCCCAGTTTCACATTATACAGAAATGCCAAAGATGCCCCTGAAGTGACTTATCTAACCCGAGCCCTCGCCACTTGGGCGCCTCCTCCTGCTTCAATCAAAAACAGGAGCAGAGAGGCTCTGCACGGACAGCCGCTCTAATTCCTGGTCACGGCTGTCAGATAAATGGGGGGTGACATCACGTCACTCCTTAACTGACATCTGCAACCAGGAAGTAGAGCAGCTGACAGCCACAGAGCACAGGAGGAGCAGCGAGGGACCGGGTTAGGTTAGTCCCTTCAGGGGCATCTTTGGCATATCTGTATATAAAGAAGCAATGACAACTGGCCTATGCAAAATCAGGAAACTTATCCAGCTGAACAATTGCCACCTGTCTAGTAACACTTGACAAAATTCTAGTGGTTGCGATGCTTTTAGCCATTCACCTTGGATGGCTCCAAAATGAAACATTCCATTTAAATTTTGCAATATTTCTGATTGAAACCTGCCTAAATAGACCATTCACTAGTCAATCTTTAAACTGACTTCATCGAACCGGTTGGAAATAAAACTAGAAAGGGAAAGTTTAAGTATAAACTTTGAATTTGGCTTGAAAGACTGCATTTTGGAAGGGAATTTGTGTGTTTGTGCTGCAGATTTTAAAACTTAATAATGCCAATGAGGACCCTTTAAATATGTCACATGCATTAAAGGTAGGTCAGTTGGTGTGTGTGTATTCATATCAGGTTGGGGGATAAAATACTAACTTTTTTGCTGATTGGTCAAAATGTGTTTTTTTGGCTATAGTTACCCTTAAAATATGGCTGCAATGGAAATGGAAGGGTGGGTCAGTAGGTGTGTGTACCTGTATCAGGTTGGAAGTTAAAAAAACAAACTTTTGATTATTGATCAAAATTAGTTTTTTTAAATCTTTAGTTACCCTTTAAGTATGGCTGCAACAGTAATGGAGGGGTAGGTCAGTAGGTGTGTATACCTGTATCACGTTGGGGGTTAAAAAAAACTTTTTTGATTATTGATCACAATTTGCCTTTTTGACTTTAGTTACCCTTTAAGTGTGGCTGCCACAGTAATGGATAAGTAGATCAGTAGTTGTGTGTACCTGGGTCTGGTTAAGGGGTATGTCTTTTTTGTGTTTACAACCATAAAACTCTTTTATTGAGGAAAAATCTAAATTAGTTTTTTCGACTTTAGTTACCCTTTAAGTGTGGCTGCCACTGTAATGGATAAGTAGATCAGTAGGTGTGTGTACCTGGGTCTGGTTGAGGGGGTATGTCTTTTTGTGTTTACAACCATAAAACTCTTTTATTGAGGTAAATCTAAATTGTTTTTTCTTTTACTTTAGTTACCCTTTAAGTATGGCTGCCACTGTAATGGATAAGTAGATCAGTAGGTGTGTGCACCTGGGTCTCGCTGAGTGGGTATGTCTTTTTTGTGTTTACAACCATAAAACAATCTTTTATTGAGGATATATCAAAATATATATATTTTTTTACTTTAGTTACCCATTAAGTATGGCACAGTAATGGATAAGTAGATTAGTAGGTTTGTGTAACTGGGTCTGTCTTTGTTTGTGTTTATAACCATAAAACTATCTTTTATTGAGGATAAATCTAAATTAGTTTTTTTTTTTTACTTTAGTTACCCTTTAAATATGGCTTCCATGGAAATGGAAAGGTGGGTCAGTAGGTGGGTGTACCTTTGTCTGTGTGGGGGGGTGGGGGTATCACCATTTGTATTTATGACCATGAAACAAACTGTTTTGAAATATCCACATTTGAAGATTGTTACCATTATAGTCTATGGGAAAAAATGTCAGAAAATATTCTGCGGATTCCTTGGCACACCCTGCACGTCTGTACCGAATTTCATGTCTTTAGCTCAAAAACTGTGGGAGGAGATACAGCCCAAAAAAGCGGAAGAATAAAACGGAAGAAGAAAAAGAAGAAATAGAAAGAACAGTAATTTGGCTTTTTCAAGCCAAATTAATTAAGTCTGGTGTTGCATTTCTGTCAATCATTCCAAGTGTTCTTTTTCCAGATGTTTTTTTTAAATAAAAATTTGTCAAAAAGTTTATCAGTTTCATAAAGTTTTCCTATTTTAATGTACAGCATTGGGACAAAATATTGGCTGAGCAGCTTTTGTGGTAGATCATTTGTGAGAGGAAACCATGTAGTATTTGGCACATGTGTACCTTGCCTGATGGCTTGGCAATTGTATGAGTATTTCACAACTTAAATGCTGTTATTTTTTTTTATAAATATTTCAGAGAAAATGAAGACATTTGAAATGATAGTAATGGATAAAGAGAGGCCATCAATTCTTTCAACCATCCAACTTTCCCACAATGTTTGACTGCCTGGCCCAATCATTTAGTACAGGGAACTTTGCATAAGCTTCTGGTACAACAGCAGCCTACTGGTTTTATATATATCCGAATACTGCCTATTTACTTGCTGGCACCCGGTTTTTCCCAGACTGCTTTACTCAATCATCCAACAAATGTAGTAAATTATAGGAAAAACGGAATCCTGGATGGACTAGACAACACCAGCAATGTCTGCAAAAGTGCTTTATTGTACTATCAGCACCTAATTTTAGACCAACATTAGACCCAATGGTCTACTCTAAATAGCGTATGGCCAGCCTAAGTACACATTACTGAATGTGGGAGGGAATAGTATATTATAATCCACACCTTTACTGGGACTAAACAGTAATATTGTCTTCCCATATAAATGGTCACCGAACTCCTCTAACTTCTAATATCCCTATAATTTACTGGAGAAATAATGTCCCCTTATCTATGCAATTGTCATGCTACTACATTGTAAGCCGCTAATATTTAATTATATTACAGCTTTTTCCCCTAAAGCATATTCTTTGCATGGTTGCAGAGAATATAGACACTGTCTACCTCAAAATAAGGTGACCAGAGCATCTGGTCTTGAACAAGCAGACTGCTTTCCACTTTTGTTTTCTTCAGATGCTTGCTGGGTGGAGTGGTAAAGCCAGTTGAGGACCAATAAGATTCCTGGTGACAGAACGGAGCTGAACATGAGCCCAGTGATTCTGGAAGCATATATGTACATTAAGTTCAACAAGTAATGAACTCTATTCTTGGGAGATAAGACCAGTAGTCAAGAGGGGCTGCATTTTGTAGAACCGTTCGGCTTTATTCAGATTATACAGGTGTACTTTCACATACCAGTAAGCCATAGGCGCTTTCTTTTTCTGCTATCTACTTAGGCATTGCTTATAATACGGTAACCCACTTTCTGGAGCTTCTTTTTTTTACAACTTTTCATCCAACAGGCACGACCATGAGGGAAGGATAGTATGGGGTTGCCTTTTGGGGCATATTGATATATATTGTTTTGTAAAGAAGCAATTAAGTTTGATATTTGTGTATATTCCCTTGGTGTACAAGACATGGTGTTGTCTTATAGTGATCCCATAGAATGGGTTTCTTTTCCCAGACTCTAATCAGTGCTTGTATATCTTGCCCCTATTAGCACCACAGTCATCTGCATAGCCATTCTGGTTTAATTGTGGGTAGCTCTATTGCTGAAAAGACTGCAGGGTTTTATTTAAAGGGCACATGTTGGTTACTTACCCACAACCCCAACAGATATATCAAGCACATTATTTGATGTATTATTAACCAGATATTCAAGCGTAATTATTGCCTCCATTCTGGCAGAATAAGCTGGCTCCTCCCTCTATGCAGTCAATCAAGGCTGTGAATGCTGAAATCATAACCAATGATTGACTGTGGTTTCCCCTGCTGCCTTCACTGCACATAAACCAATAAAATGAAATAAAAAAAAAAAAAAAACACAACAAGAAAGTAGGCAGATACCTTTGACAGAAGGGAATGCAATTCATTATAAAATATCTGGTTACAAATTAATGAAATACACCGGTAAAAATAGCAGTTGGGATTGCAGGCAGATAACTAACAAACCACCAGTTTTTTGTTATAGGACAACTATACTGTAAAAATTAACTTTTTAAAAATGAAAAGTGCTTGGGGCAGGGATGTAGGTTTGGTTATTCCTACCTCCCAATATTATTTTGTTGAGGAGGTAGAGCACATACAGTTTTTATCTGCCAGGTTATGGCCCTGGGCCTTCCTGTATTAAGGATAGTGTTGAAGCATTTAGGAAGACTGGCAGTAGCAGTTTTCTTTGTGTTGCCGCTCTTCATTGAAAGGATATCGAAAGGTAAAATGTCCTAATCCTAAGGAAAGTGTCAATTAGGCCATATACTATAGTTATAGGGAAATATAGGGAAAGTTCAGTAGAATTTTTTTTAATTTAGTTTATTTTACACATACCAAATATTCTACATATTCTCTTCCACTCAGTTTCCTTTGCTATGCCCTGCTGTGATCGTAGTAAGCTGCCATTTCTGGTTCTGGAAAGGTCCTTCTACCCAGAATGCACACTTCCATGGAATGTACAGTAATTTCTGTGGCTTGGCTGTTGGGTCAAACATTCTCAGATCTCTACTGAGCAACTAAAATCAACCCAGGTGCTGGGTAAAGGGCAAAACCATAATGGACACTATTAGGGCTAGGCCCCACTTGAGTGAATGGGAGAATGCACTGTTGCAATTATGTGCAATTGTCCACGCTTCTGTGCACAGACGTTTCCCTTCCGCAAATGAAACCCTAACAGAGCACATGCGATACGGACCAAAAATGGTGATTTCATGCGCACGGAAACGCAGCGCATGTAGTGGGCCCGCGCCCCAGAATTGGATCGTAAATTGTGCAAGTGGATCTTAGCCCTTAGATGTCCTGCATAAAAGGAATATATAAAGTCAATATTTCAGAAGCATTTATTTATGCACCCTTTCCCCTAAAATCAAATGTATTTGCACTAAACTTCCCCTTTAAACAACTAAGGCATCCGGTGTCTTTTTGATATTGTTAAGGCCCTGTAAACACTGGTCAATTCTGAACCTATCTTTTGGAGTGACAGACAACCAAAGAATAAATGGATTGTTAAGTCTGCCAGTCAGGAAAAAAAAAAAAAAATCATGATACTGCCAGTATTTAGGCATGGCCCATTAAAGATTATGCAATTGGACAAAATTTACAGATATTGGTCGATCATGGAGAAATATCCAGATATTTCAACCTAGTTAACCAAAATATCACACAGGCTGGTTAAATCTCACCCTGAGCATACAAGCGATTCACACGGGCAGTAGATAAAAGGCACTGCTGCCCAATGTTTAGTTTTCCCATGCTGCAGGTCTCAGCGGTGTCACGGATTGGCCAAATTTATTTCTTTATTTCCCAATACTTTAGATGTGCAGGGTTTCTTAGCAACCACTATCTCAGTCCCCCATCCAAATATTTAATATGGTTTAATAGGAAAAAGAAAAACCCACATGTTTTAAATGCTAAAAAATACAAATATCAACAACTAGCAGAAATATAAAGAAATTTATTTTCCTGTGTTCCTGCATAAGACAAAACAGCACAGCCAAGGAAAGTCAGTCAAACCAATTGCAAAGAACATAACTGTAGAACATTCTGTATAAGGCCATCTATCTTCATTACAGTAGCAAATTAGGGGAATGGATGGGATAATGCTAGAATAATTTAAGTAAATTTATTTCACCTTTAACATAAGGAGCCAAATTGATTTTAATTTCCTGGACTACATCCTCCTGAAGTGCAACATTTTATAGACGGCAATAACAAAGAATCTGGGAAAGTTCACTAGATCAAATATTTTCCATGTTAACACAGAACAATTAAGCATGGCTAGTACTAAAGTTACAGTATTGCAGATCAAATTTTCATTTCACAGTCTTTCCGCGCAGATACAAATAATCCTTTACTCACTATAGTAATCATGTATGTTCACCTAAAATATACAATGTAATGCTCTTATTAAGATATAACTGACTGCCTTGGTTCTTCAAAGATTCACCTTTCGCTTAGCATTCCCACCCCTTCCCAAAATAGCAGCATGAACGGTTTCTTTAAAGGCCAGAAAAAGCATTTGCAATTAAATAGGAAATACCTATACTATACAGCTGCCCTACGCAGACACATTGCTGTAGCATCAGGCACAGTTTTGAGCCGCAGTAACTGTCTGTGTGCTCAATAGAGATTGATGTATTGCACAGATTGAAAGAAAAGAATTCTCAGATGAATTGTTTAAACACAAAAACAAGGATTGCTCTACTTTCTATAGGCACACTTCTGAACACAAATACATTTATATTTAAAATGCTGTCCCTGCTCCCAATCACCTAGTAAATGCCCAGATTTGAACAATTTCTACTTTAACTTGTAAGTTAAACGATTTCAATACTGGCAGCCCATATTGCTATATGAAGACATTTTATTTAAAAGGAAGAGACCCCAGAAACCACTGTTGTAATGATCAATGCCATCTACGATCTGGCCAAAACTTAATTTTGCACCAACCCCATAGAATTATGGGACTTATTATTAACCAAAAACAATGAAAAGAAAAAAGGAGGAGCACCCTTAATTGCATCACACTTAGTGAAGTGTGCTAGTCTTTTTTTTTTTTTGTAACAACTCGGGTATCCATAATATGAGTAGCCAGCTTAACTTTGCCTACAGTTGCTGAACTATTCTACCCCTACACAACTTCTGTTCAAACAGAACAGGCTGGACACAAAAAGTGGCAAAGCAGAGACTGTGAAGCTTATACTGTTATGGAGATCATCTTTTAACTAGGTTAAGCAATGACTTGGTCGGAATTGCAAAAACAAAGCTGGTTGCTGGATATGAAAAAGCTGGTTACAAATCTACTTTGTCGATCAACTTTTTTTCTTTTTTGAAATAACTGGCCAACAGTTTCATTTAAAAGCTTTAGCCAACACTGCTTTGGAGCAACAAAGCTTCAAGAGTACTGATTAACCAATGCCAAATAAATCAATTTCTAAACCTGGAATCATCTGAAGTTTCATCCACTTTCTGGCTTTTGAAATTGTGCACTACTTCTGCTGACCAATTCGTGCAATTTGATTTGAACCAAAATACACATATAACTCACTGTATGCGTTAAAATCAGTTCATTGGTCACCACATTATTCGGTGCTATTTTAGCGATTACAAGCCTATTGCCATTTCCAGGATGCAGTGTTTTATACCATTACTACATCCTCCATTTAAAGGGATACTTTCATATTTTAGTTTGTTGTGTGTTTTTGTTGTACACATGAGAAAGCTGCAGTTGCTTAGGCTGAGGAAACACTACAACGGAAGCCAACGTGTGTTGAAAAGTGTCACATGCGTTACCATACAGTTGCACTGCAATTCCCATAAAAACGGGAAATATTTTGGCCTGAGACAGGCCATTGCTATATTTCGGCTAAATGGGCCAAACCTTTTTAGCTAATTTTTCAACTGTCAAGTTTTCTTTTTCCAGAGACAATGTTCAGTAATCGGCCCGATGGGAAGATTGGGTCAAAATTGCCCTTGTCTAAAATAAAATACCTTACTAAATCTGGGACCTCCCCTTTTCAAACAACAAAGCTTTTATAGGTCAAATAATAACATACTGATGGTAACCCACACTTCATTTCAAACAAACTTGAAAATAATAAAAGAAATGATAGTGTCTCTAAAAATATAGATGTTTTGTTGATACTAGATATTTTTACTCTCTCTTTATACTTCTTATATGAAAGCCAAACATATCATTGCATACATTTTATCTCAATATCAGCAAGGGCAACCATTTATAACAGAGTGGTTCAGTGAAAAAAAATCTATTTTACAGTTTACTACTACTTCTCTTATAAAACAAGCTACTTCTATGTAGATGGATCTGTGCATTTAATATTCCGCACCTTTTCAATAATACAGTGTTTGAAATTGCACTTGCTGCTAAATGACATTTCTGACACACCACCATCTTTACAAGCTCTTTTCATAAGCAGCTAAAATTCAGGGTCGGGCCATCCACATAGTTTTGAATCATAACCCCCGATATTCTATATACGATAGCAACAGATAAAGGGCCTTAATAGGATATGACTGTTGTAATTCAGTAGTTACATTTGCAGGATGCAGATTATAGGCTTCTGGTATTTTTTTTTCTTTTTTTTTTTTAAGTGTGGAATATATTGCAAACATTTGTAAATTAAACAAATACTCCAGTTCCAGTTATATTTTGGCCACAAAAAGCTGGTTGACATTTTAAAATATAACACAGGTAGGGAATGAAGAAAAACGATGCCAAAAAAATGTTGTTTGTTTTTTTTCACATTACCAACAAAAGGGTCAGTGGATCAATATTTGTTTGGGTACTGACTGTTCCGACAACACTGTAAATCATTCAATATAGGAAGTGAACTTTTAGTAAATGAATACCTTGTCTGCATTCAGCTATTTGACTTATTGTAAATTAAATTCCAACCATTGATAAGTAGTACAATATTCATCCTGCAAATATGTGTTGCAAATTGCAATAGCACAGAGCCTACTTGTGGTATCATGGAAGTGATATGTCAGGAGTGTTCAGAGACGAGATTCCTAGCACAGTGCTTTGTTCATGAGTGGGCAAAGTGTGTTCAATTCAGTGGTTTTCACACCAAAAAATTTTGTATTAGTCACTGTAAATGGGACTTTATTCTAGGAGCTTAAAGGGCATGTCCAAGCCATAAAATGAAAATGAAATTTTACATATAGGTGCAGCATCCCCCTAAACCCTATTTTTGTTTTACTTCCCTTTCTAAAAGATGCCCCTAAAGATATTTATAAGACCAGGTCCCTCGCCTACTGGGTACCGCTTCTTGCTGCTGTTGTGAGCAAGCATCTTTTGGGAAGGTAAGTTTAACAAAAATCAGATTGGGGGTTCTGGACCTATAGGTAAAATTTATTTTTATTGCTGGACATACCCCTTTAATATCCTTAGTTACATATTATAATTTATATCCCACTGTCCCCTGAAATAGAATACCTCTTTGGCATCATTTCAATTTTGTGGCTTGATAACTCAGATACATTTTCTGTATTAAGTGCAGACAATCTGCATTAGAAAAGAGATGTCCTGGGCATTTTTTTTAGCCAATAGTTCTATTCAACTAGTGTATCCCACAGAAGATTTGAAGGGTAAATAATATGTAGCAAAAAAACAAAAGAATGTCTTTAAAAATTCTAATGGTGCTCTGACAGGACAGAAATTTACATCTTAATCAGTTTGCTTTTCGTTGGAAAAAAAAAAAATGAAACAAAAAAACAATTCTGTTGGCAGAAAACATTAAGGTCCATTACAAAAAAGTAATGTTAATAAATATGTGCGCCAACAGGCATTGGAAGGGGAGATGTGGTTATAACTCAGTCTTTTGGGTCTCTTCTGGCTTTTCTGAAGGGTTTTGTGATGTTGAATCTGCTGTGATTGAGAACAAAAGAAAAAAACAGATTAAAATTCTGCACAAAAGGAAATAAAACCGGAAGAAAATTTATTAAATTAAAATTTGTATATTTAAAAACACTAGCCTAAACATATACTGGCCATATACTAGTAGATTTACCAGCAGATTTTCCTGTAACATTAGAACAACCGCCAGGCCAATCATTTTGTTAATTGTCCACGGCAGAGAGCCACTTAAAGAACAACTGTATTGTCTAAGCTCTGCGCCCACCTCAGTCTGGGATCTATCCAATGGGACGAAGCGCTTCTTATAGCACATGCCTTCCCATTGGTTAGGCCATGGGCCAAAAGGGGGGTGGAACAACAGTAGTAATGGTAGTCCTTTAAGTCTACAAATTGATTTGTTGTAGACATTTTACATCAGCTCACAACATGGCCAGTCCTACCTAGCTTGTTGGATGTACAGAACAATTATTTGCTTTTAGTATCTGTATTCTTATATAGCACTGCTAATTATACACAACACTGTATCCATTATCTCCCATGCAAAACAATATAAATATTCACTCTATTCATCATTTATAATGAGAAAACGTATTAGACCCTACGAAAGCAAATAGTAGAAGAAAGTATGCAAAATACAGATTAAATCTCCTTCTACAAGCAGTATTGGGATTTGTAAGTAAAACTGTTTTTAGGTTTTAGGGGATAATCTGTCTGCATACAAAATCTGGTTTTGGGGGTGTGCATGCCCTTTAAAGGTTAACTATCATCTGCATTAAGTTTTCCTAAAAAAACGTTTAAACTGAAAAGTACTTGGGACAGGGATATAGGACCGGTAATTCCTACCTTCCAATATTGTTTCTGTTAGGAGCACCAGCCCAAAGAAAACGGATTCTGCCAGTCTTCCTCCTGGTTTCAGCACTATCTTTAATACAGGAATAGTCCAGGACTATCCTGGCAAATGTAAACTGCACAAGCTGTAGCTCCTCAACAAAACGATATTGTGAAGTAAGAATAAACAATCCTACCTCCCTGCCCCAGGTACTCTCGATTTTTAAAAGGTTCTTTTTACAGTATAGTTATCCTTTAATATTTGGTTCATTGTTAGCAATGGGTAATACAACACAGTAACTTTAACTCCCATGCTTTTAAGCCAGGCCACTAGTCATATGTATTGCATACTCACAAAACACCAAGGCCTTAAAACTCTTCTGTGTGTTGTAGATTACCTGCTTCAGACCCGCCTAATTCAGGAATATCAATCTTCTCAGTTGGAGGCTCCTTCCCCGGCTCTGGATCCCTGGGACTTTCTAAGAAGTGATTTGAATATATATATATGTAGTTACAAAAAGTTACCATCAAAAATATTTTATCATACATCCGAGACATCTGAAAAGTCTATAAAAAGTAATGTTACTTTTGCTCACCTTCTGTACTCTCTTCCTTGGGTGGAACAATTTTCTCATCTTCTGTGGTGTTCTTTCCAGCACTATCCGATTTGGTTGTGTTGTTCTTTTTTTTGGGCTTGGGTTTGGAGAACTTTGCCTTGTTGAGCAGGTACTGTACCTCCCGGTCAAGTGCTCCAATTTTTAGCTCAATATCTTTCGATAACAATACTGGCTTCTCAGTAAGTGGCAGCTTTGCCTGCTCTGCCAGTGTTTCATTCTTCCATGTCTGGTTAAGTAGAAGTCAGTAATACAAAGTTGGTCAGTTGAGTGTAGAACAAAACAAACAAATATTTGGGTAAGGTTATGCAACAATATATCACCTTGATTACTGCCTTTTCATACAATTTCTACATTTAAGTTGAAGTTTTAATTTCTGAGAAATACTTAGCTCTAAATATCTGTTTTATTCAGTTAGATCAACTGGACTTAAAGTTTAGTGCTTGAAGACGTTTTGCTAGTCATCTGACTGGCTTTCTCAATTCAGAATGACTTGTACAAGAATCTGTGGCAATTATGTACCCTGGAAAGTCCCAATCAGCATATGACAGCCAGGTGTTAGGAAGCTTCTGAATGCAAGGTGTGGATGCATTGAGGCTAAGGGGTGTTATCAAAACTACCCAGGGTAAGGTGTCAAAACAGCATTGTACATAGCAAACCGTTGGTGTTGAACCCCCCCACCACCATTCAGGCTTGGTTTCTTAATTTTCACAATTGCCTCCTTGACACCTCTCTTGAACCAGTCATGTTAACCACTTAGCTTTAAAATTTCCCACTGATTCATACAGCCTGCTATTCACTGTTGAACAGAGGACTTTACATGATAAAGACATCAGTTTACCAGCTCAATGGAAAACCTTGCAAGTAGCTCCACAAAATAAAGTATTGAGCAGGATTGCTGCATTTTCTTCCCTAAATATTTTATATATATTCACACATTACAAAAATATCAGATTAAAACGTTGATAAAATCACTTACCCAGGTATCTGTGATAACCTTTTCTAGAGTACCTAGCTCAACATCTGTGAAAATTTGATCGTCTTCAGGAATCATTCGGGCACTCCTGAGGGGCAAAAAATGTCAGATATAGTAAAAGATCTATGGGAAAGTTAGTTCATAGGTTAATACACAAGAGAGGATGCATAATCAAAAATCCAACTTAGTATAGTATAGTATTTGAGGTTGAATAAAGACATAAGTCCATCTAGCCCAAACTACTTAGCAATACCCACACTTCCTGCCTAACTGTTGATCCACAGCAAGGCAAGCAAACCCCCCCCAACCCCCCCCTGAATTATGAAGGGGGAAAAAAAACTCCATCCTGCCTCCAAATGGCAATCAGAAATATCCCTGAATCAACTCTACTTAATGTATCAATACCAGTAACTTGCAACATTCTTGTTTCTCCCCCCCCCCTCTCAATTTGTATCCCTCCCCCTAGCTCCAAACCCTTTTTATATCTTATAGGTATTGGTCCCCCAGCCCCAAAAGCAATAACCTTATATCCAGAAACTCCCCCGATAGTTACTTAACTTGCCTCTCTCCTCCGCCATTCTAAGCAGCCGCTTCCGTAATTGGCTGCCTCTCAGCCAATCACAGACGCTGCTGCCGGTCCCGCCCCCTGCTTGTAGCTCTGTGCAGGCAAAGGGCAGGTATTGTGCGGCGGGGGAAAGAGGGAAGGTAAGTTAACGATTGGGGGAGTTTCTGGATATAAGTTTATTGCATTTGGGGCTGGGGGACCAATACCTATAAAATCTCAAAAGTGGTTGGAAAGGGTGGTCATGCCCTTTAAGCACTAAATAAATAGTTATATCAATATTAACATATATGTAGAAATGTAAATAAGGAAAAATATATAAAGTACTTGCATAGTCCCCACTCCTGTTTTGTAATGGAATCTTTAAAATGGAGTGTGTTTAGCCACACCCCAGGAAGTTTTACATGGAGGCAATGTAAGCTTAAAAAGGAACATATTTATCACTTCCCTTTTAGTTTTATCCAATGGTATGCTTAATATTAAGATTGATAGCAGTGTTAGCGACTCAAAAAATGTTCTGAGTGTTAGTAGGAAGTTGCAAGACTTATATGTCACTTCCTTTGTAAAACATGCGACAGTCTTAGTAAAAACATTCTTCTTACGCTCACCTCAACCCTCCCCTCTCAATAGACAAAAGGAGAGCTGCTGTTTGCTGGACAGTAAGTGATATTTATATATGATAGGTTATCATAGGTTCCCCAATGGTGCCGTTTGGTTTGAGCTGCACAATATTACAGAAATGCCTGGGTCTATTCTCTGACCTGCAGGTTTATTCCATTGACATTCTATGGATTATTGCTGTCAGATAGGTGGTTGGATGTGTGACTCCTACTGCCTGAAGGGACCTGAATAATCCTTCTCTAAACCAATAGTGTAATTGCTATGGAAGTAAGGGAAGGGCAGATGAATCACTTGCATGTTGAACCATTGGATAGGAATCGCTAAGGCATGGGTTTTTAAGGTCTGTATAAAAGTGCTTTATTCCAGGATGTATGAAAAATAAATTTCCCAGCATTCTGTGCAGCCAGGGAATGCTGGGAGTTGTAGTTTTCAAACATGTGCATGTGTGAAAAAACACATTGCCCCTTTATCTGTTGTATTCAATTAGATCAACTGGACTTGAAGTTTAGTTCTTGAAGACGTTTCGCTAGTCATCCGACTGGCTTTCTCAATTCAGAATGACTTGTACAAGAATCTTTGGCAATTATGTACCCTGGAAAATCCCAATTAGCATATCACAGCCAAGTGTTAAGGGCTTGATTGGATAGTGGCTAAGAGGTGTAATAGGAACGCCCAGAGTAAGGTGTCAAAACAGCATGGCAGACAGTTGGTGTCGAACCCCCCCACCTCTATTTAGGCTTGGTTTCTTTATTTTCACATAAATGGCCTCCTTAACACCTCTCTTGAACCAGTCACGTTCCTTTGCCAATATGTTAACATTACAATCTTCAAAGGTATGTCCTTTATCCTTCAGATGCAGGTACACGGCTGAGTCCTGACCCGAGGAATTGGCTCTTCTGTGCTGGGCCATACGTAGATGCAGTTGCTGTTTGGTCTCCCCCACATACAAATCAGAGCATTCTTCACTGCACTGCACTGCGTATATGATGTCGCTTTTCTTGTGTTTCGGTATTATATATAAAAAATGCTGTTTTGACACCTTACTCTGGGCGTTCCTATAACACCTCTTAGCCACTATCCAATCACGCCCTTAACACTTGGCTGTGATATGCTAATTGGGATTTTCCAGGGTACATAATTGCCAAAGATTCTTGTACAAGTCATTCTTAATTGAGAAAGTCAGTCGGATGACTAGCAAAACGTCTTCAAGAACTACATTTCAAGTTCAGTTGATCTAATTGAATACAACAGATATACCATGACCTGGATGAATGAGAACCTTCACAAGCACATTGCCCCTTTGCAAAGTTAAATTCATGTGCTGCCTTAATCCTATCTCTGTCAGTGACTTTGTTTAACCATGGTGTCAGATCTCTGTGCAGCACTTCCTCCTTCCCCCTCCCCTCTGTTACCTCCTCCATGTCTCAACTCCGGCTAACCGACAAGCTTATCATGTGCAGTAGGAGTTAAAAGTTCAACATCCTAAAAAACACACCCACGCACAGTGGCCAATAGAAATCAAGCTGTCCTGGAGACACGGAAGACGAAGGAGAACAGTACAGTTTACGATCTCACTTTGTGACCCATCATCAATCAGTGAAAGCTATTAAGAAGGGGTGTCAAGTGCAGCCTTATATTTACCATCAAAGCTACCTCTCTCCCCCAGCTAATGCTCTTATCTCTATGCTTATTACAGAGCAGGGAGGGGGGAATCACGTCACAGGGATTTGATTGACAGTCCAAGTAGGAGTAGAGGAATGCAATCTCTATTCTTCTAACTGGTGTACCTCAGGACAGAGAGGGAATCTGAAAAAAGTGAAGACACTCTAGGGGTTGTGGGGAATTATAGAACACATGGAAAGAAAAAACAAAAGTTCATTTTCCCACTATAGATGACCATTAAGGTCTGTAATTCAGTAAAAGGGCTTTATTCCAGGATGTATGAAAAATAAAATTTCCAGCATTCTGTGCAGCCAGGGAATGCTGGGAGTTGTAGTTTTTAAACATGTGAAAAGTTCAACACCCATGCTCTATATCAAAGAAATGGGAGGGTATGTGTGTGTTTGATCATATTATGCGGTGGGATTGCCTAGGTCCTTTTTAGGACTTTCAGACTTATCCCATTTGAGCCTCCCCCTGGATACTTGCTGGGAGTGGAAAGGGAGAGCAAGTTCAGTATGGATCCTGATACCTACTAGCTAAAGAGCTATAATGTAAATAGCCTCTCTCTAGCTCCACAGCTTAACAGCTATATGCATAAGGGAGTGACCACACTGCAACGCACAGGAATTGCGCACAAAATCGCGAGAGTTATTGCACTCGATTGTGTGCCCGATTCTTGTGCATTTGTGTTTGTGCGTGCGTTTTGCACATGTGATTTTGTTGTTTTCAGTTATGAAAACACACGTGGTAACGCACCAAAAACGGAAACGCTACCAAAACGCGAAGGGACGTGCAATCGCATGCGCATCTGAAATCATGTGAATTTTCACGTTCCCGCAATTTCCATTATTGCGCAAAAAATGTGCTAGTGTGGCCTAGCCCTTATTGAAACAGTCATCAACTTCCAGGGAAACCTGGAATAAACCCAGGCAAGCCTGCCACAGTGTGCGTTTTTTTTTTTTTTTTATTATTGAAAGCTTGGGGTCTGCTTTCTGTGATACCAACACCAAGTGCACAAACATGAAAGTGGTTCAGGATTAGTCTGCCTCTCTCTTATGCCCTTAGCTGTTAAGCTGTAGGGCTAGCGAGAAGCTAGTTAGGTCCCTTCAGCCAGTAGGCATCAGGAACCTTTCCAAGCTTGTCTTCCCTTTCTGCTCTCAGGAACCACCAGGAAGCATCCAGCCCCACCCCAAATAAGATTACACATGTTCAAAAACTACACAATTCCAGTATTCTCTGTTTGCAGTTAGTTTCTTCTTAATGAACTTTTTGCATGTTTAAAAACTACAACTCCCAGCTTTCCCTGGCTGCAAAGAATTCTTGAAAACATTATAAGCCAACTTTTCTGCTTCAGCGCTTCCTGCCAAGGGTTTGAACATGCAAGTGATTGATTTGCAGTTCTCAAGAAAGTACACCCCAGCACACCTTTTTGGCACGGCCTCCAATTAATAGGTGCAATCCTCCCAGCCCTCCACCTTAAGGGCCACAGCAATACGGCAAATGCAAGAAAGTTGGAGGAGCACACTATTTCATTTCCATGTTTATTCAAGCAAAAAACATACAACGTTTCGGGGGATGTGACTTCCCTTCTCAGGTATAACCGTGTGCACACCCCTTCCACCTTATATACCCTTAGTCCCACCCACTTGTGATGTGGCATAAGTGATAATAATTACCATAAAAAGTGATATTAAGTCTATAATCAATTTTCGTGAGTATATACACACCATCATTCTCTCATTGGTATTATTATCACTTATGCCACATCACAAGTGGGTGGGACTTAGGGTATATAAGTGGGAAGGTGTGTGCACACGGTTATATCTGAGGAAGGGGAAGTCACATCCCCCGAAACGTTGTATGTTTTTTGCTTGAAAAAACACTAAAAGTGATTGATTTTCCCTTCCCTTCACTTCATAGCTATACCACTATTGGATTAGGGAAGGATTATATGGGGCGTAGGAGTCATAAACCTTACCAAATTTGTCCTCACTTCCAATACCACTTACCGGCCAGTTAAAATCCATGAAGTCTAAGTGGTATTAAACTGCAGACCCAGGCAATCCTGCCACAATGTGCAGTTCAATCTAAACGGCGCCATTAGACAACCTGAACCCCATACAGGATCCAGATTAACATGCTAGGTTCATACTTAAAATTTACACTCACTATGGGGTTAGGACTTGGAAACACAGGATATTAATATTATAGTTAGGGAGAGGTGTGAATAAAGGAGCTCCCCAGAGTGTAAAATGTAGAGCCTTCTTATAACAGAAGGTACCTCACGCCTCATGTTAATATATCATTGTGGAAAAAGGGAAAAACTGGCCATTTCTCTAAGAATGCTAGGTAGTTTTCAAGACATCAAAGTCATTTTATCATATCAGACATCACTTCCTGTCTAGCAAACAGAAACTTAACTGTTTTATTTCTTTCTATGGAGAAGGGAGGGGGGAGTAAATGTGGCTAATTGGCAAAGACGGTCACATGTTTTACAAACAGCACATAATTGGGTAAAATACAGGAACTTCCTTACATTTCCTGTCTGGTCATGTACAATGGCTCATTGGATGTTTGTAAAATTCCACTTCCTTTTAGTATCTACATGGAGACCCTGTAGCACACTTAGAGGTGTGGCTAAACCTACCATTTTGAGTTTTCCAAACGTAAGTAAGTATACTTTATTAATTGTACATAATTTGTTTTGTAATTCAGTAGTAAGTAGTAGTACTTCAATTAGTATAGTGTTATTTGTTATGATATATAACTTTCCTATGTGTAATAGTGTTATATACCCCCACATAATTAGTTGCTCCTAAAAACTCAATGGAATCTGTAAAAATATATATATATTTATACGAGATATATCTTATATAAATATATTTATATACCTCATTATATGGGATAACTGCATCTGCGTCCTCCTGTGTATAGGAGAACTGGGTCCCGGCCTCCAATTCAAACATTGCCCCACTAATCTCCTCCATCTTGAAGTCTGTCACAGTCTAATCAAACACGCTAAGTAACGTTCCCACGTAGATGCTCTTCACCGCATTAGCTAATACACATCTTTCTCTTTACGAAGGCACTGTCATTTCACGGTATCAACTGCCAAGGTGCACATCAAATGTCATATCGACTCACTCCAGGATGGCACTCTCGGACTTTTCTTAAAAGCCAATCTTATTACAACTTAAAAAACATTGAAGCGTTTCCGCTCGCACAGGAGAAGTCTTCAGAATCACACCCCTCAGTGATAGTAACTCAGAGGGTGAGCAGCGGGGTGGTAAAAACATACTTGGAAAAAAAGAATGAACAAACGGAATAATTAAATTTTTAGTTAAAATTCCATCCTATGAGTAAGGAGTTGGGGAAAAGGATGGAGAAGCATTGGCATATGTTAAGAGTGATAAACCGTTGCCATTTTCTAATGCAAAACTATGACAGGTATAAAAAAGGCAGAGCTTGAGAAGTTGTTGGGTCTCTACTAATACATGGCCACAGAAGCCGTATTCCACTATGAAATGTGGATGCTTTACATGCCCTAATCCTAACATAACCTGTCGGAGTATGTTATCTGGGGACAGATTCCTGCACCCACAGACAGTAAAATCATTTTTATTTAAAAACGTCTGACTTGTACAAGTAAATGTGTCATATTTCATAACCTGCCCATGCAGTTTGTTTTATGTTGGGATGACTACTACGACCTTCCGCGAACGTATGTCAAATCCCAGGTCATCTATATGTAGTGCCATTGAGGGAAAAAGATGCGATATGACCAACAAATATGGAGATAGGTCTGTCGCCCGACATTTTAAAGCATTAAACCACACATTAGCTTCCCTGAGATGCATGGTAATTGATGGGTTGGGGGAAGATCAGATAAAGGAGGATAAGGAGTTAGGCGAGATGGATCCATAAATTGGAGACATTATCCCCCAAGGGGTTGAATGAACAGTGGGCGCTGCAATGCTTCCTTTAGGATTGGTTTAATTAATTCCTGTTGGAGTATATGGGCCCCCAGATACATGGGAAATCGGAGGACCCATGTAGTGACTCTGAGGTGCCCGGAGGTGAGCGGTATCCCATATAATGAGGTCAAGTTGGTGGCACTAGGAATATAGATTGGGCAATAAGAAATTTAGGAGTTGAATAAAAAGGTGTTCCATTGTGGGAAACCCCATATCTGGAGAGATCATATGGATAAATGTACATTTGGCAGGGTTGGCCTAGCAAAAAAGAGAATTAGTCCCACCCACTTGTGATGTGGCATAAGTGATAATAATTACCAATTAAAAAGTGATATTAAGTCTATAATCAATTTTCGTGAGTATATAACACACCATCATTCTCTCATTGGTAATTATTATCACTTATGCCACATCACAAGTGGGTGGGACTTAGGGTATATAAGGTGGAAGGTGTGTGCACACGGTTATATCTGAGGAAGGGGAAGTCACATCCCCCGAAACGTTGTATGTTTTTTGCTTAAAAAACACTAAAAGTGATTGATTTTCCCTTCCCTTACATTCATAGCTATTACACTATTGGATTAGGGAAGGATTATATGGGGCAGTAGGAGTCATAAACCTTACCAAATTTGTCCTCACTTCCAAATACCACTTACCGGCCGTTAAAATCCATGAAGTCTAAGTGGTATTAAACTGCAGACCCAGGCAATCCTGCCACAATGTGCAGTTCAATCTAAACGGCGCCATTAGACAACCTGAGACCCCATACAGGATCCAGATTAACATGCTAGGTTCATACTTAAAATTTACACTCACTATGGGGTTAGGACTTGGAAACACAGGATATTAATATATATAGGTTAGGGAGAGGTGTGAATAAAGGAGCTCCCCACAGAGTGTAAAATGTAGAGCCTTCTTATAACAGAAGGTACCTCACAGCCTCATGTTAATATATCAATTGTGGAAAAAAGGGAAAAACTGGCCATTTCTCTAAGAATGCTAGGTAGTTTTCAAGACATGCAAAGTCATTTTATCATATACAGACATCACTTCCTGTCTAGCAAACAGAAACTTAACTGTTTATTTCTCTATGGAGAAGGGAGGGGGAGTAAATGTGGCTAATTGGCAAAGACGGTCACATGTTTAACAAACAGCACATAATTGGGTAAAATACAGGAACTTCCTTACATTTCCTGTCTGGTCATGTACAATGCTCATTGGATGTTTGTAAAATTCCACTTCCTTTTATATCTACATGGAGACCCTGTAGCACACTTGAGGTGTGGCTAAACTACCATTTTGAGTTTTCCAAACGTAAGTAAGTATACTTTATTAATTGTACTAATTGTTTTTGTAATTCATTAGTAAGTAGTTAGTACTTCAATTAGTATAGTGTTATTTGTTATGATATATAACTTTCCTATGTGTAATAGTGTTAATACCCCCACATAATTAGTTGCTCCAAAAACTCAATGGAATCTGTAAAAATATATATATATTTATACGAGATATATCTTATATAAATATATTTATATACCTCATTATATGGGATAACTGCATCTGCGTCCTCCTGTGTATAGGAGAACTGGTCCCGGCCTCCAATTCAAACATTGCCCCACTAATCTCCTCCATCTTGAAGTCTGTCACTCTAATCAAACACGCTAAGTAACGTTCCCACGTAGATGCTCTTCACCGCATTAGCTAATCACATCTTTCTCTTTCGAAGGCACTGTCATTTCACGGTATCAACTGCCAAGGTGCACATCAAATGTCATATCGACTCACTCCAGGATGGCACTCTCAGGACTTTTCTTTAAAAGCCAATCTTTATTACAACTTAAAAAACATTGAAGCGTTTCCGCTCGCACAGGAGAAGTCTTCAGAATCACACCCCCTCAGTGATAGTAACTCAGAGGGTGAAGCAGCAGGGTGGTAAAAACATACTTGGAAAAAAAGAATGAACAAAACGGAATATATTAAATTTTTAGTTAAATCCATCCATGATAAGGAGTTGGGGAAAAGGATGGAGAAGCATTGGCATATAGTTAGATTGATAAACCGTTGCCATTTTCTAATGCAAACTATGACAGGTATACAAAAAAGGGCAGAGCTTGAGAAGTATGTTGGTCTCTACTAATACATGGCCACAGAAGCCGTATTCCACTATGAAATGTGGATGCTTTACATGCCCTAATCCTAACATAACCTGTCGGAGTATGTTATCTGGACAGATTCCTGCACCCACAGACAGTAAAATCATTTTTATTTAAAAACGTCTGACTTGTACAAGTAAATGTGTCATATTTCATAACCTGCCCATGCAGTTTGTTTTATGTTGGGATGACTACTACGACCTTCCGCGAACGTATGTAAATCCAGGTCATCTTTAGTGCCATTGAGGGAAAAGTGCGATGATGACCAAAAATGTAGTGGAGACTAGTTTGTCCCCGACATTTTAAAGCATTAAACCACACATTAGCTTCCCTGAGATGCAGGTAATGATGGTGGGGAAGATCAATAAAGGAGGTAAGGAGTTAGGCGAGATGGACCATAAATTGGAGACATTATCCCCCAAGGGGTTGAATGAACAGTGGCGCTGCAATGCTTCCTTTAGGATTGGTTTAATTAATTCCTGTTGGAGTATATGGGCCCCCAGATACATGGGAAATCGGAGGACCCATGTTGACTCTGAGGTGCCCGGAGGTGAGCGGTATCCCATATAATGATTCAGTTGGTGGCACTAGGAATATAGATTGGGCAATAAGAAATTTAGGAGTTGAATAAAAAGGTGTTCCATTGTGGGAAACCCCATATCTGGAGAGATCATATGGTATAAATGTACATTTGGCAGGGTTGCCTAGCAAAAAAGACACCTAGACCAGTGGTGGGCCAATGTTGGGACACTCCCCATTGATGTGTGACGTAGGTGGGGGTCGGTTCACGTCGGCACTACGATGGGGGAGCGGATCTGTGGAGATATGCTGGGCAATAAGGGAGTGTGTACATTGTTTAAACATAAGAACACTTTGGATATGATGTTACTAATATAATGTCACTTATTGATGTTTTTATGAAGTGCACTGAGGGGGTGGGGTGTGTGGGAGTGTATAAAGGGAGTTGCTATCACTGAGGGGGTGTGATTCTAAAGAAAGCTCCTGTCGCAGAAAATGCGTCAATGTTTTTAAAGTTGTAATAAGATTGGCATATATTATATATATATTATATATATATATATATTATATATATATATTATATATATATATATTTATTTATTTTTGTTTTAGCTCACAATGTAAGTGACCCCTTGAATCCAATTTGGATATTTCTGACCTCAATATACCGTATATACTCGAGTATAAACAGAGTTTTTCAGGCTGATTTTTCAGCCTGAAACTCGGACTCGGTTTATACTCGAGTCACTAGCTTACCTGAGCATTCTGGCAGCCGCCACGATCCTTCTGTGTACTGGCGCGCCGGCCGACGTCACTGCCCGGCGCCGGGCAGTGACGTCAGCCGGCGCGCCAGTCACAGTAGATTGCGCGGCTGCCGGAATGCTCAGGATACTGCACCTGCCAGGAAGGCTGGAGGAGAGCCCACAGGGAGAAGAGCCCACAGGTACAAACTGAACTGGGTGGGAGGGTGAGGGGGGCATTCAAGATGTTTGGGAACTACAACTCCCAGCATGCTTTATTAGCTGGGAGTTGTAGTTTCCAAACATCTTGAATGCCAAGTTTCTACCCTCAGTTTATACTCGAGTCAACAACTTTTATTAGGATTTTAGCTAAAATTGGGTATCTCGGTTTATACTCTGGTCGGTTTATACTCGAGTATATACGGTAATGCAAAAAAAAACTTTAACCTTTACGAAAGCTTATAAAAATACAGGTTGTTTTTCATGCACACCACCTTTACTTTTTCAATTTTATTATGTTTTGCGATGTTATAGGCTCAGTAATCTCTATAAGCAAGCATCACCCAACCATATAATACCATAGTAAGCACAGAATTTTGCAAACATTGCATTAACTTTTGTATTAACACTTTAAGTAAAAGGTCTTTGTAAAAAATTAACTATTATATTCGACCATTTTAAGTTCACTGACAACATACTAATTAGAAAATATAAAGGCAAGTCAAAGTTTATTTATGTCTATAGTATAGAAATATGCTGGCACTATGTTAGCAGCTAGCAGGATCTATGAAACTAAAAATGAATGGTCATAGTAGGGTTTACGTGATGACCTATGTAATGAGGGCCTGAAACATCAGCCTGATGCAATAAAAGGTGCAGAATTTGCCCATGTAGCTAATCTGCAGGTCTATCTGCAGTAACCCAGTAAAACGTGAACATCTGATTGGGTGCTGCAAATTAATAGCTCGGGCCAACATTTGCACCTCTTATTACATCCATCCCATATATTTAACCTTAAAATTATAATTTACATTATTATGAGTACTGCATTTCACCACACTAAAGTTATTTAAAGGGCAACTGTGGTCTCAAAACAAGTTACGGTTAAATGAAAGCCTGCAGTATATCCTTTACACTGAGCCAACAATCACATCTCTGGCTGGAGCCTGTGAGAAATTACATTGGGGTGAATGTTCAAACTTCCTGTTTCCAGAAGGTTGAGTGACATCACCTGACCTCTGCCGGCCCTTTTCCCCCGGGGGAGAAGCATGCTCAGTTGAGACTTATTGCTGGGGAAATCAGGAAGTACCTGAGGAAAAAATTGACAGTTGTGAAGGGTAGTCTATTAATACAGACAGGCTGGTCACATGACTACAAGCTGGTCACATGGCTAAAAACAGGAAGAGTTCAACCAGGAAGTTACATTGCTGAACCTTCCCAGCAATAACTTCTCACAAATGTTATATAGAGATGTGATTTAGGTTTTATTTTGAAGGTGTGATGGAAGGCTTTTATATAATTATTCATAGTTTGGAAGAATGTGAGACCGCAGTTACCCTTTAACTTTTCTAGAACCATGTAATTTTCAACAAGATAAAGTTATCTGTAAAATTATTTTATGCACCATCTACAAGTTTATTGCCTCTTACTTTAGGAAGATGCTGGAGTGATTTAACAAACTGTCCAGTGCTACCAGTCGGTCAGGCCATTTTCTCCTTTCCTCCACTTTGAAGAACAACGACTTGCATAACTTTTTTAGTTCAGACAGCTTCTCTTTCAGTTCCTGAGAGGAGAATTCGCACAATTACTACAGTAATGGATGCTAGATTTGTGTTTTATTTAAATATACTCAAGACTGTATAAGTAAATGCGGATCTTTCTAAAATGAAATCTTGCATTCTCTTAATAAATGTGGAATCTCTTTTTTTTCTTCCTTTATTCTACATTAGTTTCCTTTCCTTATTCTTGACCAATAACTACAGCATTTGTGAAAATAAATTTTATTCTTCAACCAGAGCTACCTTGGTAGTTGCTCCATATCCCTCATCCTCAAGCCAAGTGGAAGTCTGGCTGAGCTTAGCAGATATCTCATTTCTTTGCTCTTTTGTGGAAACCTTTGTATACTCTTCTTGATCTAGTTTATCCTGTAGAGAAAAAAAAACTATTAATAAAACTCCCTATAAACAGTTACAGTATATACAACCTATAAGTTTACCATAATGATTTCACATATTTACACATATAGACGTCCGTGACTACTACAGAATTTTCATAGCATAGCTGTCAATAACACTAGACTGTAGTTGAAGCAGGTTTGTTAAATCTGTAAATATCCGACTTCATAATTTTTTAGGTGCATTACTGTAGACATAAGCTTCACAAATGTCCACATTAAGCAATAGATCAGACCCTTTTACTACTGTCCACTTACCTATTTGATCAACTTAACTTAATATTTTGCCAACAGTTTAACTAGCAGAAAATGTAGTTACCATTTTTTCCCTGCAGCTCTACAAATAAATAGTTCCGCATATCGCTAAACCCAGTCAACTAAAATAGGAATTTACACTTTATTTTGTGTAATGATCTTGCTGCAGTCCCCCTTAAAACAAACCACTGTCTACTTTACTCTTTTGGCTGTGGAGTCCATACAAAAAATCCTTCAGCTCAAACTCCTCTACTTTTAATATTCTAATGCATTTTCAAGGTTGATTGAAAGAACACAACACTCAAGGCATTTCATCATTGCCGAAGCTCAGAATATTAATGCTAGTAAAAGATCGTATGGAGTAACGTCAGCCACTAACAGCACAGCATAACTACTAAAGCACATAATGAACAAAAATCAGTATTAATGTTTCCAAATAATAATTATTATAATATCAGACAACTACTCACAATACACTAATAATATTTTGCAATCCAAGTCTATAATGTCACTTTTTAATATACCTATGTGTGAAATTGTACATTTTACCGTATTACATTTTTAAATCTTATTAGGGGTCCGTAAATGCTGCTCCAAAGTACAGGCAGCAAGTAAATGCTTCCGACTCCACAACCCTGGTTAATCTATAAAGCAGGAGGTGTGCAACAAAGTGGTAAATCATTTTTAAAATGATATCTAAAAAGGACAAACTGTCTTACAATGCTAAGAGCTCTGCGTCATAATAAAAGTTAATAAAACGGACAGCTGGGATTTCAAAAAGGAATACTGCAACAACAGTAATCGTCACAGTACCCATTTGTGAAAGCATAAACAGACTATGACATCTCTTAACTGTAAAGAAAAAGTACATTTTACCCTCTACAAGCCTTTATTTCTTAGATGAACTTACAACTGCTGGATTCCTAGAAGTTCTTAGAAGTCAGAGGAACAAAACCACTGCTAAATCCAATGTTTTAAGAGATTTTATAATTGATGCTGCTTTTTCTGTGCATGGCTCTAAAAACAATAATGGGCGCTAGAAATTCTCAACCTACCTGGCGCACACACTGACCTGTTAATATAAAATACCCCCAATGTCCAGCACACACTGACCTGTAAATATGTCCAGCACAGCAACCACTGCCCTGTAAATATGTCCAGCACACACTGCCCTGTAACTAAAATGCCCCAATGTCCAGACTCAGATAAGGGTTTTATTATATAGGATAGGACTATTTCAAAGGAGATGTATTCGCCTTTCCTTTTCTTCTTTCATGAATAGTACCCAAGGGAGAGGAACTAAACATCTAGGTCTTCACTGGGTTATTTAAAGGGGAAGTGTGGTATCCACACAAGTGGCCTTTACTACAAATGCGCACACTCCAACCTTTAAAATGACTCATGATCATGCTTCTAGCTGAAGTCTTTCCAAAGTTACAGCAGTATAAAGGGTGTTTTTTTCTAGTTCTTTGATCTGGGAAACCACCAGCAGCATTGCTTTGCCCCCAAATCTCAGTCTTGGGCATGCCCACTGCTGGGAGTGTAACAATACATAGCTGAAGCTCCAGAGAACGAGAAACATCATCTTAGGCTTGTTTGAAATGTATGAGATCTCTCTTTTAAAACAGAGGACACTTGTATGGAGAGCACTTTTTACCTGCTTGAAAAAGGACCCTACGAAGGTCCAAAACATGTCGCAATAAAGGGCACGTGTTCATGCAGTAGCTAGACTGCGTGGCATCCCCTTCCCATAAAACTTTTATATTTTCAGCAATTATATTCCCTTTTATTCTTCCACCTTTTTCTACTGTATTTCCTAAGACCGTTTTCGAGCTAGAGACATGTAGTTCGGTAAAGATGTGCGGCACACATAGGAGAAGGGATCCTTGGACGTGTTTCGTCGAATTTACAGACTTTGTTTTGCACATAGACTTTAATGGACATGTGTCGCAGGCACACTCAACACCTGGCTCTTGATAACATCAGCCGCGAGCAGACTTATTTAACGCTAATTAGCAGACTCTTGATTGGCTTCACGTGTGAGCAGACATAATCAACGCTGAGAAATTTGTGCTGCCGTTCAACCCAAAGTTTATACTTAAACTCTCTAAAGTTTGTTGATAGGCAGAGTTATCTAGTGGTTTTGGTACTATTCGTGTGTGGAGTGGGAGGTATAGTTTCCCTTTAACCATAGCTTTTGCTATACCAACTTAAATAACACTAATATATATGTTAATTTATGGATTCATACCTGAGTCTCAAAAATAAAAGCTTCCAGGCTGTTGGCTGACTTCTCCCGTTCATGCTTTTGTACATCTCTTTCAGTTAATTCCTGAAGCCTGTAAGCAAAAAAGAATGTTTATTTTTAAGAATCTATCGGCATTATGCAATGGTAAACACATACATGGACAAGACTGACCTCCAATAGACTATATGGGAATTGCTCGCCCATGCATCCAAACAGAGTCCTCTCCATATCGGCTCTTTCTTCTTTAAGTTAAGCAAGGCAATAAAGGCCCATTAAGCATTGCGATCATTTTCATCCCCCAAAACTTGCAGATATTGAGCTAATCCATTTAGATCTGATGCAATATTGGCCATGTGTATTGAAGGCTTAATTGTCTGGTTGATTGGGTCCAATTGCCCACTCCTAGTTTTAGAATACTATCATTTAATCTGCAGTACCTTGCCTCAATACTCACTTCTTTGAAGCTCTCTTTATATCTTCTTCCAGGAAAACTGGGATATCATTTACAGTCTGCACAACACCAATATCATCCACCACCTTTTGTTTCTTGGGGACTGCAGGTTGCTTGGGCTCTGCCTCTGGAGCCTTAGCATCTTCCTGTTTGCCAGACTCTGGTTTCTCTTTTTCTTCCTGTTACAAATGCATAGATTTATACATCATTTGATTAAAACAATTTATTATGCCAAATGCATTTCCTGTTTGCATGAAAACTATTAGAGAATAGTTTTCATTCAAATTATATTTTTCTATTTTCAAAACTTGCACAATCAATGTCTACACAGGATATTCAATAAATCATTCAAAATAAAGTTTATGTGAACCCCAGTATTTTGGTTGCTTAATCAGTACTGTGCACAGTTTCAGGCAGGTGTAAAGAAAAGTTATAAAGTAAGAATTCTCTTATCTATCAAAATGCAAAACAAGCCAACAAGAAAAACCTAAATCTAATTAATATTAAGTTTGACTAGTCAATATAGGAAAAGCAGGGAGGCATCACTCAAAGGAGAATTAATAGCAAACTTTCATTTATTGAGTGCTCAACATGCAAGTCAGGTACACAACATTTCGGGGGGTCCAACCCCCTTCCTCAGGTGTAACCAAATACTACAAGTGCAAGGCATATATAGTGACATCATAAAAAGTGGCCCCACCTACTGCTGTTAGGGCCTAATTAAAGTGAACATGTGCAACATAAAGTGATCTGTGAATGAATAAATAACATTTGTAATCAACGTCACTAAACATCATTATAACCATCAAGTGAATAAATCCTAAACAAATCTTGATAAAAATACATTAACAAATATTGTGATATTAAAATATCGTGTTATACAAATATAAAAACTTCTTGTAAAAAGTGCTCCTTCTATATACCACATAGAGGTACAATACCTTTAGTGACAAGTGATAAAAGATAACTGTTGTAGTTATATATCAAAATTTATAAAAAAAATAAAATTTGATGAGTGTCATGTGTATTAAAAAGTCTTAGTTTAGATCCGGAGGGAATCTTCCTCATGTTATTCTCTTATCCTATGCATGCAAGGATCCACTAGATGGCGTATCTATCCTGCAAAGAAACAACAATGTAGCTAGTAACCTAATTCAACATATTGATACAATTTCAAATAGGATTAAGAATGTAACTATTCTTTTAGGTCTACATAGCTGAAAATGGTGATCTGTATGTCTCTCGATTAGGATCGTGAGGAAAGTCTATTAGAGTACTAGATGGAAGACTATTTATAGGAAGCAGTCCAGGTTAAATTCTTCATTTAAGCCTTTGGGTGTGAGTGTATGTAGAGTGTGGATCCACCAATGTTCCCGTTGGAGTAATAATTGTTGGAAATTGATCCCTCTATTCTGTTTCCTAACCACCTCCAGAATTTGCCATCGCAGCCGCATCGCATTGTGTTTGGCTTCATTAAAGTGCCGTGCTATCGGAGTGTCATGTTTGGGTTCGCCAGATTTGTAATGTTTGATGTCTCTTTTATGCTCCCCCAGTCTGATTCGTACCTCTCTTTTGTTCCACTTTGCTTGGTAACATATCAGTATGTATGAGCTGGTCTCCCAAATTGGGGGATCTTTTATAAGAATGTAGGGGTTTGTCAGAGAATAAGTGTCCTGTAAGTGGGTCAGAGGTTAAAATGTGCCAATTGTTGTTCACAATATTTTTGATCCTATTGGAAAAGATAAAATCTAATAATTTATCCCATAAAGAATATGTGGCACTCAAACAAATTAAGGAACTGAAAGACATAATTGTTAAAAAAGCTGACAAAGGGGGAGCGACTAATCTTATCAAAACAAATGTATACTACAGAAGTACAGAGACAATTGGACAATCATGAACACTATGTAAAATTAACGTCGGATCCTACCCTAAAGATAAAAAGGGAAATTGATTTGTTAAATGATGTAACACAAACTGGTTTGATTAATAATTATGTGAAAGATTGTCTGACCAATGATTCCCCTAGGACACCGGTACTATACATTCTACCTAAAATACACAAATCACTGAGTAACCCTCCTGGTAGACCTATAGAATCAGGTGTCGGATCCTTGTTACAACCTTTGGGTATATTTATCGATACATATTTAAATCCCATCATGCAAAAATTGTCCAGCTGTTTAAAGGATACTACTGAATTCTTAAACCAATTGAAGTTGATTGAACATGTAAAGGAGGGTGTGTATTTATGCAGTTTGGATGTGGAGTCCCTATATACCTCCATCCCTCATGATGAAGGTATAGAGCTTATGGAAGAGGCTATGCTGAACCATGGTTACCCATCACACATGGTATTTTTTGTTGGGGAATTACTGTCATTATGCCTGAAAAAGAATTTTTTCAGATTTGAAAAACAGTTTTATATACAAAAACAAGGCACCAGTATGGGTGCTAATTTTGCCCCAGCATATGCCAATATCTTCATGGCAGCCTTTGAAAATAAGTGGATCTTACAAAACGAGAGTATTAAACCGTATCTACGAAATTATATGCGATACATAGACGATATATTTTTTCTCTGGGAAGGAGATGTAGACCAACTAAAAACCATGTGTGATGATCTCAATATAGACACAATACCCTAAGGTTTACACTCACACATGACACTACGAAATTAAGCTTCTTGGACGTCATGGTAAAAATTTCCAATGGGCATCTTGTAACTGATCTATATGTGAAACCCACAGACCGTAATAATCTATTGCATGCTGAGAGTTTTCATCCCAAGGGATGTATACAAGGGTTACCATATAGTCAGTTACTACGAGTTAGACGTATAGTCAATGATGATGTAATATGTGAGAAGAGACTACTCGAAATGGTAGCCAAATTTGAAGAAAGAGGGTATGACAAGAAAATGTTGATGGAAGCAGCCTTTAAAGCTTTACATACACCCAGGGAAGACTTACTAAGAGAGAAACCCACGAAGGATAAAAAAACAGGGATACCGTTTGTAAGCACGTATAGCATCTTTTCCAATAGGATCAAAAATATTGTGAACAACATTTGGCACATTTTAACCTCTGACCCACTTACGTGACACTTATTCTCTGACAAACCCCTACATTCTTATAAAAGATCTCCCAATTTGGGAGACCAGCTCATACATACTGATATGTTACCAAGCAAAGTGGAACAAAAACTATTTTTTGGAGAACCCAAAAATGTCACATACCCATGTAGAACATGCCAGATGTGCAATGCCATCATCCCAGGTGATGTAGTACATCACCCCACAAAAGGGAAACCAATTAAAATAAAAGATTTTGCCACATGTATAAGCCAAGGCGTGATTTACTTTTTAAAATGCCCATGTGGCTTTGGGTATGTGGGTCAGACCAAAAGAGAGGTACCAATCAGACTGGGGGAGCATAAAAGACATCAAACATTACAAATCAGGCGAACCCAAACATGACACTCCGATAGCACGGCACTTTAATGAAGCCAAACACAATGCGATGCAGCTGCGATGGCAAATTCTGGAGGTGGTTAGGAAACAGAATAGAGGGATCAATTTCCAACAATTATTACTCCAACGGGAACATTGGTGGATCCACACTCTACATACACACACACCCAAAGGCTTAAATGAAGAATTTAACCTGGACTGCTTCCTATAAATAGTCTTCCATCTAGTACTCTTATAGACTTTCCTCATGATCCTAATCGAGAGACATACAGATCACCATTTTCAGCTATGTAGACCTAAAAGAATAGTTACATTGTTAATCCTATTTGAAATTGTATCAATATGTTGAATTAGGTTACTAGAGAGAACACTGGACGGGAAGAGTCCACTTTTTAGGACCCCTTGCGGTTCATACATTTTATGGGGATTTTGTTTTTCAGATTATGGACTATACCACTGATTGTGTATCACATACTCAATATGTGGGATCCCCAGTTCTACTGGTAATTTTAGGATTTGCAGATCCCTTGGGGGACGGTTATATTTAGGGTTAGATGTGGCCCACTTTACTACATAGTAGCATGCCAATTATAACCAGGAAGTGAGGCAGGCAACCCATAACACAACTCCTGATATTAAGTGGGAACCTATAGATGCATTGGTAGCGTCATAGTGACAATATATCCCTCTGAAGTTTTTGAAGTTAAACAGTTGAAAGACAGCATTGGTTTCAATGCGAGTGTTTAGTTTTCATAGGCTAATTAAATATATCTGGTGTGAAGTCCCTGTAATATACATACACTGTTACAGGCTAGTAGGCACCAGCACAGCAGGGAAGCTTCTAGTTGAGATTTGAGCAGAAACCAACTGGCAAATCAAAGATTATGGACTGGAGGAGAATTGGACATTTAAAATTCCCTCCAAAAATAGGAACCAACCTTCAGGGGCAGAACCAAGTCCACCCCTCTAGAGACCAGACATCTCCCATTTTCTGACAAAGGATAAAATTGGGAGCCGGGTCTCAGCTGAGGAGTTCGTCATAACATCTTCAATAACATCTAACCAACAGGACAGACCATATTGGCTTACAGCAGGAAATATTATTTGGACTTTTCCCATATCTGGATTATCAAGTTCTGGACTCAGCTCATGGACTTTTCAGATGCCAACTATCTTTAAGTATTCATTGTTTTATCCATTTCTTACCCTCACCTGTGTGTTACCGCTTTTACGTTTAGCAAATTACTTTAGTTCTTCTTTATATTTTTTTTATGCACTATTTTTGTCAACTTGTAATAAATTATATAAAATCATTTATAGGCTATTGTCCTATTCTGAGTATATCCCAAAACAAACCTGTGTCTTTGAAGTACGCTACTATAGAGAAAATTGTTTAGGTTTATAGATATACTGTATAACTGTATAGAATATTAGGGGTGAATAACCAATTTTCTTACAGGTTGTTAGAAGTAGGGGTGCGGATACCCCCATAGATATATGTAACAGGTCATTCCCTGTTTTCTCGGAATGTGGTGGCCGCGAGAATATTGATATTTAGTAATAGTAATTGTGTAATATTTCGTTTGTTCACTAACCCCACCGGGTCTGATCTGTTCCGTCCACCTGTTGGAGTGTGTTTTCCGGTAACGGATAGGTGGTTGGGTGTCGCGGACCGGAGGGTTCGTGACAATTCTCAGTGTTGAATGACATGCCCAGGAAGGACATCTTCTGGGATGGTAGTTGAGAGGATTTTGGTAAGTGGAGGATCCATCCGAATTGTGATAGGATGTTGATGCACTTCGCTAGCTGGGTTTGCGCAAGGGTGTAGGAAGAGGCCTTGATCAGGTTGTCGTCCAGGTATGGCAAGAACATGATGTTCTAATGGCGTATGAATGTGGCCTGGTATGCCATGATTTTGGTAAATATCCGAGGTGCCGAGGCCAGACAAAATGGGAAGGCAGTTAACTGAAAATGGCCTTGGGCTTGCAATGACCTGGCCATATGGGGATATGCAGATATGCTTTGATATCCAGTGATGCTAGGAAATCACTAAAATCTAATGTCAAAATGACCAAACATAATGACGTGGCAGTTTAGTGCCTTTAAGTCCAGTACTGGACTGAAGAGTCCCTAGTTCTTGAGCACTAGGAACAGGTCTTAATAAAACCTGTGGAATCTCTGAGGTTGTGGAACGGGGGAAAATTACTTACCAGGAGGGAGAGAATCACCTGGTCTAGCATTTTTCTTTTTATGGCACACCTTGGGGGCCTGGAGGAAAGGAAATGAGGTGGTGGTCTGGTGGTAAATTTGATCCTGTAGCCGTGTTCTAACAGGCATCTGTGTTTATGTCCAGGCATCTGTAGTCGGGGTGTCTCCATTGGGTATGCAAAAAGGGCAGACTTCCTTCCACCTGAGCTGGAGGATAGTCAGGATTGTTAAGATCGTGCCCCAGATCCCCTGAGGTCCATGAGCCTCTAGGTTTGAGGGCAGTCTGGGAAGTGCAGTTTCAGAAGTGGGGTGGGGGGTGGGTCCTGACGTGGTCTGGACGTCCAAAAGGGATGAAAGGACTGTGACCTACAAAATGTAGGTGACCTCCTGGTCCTGTTTTGAGGTTGCATTGTACGCTTACCCCCCATTGCCTGGGCAATAATCTTGTCCAGTTCTGGGCCAAACAGGAGGTGTCCTGTAAGTGGTATTTAATTAATGAGGGCCTTCTTAGAGGCCGCATCCGCTGTCCAAGCCTTAAGCCAAGGACCCCAACAATGACTGTTGAGGAGGTGCGCGACATTAACCTGACCGCTTCTAGCACGTCATTCCCAATATACGGTACGGCATCTGTCAGCAGTCTGATGTTAGTGAGCAAATGGATCTTTGAGGAGTCTTGATGGCATTCAAAAGGTAATATCTTTAAGACAGACCTCCAAGGCTTTTGCCACCCATGCTGAGGCAAAAAATTTCCTTAATGCTTTTCCCGCCAAAGTAAAAGAGGTCCTCAGCAAGACCTCTGGGCGGGTGTCCAAAGGGTCCTTAAAGGTGGCTGCCTCCAATAGTGGCATAACTGTTGCCTTTGATAGCCTTGTCACTGGAGGGTCAACTATGGGCAGTCAAGCCCAACGATCCACATCCAATTTAGGGAACGGTAAGTAGTTGTGGAACTAGTGACTAAGCTTTAATGGTTTGTCTGGAACCGACCACAATCTTCTCGAGCTGCTCATTAGACACAGGAGTTTTTCTTCCGTCTGGAGAAGAGAAGTGCTGTTGGTTCCTTGCTGGGTGTCTGTAGAAGAAATATATAGGGTCTCTAAGACCACCATATTAAGGCCATCCGTATCTATAGATGATTGAAAATCATCAGCTATAGTGTGTCTCGCCTTCCTCTGAATGCTCCTCGTCCTCTGATAGATTAACAGCTTCTAGCTGAGAGATGGAAGGTGAGGGCTCTGGAACGGATTTAGAAGTTCTCGCTGTTATGTCTGTCCTTGCTGCTCTATTTGGCATAGGGAAGCAGACTGGACTTGTTTGGGCTAGATCTCTAGCAGAAAATATATCCTGTTTCCTGTGGTAGAACCGCGGGAGCTGCCTGCGCCACATCATTTTTAATTCCTAAGAGAATCTATGGAGGATCGGAGGGATTTTGCCGACTCAGGTTCCCGGTCCTGTCTGGGACATTGCTCATGGGCTGGGTCATGGGCCTTGCTGCATGAACCACATAGTTGATCAGGATGTGACAACTTGGCATTGCATGTATTGCAATCTTAGTGCTAAACTACCAACTGGGTCCTTGCATTTTTGGTGTTAGGGGTGGGGTTTTTCTGCAGCAGACATTTTGCTTATCTAGGAAGAGACTTCAACAATCAAATCCTTGTGTGCTGGAAAGGTGCTTCCTCTGCAGGAGCTGTATCCAAGATGGTCGCCACATGTAGGGCTGTAAGCTATCGGCTCCGCCCCTACTGCCAGCCAGGCAAGCAGCGCAGGATAACAAGGGGACGGAGGCATGTTTCCCTATGGCAGAGAGGGGGAGCCACCTTGCTGACACCTTGCTGTGGTCGCAGACGCTAGTTTCTGTGCATAACAATAGTTTCCGCAAACGTTCCTGGTCGTTCGCAAGGAGGTGCACTGGTCATCCTACTCCTGAGCGGACACTTAAACTGGAGGAGGCTTCCGGCGTCAAAATGCTTATGGGCAAGGCGTGAGTCTGGAGCCTCACTTCTTCTCATTTAAAGTGTCCGCTCCTTGGGGGAAGGAACTCAACCCCAGTGTTCCTGGGTCCCCCTGAAGCTGATAAAAATACCCCCAACAACTACTATTTATTTCTCTGAGTTAGGAGGGAGTTTAGTGAGAGAAACTGCAGACTGCTCAAATTTGGAGTTGGCTAAATATTTTTCTGTTCTTGAGCTACTGTGCATAGTCTCATTTCATGGCTATTTGTTTCCACATGTTTAACAATGCATGTGGCATACAATTTGATTCAGGACAACTGTATAAACTATTTTCACATTACATGGAGTTTTGGCATGATTTCTACCTTTTGAAAATTGTTTATGTTAATTTTTCAGAAAATCTGTTAAAAGTGCAAACTTCTTTGGGGGGAACTGCGCTCACACCATTGATGGTTTGAATGAAAGAATTACAGATTAACATAGCTGAAGGTGTGGGGGTATTTCTGAGTTACAGGGGTGTTTAGTATAAAAAAATGCAGACTGTTCAAATACAAAGCTGGCTAGTTTTTTTGTTTTTTTTTTACTGCTTCTGCCATTTGACATTGGCCAGGTTGGCATTTGGTTAGTTGGCAGCCAGGTGTCCGAGTACACTCATGAATGTGGCATACTGTTTTATTCAGGAGGGGTTAGGCTTTCCTATTTGAGATGCTTTTAAACTTTCCTCTACAGTTTTTAATTGAAATTCGCATTTGATTTCAGATTTGTCTCGAAATTTACAGTTGAGAGAAAAAAAGAAAATGGGAGAAAATAACTTACAACTGGATGAAGAGATGCACCCAGGTATCTACATTTTGATCAAAACTTAACTCACTTAAATCCTATGAATATGTAGTTTCTAAAAATCTCTCACTTGTGGGGATATTTTAGATCATTTGGTAGATATTCTATTTTAACCATCAGAAGTAGTTATAAATTTCAATTTGGTTTAATATTCTTGCGGTTTTAGTTTGGGGAGGTCTCCTGTACAAAAGTGGGGTACTTGCATATATCTGGTATTGTTGTACTCAGGAGTATCAGAGCTTTTAGAAACAGTAAGATTTTTGTGCGTGACCTTACTATAAATATAATGGGTAAAATCAATGAAAGTTTGCAAATTTACATTTTTTTTAACACATTTTACTCAAAAAAGTTACAAAATTATATTATTTTGTTCAAATACACCGATTTACTGGGGGGTCTCCTACCGTATAATTAGTTTCAAACCTATTATGGGCAAAATCATAAAAATTCTGCTGGTACTGAAGGCACAAAAAAATAAATAAATAATAATAATTTGAAATTCGGCTGGCACCGAAAGGGATGAATGTTATATTATTTAGTTTTGTGTTTGGATTTGATGTATTAGCACAGTGGTATATGGATACATTTATTCAATAATTATCCTGCAGAGCAACCTTGCTAAAAGAGGTCAGATGGACATTTTGTATAGTCATATTGCGATTTCTTCATCCTGTGAAGACTATAAATATATTCAACACATCTGGAATATTAAATGTACATACAGGATAACATAATTGTTTACCTGGGTCTCTGTTTTCTCTGTCTCCTTCCCCCCTTCTTGTTTCTCTGTTCCTGTTTCTCTATCCAGCTTCTCACCAGATGGCTCTGTAGGTTCCTGATCTTCCTCCTTTGTGGATTCATTTGGTACCTCATCTTCCTCCTGGGGAAAAAACAGTTCCGAGTTAATTGTACATTCTCCAGACAAAGAAGCCACAAGAAAGAAAATCAGTTACCTCTGGTGTTATTGCAAATAGTAATTTAGTGGTTTTAAACCTAAAATAGTAACTTTATATGTTGGCCCAAACTGATCATTGTTATGGAAGTTTTTCTCACTGCTTTGTTCAGACATGATAAAGATTGGTTGCATTTGTATGGCCAGCTTTAGAAAGAATCTTAATTAAAGTGGAAAGTAAGGAAAGTGCATAGACTGGAAGGTCATCCCACAACACAGCAGTCATACTCTTTAACCTAGAATACACAGGTCGATATTTCCAATAAATCCAATTGTTCGATTGTGTGTTCCGCAGTGTATATTAAACCTACATCTCAGTCCAGAAAACACTCCAGCACATCGCTGTTGGCTGCTTCCCAGACAAGTAGGTAGGTGCAATCCCCCTGCCCTCTACTCCAAGGGCCAGACCATTCTTAGCACAAGAAGATATAGGGGAGATCACTACAATGGTGAATCCAAAATTTTATTAAACAACGGATACATCTGTTGTTTAATAAAATTTTGGATTCACCACTGTAGTGTGGTCCCCTATATCTTCTTGTGCTAATAAACCTACATCTCCCATTTTGCCCGTAACTCCCATGTTGGGGTGCCACATCTTACAGTTCCACCACTCCTTAAAGGGCATCTAAAGTGGGAAAATGAACTTTTTTTTCTTTCTTTCCATGTGTTCTATAATTCCCTACAACCCCCAGAGTGTCTTCACTTTTTTCAGATTCCCTCTCTGTCCTGAGATACACCAGTTAGAAGAATATGTGATTGCATTCCTCTACTCCTACTTGGACTGTCAATCAAATCCCTGTGACTTGATCCCCCCTCCCTGCTCTGTAATAAACATAGAGATAACAGCATTAGCAGGGGGAGAAAGGTAGCTTTGATGTTAGATATAAGGCTGCACTTGACCCCCCTTCTTAATAGCTTTCACTGATTGATGATGGGTCACAAAGTGAGAGATCGTAAACTGTACTGATCTCCTTCTTCCGTGTCTCCAGGACAGCTTACTTTCTATTGGCCACTGTGCGTGGGTGTGTTTTTCAGGATGTTGAACTTTTAACTCCTACTGCACATAAAAAGCTTGTCGGTTAGCCGGAGCGGAGACATGGAGGAGGTAACAGAGGGGAGGGAGAAGGGGGGAATGCTGCACATAGATCTGACACCGTGGTTAAACAGAGTCAGTGACAGATATAGGATTAAGGCAGCACAGAGTACATGAATTTAACTTTGCAAAGGGGCAATGTGTTTTTTTCACTATAGATGCCCTTTAATGCAGTCATGCATGCACTGTTAGAGAAGGAGCGGAAAAAGTGGTGAACCAATCATTATTTAACCACCTTTAAGCCAGCCATTGTTTTAGACATTAGATAGATCTGCCATTAATTGGTTGACTTTATATAAACGTATTTTTCTCCCTGCACACCTTCTGTTAATCTACAAGGTGCTGCCTCCCCAATCTGCTTAACCACTGGCAGTGGACTCCATACATCAGGAACAAAATTGCAGGGGATACGCACTCAATTGAGAAATTATTCCTTTATTGTGACTTGCAGTGCATAACATTTCAGGGTTTTCCCCCTTCCTCAGGTGCATAAGTGCGTATCCCCTGCAATTTTGTTCCATTCATTGGTTGTGTTGTCTTTTAAGGGCACTTTCAGTGTTTGTTACCTTCTGACGTTCTCGTAAAGTTCCCATCTGGCCCATTCAATGTGGGTCACATAAAAGAATAGGTCAGGTGGTTCTTTGGACGCTATAAGAACATCATGGGAATGTCAAAAGTTGAGTATGCAGTAAATGTGCCCTTAATGTTGTAGGAACACTTGTTAAGAATGATTAAATGCTAATCTGAATAAGACAAGATTGGGGTTTAGGCTCAAGTAATGCATTGATAGTATAGCATTTATTGAGACTGTGGAATTACTATGGAAATTACATAAAAGTCTTTCCTCCCTTGTTGAAAAACCTGTAATTCGTACATTTTGACCTAAACTCCCTATCTGTTTACCTGGACAGTATCTGTAGCATTCTCTTTGTTCTCAGATACAGAGCCACCACCTCCAAACAGGCTGGATATGGTATTTCCAAGTTCTGGAGAAAGAAAGCATATTGTTATGCAGTGGCATATTGTCAATCAATGTATAAACACCAGGGATTTCCAGACCATGGGCTTTCAAATGGCATAAACTACAACAAACTTTAACTGGTACAAACAGGGAACAACACTGGACTAAGATTTTTCCACCCCTGTATAATGCCCAATGGTTTGACATCAATTTTTAGTAAATTTAGTGTAGCACAGCATTACATTTAAATAGCACAGGATCACATTGACGAACACATATCCTATTAAAGGGAATCATGACCTGAAACTAGGAGGAAAAAAAACAGTTTGTCATACCTCATTTTGTGCTGTGAATATTCTCTAAAACAACTAAGCTGACAAAAACTAACAGGCATGAATGACGCTACCAGTAACGGAAGAACTCAAATAATGAATTCCTGCATTTAGAGAGCCAGTCATGTGCCTAAAAATAGTAAAGTGGAAAGATTGGTACTGTTATATTATTACATTTTGTTATAATAGTGCTCTGAAATATGTATGATGGAATTTCAATGCAGTCAAAGTAATGTAACTTCACACATTGATTATAATCAAATTGTTACACTAGTAGCAGTGGCGGCGAACCTATGGCACGCGTGCCAGAGGTGGCACTCATGCACAGCAGAGTTCCCCAGAGTGTGTTATCTGAAGGGCAGAGAGACTTGGAAGTATAGATTCACTTTAGCACACCAAGGCTGGCAATTGTCAATCGGTAGGTGCAGTCCTCCAAACACCCTCTACCCTGATCCAACCTCAAAGTGAGAGTAGCACACTACAGTGTATCAAAATGTACAGTATTATGCAAACAACATTCAATATTAATCTATTATGAATTCTATCTACTGCATGTGCCTATCTGTTTTCAGTTGTTTTTTTCTGAAGTAAAACCTTAGTATTCATATTAAACTATTGTGTTGGCACTATGCAATATATAGGTGGGATTTTAGCTGCAGTTTCGGCACTCAGTCTCCAAAAGGTTCGCCATCTTAGCACTATAGACTGCAAAGAGCATAAAATATAGGTAATTGCAACATTAGATAAAACATTAAAACGGGTGCGCCTCAAGAAAAAAATTGCATCACTAAATGTGCCTTTCTCTGAAATCACAGCTGTTTACATTATACCTTCCCTGCAATTGCGTTTCTAAAAAAGCCCTTAAATACCAAATTGGGATATTTTTAATGTTTAAGGCATAGCAACCAAGAGTTAAGACTGTATGTGAATCCATGGAGGGTTTCTAAATTCAAAAAGATTGAAATATTTTTTTTTTTTTTTTTAAACTGTTTATTGAAATTTTTTTTTTAAAAATGAAACATTTCAAAATACATACAGTGTGAGTGAATGGTAGAAAAGTTCATATATTAGAAGCAATGATCTCAGCATATACCTTACATACACATATATATTCATTTAGCTGTACAGTATCAATTACATTGTCTGTTACAGTATTCTTTGACATTGGGTTTAGAATAAATGGGTCTGCTGTGAATTACCGTTTGTCCTGCTTTCCAGTTTCACTTGAGTCTCACTCCTAAACCAATTAAAATTCTTGTGTAAATTAGAAGCGTTATAGAGGTTCGCCATAATGTACCAGGGGGACCAGATTTTATTAAATTTGGTGATGGATCCTCTGCGGAGTTATATAAGTCTCAACACAGGAAGAATATGTTTAAGCATTCATTTCCACATCTTGAGTTTGGGTATTTCGGGCGACATCCAAAGGAGTACTATAGTACGCCTAGCATAGTACAGTGTTTCCCTGAGGAAGGAAAGATGGCTCCCGTTCCAGACATCAACTTCAGGTATCCCTAGGAGGCATAGACCAGGGTAGGAAGGACAAAAATTGGGTAATCTTACCCCAGAATCTTTGAATTTGAGGACATGACCATATCATATGCCAGAAAATAGCATCCGATTGTGAACATTTGGGGCAGTTGGAGGTGTGTCATGGGGACATGCAGGATTTCCTTAATGGTGTAATATATGCATGATGGATTATATAGAATTGCATGAGTTTATTAGGAGCGGAGGGTGAGACTTTTAGGTGTGACTTAATAATATCACTTACATCAGAGTCTCCCAGAGATGGAATAAGTGTAAGCCATTTGTTTACTATACTGGGAGTATCTCTATCTGCGGCTGATTGGGTAAAATAGGAGTATAAGTTCGAGACTATGCGTTTTTTCTCCGCTTGTTTTAAATATCCTAATCACGGGGTGTGGGTTTGTTGGAATGTATGAGCCTTGAAACTCTGATAATAGGCAGTATCGTAGTTGCAGATATCTGAATAGGAATATGTCTGAGACATGAAATGTTTGTTTAAATGTTTGGAATGAGATAAGTTTTTGGTTATGAATAATATGGGAAAAACTGGTTACACCCAGTTGTTCAAAGAGATCCGCCGAGCTTAGAGAGGCGAGGTTAGGGAAACATGAGTTATACCACAGAGGAGTATCTTCTGGTATATCGTTAAAAGCCAGGTGTGCCCTTGCAGCTTTCCAGATTTTATGCATTTGAACATGAAGAACAGTGCCTTCACTGGGGAGGGTATTGTTTTTTTGTTCCAGGAAAGAACGGGGGTGTGAAGGGAGATAAGCCTGTAATATTTTTTCCGAGTCGTATAGGAAGAATAGATCTGGGTCCGTATCATTACTAGGTACTGATTTTAGCCATGACTTAAAGTTGTCCCGCTATAGAATAGAGTCTAAAGTCTGTCAGGGCTAGTCCCCCCATATTCTTTGGTCTTTGTAAAATTTTAAGCCTAACTCTTGACCTGCCAGCTCCCCAAAGGAAAATAATAAGTAGACTTTGAAGTTTCTTGGAGAAGTTGTCTGGAATATACATTAATCTATGTTGTAATCTGTAAAGGGGTTTGGGAAGAATAATCTTAATGAGGTTTATACGACCTATCAAGTTGATGGGGAGGTGTTGCCACAGCTTCAGCTTAGTAGCCACCACATCAAGCTGGGAGAGAATATTTAATTGTAGGGATTCCGTACGGATTCCGAGTGAGATATGGTTATTCCTAAGTATTTAAATTTATTAACCACAGGTACTAAATGACGGGCAAAGGGTGGGAGATGCATATTTTTGTCAATGGGGAACAGCACTGATTTGTCCCAATTGATATAAGGCCCCGATATCGGGCCAAATCTTGAAATTATAGAATAAGTTGTCCTAAGGGAGTTGTGTGGATCTGCAAGGTATATAATCATGTCGTCTGCATATAGACTAAGCAGGGATGTATGTTGGCCCAGGGTTAGGCCTTTTATATCTGGGTGGGATCTTAATTGAATTGCCAGGGGCTCTATTGCTATCACAAAAAGGTAGGGAGATGGGGGTAACCCTTCCTAGTACCTCTGGCCATTATGAATGGTTCTGAAGAGGTGTTAATTTTGATAGATGCCCATGGGTGCATGTATAATAGTTTGACCCATTTACAAAAAACGGGACCCAATCCAAAGCGTCTTAAATAGGACCACAGATAGGGCCATTCTATAGAATCAAATGCTTTTTGGGCATTAAGGGACAGCATGATTCTAGTTCCAGCATTATCATGATCAACTTGGGTGTGAATGTGATTTTTCCGGATATTTATCGAAGTTGATCGTCCGGGAATGAAACATGTCTGAATGGATTATTTTAGTAATGATTCGCTGAATTCTGTTTGCAAGGATTTTAGCTAGGAGTTTGTAATCGATTCTGAGAAGGGAGATTGGTCTGTAGGAGCTAGGTTCTAGGGATTAGGACAATATGTGCATTATGCATGGAAGGGGGGAGTTCATTCTTATCGTAGGCATCTTGGTAGGTGTCAATAAGTTGTTGAAGGATATGCTCATCATATCTTTTGTAGATTTCCACCAGTATCCCGGTGAAAGCTAAAATCTGATTTGTTGGGGCAAAATTAGCACCATTTTTAACGATAAGAACTATTATTACATAGGCCTGTATGTGTTCAAAGTCCGTGTAGTTAAAGACCCAAAAAACATTTTTTGTGTTCAGTGCATTGAAGATCACTTTGTGTCCAAGACTCTCCCACTATAAATGAGTTCTCTTTTAAGTCGGATTGATTGCATCTCCACAAAGAATTAAGGCTGGGTACACACGAAGGGAGCACTTGACCGGGACAAATGTCTGTCCGTCGCGGCAATGGTGGCCGTGGCAGACAGTTTGTGTGATCGATCAAGCGGTCCCATAGGGAACCGCACAATCGATTGTGATTTACAGACACGTCCGATCCGGACAAATGGAGACCGATAGTGCTGTGGATATATCGTGCGAAAATATCTACTGATGTGTACCCAGCCTAACAGAAATAAGCACCCATTAACTTATTTAGCCCAGGATGTAAATGCTACTTACTTGTGAGAGTCGATTCCTGTTCTGGTTTTTCTTCTACAGCGGTCTCAAACACAGCTTCTACCTGAAGAAACAGAGCGATAGCCTAATCAAAGCTGACAGAATCAATAGGTAAAGCAATCTGTTTTAGGGTTATAACACTGGCTATAATGCCATACACCTAGCCAACCTTCAAATCGGTGGAAACACTGGGCTGGGTAATATTCACAGACAGATAAAGCTGTGACCAATGTATATATCGCATATTTTACATTAACACAGATTTAAAAGAAAAAAGGGGCAGGTGGGGGGAGAGGAGGGGTAGAAAGCCACTCTCAATTGTATAGTTTGTATATAGTAACACGATTTCCATTAGGATTTAATTGTAGTGGACTATAACAGGATACCCAAAGGTGACCAAACCTTCTGGAATTTAACTTGGACACCTCTACTTTTATATATTACTCGGATGTGTGGAAGTGCCGCACCAATCATATCCTTCCATTCTTTAAAAGGACAACTATAGTGTGTATAAACTTTTTCTTTTTTTCAGGAAACAGTTAAAAAGTACTTGGGATACAGGACTGATAATACCTACCTCCTAATATTGTTTCTGTGAGGAGCAACAGCTCAAAAAACCAATTCTGCCAGTCTTCCTCCTGGCTTCAGCACTATCTTTAATACAGGACCAGTCCAGGACTAACCTGGCAAATGAAAACTGTTGGTGCTGTAGCTCCACAACAAAACACGATTGTAAGGTAGGAATAATCAATCCTACCTCCCTACCCCAAGTACTTCCCATTTTTAAAAAGTTTTTTAGAGTATAGTTATCCTTTAGTTTTGGGAGATGATTGAGCCATCCAGACTATTTCTTTCTTGCAAAGAATAGTGTTTCCTGTATAAAGGTCAAAATAAATGTATTCTATAC
The DNA here is from genome assembly GCA_019447015.1 of Hymenochirus boettgeri. NCBI lineage: Eukaryota > Metazoa > Chordata > Amphibia > Anura > Pipidae > Hymenochirus > Hymenochirus boettgeri. The sequence continues at coordinate 145,576,240 of CM033475.1, read as the reverse complement.
ATCCTCATCTCATATACCCAGTATGCAAAATTTAGGGTTGAGGGGGACTAAGAACTGCAATAGATTTGAAGGAGTACCTGTGACTCTTGTCCAGAATCACATTATTAGTGAACATGCCCTTATCATGTGCCCAAAGGGTTTTGATGGCATCTAGGGCATTCCGGAGAGTGATGGAGATATTTTAGAAAGTGGAGATAGGTATACCTGATGAAGTATATAAAACTAAATCAGTTTGTTTGGGGCGGTTGGTGAAGCTACTTTATGTTCAGTTAGGTCTTCCCATTCTTCCTTTGTAATGGAGAAAATAAGCTGGGTCCATAAATTTTGGGGATGTCCGATTGGATAGATAGCAATTTCAGGTTATTTGAGGCATGTCCAATAAAAAAATCAAGTATAACTATAAATGTTATTCACCCCTCTCAAACCTAGCATTTGCATTACTAGCATATCCCAAAGATGCCCCTGAAGTCTCTTACCAGACCTGTTCCCTCGCCGCTCTGCTTTTGCTTTGCGCCTGACAGCCGTTCCACTTCCTGGTTGCAGCTGTCAGTAAAGGAGCAATGTGACGTCATGCCCAATCACCTGTCAGTCGCAACCAGGAAGTAGCTGGCCAGGAGCATCTGTCAGCCCAGAAGCCCTCTGCTTCTGTTTATGCTCACAACGAGCTTGTAACAGAAGTAGAAGGTGGCGCCTAGGCGGCGAGGGACTGTGTCAGGTAAGAGACTTCAGGGGCACAACATATAAGTAATGTGAAAGCTAGATTGGGGAATTTCCCAGTGTACATATCCTTTAAATGACAACTTCCAAAAACAATGTTCCTTGCAGCAGTATCTGAAAATCACATTTTGCAAAACCCTGCAATTTTGTGCCAGCTGTACTTACTCTGTCAAGAGTGAGAATACCACTTTCATCCATGTTAAAGTGAGCTTTGATGCCTTTAGACTCATAATCTGATCTTTTTTGGAAACTCTCTCCAACTCCATTTAATTTCACCGTTGTAAGATTTACAGATCCAAAAACCCTGCAAGAAAATATGAGGGAGGGGGTCATTTGACAAAAAAACAGACCTTTTGATTTCTTAAATAATGATACACATTACTTCCAAAGAAAAAAATCAGATAAACACTTACTTTAAATCATCAGGACCCAGAAAGCTAAGATCGCCATAGTTTATATTGAATTCAAAGTCATCTGTGTATCTGTTAAAGGTGATAACTTTACGTTGTGGGTATGGAGCTAGTCGCTGGAACAGGATTCGTTTGTTGTGTTTCAGATTTTTGCTTAGATTTTCCTCTTCCACCTCACGTGTGAACTCCACCTTCATTTAAAAATAATGAAATCATTGTCAGCCAATTAAATATATATTGTAGAATTTTGTACGGAAAAAAAAAAAAAAAAAATCACAGAAAGGATTAGGGGGGGGGATTTACTGGTGCCTGCTGTTTTACTTCTCATGGTGCCCATAGACTGTTAAATAGATTGTTATACTGTTAATTGAGCTGCAAGTTAGAAGTAGCATTTGTATGTTTCAAAAATGTATACAAGCAGTGACAGCAGCATAGAGAACTGTATCAATATTAACCCTGCAGCTCCCTGAGGTAATTTCGGAGACTGGGTTTATATTCAGTACCTACTGTACCTACTACACTGGGATGGAGCTTTGTGAGCAGGAATAGGGACATTAACAAAAACCTGGAGGTGGTTGTAAAGCTGACTGTTAACATTATATAATATGCATGTCAAATTGCTCGTTCATCTCATCCAGTCAAACAGGCGACCCACAGTGTTCACCGACACTTTTCTAGAGTTAACCTATTTAGGAATCCCCCCCCATTGAAATTCCTGCGATTGCCACTGCTAAAATTAATCTTCAATGCACATAAACCATTTCCATTTATGCCAAATGGGCCAATGTACACAGGGTTATTTTGTTAGTTCCTTTGCATGTATGGTTTATTTAATACTTTGTTATTTTTTGATGTGTAACACCTTAACTTGAAGCACAAAGAATAAAAGTTTTATTTAATCAAATATGTTTTTATACCTACTATTTGATTTGTGAATTGCAAACATTTCTAATAATAAATTGATAAAGGCAGAAACATGGAGATACAAGGTAGAGAAGAATAAACATCCATATATAATTGTCTCCAATACAACCCTTCTGTTTCGTAGGCCAAAGAAACAGAGTACATTCACACATTGTAAATAGTTCCTTTTACCCACATACAATGTTTCCGCCAGGAAGGAGACATTATGCTACACTGTTCAACAGTATCCTCCACTGCCTCTTTGGCATCAGGTCCTAATGCGGTTTGCAAAACAAAAGGCCAATGAATATTTTCTAAAACTCTGAACCCTTACATTTTCTTTATGATTCAAAGCAGAGCATTTAAATATTGATTTTTTTAGCTTTCAGCATTATTATCACCTGTATAGGGAATGTTGATGCATCTCGAACAACAAAAGGCTTTACTTTAAAAGCTTTACTGAGAGCAGCTGCCTGGTAAACGGCACCCATTGCTGCTGCCTCGTCAGCATTTATGTTTTTGCCCAGCTCTTCCCTGCAAAAGATATTATAGAAGCATAAATTATATATATATGTATATATATGTATATAAGAACAAGAAAGGTGTATTCTATAGAAAACCAAAAAAGTGTGATTAAAGAACTTAAAATTAAGCTAAAAATTAACTTATTGAAAATGGTAAAGTAACATATATACTCGAGTATAAGTCGAGATTCTCATGCTTTAAAATTAGCCTGAAAACCTAACCTCGGCTTATACTCGGGTCAATAGATCCAAATGCTGCGATTGCAGATAGTAACCAGTAGGTGGCGCTGTCTTAAAAAAATCCTTCACCTGCATAGAAAGTTACAGGAGCTGATCTGCCTTTACACTCCTTCCTGTAGTCTGGCTACTGGACTCACTCAGCACTGTCACTGCTCATCTGGATGCTGTAAATCTGATGGGTCTTCTCAGTTTGGGGCAAAATGGCTGCTAGTTCAATGTAAGTGACAGCTTGAAACTACAACTCTCAGGTGACATTTTTAACTATTGGGGTCAGAGGGCCCTTTACTATTTGGGGGTCAGTAGAATTGTAAATGATGGTAAGCTTAATTAAAAGTTTATTGAACCTTGCCACTCCACATTTATAGAAACTACAATTCCCAGCAACCAAAACATGCATGAGTTGTAGATTCCAAACATCTGGAATTGGGGGTTACTGGTACTGGATTTGGCTATTACTGTATGGGACTTTTGTATGGGAATTCTGCTGTCCATTTAAAGGGCAACTTAAGCCACAAAACAATACTAAATCCGAAGGCAGTAGGTGTCATAATTTCTACCCTCGGCTTATACTCAAGTCAATCAGTTTTTACAGATTTTTCAGGTAAAAATTGGTACCTCGGCTAATACTCGGATCGACTTATACTCGAGTATATACAGTACCTGGAGCAGGGAGATAAGCTTGATTATTCCCACTTCACAATATCATTTTGTTGAGGAGCTACAGAACGAACCGTTTTCATTTGACAGTTTACTCCTTGACTAATATTAAAAATAGTGCTGAAGCCAGAAGAAAGCTGGCAGAATTAGTTTTCTTTGGGCTGGTGCTTCTCACAGAAACAAAATTGGGAGGTAAGAATTACCAATCCTATATCCCTATCCCAAGTACTTTCTATTTTAACTGTATTAAAAAAAAAACAAACAAAAAAAAAAAAAAAAACTTATACACACGATAGTTATCCTTTAAGCGCAGAACTCAAATCAAATGTTCAAGCTACTCACTTGCCAACGGCTTTGATTAGCAGTTCCTGTACTTTTGGGACACGTGTAGCTCCACCTACCAGGATAACCTGCTCAATTTCATCCTATGGAGTAAAAAAAAAAACAAATAAAAGGATGTAGCTATTTCTTACAATAAAAAACAAAACACATTTCTAATACCAAATGTATTTTAAAGTGTAGTCTCCATACAAGTGCCCTTTATTGAAAAAAGCTCTCTTATACCTTTCAAACAAGCCTGAGTTTGAATGTTTCTAGCTTCTCTGAATCTTAAGTTATAGGCCTGTAATGTTACACTTCCCAGACTGCCCTGTTTCTGCGACAAGCAAGCTCCACCCCAAAAAATCGATATTTTCTGAAGCTAGTTACAGACCTGCAACTAGTCTCTGTCCATTCCTCTACTCACAGCTGTAGAGGAAATAAAGAGAAATTTTATACTTACATAAAATGCTTTTCTCTGAAGCCAAAGCAGGACCCAGGCACACTGGGGTTAAGTTCCTACCTCAAGGAGTGGAAACTTTCCACCCATAAGTACCTGGGCGCTGGAAACCTCCTCCAGTTTGTCCCAAAAATGGAGCGAAGCAGTAATAATTTATAAAAAAAAAAAAAAAAAAAAAACTCATGGCAATAAGCCAAACTAGAGAAAGAATTCGGGCAACGTAAATACGTACAACCCTGACCACATCCAAATAGTGAAGCCCTCTTTCCTTAGGAGAGGAACTACGAGGATAAATGGAAAGGACAACAATGTCCTGGTTGAGATGGAAGGCGGAGACCACCTTTGGTAGAAAGTCAGTGAGTTCTGAGAATTGCAATACAGTGCAAGGAACACTCCAGCACACAGTTGTTGGCTGTATGCCAGACAAGTAGATAGGTGCAGTTCCCCTCGCCTTCCACTCCAAGGGCCAGAAAGTTCTCTAGCACAAGAAAGATATGGGGGAGCACACTAATCAGGTGAATTCACTATTTATTGTAACAACACATACATCGTTTCGGGACGCCCTGTTCCTTCCTCAGGTATTTCTGAGAGTTCTGAGAATTGCTCTGTCAGGCAGGAAACAGACAGGGTCTACAGACAGGGCTGCTAATTCTGAGGCTCTGCGTATCGTGGGAATAGCCAACAGAAAAATGTTCTTCAAGGAGAGTCAAGGAAAGACTTGAAGGGGGCAACCTGAGGGACCTAAGGACTAAAGTCAGGCCCCAAGTTTGAGTTGGAGCATTCCTGGGAGGACGCATGTGAGCCAACCCTTGCAAAAAGGTGTGTACGTCCGTTCTCTGAGGCAGCCGGCGATAAAAAAAAGATGGACAGCACAGATAATTGCCTCTTTAGGACACAAAGTAAGACCCTTGTCTACCCCGGATTGCAAGAAACAGAGAATTCTAAAAAGTACAAAAGACCTTAGTGGGAGGCCACATAACTTGCACTAAGATGCATAGCATTGCCAGACTCCGAAATAGATCCTTGCTGAGGAGGGCTTTTTGGCTGCAAGCATAGCCTGAATGACTGCCGAGGCAATGCCTCTCAAACATTTCAGATTCAGTTCCCACACCGTTCTGGAAGCTGCAGGACTGTCTGATGCCATGCCTAGGAGATCCGAGGGCATAAAAGGGGCGATGAAGATGGTGGGGACTCCCTCCATCTTGACCTCTTTAAGTAACCTGGGGATCATGGCAATTGGAGGAAAGTCATATACCGTATATACTCGAGTATAAGCCGAGGTACCCATTTTTGCCTCCAAAATTATAAAAACATGATTGACTCGAGTATAAGCCGAGGGTATACAGTAACCCTAATACCTTTCCACTGTAGATGTTTGGAAACTACAACTCCCAGCATGCTTGGTTGCTGGGAGTTGTAGTTTCCAAACCATCTATAGTAGAAAGGTATTGGGGGTTACTGTAGGCATACTGTCCCCCACCCTAATCCCTTTCCACTGTAATGTTTGGAAACTACAACTCCCAGCATGCTTGTTGCTTGGAGTTGTAGTTTCCAACCACCTATAGTAAAAAGGTAATGTGGGTGTCTGCATGGCATACTGTCCCCCCAGCCCTCCCCCAGCTCACTTACCGTACTGGTCTTCAGTCTTCCTCTCTCTGCCGGCTCCCGCAATCCAGAAGCAGCCGCGAGTCAGGCCGGCATTCCCAGTACTGCTTCGCGGCTGCGCGATGACATCATCGCGCAACCGTGAAGAACTACTGGGAACTGCCGGCCTGACTCGCGGCTGCTTCTGGATTGAAGTAAGTGTCTTGTGACTTCGTATAAGCCGAGGCAAGGTTTTTAGGTTGATTTTTAAACCTAAAAACCTCGGCTTATACTCGAGTATATACGGTAATAGACAATCTGCAGGGAAGAACCAGGGTGTCCCTGTTTTTGGAGCAGAAGTTTGGCACCTTGTGGTTGAGTCTGGGAGGCCCTAGCGATTTACCAGTTGTTCTAAGACTTCCAAGTGAAGGGCCCCTTTTGCCCAGAATGTAATCTCCTGCCCAGGACAAGATCTGTTGCATCTCTTACATGGCCATGTCACTAAAAGTGCCCCCTTATTGGTTTAGGTATACCACACTGTGGCATTGTCCGATTGTATTTGGACATACTTCCCAGTTAGGAAGGGGGTCCGAAAGAGCAGTGCATTGCAAATAGCTTGTAGCTCCAGAATGTAGATGGGTAGAGTAGTCTTCTCGGGGGACCACTGACCCTGCGTCTGGCCTACCTCTGATAGGGCTCCCCAGCCTGAGAGGCTGGCATCTGTGGTGACTACTGTCCTGGACAGGAGACAAAGTCTCTTGCCCCTTAGAAGGTGCTGTGGCCGAGACCACCACTGCAGTGATTGCCTGATGTGTAACAGAAGGAGCAAGGGAAAGTCCAGAGAGCAAGGGTACTTGTCCCAGTGGCTGAAGGGAATGTGCATTCCCGAACGGTCTCCCTATACCTTATATAGGGAGAACGCCCAGGACTGTGTGTGTGTAGGGTGATCTTTAAAAATGACAGGTAGAATATTAAAGAAGAACTAAACACAATTTTTTATACTCCAAAATCTGAAAACAACCCCCCTAAAAACACTAATAAGCTATAAAATACCACTTCAAAAAATTGTATTAAAGTAAATGTAAGCCTATTAATAACTGGATGAAGTTATTTTGTGTGTATGTGCAGTGTCAGATCACACCTCCTGACCTCAGTCACATGCTTCCTTGCTTTATCTGTCCTGTAAAAGGATTGGCTAGACTAGAGATTATTAATGGGTGTGACCAACTGTAACAAGTTTCTGCCATAGCTAAGGACTGAGCATGTGCAGAACATAATGGTCATTGACCAAACTGTGTCAAATTAGAATGCTGTGAAGTAAAGCACAAACCATATGTTATTTAGGTAATTTTCCCAGCACCTGTATGAAAATAAGAGATAAGACACAGATTACTGGTTTTATATCAAGGTGCTCTGCCTTCTGGTTCAATGTTGTTCTGTGGGTTAAGTTGTCCTTTAAAGATTGTCCTTCATCTTTTTAAGCTCTTTGGATAAATGCTATCGCTAATCAAGGAATTCCAAAAATCTCCAAAAACTCACATATGAAAAAGTCCACTGTAACATAAAAAATATGGTGCTGTACATCCTTACTTAAAACTAAGCTACCTAAACTAGTTCCCTGCACATTTTTTATTTATAAAGCAAATATCCTCTTCAAAAACGGTTATAAATTAAAAACAAAACAAAAAACACACCTTTCTACCCAACATGTATTTAAGGTTATTTTTTTTCTGATTATAATGACATTTGAACATATCCTCATATGGGAAGGGCTTAGGTGTAGTTGGGGTAATGCATGGGCAGATTGGGTTGGTACAGCTGTTCGTCAAATAGGGTTTAATGCTAATGTAGTTTATTTTTAGAGCTGGCTTCTAGAAATTGGGATGATTAGTCCAGTAAGGTTTATTTAAGAAGTGGATTCTTAAGACAAATCTGAACTTTCTTTTCCAGAGGTACTTTAGTAGTAAACATAACTATAAAATATTATTTAAGAATAAAAGCAAAACTGAGAACTTACACCAAAACTGGTTAATTTATTGTGTTCTGTATACAAATGTTGTCATATTCAGGAAAAGATGCAAACTTACCATACTCATCTCTGCACTGGCCAAAGCCTGCAGAACAGGAGCAGGAACTCTATTAAAGAGATCAGCACAAAGATCCTCTAACTCTTGGCGTGTCACTTTGGCTTTAAAGTCTATATCATCCATAAGGCCTTCAATCTATAAACAGACAAAATTTCACTTGAGAAAATCAGACTTTATTAAAAAATGTTTTTGTAAGGTTTCATTCAATGTCCTCCCTAAAAATAAAACTTTTTATTTTTTAAATGTAGGACCTACCCAAACCTGGGTGTCGCAACACTTACCTTTTTGTCTGATGCTCCTAAACCTATGTACCAACACAGATCTTCCTGCTGGCAGGTTCACATCTCCTCTGCTGCTGCTTGCACAGCAGTCAGCCATGTCGTCACAGTCATGGCTAGGAACAAGGAGAGAGTTGCAGCGAGGGATCGGTCTTTGTGAGTCTAGGAGCGTCAGATGAAAAGAAGTATTGCGAAACCTAGAATGGGGGGGGGGGGGGTGTTCTTCATTTGAATATAAACTATGTACATGCCCTTTATTGATTACTTTTCTACTAGCAAAAACAAACATATATTTCAAGAAATATTATGAAGACAAATGCACTGATTTGAATTCAAACTGAATTATACTAATCTAGCACACCTATGGGTGTGCTATAGGTGTATAGAGAAATCGGACTATTCGAATTTCCATTTCAAATAAACTAAGTAATTAGAAAATAAATATTAATCTGGGATCTGAGAATCTTAATGCATTCCCAGAAGTTGATCCATATGCTATAAATTTCGGGAAAAATGCAAGGAATTAATGAGGAGGTTGATAATATGACATATGCATTTGTTTTTCAAAGTAAATATAACCAGTAACAGAAGTAATCAAAACATTCTTTTGATGCTTTCCTGTAGGCTACCTGTGCGGTGTGGTCATTGTTAGCACTAAGGATGGTCTTAACACGGTTGGCCTCTTTAAGTAGTTTGCCCATTGCTCGCTGGTTTTCCCGAACATCCTTCTTAGCTTTTTTCTGCTCATTAAAGAGTTTGGCTAAGTGATCACGGAGCCGTTTATCTATCTCTAATCCACCAAGCGTGCGGTCAAATCTGAAATATTAAGATACATTTTTTGTTTTCGGAAATATAGTTCGAATAATTTTTTTAACAGTGCAAAATGGTTATTCTGCTTGTTGTATAGCAAACAAACTGAATTTCTAGCCATAAATCTAACCTTAAAGTGGAAAAAAGCACATTGCCCCTTTGTAAAGTTAAATTCATGTACTCTGTGCTGCCTTAATCCTATCTGTCAGTGACTCTGTTTAACCATGGTGTCAGATCTGTGTGCAGCACTCCCCCCTTCCCTCTGTTACCTCCTCCATGTCTCAACTCCGGCTAACCGACAAGCTTATCATGTGCAGTAGGAGTTAAAAGTTCAACATCCTAAAAAACACACCCACGCACAGTGGCCAATAGAAAGCAAGCTGTCCTGGAGACACGGAAGACGAAGGAGAACAGTACAGTTTACGATCTCTAACTTTGTGACCCATCATCAATCAGTGAAAGCTATTAAGAAGGGGGGTCAAGTGCAGCCTTATATCTACCATCAAAGCTACCTCTCTCCCCCTGCTAATGCTCTTATCTCTATGTTTATTACAGAGCAGGGAGGGGGGATCACATCACAGGGATTTGATTGACAGTCCAAGTAGGAGTAGAGGAATGCAATCACGTATTCTTCTAACTGGTGTATCTCAGGACAGACAGGGAGTCTGAAAAAAGTGAAGTGGGGAATTATAGAACACACGGAAAGAAAGAAAAAAAAAAAAAAAGTTCATTTTCCCACTATAGATGCCCTTTAAGCACTAGTGTGCAGAAAAGCATCAGATAATCTACTGCATACCTGGGACATTTAGAAGACAGGGTGCTTTGAATTCACTATCTAGGTAGCTGATGTACCTGGAGAGGATCTGGTACCGTGGGAACAGTAAAAATGCCACTAATCTCTGGCAATAAGCAGAAGTGCCTTTTTGAAATAAAAACAATTCTAGAGGAAACTTTTCCTGGAACAATATTCTTCAAAATGTTAAAAGATTACTTTTCTGGTTTTATCAGTTAGTAAAAAGCACAATTCCCAACATAATTGAGCCACTACATTTCTAGCACATAAACAAACAAAAACAGCAGTTTCTTACCCTACTCCTCGAATCTGGAGTTGTGGTTGTATACCAGAGTCTTTGGTCTTTATAGTTTGGTATGTGACAATCGTGCACACAGTACTTCTGGAACCCATGTCATAAAACATTATATTCTGGGGAGGGAAAAAAAAACCCCTAAATATTATTGCATAAACAAAATATATAAGCCTTTCCTCTTAAATTTTTTGCACTACTTGCATGTAAAATTGCATAGTGGCTTATATTCAGTAAACTTCTACATCTTCTAATAATATAATTATGGAAACGGATAAAAAAATAGCGAAAAAAAAAAAAAAAAAAAAGGACTAGTTTATTAGTGTACAGACCTGGGCTGTAGAATTGATATCTTTCCTGCGGAACACGCCATAATTCAAGGCTACTGCTGTGTTATCATTAATAAGCTGCAGAACCTTGAGACCAGCAAGCTGGGCTGAATGCAAGACTGCTCTTCGTTCTGCCTGGTTAAAGAAGGCAGGTACTGTGATCACTACATCCTTTATAACCTGCTCTGTAGAAAAGAAAAACAAGAGGTTAAACGTCCACTTATATTTAATATGTTAATAATGATTTGGAAGTATGTATTGTCAGCAAGGTCATTGCGTTTGCGCACAGCACAAAAGTGTATAGACCATTAAAGGTAACAAATAATGTGTAATTGTTGCAGGCGGATCTGGATAGAATATCACATTGTCACAGATGAGACTCAATGTGATAAATGTAAGGTGATGCATTTTGGGCCTAAAAATCCTTGTGCTACTTATACTATAAATGGTAAAATAAAAGAGTAAAAAGAGCACACTACTTGTGTGCTTTCACAATTAATTTGTGCAAAGACATCAAATAAATCGTGAAATCACACCAATAGGGTGCTCCTGTTATGCTTTTTTTTTTTTTTTACTGGATTACCCCAACTCGCTGGGTAGGGGGTGTGGAGGATTGCACCTAACAAGCATTTGGCCAAGGCCAACAAAAGTGTGCTAGAGTGAATGTGGATCAAGTAAATCTCGGTAGGAAAACGATCTTGGAGATTTGGTGGATAGCAAAAGCGAGAACAAGCAAGATGTTGTCTTGTATAAAGAGGGGTATGTATTCAAGGGAGAAAAAAATATTTTCCCTTATTAGAAAGAACCAGTAAGGCCCCATATGTGGTGCATTTTTGGACTCATGTGTGCTAAAAAGACATCTTGCAAATGAAAAGGTTTCAGAGAAAAGCAACTAAATAAGGGGACTGGGGGTGCTTGAATTTGAAAACAGATTGGATAAGTTACAATTATATACACTAGAGAAATGGCGCTTGCATAGGGAAATGACCACTGTGTATCAATACATTAATCTGCCATTTACCGGTAATAATCTGGTTCATTGTTGACCAGAGGACAAATGGACATCCCTTAAGACTGGAAGAAAAGAGGTTTAATCTTTAAGTTCAGAAAGGGTTTTTCACTGTTAGAATGGTAAAACTATGGAATTATCTTCCAATGGACATGGTAATGGCAGGTTCATTTTACCGAGATAAAAATAAAGATTGGTGCATGTGCCTGGTATTGATACATAAAGTTGGAATTGATCAAGGGATATTTCAGATTTCCACTTGCAGTCAGGAAGGAATTTCCCCCTCCCTTCAAATGGAGTTTTTTTTTTTTGCCTTCCTTTGAATCAACTTTTAGGCAGTAAATGTGGATATTGCCGAGTAGGTTGGACTAGATAGACCTATGTCTTTAGTTAACCTCAAATGCTATAAAATAAATGGAAGCTAAAAAAGTCATGAAAGCTGTTTGAAAAGGAGAAACTTCTTCTAGAAAGCCAATTATGCAGTGATGCCCTTCCTTTACACTACTATTTTATTTTTAGCACAACAAAAACAAAAAAATCTGTCAAGCACAACTCATTAAAACCCATAAATATATATACACACACATAAGAGCTCTTATGTGTGTATATATATTTATGGGTTTTAATGATATCTAATAAAATCTATGATTTTATTCTTACCTAAGTGCCCACCACCGGTCCTTAGTTATTGGGTGTTATTTTGCCCTATTCTTGTTTTGCTGATTGTTGCCACTTTTCATGCAGCTGGAGTGCCTTGTGGGCTCTGAGCCCCAAGTTTAATCCAGGGCTATTTCTCTACTCTTTTTGTATTATAGCTTTCTAACTATTGCAGTTTTGGGGGTGATTTTAATGTATACATTTTTCATTTAAGGACTGGACTTGCCTTTTAAAAGGTGAAATTGCATTTCCTTAAAATGTACAGGTGTGGAATTTTGTTCACCCCCAAATTATATACACTGTTTAATCAATAAGACACTAACGTAATTTATTTTTTTTAAACATATATCAACTCACCTGCAAACTCCTCAGCCAGAGACCTGGAGTAATTCAACATCATTGCCAGGAGTTCCTCAGGTGAATATAATAATTCACTGCAACCATATAGAGAGGGCAGGATAAAATAATTTGTTAACAGAGCCATAAGGTGTTGTAAGAATTGTAATTGGTGGAAAATGACATTTTGTTATCATTACATTTATAAAAGGTTAAGTAAAACTGTTTTATCCATTCGAAATGGCAATGCACAAGTAAATAGGCAGCTGACTCCAGGAAAATGAAAGAAAATGAAAGGGCATGTACACCTCCAAAACAAAAATTTGCCCCAGTGCTTATTTAACTAATTTCCTCCTTATGGTTCTCCTGCAGTGCCTTCTGAAAGTCCCATAAAGTGAATAGTAGGAGCTGTCTGTGTGTCATCTGGTGCCTGCTGCTTCTTTGTCCTCAGCAAGGAGTCTGGCATGTGCAGGCAAGCTTTCCCCCCTCCCTCCGGATCCCTCTGTTCTTTTCTGTAGTGTAGGGGGAACTTTTCTGTAGTGTATGGCACCCACACACCCCAACTGCCGGATTTATAAATTTAAGGGGGAAGTTAAGTGCAAATACATATGCTCTACAAAAAAAGAGCAGTATTTTCCTGCGTATATATAAAGGCTACCGAAACACTGACTGACTGTTTGCAGGACCCCTAATAATGTTTGTTATGGTTTTGCCCTTGACACAGAGCCTGGGTTGATTCAGTTGCTCAGTAGAGATCTGAGCATTTTTCACCCACCCAACAGCAGATATTACTTTTAGGAACATTCCAAGGTAGTGTGAATTCTGGGAAGAAGGACCATTACAGAACCTGAAATATCAGCTCACTGCAGGGAATGGCAAAGGATATGAAATCAGCTGATTTTTCAAAATGGAAGAGAGCAGCCTACACAGAAATGCTCGTCCGACACCTATTGCTACTTCCGGGAACAGAGTAGCAAGAGGCAGAGAGACTAGGGAACGAAGGTGGGTATGTCAATTTCTGGGCTTTTTTTAACTTTTAAACCTGGTGGTTGGGGGTGCCCTACACTACAGAAAAAAAAATAATTTTGGGGGTGGAGACACCCTTTAACTTCATTAAAGTTCAAAATAGGTGCAAACAGGCAAATATTGGAGGAGACCAAATACAATACTCAACGCATCTCATGGCAGCCCAACACAGAGTCAAGTGCAATATTTTAATAAAGAGTCTATTTCCTTGTATAAAGAGGGAAATAGATTCAAGGAAGAAAAATATTATTTTCCTCCTTTACAAGCACTGGTAAGAGCTCATTTGGAATATGCAATGCAGTTTTGGAATACCATATAGAAAAAGGGACATCTTGGAAATGGCAGGAGTTGAAAAACTTTGACTACAAGTTTAACTACAAGTTAGGGCTGTTTATGTTGGAGAATCGCAGATTGCGTGGAGATATGATCACGTTATATAAATATTTAATAAACTCTCTGGTACATTCTTCATGAATAGGTGATATCAGAGGACTTATGGGTGTCCTTTAAGATTACAAGAAAATAGGTTTTATCTTCAGGTTAGGAAAGTTCTGTTTATGTGAGAACAGTGAAATTTTGGAATGTAAATAGCCGACTCCTGCTCAGCTATGCAAGCCAAATGTTGGTTAACAGTTTAGTAATTACGCTTGAATGAACAATGCAGGAGACTTTAAAGGTTAGACTGTTAACAGGTTAAAAACAAGGGCAGTTACAGATGTGGCAAATAAGTTTGTAAGATTTGTAAATACATGTTACCTTCTAAAGGATTTAATTGTAGGACTAACTTTGTATAACTAGATGTGTCTAAATGCAAGCAGCAGCATGTTGGTAAAATTTCTGTACCAAATCTACACAGAGAACTGACTGTATACAGTGAACTATAAGGGTATAAAACCAACCAACTACCCACCAATTCTGAAAGACTCTAGGCAACTAGTCAATTCCTGGAAAACGCTTACGTCATCATGGTTTGTCAAAATAACAAAAATCAAAATGTCTATATTGTCTATAAATGTCTGTCTATAAGTTGCTATATTTATATGAATCTCTACCCATACAAATCCCAATTTCTACACACCCTCATAAAAAAAGGGGAGGACTGGCTGTTTTAGATATTCTTAAAGTGACAGTTCAGTGGAAATTATCAATATTTGTTAAATTGTTAGTTTGTGTAATGCATACTTAGTTATTGTACAAACTTAAATCATCTTCATAGACAGAGATGAGCATGAAACGGGACCCCAAATAGCACTGTGCATATATGTCGGGACAATCTAGAAATGGAGCGGCTTGTGCTAGTGCCACTGATCAATTACTAATTTTATGGTCAAGTCAGTGAAGAAAGACATTCTCATTTACTATAAAATCATACGTTTATTGAATATACTACTAAAATCAGCCCAACCCCCCTCCCCACACAACATATACAAAAACAACATCTCTCTTGTGGTGCCATATTGGTCCTGTTTGTGGACTACACTATGTAAACGCTTAAGTTATTATGGCATGGTTCCTATACCAGTCACACTGCCACAGTTTGTACGCACAACAAATGCTGGTAAACATGATACACTGTAATCCAATTCAGCAGGAATATACCCGTTGCGATACCTCCTCAGAGAGATTGTGCCGGGTGAGGAAGTCTTCACCCGACCCAATCCACCTTCCGATGTACTTTGCTCCTGGGCGGAGGTCCTCCATAGTCCTAGTTGTTTCCTGAATGCACCTGGTTTCTCCCGCACCATGCTAATCCACAGCGGCTAAATGTCCAATTTTAAACATAGTTCAACGGTATGGCTCCCAAGATCCAACATGCCTACTTAGTTATTCTACATATTCTGTTCCATTTTGAAAAATTGGTTGATTTCATACCCTTTGCTGTTCCCTGCTGTTGACATTAGTGTGCTGCCATTTCAGGTTCTAACGGTCCTTCTTCTCCGGATGCACCACATCCTTGGAATGTTCCTAGCAGTTATTTCTACTGATTGGCTGTTGGATGGGTCAAAGATGCTCAGATCTCTACTGAGCAACTGATCAACCCAGGCGCTGGGTCAAGGGCAAAACCATAACACTCTCTATTAGGGGTCCTGCAAACAGGAAGTCAGTATTTCGTTTGCATTTATTTATACACAGACAAAATGCTGAATTGACAGATTAAGGTCTTGGGATTGAAATAATACTGCTCTTTTTTCTGAGAAGTACATGTATTTGCACTGAACCCCTTTAAATACTATCAAGCAGCTCAACTCTGCCATTTATACCACACCTGGAGCCCTATGGGTTCAATTACAACTTGTATGGTATCACCCTCTTTATGTAGCTTCTGGAACCATCTGATCCCAAACATGCCAACAAAAATTTGAACAGGTTAGGCCTCATGCACACCACCAAATTGACTTGGCAAAAACTCTGTCATAATTTTAACCCCTTTGGTGAGGAACTGTGTTTTACCTTCCAGCCTAAATACACACCACATTAGGACTTCGACAAAAGTCTGACTTTTGACAAATATATACTTTACTAATCTGCTCAGTCTCCATAGCCCAACAAACAATACAATATATATACATCGCTAAGCACTTCCTAGAAGCAGGACATGGTTTATCTACATTTCGCTTTATGGCAATCGATCCCATACCGCTATCAGTAAGAGGTGGAGATAGGTCCAAAAGGCTATTACAAAAGGAATTGTTCTAGATAAAAACTTTGGACGCTATTAGCCCCAAGGATTAAACAAGCACTGTTCATATAAATGTTTTTTACAAGAACGAGAGTGAGACAATTGGTCATTAGTTCATCGGTTTTAGGAATATTTATGCTCTTATATATATTTATATGGTCTCAATTTGATTTTCATAGTAGATCTAGTTTTGGAAAATGTAATACTGTTGGTAGATTCTCTATGTAATATTATTCTATTTCAGACTTAAGCTTTTTTAGTATAAAAATGTATTCACAGTATGCACCTTAGTACATAGCACTTTATAACTAAAAGCACTTTGCAGAATAGATTAACACTTATTTAGTATCTTTAATATATGAAACCATAATATGTGTATATATTGTCAGATTTATACGGTTTGAAGAATTCTGTATTTATCTTAAGGGTTAAAAATATTGATGTCGTCACAGGAAGTGATGCACTAAGCACTTTATTTACGTTGGTCACACCCACCATTGATAGTTATTTGGCTTGACAAAGGCCCCACATACAGGGCCGAAACGTTGCCAGTCTTCACAATGGCCAATTAAAGGCATTTGTTTGAGAATAAATCCCACGAGTTCACTTAAACTATAACAAATCAATTACATTTGGAAAAACGTACTCTGACAATTTGAAGAGAACTGTTCCCCGCTGCTCATCCTTCACTAGTTGGTACTCTGGAAACCTGGACTCAAATGCCTCAACTTGAGGATTGTCAGCACGCTTTCCCAGAAGATCTTGAAAATATCGAAATGTAACCTTGGGGTTTTTGACAGCCTGTTGGAAGCAAGAAATTAGGCAACATGAAAACCAAAAACACATACAAACCGAGTAACCATTAAAGGAGAACTAAACCCCAAAAAATTAAAGCTTGAGTTGGAAAGTATTTGCCTCAACAACCTTTTCAACATGGAAGATCCCACTCAGGTGCCTTTCCTTTTCCTGTATTAGCTCATTTTCAGTTCTGTTTGTTCCCCAAATCTGAAGCTGTCATTTTTGCCCTCATTACATTTTCTGCACCTGTGTGATTTCCACTCCCACCTCTTAAACCCTATGATGTAGGAATATATTAAATCATCAATATTCAAATTGCAGAAGTGTCTGGGTGGTGTAGATACACTCACTGATTAACACTTCCTAGTAGCAGTGTTGTAGTGTGATGTATATAGGTCTGGGTATGTAGGGTGTTCAGATCTGAAATAATGCATGTCTCACCTACAGCTTCCAATCCACCAAATCCAAGCATAAACATACATATTGCAGATAAAACACACAGACACAGGTCAAGGGTTACCACCTTTGCCTTTAAGACTCAAACACGTATGAAATCTACAAGAAAAATGTCTGGTTATTTTTTTAAGCAGCATGATGAAGGCTACATTGATTTAAGTGTAGCCATACAGCATGCAATGGCACTTTAAACAGGTGTGCTACTTGTTTCGGAAGTAGCAATATAAGTGGAAAGTGTAACTTCTTAAAGGGGAATGTTGGAGGGCAGGAAGAGTGTGTTTTTTATGTTTATGCTGCATTTATAGAAACTGTAGGGGGATGATAGTGAAGTGAGATCTTGAACAGCTCTGTGCAATGCATTTCTTATCAGTGTACCTTATTAAAGGGAATGCTGGAGGGTAGGAAGAGTGTGTTTTAGTTTATTCTGTATATATTAAAAACAACGTACAGAGCTGAGGGGGATGATAATGAAGTGAACCTGATCTTAGCACAGCTCTGTAAAATGCATTATTATATTTAAAGGGTCAGGGTTGCCTGATCAGTGAAACATATTAAATACATTTGAAGTATGGCTAATTAAGCCTCTTATACTAATACAATATAGTGCAAGACTAGGGTTGCCACCTTTGCCTTTAAGATACAAACATGTATGAAATCGACATGCTGCTGTGCTAAGTGCCATTGCTTTAAATACATGCTGTATGACACTGAAACCAATGTAGCCTGCATAATTCTTCTTGTAAAAATTAAAACCAGCCATGTGTCTTTTAGAGGTGGCCTTTGTCTTAATACTACTGCCAACCTGAGTTGCCAGATCATTTGGTTTAGTGGGCTCTGCCAAGATCAGGTTCACTTCAATATTGTGCACCTGCACATCTGTGCTGTTTTGTTTTCATGAGGGCTAGGCTACACTAATGCGCTTTCCGATCAAGCTTCTAAAAGTGCATAATAGTGTGTCCTTGTAAAGTAATCAGTGCAATTATGCTGGGATTGCCACCTTTCCCTTAAGACTCAAACTCTTAGGGCTTGGTTCCACTACTGCGTTTTAGATTGGGATTTGCGATCCAATTGGGCTAGTGGGGCACACACTAATATAAATGGTAGAGTGCAGATATAAATACATAAAAAGACCCAGTATTACAGACATGCTCACAAATATAAAGAGTTAACAGTGTGCTTCATAAATACATATGAAAAGGGTCAATACCTTCCCCCACTCTGTTGGAGTAGGAAAAACAGCTAATAATATTCATGGCTATCTCTGACGATTGGCTGGGAGACACTGGCAGGTGGGGACCGAGGTCAACTGTTACATGAAGCTTAGCATAAGGGGAGTGGAAAACAAACCCAAGGTACCTAGTTAGCATGTGCAGAAGGAGTTTAGGGTCCAGGACCACCAGGAAGAGGCAACATTAGAAGCCAGCCATGACAGTATTCTGAAAATGTTCTATAAAGGATTGCTACATTAAGAGGCTAAATTCACAGGTGAGAGACAAATGGTTTTACCAAGTGACAGTTACAGAGTCTGTGGAGCTGACTTTGTATTTTGGGTTTAGTTCTCGTTTACAATTAATGAAGACAATGGACATCAGTGCTTTGCTATACTGTACCAAAATACAAATCCAAATATAATTTCTTCTTACCCAGTAGTTACCCTTTGTGGGTAAACACAAACAATAATAAAAACAACATCAGGCAAATTACCATCCCAAGAGCGTTTTCCCCAAAAAGACGTTCATTCTCCTTCAGAGCGATAGCAACTGGGGTTTTCCTCCGTGACTCCCTGGAAAAAGAACAAACATTGCTGTTTATTTATTTTTGCACACAAAACATTGACCCTCGATTAGAAAAATAAATTTCTACTACTTTGGTTACTGGTCCAAAATATAGATTCAAAAAAATTCACAATATGAATAAGCCTAAATGTAAAGCCGACATTTGATATTGAAGAGTAGAGATGTTTGAAACTGTTGAGTTTCATTCAGTTTTAGAAATTTTCGGAAAGTTCGAAAACCGGCTACTTATGATTTTCGATAAAAAACGAAAATTCAAATAATCCGGGTTCCGTGAAATTTGGGAGTTTCGAAAGTTTTGTCGGGACTTCGAAGCCCTCAGATTTGATTCGAACCCACATTACATCTCTACTGAAGAGCAGTTTCTGAAGGGAGTCACACATTTTTGTGTAGGCTCACGTCCTAGGTAAAACAAAAGTATAACTGTTTAGAAGGAGGTACTAAGTGGTTAAGAGTCTGATGCACAATATCAGTCTCAGGGTTTACCAGTGTTCTCAAAACCAAGCATATACGGTAACCCAAACAAGTTGAGGACATTCCAACGCTACAGTTCAGAGAGATATTAAATTTTGTTATAAAAATAATGCATATAACCAAAATATAAAATGATAGAACACTACAGTTTAATCAAAATAGCTCTGACTGCAATGAGTAATTTCTCCTCTATTTAGGTGTAGTAATTAAAATGCTCATTCCTTTGGGCTTTTGAGTACCATATATACTCTAGCATAACCAGAGGTTTTCAGGCTTTAAAAATAGCTTGAAAACCGAACCTCTGCTTATACTCGAGTCACTCGCCTCTGAGAAAAAGAGGAAATCTGGCTTCCCCTCGCTCTGCATCTCCGTCTGACGTCACTACTCGGCACCTGCGGCAGCCGGATTTCCCTCTGAGGTGAGCCGACAGATTTCCCAATGAGTAATTGCATACAGTAACCGCCAATTCCTTGCCACTGAAGATGTTTGGAAACTATGACTCTCAGCATGCTTTAGTTGCTCGAAGTTGTAGTTTTCAAACATTTGGTGTGCCAAGGAATTGGGGGTTACAGTATGGGATTACTGTGCATTTAAAGGGCAACTAATGCCTCAAAACTATACAGAATCAGGATGCTATCTATTGTTAAAAATTTTGCCTTCTGATTCTGTATTGTTCTGAGGTTTTAGTTGCCCTTTAAATGGACAGCAGACTTCCCATACAGTAATAGCCATACTGGATTTGGCTATTACTGTATGGGACTACTGTATGGGAATTCTGCTGTCCATTTAAAGGGCAACTAAAGCCTCAGAACAATAAAGAATCATAAGGCAGTAGTGGTCATAATTTCAAACCTCGACGAATATTCGAGTCAATCGTGTTTCCCTAATTTTTAGGCAAAAATAGGTAACTTGGCTTATACTTGGGTCGGCTTATACTCTAGTATACACGCTAATCATTTCTAATACAGATTAAAGATTTGGCTGTCCTTTTACTTCTAAACAAAGTGTTTATAAGTAAGTAAGTGCAGACTAGACTTTAGTCTGACAAAATATATTTTGCTAAAAATTTGGACTAAATAATAATAAAAAAAACAAAAAATCTTAAGAGATCTAGATTTGCCTTTGTCCACACTGTGCAACATTAACAAGAAGTTTGCAACCCATGGCACTGTAGCTAATCTCCCTGGGCGTGGTCAGAAGAGAAAAATTGATGAAAGGTTGCAATGCAGGATAGTCCAGACGGTGGATAAGCAACCACAAACAAGTTCCAAATAAATTCAAGCGGTCCTGCAGGCTCAGGGAGCATCAGTGTCAGTGCGAAATATCCATCGACATTTAAATGAAATTAAACACTATAACAGGAGACCCAGGAGGACCCCACTGCTGACTCAAAAATTAAAAAGCAAGACTACAGTTTGACAAAATGAACTTGAGTAAGCCAAAATCCTTCTGGGAAAACGTCTTGTTTAGCAAAGCACATCATCTGCTTCTTACCGAAAACAGAATGAGGTCTACAAAGAAAAGAGCACAGTGCCTACAGTGAGATTATAGTGGAGGTTTAATGATGTTTTGGTGTGGTTTTGCTGCCTCTGGCATTGGGTGCCTTAAATGTGTGCAAGGCACCCTTCCAATAAGAGAGACCTGGAGCAATTTGCAAAGGTAGAGTGGTCCAACATTCTGGGTGAGAGGTGTAAGAAGCTTATTGATGGTTATAGCAAGCAACTGATTTCAGATATTTTTATCAAAAAGTGTGCAACCAAATATTAAGTTAAGTGTGCCAATTTTGTCCATCCCATTTTTGGAGTTTTGTGGCACATTATGTCCAATTTGCTTTTTTCCCTCCTTTTTTTGTTTTGTTCCAATACACACAAAGGGAATAAACAATTATATCTGATGTATTCAATTAGATCAAATGGACTTGAAGTTTAGTTCTTGAAGACGTTTCGCTAGTTATCCGACTGGCTTTCTCAATTCAGAATGACTTGTACAAGAATCTGTGGCAATTATGTACCCTGGAAAATCCCATTTAGCATATCACAGCCAAGTGTTACTCGGACTGCACGATCAGTCATGGCCACTATTGCAGCGTCAGAAAGTTATTTGCCCCGACCGAGCGCTCGCAGTGAATGCACAGTTGGGACAAATAAAAGCACTGCGTGTACCCAGCCTTACCTACAAAAGGAAAACACACACAAAAAAAAAAACAACACCTTACTTGTTTAGTACAATTTCCATAGGCACTCCTGGCTTCACAATAGCAATTTTCACCCACTCACTGCCCATATCCATGGACATAACAGCAACTGACTCTGAAAACAGGAACAGATTTGTACAGGGGTACAGAAATAAGCACTGTGAAACTGTTATGTGCTCATTATTAACAAAACTAGTTTAATGCAGTAAAATAAAGGTACAATATGTTAATATTTCAAAACCATATTCAATACAGAAGCCACACAGTCACCCCACATTCTCCTGCAATATTAAAAGGCATGTTAAGTCAAAAAAAACTCTCAACTTTATATTAATGTACAGCACTTCCCAAACCCCAGTTTCACATTATACATAATTCCCAAAGAAGCCTCTGAAGTGACTTACCTGACTCGGTCCCTCACCGCCTGGGTGCCGCTCCCCTGCTCCTGTTTTGAGCAAGAACAGGAGCAGTGAGGCACTTCCTGGATGTGGCTCTCTGGTAATTGGGTGCGATGTGATGTCGCGTCTTGACTGACAGCCGCGACCAGAAAGTATTGTCGCAGAGCCGTGGAGTAGTACGGCAGAGGGGCAAGCGCCCGGGTCAGGTAAGTCACTTCAAGAGCATCTTTGGGAATTATGTATAATGTGAAACTGGGCTTTGGGGGTGGGGGGGTGCTCTGCATTTTTTTTTAGGCTGGACATGCAGTTTAAGTAAAGCAGCATTTATGGCCCCTTAAGTAACTTTCATCTTCAAAACTATAACTTTTTAACATGGTGAAAAAGTAAGTATTAGTAATATGGGAGAAAGCTCTTAGCAAACCAATTTGGGATTAAAAAAACAAATAGACCAACTATATCAATGGTTGATCTCATTTGAAACCAGACTGGATAACAGATCTACAAATTGAGGAAACAGATATCGACTGTATATCAAACAGTCAACAGAGGAAGCCACAATAGAGCTCTCAGGGAAACAGCCTTGAAAGTAGTATACAGAATATACAGAGTATATGCAGTCCTACATTCCATTTACCTACTAATCTCTCCTCTCTGTTTACGAAACTGTGGCGCTCCTGGAACCACGTGTGGACATGGTGGGCATGTCCACACCTAGCCAGCTTGTGGAACAATACATTTAAACTAACCTCAGATTCAAACCTACAAATAAATCAATTCCATACACAATCATGGCTACTAAAATACCAATAGGAGTGCAATGGCGCACCCATACGCTCTCCCATCAAACGGTAATATGAAGGATTACTGACATCGAGAAATGTTCCATATCACCCAAGACTCAATTAATTTGTTTGATAAAATATTGATGGTTAAAACTAAATAAAAATGATTGAACGCAAAAAAAAAAAAAAGAAAAGAGAGCATCAGATGGTGGTACAGAACACTCACTCAGAGTCACAAATTCTGCAGATGAAGATGGTCTGTTCTGCAAAATGGTCAGTAATTAACTGTTCTATACATTGGCACCCACAAGGTGCAATTTAAAGAACCAAGAGGATGCATTTCCACACATGATTCACGGCTTGGAGTAATGAGTGAGCCATTTCAATGAGACCGTTGAAAGAGAATCCTATGTCACACATCATGATGAATAGCAATGTAAAAAATAAAAGATGGAACTCAACACCAAATACACATTACTTCTTTTGCACAAGGTTAAAATATATAAACATTTTTGCCTTCTACTTTGTGTTTTACTTTAGGTAAAATAAGTACTTACCAGTCTGTGAAGACAGTAGTGCCAAGAAGAGGAATATCCCAATTGCCCAAACAATTCTTCTCATATTTCCTAATTTTTCTTGAATTCCTATAAAGAGCAACCAGATTTCTTTATCTATGTAACAGTAAAATTCCAGCACAAAAATTTTTCTTATTTAAAAGAACAAATGTATTAAGAAAATCAATTATAACAACTTTATTCGCCAGTATTCAATGTACAGGATTTGGACTGGGTGAATTTAAACAAAACACAAAAATACATACCGGTAATGCCAAGATGAGACATTTCATAAATAATTATATAAAAAAAAAAAAAACACCTCAGTTTAGACTTGTTACGGTTGATTATTTCCAGATGGAATTTTTTCAAAGAGATAATGGGCTGGATGAGATTTATCCAAAATTATGCTAACAGTGCAAAGTATATATAGGTCAGTGACAGAAAGCCACTCACAGCTGGATTTGACAAGATTTTTTTTTGCAGTTTTTTTTTTGCATGTTTAGTCACAATTTTGCATGTTTGTTGAGTAACCCCTATCTTATTCAGTTGATGCAGGTAATACCAGCACTGTTGAGCTTTTTAAATAATTTATATTATTTTTTTAATAAGTTATATTATTATTCCAGCACAGCGAGTTTGTATTAACTGTGCCAAGGAAACTGACCCAGTTAAAAGGGGGAACAAAGTATATTTCTGCTGCTTTTTTTTTTACAAAATGAACTTGGTGGTTGGGGATGGGCTACACTACAGTAAGTCTTTTAATGGTAGGGGATCAAGGAGCCAGAAGGGACCCGGAGGGAGGGGGTGGGGACAGAGCTGCCTTGCGCATGTCACAGTCCTTACTGAGGAGAAGGCAGAAGCAGGGACTGGATGACACACAGACAGCTTCTACAATTTACTTTTCTAAACTTTGAACAGGCACTGCAGGAGAACCAAAGTAAAGTAAGGATTTTTTAACACTACACAGTGGGGCCAGTAGTGGGTTAAATTTTAGTTTTGGGGGCCCCTTTAAGAAAAATTTAAGTGTCGGTACAAATGGACGCAATCTGCCTAGCGCAATGATTAAAAGTGGCAGATGAATCATCATCAGGGCCTGACAATTTTCTCAGTCCCGCATCGAAAATATTCTTCTAACAAAATGCTCTTCTACCAAGATAATATTAGCAGTTGAGGAGGGGTGGACAACACTCTGTTTAAACAGTGTATAAAATTGTATTTAGTTCCGGTAAGAAAGGGTCCTTATTTACATTATTCATAAAAGGCCCCTTTTTTCCCCCAACTTCTGTTGCTGTAGTTTAACTTTGTATTTATACTTAGAGAATCTGATTGCAGTTTTATATGCAATTTCCTTTGATTTCCTAGGTTCTTTTAAGTGTTTGGTAAACCGCGGCTTCTATTATTATAGATAATAGCTTTACTAGGTATGCAGGTATCCTCCCAGAACTTTATTTAGGATATGACAGAGTCTACCAGGACATGAATGTCAGAGCAAGCATCTTTAAACACATTCCAGTCTGTGCAATCCATGCAATCCTGGAGAGTTGTTCTAGAGTCCTTAACCAGATGCCAATAATTTCTTTGCTGGTTTACCAAGTTTTCATTTTTGTTTATAATTGGGTACCAACTGGACCATAACATGGTCTGATTTCTCAAATGGAGCATGGGATAATGCCTCTCCTTGAGAGTTTGACATTTAACAGCTTGTTTGTACCCGGGGAGTTCAGTTTTTAAGATAGCATTATTAAAATCACCCATCTCCATTATAGGGGAATTCACACAATTGTTCTCTATAACTATACTAAGTTTTGCATGATCCTGGAGAGCTTTCTTCATGTTTGCTTTGGGAGGGATTTATACTCCAAAAACTATAAAGGAGGGAAACTCAGATGTGAATAGAAGGGTTTGCTATTGATGGCAAGTAGTTCAAAGTCACATGAACACAACTTACATAGTACAGTAACATCCACATGCCACTTTCTGTTGACAGAAAAACCCCCTCTGCTTATGACTTTTTAGGCTCTAAATCTCAAAACCTCTAAGGCCGGGTCAGGGATGGAATCATTAAGCCAGTTTCCACTAAGCAAATTGCTTACTATTTATGAGCAGCAGATTGAGTTCTTCTATCTTGTTCCTTTATGAACGAACGTAGGACAGCACCAAGCCAGGGAAAGGCACACGGTAAGCTCTTTTGCTGAACTTAACAGGAGACCTGAACACCTCCCCTGCTGTGTCTGACCTACACACCTCAACTGGTCACCCAGAGCTGAACTTCTAGGCATGCTTACCAAAGAGAGAGCACTTCCACAGGCCGAGTATTTACCTCTTTTGTTTGGCAAGGCACACCAGTCTCTGCTACTGCTTCTCCCCCATCTCTCGCCACCCAACCGCAAGGCCACAGTTAAATGCACAGGTAACATCACAATCGGATGCCCGCCGTCACAGCCAAGTGCTAGGGATCAACCAGGGGAAGACCCAGACTCACCCCACTGAGCCTGATCGCCACAAACTGGTTTCAGTAATTCTTGCAGCAGTTCTTACATCAAGGTTGGCAGAGACAGGTAACAGCCATTAACAGATCCACACCCCCAGAGCACAATTCACCACGGCAGCCTTGATCAGCACCATATCATTTTAGGTATAGGTTTTCTCCCAAGAACACCTATAGAGATTGTAAAGTACTTTTCTAGTAATTTACATACATGTAAGAAGTATATTCGATAACTAAGTATACTTCCATGTTGCAATAACAACTCACCGCCCATGCAGTCTTTAAAGAACCTTGTATGCATGTGCACCTATTGGGCAGAGACCAGCACAGCCCACAGCAGGGAGTGTGCAAGGTGTAAAAATGTTTGCTTTTTTTTAATGCCTCCCACTTGCGGCCCTTCCCGCTCATGGGCCCCTCCCCCATCTGCACATCAGACCAATACCCCCCCTACAGAAAACTGTAAAAAAAACGCATTTTCAGGCAGAGAAAGGATCAGACAAAGTTTAAAACTGCTAAATCTTTCTCTGCTTGAAAAGGCTGTTTTTAATGCCTTATAAGGCATTATCCTGTTTTTACAGAGTTATCTGTAGTGGGTTTTGGTCTGAGGTGCAGGTGGGGCAGGGCCCCCCACAAGGGGGGTGCACAGGACCCACGAGTGGGCGGGACCACAGGAAGCTGCAAGGGAAGGGGCCAGGTTGGGTCTGCAAGGGAAGGGGCCAGGTTACGTCTGCAAGGGGAGGGTAAACTAAAAACAGGTTCTAAATTACTCTCTATATTATCTGGGCATTAAAACTTAATTAAAGCTATAATTTACATGACCCTGCATGAATTCCATAAATTAACTATTATTTTACCCCTCTTCCCACCCCACCAGACAGGCCACACACAGGTGCAGTTTGTTAACAGATTAATTCGAATTGACCTGTCTGTACTAAACAGTTTAAAGTACAACTCAACCCTCATAATAGTATAGTTACATAGTTTGAGCTACATAATAATTGAGGTTGTATAAAGATATACGTCCATCAACTCCAACCTATTCACCAGTGCCTTGTAAAGAGGGAGAATAATATTTTTCTCTCTTGAATCTATTCCTCTCTTTATACAAGACAATATCTTGCTAGCTCTAGCCGTGGCTGTCTGGCATTGCTTGCTATAGCTAAGTCTGTTCATAAAAACCAATTAAAGGGCATGTCCATCAAAAAATTTACTTTCTTACTAACTTTTACTGAAGAACAGGAGGTAAATGCACTATTTCTTATCTCCCGTTCTTCAGTGAATCTTGCAGCAGAACTTACCGGGATCGTTCCAGCGTATGACAGAACCACGGCCGAAATCCCCGATGCCTCCGATGTATCTCCAGTCCTTTGCACTGTGCGCGCACGCGCACACTGTGCTAAGGAGAGTGGAAGCGTCTAAGGCATCGGGGATTTCGGCTGCGGCTCTGTCAGCGCTGGAACAATCCCTGCTCTCCAGCAAGATTCACCGAAGAACGGGAGGTAAGAAATAGTGCATTTTCCTCCTGTTCTTCAGTAAAACAGTTAGAAAGAAAGTTAATTTTTTGATGGACATACCCTTTAAATTTGTCTGGTATGATCTATTTCTCATAAATCCATGCTGACTACTACTAATAAGATCAGTTCTGGAGACAAAGTCAAGGATATGATCCCGTAACAAAGTTTCCAGCACCTTCCCTACCACTGATGTTAGGCTTACAGGTCTATAGTTACCAGGCTATGAACGACTACCTTTTTTGAATATTGGTATTAGAAAGAATAGCTCCTTTAAAATGTGTGTTGATATATCCTACCTTGTCCTCTGGAATAATTTACTTATGCCTGCTATGTTCCTAGATGCCTAGTAGAAACTAAGGGGTAGTGTGTGTAACAGCTATAATCGTTCACACCCTTTCAGCAATTTAGTGAGCTGGTTAGGAGACATCTGTTAATCATTGGCTGAGATGTCAACTGTCAAATCCATACAACAAAGTTCAATTGTTAGGGCACTGACTTTATATTTATACAAGGGGAGCCATGATGGGTGCCGGTGGTTGTAGCCCTACCCCCAACATGCAGACTTGCAGTTTGTGGGCCAGCATCCTGAGTTAAATCCTAGATGGGAGCTGATGGTCTAGTTAAAGGGAAATGGAGGTCTCCATACAAGTGGCCTTTATTAAAAAGGCACACCCCTATATAAATGGTGTTTTTTCTTGTTAGTACCTTGATCTGCGACATCACCAGAATTTTGGGGTCTTCCTCCAAGTTGAATGTTGGAGAATACCCACTTCTGGGACAAAGCATCCTCAGCTCCATCATAAGTGACCTTGAAAATAAAACTTTTCATTCCCTGAGGTGCCCATAGGCAGGGGAAAGAATAGAGAACAGTCTGTAAAGAGCTTCAGGAAAGATGTTTTTTTTTTTAACTTTACAAGCCTATAAAGATCCAGAGAACTAGAGACATCATCATAGGCTTGTTTGAAAAGTATGAAAGAGCTCTGTATGGAGACCAGTTACCTTTTAAGCAATGCAAATAATACACCAAAAAGAGGAAAAGGAACTAGTCTGCAACATTCAGACAAATAAACAAAGAGTATAATTTATATACAAAATTTGTACCTTTAATATTTAGATTAACAAATACAAAAAACATTTAAAACACATTATGCTATCCCATATGGTCAGCAAAGTACAAAGTATTATATCAAAAAAGTGCAAAAGCCAATGGGCATCATGGGGGTTCCCTTACTCATGTCCAAGACTAAAAACCATGCAATGGGAGTCAGCACACACTAAAATCACTCTAAGGTAAACAGCAGGACACATTTCACTCTGTAAACAAGTCAACTACCATGTTGAGAAACCTACAGTAGGACTTGCTTACAGAGAGAGACTAATCCTGCCATTTACTCAAGCTTGGAGTTTATGCCGTCTCCCGTTGCACTTTTCCTTATGTGTATTAACGGTCATATCTATGCCTGACACTTGCTAACTGGAAGAACCAGAAAGCCTAAAAGTGGCAAAAGACATTGTGAACCATTTAAAGTTATGGAGGCCATACACGCAGCAATCCCGGAAATACGAGATCGAGATATCCCAATATTGTACGCTTGTTGGTTTGTGCATGGCTGAACATACATTCATCCGTTATCATCCTCCTTTGGTTCAATGGGAACGTATGAACGGGATTGGTTAGTGTATTGGCCCCATTAGACTTATATATTTCAGATTTCTTTTGTGGGTGATTTACTTATATACAATTGTTCTTTTGGGGGCTGGGCTTGCCCTTTAACAATATAATAGATTATGGTGCAGTGCACCTCCCTTTTCTATACTGTGGTAAGTGTATGCACACTTATGTGAGGACACACCCTTTAAAAATTAGGGGGTGCCTACAGGGAATAATATATACTAACAAAAACCACCCCTTTAAGAGGGAATGGTTGCCAAAAAAGTCCCTACTAAAGGCACATACACGTCTTAAAAAACCAAAAAAACACATATACCAAAGGTAAAACAACATACCTTTATATAGCAGATAGCACACCTACACACTGTTGCATCACCTACATTCTCATATCACACTCAATACACAAAAACATAGCCAAAAGACATGCTACATATATAAACACAAAGGCAAGTGGAGGGGCAGTGTTCTCAAGATGATCCACATGGAATCCTAACACATCACTGGATTTCAGATTAAGTCATCAAGACTATTCAAATTGCGATCTCCATTAAAAACAGGCTACAGACACCAGGTCCGATTAAGAAATCCGACCACGACGAAACGCATTAAAGAAACGCACGTCGGTGTTGGGACAGGCGGAGGCGCAGTGAATGGAGGAGCCTAATGATGGACTTAACAGGAATCCAACTAGGTGATGGGATCCGACTGACTACGCGAGGTTGTGAGTATATTGAACAGGATGATTATGAAATTCCATATAAAACAATGTTACATTTTAGTACGCATTTGTTATTAATGCCATGTGAGGAGTCTGCATGGCTGAATAAGTGGCTTTAAGCTATTAAGACAGACTTAATAGTACCTGAGTAGGTAACTGGGGTGTCAAAGCATGGGGGCGTTATGAAGACCTGATACCAGTCTTTATTGCTTTATAAGATTTGGGACAGGTTAAGATCACCATTAGTAAGCTTGATAGACATACTGGTAACCTAAGTACTATTGGATATATGTAGATTGGCGTTAAGTCCTGATAGCCCTCTAAATCCTGTTCATATGTGTGAAATTTTTTAATCGGATGTGGTGGCTGTAGCTTGTTTTAAATGGAGATCACGATTTGAATAGTCTGATGCCTTAATCTTAAGTCCAGTGATGTGTTAGAATTCCATGTGGATCATCTTGGGAACACTGCCCCCCCCCATCTGCCTCCGTATATGGGAATTTAGGTGATACAACAGTGTGTAGTTTAGGCATGAAAGTGTGTGTGCCTTTAGTAGGGACTTTTTTGGCAACCATTAACTCTCTTAAAGGGGTGGTTTTTGTTAGTTGCCCTTTAACAAAGAGAAGCCTCATCGGACCATTTAAAAAGTTTACTGACAATCCCATATGTAGCTGCTCAAGTCAGTGTAGTTGAACTGCTACCAAAGAAACGATTGCCGCAGTGTTGGACAAGACACACCCCTCAACTCCTAATCCAGCGGGAGTGGCTAGAACTCCAGTGGTGAGCCGGATTCCCCTCACCTGTAGAAGCAAAAGCTCTGAATGGTGTGGAGTCCACCTCCTCCCAGAATCCTAGGTATGGAGTCCAATCAGTTAAAAACATAACGTTTATTGATATAAATAAAAACATTGCATTGGTGAACAGCCCATAAATGGATCACTTAGGTACACACAGATCGGACGCGGTTCGTGCCTTCATTAGAGAGGACAGTTAAACTGTTACCTTCCAATTAAAACACTGCACCCTCATGTTGGACCATATATGGAGTCTCTTACTATTAGGTGACTCTGTAATCAAGGCTGAGCAGTCCAAAAAACAATTGTTCCTTACATTTAAAGGGCTCATATTCACAACAATAATAATCAAGTCATTATCAACTAATTGCATTATGTGATGGCCAAAAACAAACAAATACCAAAATAAATGGTACAGTTTAGTTATTAGACAGGAAATAAATAGTTTTGCTATATTATTGCTAAATAACCCAATAATACTGTCAATGGGACTAATGAAAATAGGGAAATGCAACAAATATTCAATATTACAAATGATTTCTTCCTAATGCTGCGAGAGCTAGTTAACTGCTTGTTAGCGACTATAGTCCAGGGATTTTCAAACATTGTGCATCATGATATTTTGAAAAAGCTCCAGCATTCTGTAGTGGGGGAATGCTGGGAGCTGTAGCTTTCAAAATATCACGAGGCACAGTGTTTGAAAATCCCTGATATACATTCTATTTATGCTCTTAGACTTGGTTATCCTTTTCCACAGATCTTTACAATGGTCGTTACTAAATGCGCTGTCCTGCCATCTCCCAGCCTGTGACAGCCCTCCGTATGAAGCCAGCACTAAGCTGCCTCACCCTCGCGGTGTGTTTTATGTGTGGGGAATGTCTTACCTGCTGCTCACTGGAATTAGCCCCCGTGTCCCCGCGATCGCCTAGTAAATAGCCCACAAGCCGGTCTCTTCTCACCGTCTCTATCTCTACCTCGCGCACAGGCCAGAACGCGGCGTGACAGGATTGGACCATTTGCCGGTATATGCTACGTCACCTAAACGCGATCTCTAGCCAACCAGAAAGCTGTCAAGTCCCACTAGTTCCTTCTGCTCATTGGTCCACGTTCAGCGAATCGGGTATGCGGCGGATTGGGCCACGACTATATGACGTCATACACGTCAGTGATCGGTATGTGTAAGATGGAAATGATCTCAGAGAGTAATGTGATCCTGTAATAACTTGGCACGAGATACAGCGCAGTGGTGCACAGGGCAGCATCCATGTTTAGAATCTAATATTAACCATGACAGCAAAAGTGATGTAGATCCTTTGAAGGGTTACCGGGACAACGAAATCCATTTCTATGTAGAGAGCTGTTCAATATCACATTAGGATAGTTATGTGCAGCAGCCAGAGATAAAGGCATTTTATTAGAAAAGGGAACGTTTGGGTTAAAGGACAATTACAGTTTTTTTTAAATTCCGTCTTAATGTATCCTATAAGTCTTCAAAACCACCAGGGTAACTTTAGTTTCTTTAAATTCTTCATAGTCCCAGACAGAGCTGGATTAAGACAAAATGGGGCCCTAGACACAAGTCAGATACAGGGCCCCCCACTTTCCATTAGACATACATGTTCATAATCTTTACAAGTAAAAGCAGCTAGGATGGGATTTTAGCCCTGACTGGGACTAGGCTCCAACAATCCTCTGACAAGACTTGCAGGGAGAATCAATAAAAGTTCTTATCGTTTAAAATGGTGCTAAATTTGCCCCAGCCAATCAGATCTTATTTGGCATTTAAAAGATAACATCTGATTGGTTGGGGCAAAATTAGCACCATTTTAAACGATAAGAACTTTTATTGAATAACCCTGTTGGTCTGCAGAAAGCGCGTCTTTCTATTGGTCACATCACAAAGAGGGATTGGAACAGCGAATTACAGTTTAGATAATGCTGCTAATATAAGAAGATATACCTCCCAACATTTGGAACGTCCAAAGAGGGAAAAATTGAAGGTGTGTGGGCGCACGCGGCATTGCGTGCAGCAATTTATTGACCACGCCCACTTCCCCCCAAAACACACCCACTTTTTGAGGTAACGCCCATTTTAAAGACCACTACTGCCATTTTACATTGTTGAGCTGACTACACTGGCTAATGAACTGAAATGCTTGATAGCGCTGGGAAATGAACTGGAGGGATTGATAACGCTGGGAAATAAACTGGGGGATTGATAACACTGGGAAATGAACTGGAGGGCTTGATAACGCTGGGAAATGAACCAGTGGGCTTGATAACGCTGGGAAATGAACTGGGGGGCTTGATAACGCTGGGAAATGAACTGGGGGGCTTGATAATGTTGGGAAATAAACTGGGGGCTTGATAACGCTGGGAAATGAACTTGGGGGCTTGATAGAGCTGGGTAATGAACTGGGGGGCTTGATAACGCTGGGAAATGAACTGGAGGGCTTGATAGCGCTGGGAAATGAACTGGATGCTTGATAACCCTGGGAAATGCGAAAATCAATTCAAACTTACCGAGATTTTCTTTTCCTGGTCCGAAGAACGGCAGTGGATCTTATGGGTTAACTTCCCTTTGTTCACACCCCCAACAGGCCTCCTACCTTAGCCAATAAAAAGTCTGCTCCTCCCCCAGGCTCTCATGTCTTTTACTCCTGATCTGTAGAAAAAATACAAATTACTTATTCTAGAGAGGGAAGCCATCCACTGCCGTTCTTCGGACCAGGAAAAGAAAATCTCGGTAAGTTTGAATTGATTTTCGCATTTCCCTGGTCCTACAAACGGCAGTGGATCTTATGGGATTTCCAACGTAATCTATAAAAAGAAATACTGACAATAGGGTTGGGATGCTATTATTATTTTTTATTTATTGCACTTAGGACTTATAACCCAAAATTTGAGTCAAGCCTATTTTGTACATCTAACTCGTAGTGTTTGACAAATGTGGACATAGATGTCCAAGTTGCAGCTTTACATATTTCAGCTGGAGAGCATCTTGCTGCAAAGGCCCAGGATGTTGCCATTGCCCTGGTAGAATGTGCTGTCACTCTATCGGGTTGCTGTACTGCGTTTAGTTTGTATGTTTGTCTAATGAGTGACATGATCCAGGCCGATATTGTCGATGTGGAAGGTTGTAGTCCTTTCTTACTTCCCTGAAACAGTACGAACAGTGCATCTGTTCTCCTGAGTGATTCAGTTCTCCTTAGGTATTCTCTTATTGATCTGCCTACATCTAAAAGATGTTGTTTTTCGGATTTTGTCTCGTCAGTTATTGTTGGTAGTACAATTTCCTGGTTCATGTGGAATTCAGATACTACCTTTGGAAGGAATTTATTATCTGGGATCTGGGATTAAGACCACTTTATCCTCGTAGAATTGCAGAAAATTTGATGACATTTTTAATGCTCTCAGCTCTGACACTCTCCTGGCTGATGTTATTGCTGTTAAGAAGATTGATTTCAGAGTTAGGTTTTTAATATCTATTGATTCCATTGGTTCAAATGGCTCATTTTGTAGTACTTCAAGTACCAGAGGAAGATCCCATGGTGGTACTCTGTTCTTTGTAGTAGGATTAATTTTCCTAACAGCTTTGAAAAATCTGACCATTAGGGGTTCTTGAAACCATTTTGTATCTGTTATTGCCGAAATTGCTGAAACTTGTCTTTTCAGTAATTTCAGCCTTAGTTTCCTTTGTAATCCTATTTGTAGGAATTCTAGTATATTCTCAACTGAAAGGTTTTTTGCATTTACTTTGTTGTCTATACACCAGTTTTGGAAGACTTCCCATGTTTTATAATAAGATAGGGATGTGGAGTTCTTCTGTGAAGACATTAGTGTTTGTACCAGGTTTTGTGATAGTCCTCTGTCTTTCATTGATTTCCGTTCAATCTCCATGCCACTAGCTTCAGTTTGTTGACTTGTGGATGGATTGCTATCCCGAGTTAATAGGTCTGTTCGGTAGTTTCAGCGGAATTTCCGTTGAAAGTGATTGTATCCATGGAAACCAAGGCCTTCTTGGCCACCAAGGTGTTACCATGATCACTGTGGCTTGATCTTCCTGCAAGCAGACCTAGATCTGCTGCAAGCAGACCTAGATAGATTATCAAAATGGGCAGCAGAATGGCAGATGAGATTCAATTTAGATAAATGTAAGGTGATGCATTTGGGATTTAATAATCCCTGTGCCATCTACACCATAAATAACTCTGTGTTAAGTTCATCTGTAATGGAAAAAGATTTGGGGGTTCTGGTAGATAACAGACTTAGCTGTAGCAAACAATGCCAGGTAGCAACAGCTAGAGCTAGCAAGATATTGTCTTGTATAAAAAGGGGAATAGATTCAAGAGAGAAAAATATTATTCTCCCTCTTTACAAGGCACTGGTAAGGCCTTATTTGGAATATGCGGTGCAGTTTTGGAATCCCATATACAAAAGGGACAAAATTGAGGCAGTTCAGAGAAGGGCAACTAAATTAATAAGGGGAATGGAAGGGCTTGAATATGCAGGCAGATTAGACAAGTTAGGGCTGTTTACATTGGAGAAGCGGCGGTTGCGTGGGGACATGATAACCTTGTACAAATATATTAATGGCCCATACAATGAGCTCTCTGGTGCATTGTTCACTAATAGGTCATATCAGAGGACACGTGGACATCCTTTAAGGTTGGAAGAAAAGAAGTTTCATCTTCAGGTTAGGAAGGGTTTCTTTACAGTGAGAACGGTGAAACTGTGGAACTGTCTTCCAGCAGATGTGGTAATGGCAAGTTCATTGAATAACTTTAAAAAAGGCCTGGATAAGTTTCTAAAACTAAAGAATATTGAGAATTACTGGTATTAATGCATATAGATCTGGTTGATCCAGGGATACTTTCCGATTGCCGTTTGGAGTCAGGAAGGAATTTTTCCCCCCTTTTTAGCTGGGTTTTTTTTGCCTTCCTCTGGATCAACTGTTAGGTAGGGTTAAAAAAAAAAAAAAGGTGAATAGGTTGGACTTGATGGACGTATGTCTTTATTCAACCTTAATTACTATGTTACTATGTATGTTCCTGGATCTTTTTTTAGCACCCTCGGAATGAGAGATATTGGTGGAAATACATATGCTAGGTGGAAATTCCACTTTATCGCAAATGCATTTGTTCCTAGTGCCAATTGATCCGGGAGCCATGAAACGAACTGTTTCACCTTCCGATTGTCTCTTGTCGCCATCAGATCGATTTGCGGAGTCCCAAACACTCGAACAATTAATTTGAACACTTGATTGTTCAGTGACCATTCTAGTGGGTTCAGTGTTGTTCTGCTTAGGCGATCTGCTTGTGTGTTCTGGTAGCCTGGTATATGTATTGCTGATATATCCAATAGATTGATTTCTGCCCAGTTCACAATTTTCTTTACTTGGTTCCATAGAGATTGGCTTTTGGTACCCCCTTTCTTGTTTATATAGTACACCACCGACATATTGTCCGATACGATCCTCACCGCTTTCTTCATTATGAGGTGTTTGAAGGATAGTAGGCCCATTAGTACCGCTCTCATTTCCTTCACATTCTGGTGCATCATTTTTCAGTATGATTTCCATATTCCTTGTGCTGATTGATCTTTGCAGATCGCTCCCCATCCGGATGGACTGGCGTCCACAGTAATTGTGATCCAATTTAATTGTGCTAAGTTCACTGGCTTGTAGTTTTCCTCTTTCAGCCACCATCTTAAATTCTGTATCGTTTCCTCTGATATCTTGATAATTTGATATTTGTCGAGTTCTTTGTTGCAGAAATTGTAACTGTAGGGGTCTCATATGAAATTGTGCCCATTGCACTAGGTCTATTGTCGAGACTAGTTTCCCCAGCACCCTTTGACAAATGTATTCTGTCATCATTGGGGATTTCAATATTTGTTTCACCTCTTCCATAATATCTGTCCGTCTTTCCATAGGAAGCGATATTTGTAGAGATTTGGTATTGATCAGTGACCCAAGAAATTTGATCTCCTGTGTAGGAATTAAAATAGATTTTTTCATATTGATTAGCCAACCATGTTTTTTGAGAAATTCCATTGTCATTTTCACATGTTCCGTACATAGCTGTTTGCTTTCACCATAATATCGTCTAGATAAGAATATATCTGTATTCCCTTCAGCCTGAGTAGGGCTATGATTGGTACCAGAACTTTTGTATATATCCTGGGAGATGAAGCTAGTCCCAACGGGAGACATTTGTATTGGAAATATTCTCCTAACACACAGAATCTCAGATATCTCCGATGTTTTTCCCTTATTGGGATGTGATGGTACGCACTTTTGAGGTCCACTTTTGACATCCATTGGTCCTGACTGATCTGACTTGAAATAGTCTTCAATGATTCCATTTTGAATTTCTTTAAGGTTAAGAACGATTTTACATATCGAAGGTCTAGGATTGCTCGAAATTCCCCTTCCTTTTTCCTTCTCAGGAAAAACAGAGAGTATGTTCCCGTTCTGTGGAATTGAGGTTTTACCTTCTCTATTACATTCTGATCGATTAGATCTTTTAGTATGTTCTTTAATTCCATTCTTGCCACTTGATTTTTGGGTTCTTGATTTTCCATGTACCTTGTTTCTGGGACTTGAGAAAATTCTATGGAGTATCCCTGTCTCACCGTTTGTTTCGTCCATGCATCTATCCTGGACTTTTCCCATACCGTCGCAAACTGGGACAATCGACATCCCACTTTGTGACGGAGGAACCCGTCATAATTGTTTTCCTCTAGCTCTGTAACTTCTGTTCCCACGAAAGGACTGGGACTGTTCAGTTTTCCAACCTTGTCTTTGTTAAAACATACGACCTGGTCTGTATTGTTTAGCCTGTCTAAATGCGGAGTCTGAATTTAATGGTAAATTTCTTGGCTGTCTTCTAGGAAGTGGTAAGGCTTTTTTCATTGAATTTCTGTCTATAACTTCATCAAGAGCCGGACCAAAAAGCAAATTCCCTTCAAAAGGCAAATTTGTGAGTCCTTGTCTGGATTGGTTGTCAACCTTCCATTGACGCAGCCAAAGTGCCCTTCGTGCTACTGTAGTCTGAGCCATTACTTTTGCACTTAGTTTGATTGAGTCCATTGAAGCATCCGCTATAAATTCATTGGAGATTTTAATGTCTTGTAACATTTGACTTAGTTCATTAGTTATTAGTACCATTGTTTATTGCTTCTTCCAGTTCTCTTACCCATATTTTATTTGCTCTAGCTAAGCTGGTTATAGCTATTGCTGGTCGTATTGATGCTCCCGAAGTTGTATAAGCTCTTTTAAGAGCTGCTTCCTCTTTCCTTTCCATTGGCTCTTTCAGTGATATCCAATCTTCTGTTGCCAGTGCGACTTTACGGGCCATTTTGGCTACCAGTGTGTCGACTTTAGGCGCCTCATCCCAGTTCTTTACATCATCTTTGGTGAATGGGTAATTCTTTGTTAGATTCTGAGAGATATTAAATCTCTTTTCTGTGTTTTGCCATTCTTTCTTTATTGTGTCTAGTATATGTTCATGCACACAAGTATGCTTTGTCTGTAACTTCCTCTGTAAACATCAAGTCCTTGTACTGATTGACTGATGTCTCTGGAATTTGTAGAGTTATCCTCATCTTTTTTATCAGGTAGTCTAAATTTGGTTGTGTGATGGCGTCATTAACTACCTCTTCCACCATTTCTCCTTCTTCTTCATCAGAAGCTGGTATGGCCGTTGTCATTTCAGTAACCTGACGTTTTTCTATCCCGTATTCTTGAAACATATCTTTAACTTTTTCCATAGTTATTTGAGATACTTTGGAGATAATAGTTTCAATAGATGAATCAAAAACTTGTTTCATTGAAGATTGAATTTGTTCTTGACTTATTGCAGTTTTTGGATTGATGCATTCTTCGCACAATTTCTTCCCATAAACCGCCTTTTTGTTGCATATGGCACATTCTCTGCTGCTTGACTTGCTTCTGGAAGTCTCTGGAGACCTGTATGTTAATAACATACAATTAGTGTTAGTTTCCATCTCTCATACCTCTTCTTTCTCTCTCTCTCTCTCTTTCACATGCTCACCCCCTTGAAGCAGATCTCGACCTCTTTGAGGAACTCATTAGACACTGCAGAAAAACACAACAATAAATCATTTTGATTAAATTACTCATTTGTGTTAAATCCTGTTTGCCTGAATAGGCTGTTCACTTAGCTTACAATCTCTATGCAGTATAGATCTGAAGACAGCTTGGAACGGGACCCAGAGGACTGGCCGGCTCCTGGAGGTATGAATCTGCACTGTTTGGAGTTTGAATCTCCCTCCGTGTGCAGCCACGTGTCTGGACGTCCTTTTATGACGTCATCATCCCGCGCCCCGCCTTCCGGCAGCTAGAGCGCGCAAGTCCGCTGTTAGACTCTGCCGGACCTGAGAGAGCACATGTGCGCCTGAAGGAACGGCCGTCCGCATGGGGGAGAGAGAAGAAGAGAGAGACCCCATAAGGGAAAAACGCGGGGGGAGCTCCATTGCCTGCATTGTTTTTGTGTGTGAACAGGAGGAAAAGACATGAGAGCCTGGGGGAGGAGCAGACTTTTTATTGGCTAAGGTAGGAGGCCTGTTGGGGGTGTGAACAAAGGGAAGTTAACCCATAAGATCCACTGCCGTTTGTAGGACCAGGGAAATGAACTGGATGCTTGATAACGCTGGGAAATGAACGTCGGGCTTGATAACGCTGGGAAATGAACTGGAGGGCTTGATAACGCTGAGAAATTAACTTGGGGGCTTGATAAAGCTGGGTAATGAACTGGAGGGCTTGATAGCTCTGGGAAATGAACTGGAGGGCTTGATAACACTGGGAAATGAACTGGAAGGCTTGATAACGTTGGGAAATGAACTGGGGGGCTTGATAACGCTGGGAAATTAACTGGGGGCTTGATAATGCTGGGAAATGAACCTGGGGGCTTGATAACACTGGGAAATTAACTTGGGGGCTTGATAAAGCTGGGTAATGAACTGGAGAACTTGATAGCTCTGGGAAATGAACTGGGGGCTGATAACGCTGGGAAATTAACTGGGTGCTTGATAATGCTGGGAAATGAACTGGGGTCTTGATAACGCTGGGAAATAAACTGGGGGGCTTGATAACTCTGGGAAATGAACTGGGGGCTAGATAACGTTAGGAAAGGAACTGGGGGCTTGATAACGCTGGGGAATGAACTGGGGGGCTTGATAATGCTGGGAAATGAATTGGGGGCTAGATAACGTTGGGAAAGGAACTGGGGGCTTGATAACATTGGGAAAGATAGAAATATATTAGATAGATAGATAGACAGATATATAGATGAATAGATAGATATTAGATAGAGAAAGACAGACAGATAGATAGATGATAGTTAGTAGAAGGATAGATAGATAATTATAGATAGATGATAGAGGGAGGTACATATTAAACATGGTTGAACTTGCCCTTTAACTCACACAGTGACACACAAAACCACGAGTGCCAAGGTGACTGCCCTTGGGTCTTAAAGGTGGTAGGAGGCCACTTACTTTTAGCTTCCATTTACTACATGATGATCAGCTAGAGACACAAATTTAAACCCATGCAAAGGAAGGTTAAAGAAGTGAAAGATATTACAGCAAAGCTCTGCACCATTAGCTCCTCGATAGTTAGGTATGATAGCGATAGGTATGAGTCGTAATAGCTAATTTGTATAGATCACTGAAATGTGAAGCGCTGTCTCCAAACACTTATCACAACGCCCAATCACTGGCAGCAGATCTCACACTTCCTGAAAGTTTTGACAGATTCCTGTTTGCATCACGTGCTGTCTTGGGTCATGTGACCGTTGATGTGAAGTTAGGCAAGATGGCGGCTTACTTACAGTGGAGACGTTTTGTCTTTTTTGAAAAAGAACCGGTTCGGATTTCTGACGATGGGGATGGAATGTTTACCTTGCCAAGCGGACTTACAGTCTGCGACTCCGGACGCGGGAGCCTTTTGTTCGGGGATATCCTTGACATTTACAAAATCGGCTGATTTGCATTAAATCAAAATGTAAACAAACTACCCAGTAAATAATAATTACCCCCTGTGGGAGAAGGAAACTGGGGGTGGGGAGTTTGTGACTGAGTGATTGTGTAAGTGTCCCTGTTAAAGATAGAATATTGACAGATTGAAATGTAATGAATGAAAATACGGGTTACCACCTCTCCCATGAACAGTGAAGACTTATCAGACAAGCATGCTGGAATATAAGGGCACATAATAACATTTTATTCAGCTTAACATATACAATGCACAGAGCAAACGTCAATTACCCTTCAGGTCAATGTGAATACATCTAATGCTTAGGGGGGGTAGGGTTAGTTGTGTGTATCTTCATATATAAAGGATAATGTGCCTGATACAGTGTTATTTAAGGATATAAAGTCACTGAGGAGTTCCCTTACTGTATAACAGCACAAGGTCGCTATCCCTTTATACAGGGTAGGGAACTACAATTTATTATAGTGTTATTGGGCGCATATACACATTAGAAGATTTGTACAATTTAGACGATTGTGTTTGTGCGTGTGTTTGTCCCATAGAGAGACCCGCAGACCTTCATGTATTCATTTTAATGAATATTCATTTTACTCAATAAAGAGTTAAAGGGAGTAAAGTGCAAATCACTGTTTCACAAATTGAACCGACAACAGGACAGCTAACAGTCTTCCTCCCGTCTGTTACACTCACTGTATAGATCAGGGATTCTCAAACTGCAACTCCATATGTTCCCTGACTTCCCTCTAGTTTAGGAATGATGGGAGTTGTAGTTTTAAAACATTTGGAGGCACACTGTTCGAGAATCCCTGGTATATATATCTGACAATCAAGTGATCTATGATGACTAAACAATATATTTAGGATCACCCCATTAAAATCTATTATTTGGTCTATTTGGCATGTTTAAATATTTCAATTGTTCACTGCAACCAGTTGGATGTAAAATAAAAATGTATAGTACAGCTAGCCACTAATATAATTAATTTCTTTAACAACATTTCACATATGTCAGGTTTTATTTGGTTCCTTTCCCGCTCCCTGCAGCTTACTTCTTTTCAGGCTCATAAGTTGCGTGTAACTCACCTTCATCAGCTGAAACAGCACAACATTCTTGTTTCAGTTGGAGAGGATGAGGAGGGACTCAATCCACTGGTAAGTACTAATGTATTTTTTATGTCAACATAGACGGGAACATTTACTATCATAAAATGATTTAAAGGGTATCTTCACTCAAAATGTATACAAATTTTTTTTTAATTTAATTGAAGAGCAAGGGGTAAAAGAGCTATGTCTTACCTCCTGTTCTTCAATTAGTCAGGAGCAAACAGAGAGAGAACTTAACAGAGAACTTAACCATGATCACGCTCCTCCACTGTTCCGCCTACATGTATAGTATACATTTTAGTATACATTTTGAGTGGAGATACACTTTAAAGGAACACTAAACTGGATTTTGTAAGTATATTCTATTCATTTCTGTTATTCAAAGGGAGGTGAGAACGCTTATTCCCACTTCCCTGTGGATAATAGAACGCTCAGGGGACACTACAGAACTTACCTTGCCGCTGCTCCGCTCACAGCTGCTTCTGCAGTGACAGCCACGCTGTCCCGATCGCGCACCTATCTTTTGTATTGGTGCGCATGTGCCTAAGATAGGCACTTGGTCTGGACAGCGCGGCTGTCAGTGCAGAAGCTGCTGCGAGTGGAGCGGCAGTAAGGTAAGTTCCAGTGTCCCCTGAGCGTCCTATTATTCACAGGGAGGTGAGAATAAGCATTCTTACTTCCCTGTGAATAAGAGAAACAGATGGAGTATACTGTGTTTAGTGTTCCTTTTGAAGGAAAATTAAAGCTTCTGCCTCTTCTATTTTGTATGCACACAGAGAATATCTTGCAAGCTTTTGTTTAATATAACCTGGAGAATAGCTAGATTGTAATCCCTCCAATCCTTTATTTAGTTTATTGTTTTAAAGGAGAAGGATAGGGTCTCAATCCACCCGCTTTTCATTTCATTTCATTGTTACTCTATAACATAGAAAATAGCTAGATTGTAATTCCTGCAATCATTTATTTAGTTTATAGTTTAAAGGAGAAGGATAGTGTCTCAACCCACCTGCTTTCATTAAGCCTACCCAGGGTGAGGACCTAAACCACTTGTTCTTCACCCGAGTTTACCTTTA
Source organism: Hymenochirus boettgeri (assembly GCA_019447015.1). Lineage (NCBI taxonomy): Eukaryota > Metazoa > Chordata > Amphibia > Anura > Pipidae > Hymenochirus > Hymenochirus boettgeri. The sequence continues at coordinate 145,533,294 of CM033475.1, read as the reverse complement.
ATCGTGGACTGAGGTATTCACTGTCTGTAAGCAAAGTGTAATTTCTATTCTGATCAGATGTATTCATAACAATATGGAAGTTCTTGATAAGACTTTGAAATATGGTTGTTATGTTATGTATGGGTTCAAATTCCCTTTTGTTCTTTTGAAACAATATAAAATAGTCAACTGACTGAATTCCCTTTTTGTTTCCATTATTTTTCTTGTAAAATATAAAGTTTATACATGTCTTTATATCTAGCAGCTCTTTTGGGATAGTGGTGGAAAGTACTGCTTTTATCAAGACAGAGTACTTGAGCGTTTTATTTACTTAAATGTTATGTTTCTTACATCCCTGCCAGCTAAGAATTAAACCTTTTTTGTATGACAAATAAAGGTTAGCTATCAGTCTGCTCTGAGACCACCATTCATTCCTCTGCTCTATGCTCCCTTCAAAGTCCTGCCCAATATCACAGCCAATCACAGACGCGACTGCCGGTCCCGCCCCTCTGCTTGCATTCTCGCAAGCAGAGGGCAGGCAGTGCAGCGGAGGAACGAGGGGAGGTAAGTAAGAGTTTGGGGGGCTTTTGCAAAATACTAACCATGCGGTTGGGGCTACCAGACATGGGGGAGCAGCATATCAAAAGTTATTTTTAAGGGTGGACATGCCCTTTAAGTTCGGAAGGTTTATTTTTTAACTGAGTACAGTAAAACTATTTATAACTGTCTTCCATTGGACTTGGTGATAGCAGGTTTATTGTATAGTTTCAAAAACAAGCTGGATGATTTTCTAAAAATAATGTTGCATGTTACGGGTATTGATATTAGATTAGGCAGGAAATGCCAGTATTGCTGAGTAGGATGGACCAAATGGATGAATGTCTTTATTAAAGGGCATCTATAGTGAAATTTATATATTGCTCCAATCCAGACATAAAAAAAGGTTTGTGTATTCTGACTTATTCTTACCTTCCTCTGTGGCTCGTGTTTGCACACTGTCTGATTTACTGCAGAGCTCCCCACTTTCCTCTCTGGTCATTCCCCCGTTCATTTAGTCTGGCTGTAAATTAAGCCTGTGAAACAAGCCGCTCATGCACATTAATCCTCCTACACATGACACATCACTTTAACCTGTAAGCAAAAAAAAAAACTCTGTCTGTAAGCCTGTAGAGAGGAAGTCTCTCTGTGTTCTTCTGGATATATTTGCTACATAAGTAATGGGAGGGGGGTTAGTTAGAAAAGAGCCGAGTCCTGCCTTATCACTGCAGCCCTGTCTCCCTTTGACAGGCAATAAATCAGTGAAAGCTAGGGGGGACTTGCCTTCCCTTTACTTCTATTTTTAACCCACTATTTGCCAAGCATTTTAGTCAGCTGAAAGACTTGCTGTAAATCTTGTGTAAGCCTACACACTATACCGGCATGCTGTAAGGGGATTTGATTGATAGCTCAAGCAGGAGTGGTGTATTGAAATCTTCATTTCTTTTAACTTATATATCTCTACACAGAGGAGGAACTCTGGGGGTTGGGGGAATTATAGAACACATAGAAAGAACCCCCCCCACTATAGATGCCCTTTAAACCTCAAATACTGTACTATACTAAAATAGTGAAATGGAGATTTAAAATAAGAATGCAAAACCCATTATTTATCTTCTCTTTAAGGTAAAAGTTTGGAACTTGGAAAAACGAGATGGTGGTAGCCCACTTTGCACCCGTATCTTTCCAGCCATTCCTGGTAATAAACCCACAGTGGTAACATGTATTACTGTTCATGAGAACCTTAACTTTATGGCTATAGGTATGTAACTGCTGATCTAAATTATTAGTAAATATTTTTGTAATCGATGTTTTAATTATTTTGGTTATTTTAGAATGTTTATCAAATGACTTAGGACTAGTAAGCAAAGCCAAATATTTTTTGCTCGATTTAGCCCCTATAAGATTGGCTAGCAATTGTTGGTAAACCCAATTAGTCCTGACCATTTATTTTTTGCAAACTTGGTTGTTTCTGCCAGTCAGTCCTGTTTGTAAAATTGAAAACAAATCTGCATAATAATAAATAAAAATCCAGCTGTACAGCTTACTTCCTCACCTACATATTACCAATCTGTATATCAGTTAGTAAGTTAGTCGGTAGTTATGGGGCCCCACTGTTTAATACAGTTTAAAATGTAATTTAATGTCTTACTACCGTATATACTCGAGTATAAACAGAGTTTTTCAGGCTGAAAAATCAGCCTGAAAACTTGGACTCGGTTTATACTCGAGTCAGTAGCTTACCTGAGTATTCCGGCAGCCGCACGATCTTTCTGTGTACTGGCGCGCCGGCCTGACGACACTGCCCGGCGCCGGGCAGTGACGTCATCACGCGCGCCAGTACTGGAATGAGCGTGCGGCTGCCGGAATGCTCAGGATACCGCTAAGGATACCGTACCTGCCAGGAAGCCCTTGGATGGAGGAAGCCCTTGGATGGAGGAAGCCCTTGGATAGAGGAGAGCCCACAGGGAGAAGAGCCCACAGGTACAAACTGAACTGGGTGGGAGGGTGAGGGGGGCATTCAAGATGTTTGGGAACTACAACTCCAAGCATGCTTTATTAGCTGGGAGTTGTAGTTTCCAAACATCTTGAATGCCAAGTTTCTACCCTCGGTTTATACTCGAGTCAACAACTTTTATTAGGATTTTTAGCTGAAATTGGGTACCTCGGTTTATACTCGGGTCGGTTTATACTCGAGTATATATGGTATTTATACTTCTTTACACTTTCAAAAACAAAAAAACAGTAAAATTATTGTTGAGAATATCTGTTCTGTATCACCTGTCCTAACTTTGTGTGTATTTACTGCTCTTATGCATTTTTCTCTACCCAGGCTTTACAGATGGAAGTGTTATTCTTACAAAGGGTGATATAACACGTGACAGACACAGTAAAACTCAAATTTTGCAAGGTATTTACCCTGTCACAGGAATGGCTTTCAGACAGACTGGCAAAACCACACACCTGTTTGTAGTCACAACAGAGAATGTGCGGGTATGTGGTTACACTTTTTTCATTTAGTAAATGTTATTTTTGATAACATTATTATTTTTCTGCTTTGGAAGCCACTGAATGTGCCTCATTTAGCTACATAAGACTTGGTTCACACTAGATGCGGTTTTTCTTGTTTCTGTGCGTTTTGTCTTCTGCATAAGTTGGTAAAGAATTAATATTGATTTTTGTATAGGAATGCCATAATCACACAACTGTGTTTCTATGCAGCTTATTGCGATAATGCAGAGGAAGAGTGAAAAAAATACAACTGCATAAAAACATGCAGTTGTATTCTTTTTTTGTTTTTTTTTTGCCAATCTAACCTAAAACACACACATTAATTACAAAATGCTCAAAAACACATACAAATGTGCTGAAAATTTGCATACAAATGTAAACTTAAATGCGTTTTTTTTTTTTTTACTTACTGGACTCCTAAATATGCTAAGTGTAAATAAACTTGATTATTAGACAACAAGATCATATAATCACACCAACATTCTTCACAGAGCAGAATGTACTAAAGTAAGTACTAATTTCCTTTGCTTGACAATCTGCCTTAACAAATCAAAAAATCCCAATACGGTACATTTTTAGTAAAGCGTGCAAATCCCAAAATGCATAGTGGTCTCACTCAAGTCACAAAAGCCTGGTACACAATAAGATGATATTCCAGCCCAATCGACCAGCTGCTGCAATATTTGAGAACAGCCACCCATACTTACTTGCAATTTGGAAATAGGGCAGCACAGTGGCTCAGGGGGTAGCACTAGTCCTAGATTCAAATCCTACCTTGTACATACAAACTCTGCAACATACGAATTCTGCAAGGAGTTTGTATGTTCTCCCTGTGCTTGTGTGGGTTTCCCCCGGGTACTCTGGTTTTACCTACAATCATAAAGACATACTCATAGGTTGTATGTGTAAATAAAGTGATTAGATTGTAAGCTCTTCAGGGCAAGGCCTGTTGTGTTTTTAATGAAATAAAAATAAAACGCTATATAAAAAAATACATAAATACATACATATATATGGTATATATGAAAAGAAAGCATGAAATGGTGTAAGCATTTTGTTCACTTATGTGGAATAACTTTGCATGATTTATTTAGAATCTGTTTTACGTTTCAGATATGTTAACATTACATTCTGCAATGTGGTTGTAAATGTTCTGTTCTAGTTTCCCAACAGCCTACCATTTTATTCACATTTGGCATATCTTGAAGTGCATGTTTACTATGGTAAAGCTCTAAGCTTTTAGTTTGCTTGTGTTTAATAGCTATGCTCGGTTTATTTAGTGCTATGTTAAGAATTTTTTTATTGTTTTAGATCTGTTTTAGTTGAATGTAAAACCAAGAAAGTGATAGATTGGTACTGATGTGGTTTTGAAAGCCACAACAAAGCATTCTGGTGTGATATGATTTAGTCAGCAAAATAAAACAGCCTTCCATATTACTAAAATGTATAAATGCCCAGCTTTGCAGTGGTTTTAAAGGGCATGTCCAGCTTTAAAACAAAAACATGTGACTAGTCAGTTATTTGCCCCTAACCCCAACTGCTACTTTTACCAGTTTATTGTTATTATTTTGTATTTCTTGAATGTTCTTAAGCAGGTTACATTTACATACGTGTTGCAGACTTAAAGAAGGAGTATAATAATTTTTATTTATTTTGAAAATGTCTCTTTTATTTGACATAGTACAGTGAGTATATGTAAAAATACACATCTTTTTATAGTTAATAGACATGGATTACATGTACTTATATATGGCTCTATATTTGTTCATGTTTGAAAACATTTGAAACCCTTCATAGCTGAGGTATACTGTTACCGTATATACTCGAGTATAAGCCGAGGTTTTTAGGTTTAAAAATTAACCTAAAAACCTTGACTCGGCTTATACTCGAGTCCGAAAACTTACCTGAATCCAGAGCAGCCGCGAGTCCGTCGGCAGTTCCCAGTAGTTCCTCGCGGTTGCGCGATGACGTCATCACGACGCTGGCGGGATGACGTCATCGCCACGCGAAGCAGTAATGGAACTGCCGGACGGACTCGCGGCTGCCTCTGGATTCAGAGAGAGGAAGACTGAAGACCAGGTACAGGTAAGTGAGCTGGGGGGGGACTGGGGGAGGGCTGGGGTACGTGGGGAGGGCTGGAGGGACAGTATGCCATGCAGACACCCACATTATCTTTTTACTATAGGTGGTTGGAAACTACAACCCAGCAACCAAGCATGCTGGGAGTTGTAGTTTCCACACATCGACAGAGTGGAAAGGTATTAGGGTTACTGTATACCCTCGGCTTATACTCGGGTCAATCATCTTTTCTATTTTTTGAGGCAAAAATGGGTGCCTCGGCTTATACTCGAGTCGGCTTATACTCGAGTATATACGGTAGTTTCTTAAATAGTGAAAATCCAGCTAGGAGAAGGTTTAACATATATTTCTGTTTTTTAAATAGATGAAACTAGGGTAGCTATGAACTAGGGTCTTTAACAATTTTTAACCATTAACTAATAAACTGGGTTGGGGAACTGTCTCTTAGTTTTCTTGTGATATAGACCTGTAGGCTATGTTAAAGGGTCACTATACTCACCGAAACAACATTTTCTGAAACTACAATTTGAGAGAAGGTAAAAAGTGGTACTCACATATGTATCTGCGCTTGCTTTGTCATTAAATCATTAATGTTTAGTTAGTTCTCCTAATTCCCCCCACTCTCTCTTACATATCTCCCCCTCCATCCCCCATTTTTTGTTTTCTCTGCTGATTCTTTTAGATGTTGTAGAAAGTGTTCTGGCAGGCAGGCTAAGAGGTCAAGCATGGGTCACACTGGCATAGGAACTGGGGTTGCAACAGTCACGATTGTGACTGTGCCCGTGTGACCAGGGGGCCCACCACAGTGGTTTGTTGCAGGTGTAGTGCTAGTACAGTACATTTACTGGATGTCCGTAACTTTAATTTCTCTGCCGAAATCCTGATCAGAGCAGCAGTAATGGGAGCCTAGGAGGAGTGACAGTCGGGCACCAGCTGGACACAGTTAACTTTCTGATTTCTAATCTGGCTGGGTCCATCCAGTGTGATACTTTGTCGGCGGTCAAATTACCTCAGAGAAGCAAGACTGGGAAACTTCAAGATCTGTCAGGCAGGCATCTGTTAAAGCAGCAAGTACTGGCTGTAGGGCAGAGGTAACAGTGTTATTTGTTTTTTTACATTTTTTTTTTTTAGCAAAGACCACAATGTACAATTCACAGTTCACAGAGATGGACAGAGAGAAAGACAGACAGTCAGATAGATAGATAGACATACCGATAGAATAGATAGTCTATGTATCTTATTATCTATTTATCTGTCTGTCTTATATTTCTGTTTATCATATCTATATATTGATCTGTCTATCTAACAGATAATAACATAGATGATAGATTTTCTGTCTATCTTATTATCTGCCTGTTTGTCTATCTAATAGATAATAATATAGATAGACAAACAGAGAATGATAGAAAGACAGATAGATGGACAGTGGCATTGCCCAGGTTCTCATGCACAGTATGCATGCACCTATCTGTATATACATGTCCTAAATTTTGGTTACCCCTGATGTCTAGTTTTCTGGTAGGCCCCATATGCCCATTCCGACACTGGTTTGGCAAGCTTTTCACCAGTGTCTTTTTATCACTGCCAATTTGCCAACCATTTTGCTAGTGCCTGTTTGCCAAGGATTTTACCAGTGTCTATGTGCCAACCATTTACCAGTGCCAGATTGGCAAGCATTTTACCAGAGTCTGTGTGCAATGCATTTTACCAGTGTTGGTGTGCCAAGTATTCTACCAGTGTCCGTGTACTAATAATTTTTGCCTGCTAAGCATTTTTGGATTATAGCTGATAGAAGAGAGGAAGAGTAGATGCAGAGCTGCTTTGTTTTGGTGGCGGGGGTTTGGGGGCCCAGGTCCAAATTCTGTATCAGGGCCCATAGGTCTGTACTTACGCCACTGATGGGTCACATATTATACACTTTTTACAAATACACTTTTTGAAAATTTATTTTTTTTAGAGTAAAGATACCCTTTAAATATACACTTTATATATTCAATATACAAAATGCAATATGCGTATGGGCGCGTGTTAAGCTCTTGAGGTACTCTTTTAAGGACAATATGGTCCCGTCCTCGGCTGAGGAATGCCTATCCACCTACCTGTTTATGATGAGCAGGTTGTAACTACTTAGGGTTGTGTGTACCTTTATTGTATAAAAGTAGGGGAGGTAGGTAGAATCAAGAATTTTACCAAACAGAACAGTCACTGTTTAATATTAAGCAGGAACATTCATGGCTTTCACTCTTTCCCTTACCATCCTGACTTGCATGTGCAGAAAGGAGGGAAGCCAGGAAACAGACCACATGTAAATTCTTTTGAGGTTTTAACTTTAATTAGTTATTGACCTGCTATTTTCTGTTGTTACTTTAATGTTTTCTATTCTTTATACAGATTTCATTACTTTTTTTTGCCTTTCTTCTTTCAGTCTTATGAGCTGACACAGAAAGACTACCCATATACAGAACTTGACTCCCATGGATGTGGCTTGCGTTGCTCTACCCTCACTGATCCTTCTCAGGATTTGCAATTGGTGGTAGCTGGTAATGATTGTGTGTACTTGTATCAGCGAGATGAAAGGGGACCTTGCTTTGCCTTTGAGGGACAGAAAATGATTGTACATTGGTACAGAGGTTATCTGGTTATAGTGTCAAAGGACAGGTTTGTATTCATCTTTTCTTTACTCTTCACAATGTTTTTTTTATATTTTGCTTTCCTTATATATTATGATGTAATTTTGATTATACTTGAGTCTATATGTTTTGCATTGTTTTATTTTATTTGCATATTTCTTCTTTTTTCTGCTTTTCTACAGATCAAATTTTGCAGGACATGCAGGGAATAGCCACACAATGGATAAACAGTTACTGACTATATATGATCTTAGCAACAAGCTGATTGCATACAGCTGTATTTTTACAGAGGTTGTGGATGTTTTAGCAGAGTGGGGCTCCTTGTATGTGTTGACACGTGATGGACTCTTACATGCTTTGCATGAGAAGGACACACAAACCAAACTGGAGGTGTGGATTTTGTCCTGTTTCTCCCCTAATGTATCCTTGCTTTAGATTGACTGCTCTATTTCACAGTTGCACTTTAAATTAACTATGATTTTAAAACACATTTTTACGTTTAAACCTGTGACAGGGTTCGTATGAGTGGAAACATTTAAAACATACATAATGTAGGTAAACTAAAGTCCCAACACCCCTTTAATGCTGTACCCTGGGTGAGGTGCATGTTAAAAATATTAAAGAATTAGTACATAACATTTCTGTTTTATTAGTAACAGAACACTAAAACTTAGTCCTGTTGTAAAATCAGGCAAAATCGCAATAAAAACAAAGATTACTAAACTGCTCAGTATGCAACCCCTTTAATTGCTGGGAATTTTAACCCTCAATTGTTGGTGCAGTCTGGCTCCACTCCCTTTTGTTCTGGGGCCTTGCCATTAGGAAGAGGATCTCTGCAAGAAGCACGTCTTCTCATTGCACAGTTTCTGGACTGGAGATGGGCACAGCTAGACTGAAAGAGTGACCAGAACATTCAATTACAGCTTCACTGTAAATAAAAGGACATGCCCATCCTTAAAACAAAAAAAAAAATGGTCACTTTTAATTTATTTGCCCCAAACCCCAGCTGAGGAGCCAGCTTCCTCTTCCATATTGGGGGCTATAATTATCCTTAAATGTCTGGTTAGAAATAAATCTTCTAATGTGCTTAATATGTTGGTTGGAATTGGGTCAGGTTACTGACCAGTGTGCATATGCACTTTAAAAGTAAACCCATGGTTGAAGAACAAGCAGGTTAGGCCCTCACCCTGGGTAGTCTTAAAGGAGGACTGTATCAAAAAAACAACATTACTCCCATTACATGTCCACACTTCCAGCAGCTGAAACCACTGACTCACATTTACAACCGTGCTGCCCTCCTTTAGATATCACACAGCAAAGATGAGTGCTAAAAGCCCGCCTCCTAGAGGCCTACATAATCAAACTGATAAAGGGTGGGTGGAGGAGTGTTTGAGTACTAGCTTTGAGTGGCAGTTAGAGGCAGACCGAATTGTTACGCCCCCTTCACAGCATGTCTAATTGAAGGCAGAGAGAGGCTCGAAATCAGGAAAAAAATATATGGGGAGGGCTGCATACCTTAACTCTTTTGAATGCAATTTAAAAAAAATGCATTGAGGCAATACAGTTAACCTTTAATGGAAGGGGTGGGTTGGAATACATTTGTTATAGTATTGTTGGCTTTTAAGCTGGGGAATATACTTACTATGCATTTTTGACCATCCCTGCTTGATATTTCAGCCAAACATGATTCTGGGTAAGCAGGCACTTATTTTTTATAATTATCAGAGCTGCATATTGGCAAAAATAAAATTAAAAAACTCTGATTTTACAAAACATGGGTTCAAGGGTATTACTTACCTGTGCAGCGTGAGCAAAATACAAATCCTTATAAGCATTACTACAAGTGTTACTAATATTGTGCTTCACTAAGATTAATCCATTATTCTGTTTGTTTTTTCAGATGCTGTTTAAGAAAAATCTGTATGTTATGGCCATATCATTAGCAAAGAGTCAGCACTTAGATAGTGATGGACTGTCTGAGATATTTCGCCAGTATGGTGATCACCTATACAGTAAAGGGGACCATGATGGAGCTATACAGCAATATATTCGGTATATGCTTTTATGAAGTGGTTTGTAAAGAAATTGTAATGCAGGGTTGTGAAAAGCTTGACAAGCATTCCAACATTTCTAAAGCTAATTACTTTAAATGAATGAAAAACAGAAGGTAGGAATACTTCCTCCCACTTCCCATGGAATCATAGAGAATAAAATTTGTTTTAAAGGGCATGTCCAGCATAATAAAACCCTTTTTATATTGTGGTAGAGCACCCCCCGCAAACCTCATTTTCGCATTAGTAAGAATTGTCAAAGATGCCTCTGGAAGGACTTATCTCACCCAGTCCCTTGCTGCTCCTTCTCTGCCCTGCATCTGACAGCTGCTCTACTTCCTTTTTTTGCTCAAAATAAACTTGAAACAGGTGCAGGGGGCAGCAGCCCCCAGGCGGCGAGGGATTGGGTAAGGTAAGTCCTTTCAGAGACATCTTTCAGAATTTTTAGTAATGTGAAAATGGGGTTTGGGAGGGAGGGGGTGCCCTACCACAATATAAAAAGTTTTTTTTGACTAGACATGTCTTTAAAAGGGGTAGTTGCCATTTAAATAGGTATTTTAGTTTGCAAAGTGAGCCTAGCAAGTTTTATATCTAGGTGATTTGTTTGTTATACAAACATAGAAAAGAAAATCAATGTACATTCCTAGGCCCCATACAATATCACATTATCTGCACACTGGCATACTTTATTAACAAAGGGGTTTTAGTATACATTACTGTGATCACATGAATGAAAAGCCTTCCAACCACATCAAGGTAATCCCAATTACTTTAATTACTTTTATCAAATGCTTGCATTTCTCATATTTGCTCATTGGATCAGTATAGCACCTTCCACCCTGCCCATTGGCTTTTTATAACGAGGGAAGAGGCTGTCCATCCATTGCTTTAAATTAAAGGCATAGGACCTCCAATTAAAGGGCCGATTTGGTGGTGTTACTACCACATGGAAGCTTGACTGGAAGAACTGTGGTAGCAATCCTTAGGCTTAATTACAGTTAAATTTTGCAGAAGTGCTACTGACCTGGTAAGTTATTTATACAAACATAGAAAAGGTAATCAATGCACATTCCTAGGCCCCATACAATATCATATTATCTGTACACTGGCATACTTTATAAACAAAGGCGTTTTAGTATACATTACTGTGATCACATCATTGAAGAACCTTCCACCCTCATCATGGTAACCCCTGTCTGGATGGTCCTCAACCTTTTTTTTAATTTGAGCAAATTCTTGCACTTCTCATACTTGCACTCTGGGTGTTTGTGTTATACCATAGTTTGTATTTAAAGAAAATAATGGTTACTGTTGTAGTAATAAATAATTATAAGGGTTAACTTAACCTTAAGCTGTTCTCATGGTGTAGACCAAAAACTCTAGACTTTGCTTATCAGCTCAGAAAAAACCTTCATATACAAGTGCCATTTTTTCTGTCTTCCTACTTGGGCCAGAAATCCAGGCTTTGCACCATCTATGGATGGACGTCTTGCAGTACAATGTCTTTTCATAGGTTGGACTGCCTGCCATGTGAAAGAGGCACTGTGGGGCCTGTTAAAGCTACATTTACAAATGAAAATTTCATCTTATTAATTACAAAACATATAAATGTTGATTTTTCTGTTTCAGTGCATGTAGATTATAGTTCTGTATAACCTGTATCATATTACAAAAGTTCCTTTAATGTTTTTTTCCTCCCATACAGAACTATTGGTAAATTAGAGCCTTCTTATGTTATTCGGAAGTTTTTAGATGCTCAGCGGATTCACAATTTAACTGCTTATCTTCAGGCTTTGCATTTGCAGTCTCTTGCTAATGCAGACCACACTACACTGCTCCTTAACTGCTACACTAAGTTAAAGGACAGTGCCCACCTAGAAGAATTCATTAAGGTGAGAATCACTGTAATGTTTTTACTGCTTTGTTGGTTGGGTCACACGCATAAGTACCTCTAAGATTTGAGCACATGTGCACAGTCTGCAAACCAGTACTCCTATACAACTGCAAAAAAGAAAGATACCAACAAAGTGAGTGGCAGTTAACGCATGTTAGGTGGATGCAACCAGTTGCAAAGTCAATAGAATGGTATAAATTAAGAAAAAAGAACAATAAAAAGGTTGGGAAAATCCCTACTTATACTCTGTACCCAAATTTCAGAGGCACTAATCTCCCTTAATCCTACATAAAATACAGCGTGTGGTTGGCCAATACCATAAGCAAAAAAGGAGTATGCCATGTAGTGTGTGTATATAAATAAAAATTTTAGTATACATGGCATAGTATAAGTGCACATATTAAACATTAAAAACATAAAACAAGTGTTTATTGACGACCCGTAACGCATAATTGACAAATGGGTGTTTTTGTATTGTTTAATGTATGTGCTATGGGTCAGGATTATCAATGAAGTCCAACAGAGCGCCCACACATTAAACTAAATATGGCCGAAATTGACATACTTCTGCCTGTATAAAACTTAAAGGGACACTATACTGAAAAAATTACTTTGCCTCATCTTAATCTATAATTGAATACATGTAAGTAGCACTTACTCTGATTTGCATGTGTTGCTGTATGCCTTCAATCTAGCACACATTTTTTTTGGAGCACTATCCCCCCTCCCTCTTTTAACCACTCCCACTTCCATCCGACCTGACTTTGTTCCCACAAACCAACTGTCAAGCCTGCACACAGCATACAGCATTCCAACCAAAAAGCATTCAAAACTCTGTCACCATTCCAGCTACAGTAAAACTACTCACAGAAGAATAATTTTTGAGAACAAGGAACTTGATTGACAGCTGAAATAACAAGAAGTTTTAGATTGGATATCTAAAGAAATAGAGGGCCGATCAACAAAAAAATGATACAGTGGTGGTTGGGAAGAATTATAGTTTCCAGTTATGGTCATTTTAAAATAACCTATTTTTCGGTATAGATGCTCTTTAAGGCATTGATAGTTATCGCTAATCTGGGAAGTGAATATATGAATTCAGTTTAGAGGGTGTGTGTCCAGCATGTGTATATTCCAGAATTAGTGTCGATGAAAGTGTCTTCCTTCCCATATGTCCAGACTCTTAACGACACTCCTTACCAAAAACCGGAGCCATATTCACCAAAAAAAGATTTACTCCCAACCGCATACACAAGAACAGCCATGCCCAGAACAGACGTGAGAGAGATTTCAAGGCGGTAATACAAAAATTATAAAAGCTATTCTTTCATTCTTAATAGTGTATGTAACAATCCTTTCAGTAATTGTATACAAAGGATTATAAAGTCACAGCTTCCATTCGGCCTTCTCTTACTCACTTATAGAGTCAGGTGATCTGGGTGTGGAGACCTCAGATCAGGGATGTCCAACCTGCGGCCCTCCAGATGTTTGAAAACTACATCACATGGTGGTTCACACAGAGATAAATTTATTTTAAAGGAGAACTAAAGTCCCAAGACAACATTGTCCCAATAGAGAGAGCACATTCACAAACGAACAACAAGCTGTGTCTCATGTCTCCCTTTGCTGTGGATGCTGGGTGATTTATGAAAATAACCTGTGTGTACTAAGGGTCAGCTCCCATAATTCACCTTATCTGGGAACACCCATCTAAGTGTCCGCCGGACACTTCACAGGAAACTGCAGTCTTGCTTCCTGGAAGCTGACAGCCAATCATGTTACAGCTTAGAGTTCCCTCCCTCTGACACAGAACAGAGATACCAGTGCAGTTTTGTTGCTGTGTGTAAACACATTAGAAATGCTCCTGTCCCTAACAATGATAAATTCCTATGCTTTACATACAAAAAAGAAAAGTAATCAGTGTATGTCTTTGCTAGCATGGATGAAAGAAACAAAACATTTAACATTTCAGCAAAAAATAAAAGTAAGTGTGGGGAATCGAACCAGCAACCTTCTATTCTGTGTCTTTCTAAGAAAGCTTTCTACCACTAGGCCACAAGGGCTAATAAGTAATGGACTAGTACATGTAGAGTCTTTATCTTTTGCTAGACACATAATAAAAACAAAAAAAGGGAACATGGGGAATCAAACCTGTGTCCCAATAGTCTGATTTTTTTCCTAACCCAGCACTTTAGCAGGACACGCCACAGGTGAACTCTCAATCAATATAAGTAAATGTCAGTAAAATCAGTTCACTGTTTTGTATTGCTACTGGAAGACTGTCAGCAATTCACAATGGTTGGTAAATAAATAACAGAGCTGCTATATATAAAGATTGTAGATGTAGAAACATGGAAACAAACAAACAAAAAAAGCACTAAACTCAGGCAGTAGACTATGTTATATTGTTTCATAAGTAAGCTTGGGGATTTGAACTAGTGACTTATTGGTCTGATTGTTTCTAAACACACAGCATTTACATGGTGTGCCACCAGCAAATCAACTGTGATTTCAGGTACATTTAGAGGCTTTATCTTTCACTAGAAAGAGATGCTAGAAACTCTGCACATAGAGACAGTGAATGCTGGGGTCAGGGGGCGTGGCTCTTTGAAGCCAACATGGGCTATGAGTTGTACTGGCAACAAGATGGAAGCCTCCTTTGTTACAGAATCTATTACTCATATCTACTAAATGCAAATAACTAAAGAAGAATCTTTCAACGTGTAGGTGTTCTGGGGAGAAAAACTTTCACATTAGGATCTGAAAAACTGAAGTTTAGTTCTCCTTTAACTCCTATAAGATTGCTGGTAGTGCAAATAATGGTGTACTCACTTATCCATGTGGTTGACATCTGCCCCGGGTCATTCGCAAGATCCCGGAAACATCAAACGTACTTTCTCCAAGAGTTAGGATAGCGCACAATGAAAAACAAACTCCATTAACTCTCTGATAATTCATTAAATAAAAACTTCTGTATTGTCTGAAATGAAAGTAACTTAGAAAAATTGCTCAGTTGCTTGACGCGTTTTGAGCTATTGTGAGCCCTTTATCATAGTCAGGGGGGAAGAAAAACCAACCACACCTTTTGTTTGTTTCATTTAATATATTCATTCAAACGGATAAGCTCACAAAGCTAGATAGCATGCATTGATCTGGCAGGTAACGAGCATCAACCCATATTATTTACATTCAAATTTGAAAGTTAGAGTTAATGTAGTAAAACTGTAGCAATATATTTAAGTTACATCCTCCCTGGAAACGCTTGAAATTGACAAAATCTATGAAACAATGATAGAAAAAAAACGGCACCTCTTCCAATTTAAGTTTTATTGTATAATAAACAATGTTAAATATTAACCTGTCAGATGTATAATCCAATGCTTTATATAATTTATTGTTGTACATTATATATGCGTATACCTCCTCAAGACAACACTTATAAGGTTAAAGCATAAGAAGACATATCAAGCAACATTTTTTGTTTCTTACTGATATACACTGTTATTATATGCAAATTTGTATGTCTATACCACTGTTATTGTTTCAATAAAATACCTCCATAAGGAGGGGCTAAAATTTTTTTTTGACTGTTTAGCCAATATTGTACCAAAATGGCTTTCAATAAAGCCTTGATGAAATGCTTTTCAAACTGGAAGAACCTAAGTGACTATTAGCTACTTTTTCCCAACAGGCCAGTGAAGGAGAAGTGCGTTTTGATGTAGAAATAGCTATTAAGGTTCTTAGACAAGCTGGTTATCATTCTCATGCACTCTACCTTGCCGAGAAGCATGCCCATCATGAGTGGTACCTGAAAATTCAACTGGAGGACATAAAGGTGACTTATTTGTTTTGCATCCCTAACCACAAATGAATATTAATAAGATTTATGTATTTGTAATTCTTAAGCCTGGTACACATGGGTCAGTTTTGCATGGCCTAGTATTTGCATGGCCTAGTATTTGGCTGATTTTGCTGACAAATCATCAAACAAATGTCAGTTGCCACTAAAATATTCGCTGATTTATCTCTCTGACCAACCAAGATATTGCACAGGTCTGTCTGGCTAAAATATCAACCCGTGTGTACCTAGCTTTAAAAATGGTAAGTAATATCCAAAAGTAAAAACGATCCTGGACGCACACCAGACTTAGAAATAACAGTGTTTTTTAATTTAATTAATTAAAAAACACTGTTATTTCTAAGTCTGGAGTGTGTCCAGGATCGTTTTTACTTTTGGATATTCCTTACCTTTGGCTGTGGTACCCGGAACAGCACCCAGCATATATCTACTATATACAGGTGTGCGGAAGATTCTACACTACTCTTTATGTAGCTTCAAAAATGTTCTTAAAGCAATTATCTTTCTGTTAATGATTTTTTCCTCTTGTTAGAAATATAGGCAGTTTGCTTTGTTGTACCGTATTCACATTCTTATTATTTATTTACTTGACTTTTTGTAGCAGCTCTCTCAATAAATGCTGTTCTGCAATATGGTCTTAGATTTTTCAAAATAACGGTAAGCAGTCGTGGTCCCAAAAAATATATATATACCAACAATATATATAATATATACCAACACAATATCAGCTGCACATAGTAACGTAGTAATTAAGGTTGAATAAAGACATATGGCCATCAAGTCCAACCTATTCACCCTCTTTTTTTTTTCTTTTTTTTTATTAACCCTTCCTAACAGTTGATCCAGAGGAAGGCAAAAAAAAACAGCTAAAAAGGGGGGAAAAATTCCTTCCTGACTCCAAACGGCAATCGGAAAGTATCCCTGGATCAACCAGATCTATATGCATTAATACCAGTAATTCTCAATATTATTTAGTTTTAGGAACTCATCCAGGCCTTTTTTAAAGCTATTCAATGAACTTGCCATTACCACATCTTCTGGAAGACAGTTTCACCGTTCTCACTGTAAAGAAACCTCTCCTAACCTGAAGGTGAAACTTCTTTTCTTCCAACCTTAAAGGATGTCCACGAGTCCTCTGATATGACCTATTAGTAAACAATGCACCAAAGAGTTCATTGTATGGCCCATTAATATATTTGTATAAGGTTATCATGTCCCCACGCAAACGTCGCTTCTCCAATGTAAACAGCCCTAACTTGTCTTATCTGCCTGCATATTCAAGCCCCTCCATTCCCCTTATTAATTTAGTTGCCCTTCTCTGAACTGCCTCAATTTCCAAGATGTCCCTTTTGTATATGGGATTCCAAAACTGCACCGCATATTCCAAATGAGGCCTTACCAGTGCCTTGTAAAGAGGGAGAATAATATTTTTCTCTCTTGAATCTATTCCTCTCTTTATACAAGAAAATATCTTGCTAGCTCTAGCCGTTGCTACCTGGCATTTTTTGCTATAGCTAAGTCTGTTATCAACCAGAACCCCCAAATCCTTTTCCATTACAGATGCACTCAACACAGAGTTATTTATGGTGTAGGTGGCACAGGGATTATTACATTCCAAATGCATCACCTTACATTTATCAACATTGAATCTCATCTGCCATTCTGCTGCCCATTTTGATAATCTATCTAGGTCTGCTTGCAGCACTTGCACATCACTTGAAGTTTCCAAAGCTCTGCATAGTTTAGTGTCATCAGCTGAGACCTTGCTCTCAATGCCCCCTTCTAAGTCATTTATAAACAGATTAAACAGAAGCGGCCCTAGTACAGAACCCTGAGGCACTCCGCTTAGAACTTTAGCCCACATAGATGTAGCTCCATTTACCACCACTCTCTGTTTGCGATCTAATAACCAGTTCTCTATCCATGAACAAAGGTTTTCTTCAAGGCCAACAGTCCTCAGTTTATACATTAGTCGCCTATGTGGCACAGTATCAAAAGCTTTCACAAAATCCAAATATACCACATCCACTGCTGTGCCTGAATCTAACTTCTTACTCACTTCTTCATAAAAACCAATTAAATTTGTCTGGCATGATCTATTTCTCATAAATCCATGCTGACTACTACTAATAAGATGAGCTCTGGAGACAAAGTCAAGGATATGATCCCGTAACAAAGTTTCCAGCACCTTCCCTACCACTGATGTTAGGCTTACAGGTCTATAGTTACCAGGCTGTGAACGACTACCTTTTTGAATATTGGTATTACGTTGGCTTTTTTCCAATCCAGCGGCACATCCCCAGACCAAAGCGAATCTGAAAAGATGAGAAACAGTGGTCTAGATAGAACTGAACTAAGCTCTTTTAAAATCCAGGGATGCAATTCATCTGGTCCTGGGGCTTTATTGATATTAACTTTGTCTAATTGTTTCCGTACCATATCCTTTGTTAGCCAATGTGAATACTCTTCATTTCTTCCCTGCATTTTATTACAATCCCTACTGTAAGGACAAGGATTTTCAACAGTAAAAACCGATGTAAAAAAACGGTTTAGCAGATTAGCCTTTTCTGTATCCTCTACAACCACCTCAGCCCCATTATTTAATGGTCCCACATTCTCAGACCTCATCTTTCTACCATTTATATACTTAAAAAACATTGTGGGGTTGGACTTGCTTTGTTCGGCAATCCGTATTTCATTTTCTATTTTAGCTAGTTTAATTGCTTTCTTATACTCTTTATTACCGCTTTTGAAGGACAAGAACATGCACGGAACTTATAGAACATATTAAATGCTTCTGAGAACAGTGGTCGGCGCGCTTCAGCCACGTGTAGGGCTGTCCTTGATGCGATTCTGAGATGCTCCGATCTCTACTCACAAGCAATTAATATGTTCTATTTTTTAAGTTAAATTGTATAGAGCTGTTTTTTGTTGTTGTTTTTTTTTTTTGCCTTCCTCTGGAGTAACTGTTAGGTAGGGTTAAAGAGTAATAAAGGTTGGACTAGATGGACGTATGTCTTTATTCAACCTCATTTACTATGTCTACATTATATTTAACTTTTTTATTTTCTAAGTGATGAAAATCTGAAACACTAACCTGCCCTTTTCAAGGCTAATGGACTAGAAAAGTCTGCAAATTCTGTAATATAATGATGGTGGTCATAGTGTGAATTTCTTATTCCTAATTTCTCTGGTATTTATTTCTCCCTCTCTCTACTCTCAGAATTTTCAGGAAGCCCTTCAATACATTGGACGCCTTCCCTTCAATCAAGCAGAAAGCAATATGAAGCGTTATGGGAAAACGCTCATGCATCATGTCCCTAATGAGACAACTCGGCTACTGAATAATCTGTGTACTAACTTTCCTCAGAATGGGGAGGGTAACCGAGTGAGTCAGTCTATTAACACAACCTTACGACTGTGTTAAACCTAGTAATACAAAACTTTTGTTTCAATTTAAATTATAAAATTTATAAATATATGCGTCTTTAATTACAATAACAAAAACAAAACACAATGGAAACAAACATGCAACAAACATGCAACATGCCAATCAACAAACTATCCAAATTCTGGTTTCCACCATATGTTTGGTTATGTATGATAAAAAAAAAAGCCATGTACTAACATCACAATTTGTAGATCTTTTTGTTATATTTCAGCACAAGCAAATATACTGGGGTAAGCTACATCATTACCAGCAAAATGCCATTCCAGAAAAGAGCATAGTTTAAAACATTATCTCCAAAAACTAAATCACATTTTGTGTTTATCTCTACACATTACTAAAATTCTAATATCATAGGCAGGGAAGTTTACCTTTAACTCATTTACCTTTCAGGCCAATCCGGAGGAGTTTATTCCAATATTTGCTAACAATCCTACTGAGCTGAAGACCTTCTTGGAATACATGATTAGAGAGCACAGTGACTCCCCTCAGGGAGTCTATGACACACTGTTAGAACTACGGTTGCAGAACTGGGCACATGAGATGGATCCACAGGTACAAAAGTAGTGGCTATCAATACCCATAGGGGATGATGCAATAAAAGGCTCAAATGTTTGCCTGTGCTATTCATTTGTAGAAACCAGTTAAATGTTAGCTATTCACTGGGTTACTGCAGATAGATAGCTACAGGTTGGTTGCTGCAGATTAGTAGCACGAGTCACCCTTATTAAAAAGTTTACATTTTTAACATAAGGATAGACTGTCTCCTTAAGTATTTTTTTTTTTATATCTTTATAATCAAGTTTTGTCTGTTAAATGTTTGCAGTGAAGGGATTTTTAGCTATGCTTATTCGTCCACCCTTTTTAGGTAAGGGTTTAGTTTCTCTTGTCAGTAGTTTGGGGGATACAGACAAAATAAACGGGCTAAAGCTACTGGGTAGTGCTCCAGGCTGGAACATTCTCTATGCATTTTCTTCTCCTGGTGTTAATCCCTAAGATATCTTCTCAGCTTTATAACCATGTCTAATGCCATTAAAAAAAACCTCAACAAGCCACTCACCTCCAGCCCTGCAGAACATTGATGGGAGAGCTGACAGAACCAGAATAGGACAGGTCTCTTAGGGCCTACATCACTGTCCCCCAAAACCTACCTTCCTTACCTTCCCTGTTGCCCAAAAATATTACAGGAGACACTCAGTATCAAGGCTTTTATTTCCTCTCCTGATAATTCTATGGATGAAGGTGATTTATGGGGTAAAATTACTCACATGACTCCTATTCTGCACTTTAAAGCACCCTTTAAAATGTATTGAATAGGCAAGTGGGCATGTACGCCCTTTACTAAAAAACAAAATTCCTTTCTGCTGGGTGCAACCTGGTAATCGCAGCTAGTGATGCTATAAGTAAGAGAAAATAATAGAGAATTTCAGTGCACTTCAGACTTATTTGCATGTGTGTTTATTTATACCAATTACTTGGTAAACACATGACATTTCTGTGCAGACGTAGCACCTTTAACTTACAGTTGTTTATATATAGGACCATATTGTCCAGTGTTTCAATGCTCCAAATTAGCACCAAGTGCCATCTAGTGTCCAAAATTAAAATTATTTTTAATAATTTTGTGAAGGTTTTCATTCATCCAGGTCATGGTATATCTGTTGTATTCAGTTAGCTCAACTGGACTTCACACCTAGTTCTTGAAGGCGCTTTGCTAGTCATCCATTTGGCTTTCGTAATTCAGAATGACTTGTACAAGAATCTGTTGGCAGTAAGTACCCTGGCAAGTCCCAATTAGAATATAACAGGTGTGATTGCATTGTGGCTAAGAGGTGTTATTGACGTGTCTAACAGGACCCTGACCCAGCCAGGAATGGAAGTCCTGGCTAAGGGCTTGAACTTTGCCATCACTCCTAAAGCCATCCCTGTGGTGTATATTATAACAGCCACAGAATACTCAATCTACAATAATATGTTACCACAGAGTGAGGCAGAAAAACAACTTCGCCTTAAGGTATCTGCAGCCTTAGCCAGTGCTAAACCACCATCATCGAACTTGTCCACACAGGAAAGAAAAGCCTTAACATCCCACAAGAAAGATTCTAGTATCACCATTCACCAGTATCAAGGGAAGATGCACAGTGGTACTCAACACCTCAGACTACCATGCTAAGTTGACCACACTCCTGGCCGATAAAAACACATATGAGGCTTTAACAAGGGATCCCACCAGCCACTACAAGAAAAAAGTCATAGATTTACTACAGCAGCTTCAAAAAGAAAAAGCCATTGATCAAGCAATGTATCATCGCCTCTACCCTGGTGAGGCACATACATGTGTGTGTATATGGTCTCCCAAAGATACACAAGGAAGGGGTCCCACTAAGACCTATAGTCAGCAGCAAATACCTAGCCAACATCCTACGGCCTTTGGTTGGAAGTTCTAAGCATCACAGCCAGAACTCCCAGGATTTCACTAACCAGATTCAAGATGTAGTATTCTGTGCAGAAGAAACTGTGGTATTCTTTGATGTGACATTTCTCTTCACCTGTATACTCACCAAGGAGGCTGTTAAAATGGTGAGAAAACAGTTATGCTAAGACAACACCCTTACCAGCAGAACAGATCTTAACCCAGAACAGGTGGGGTTCCCTACTGGACTTATGCCTGAATACCACATATTTCAAATATAAGGATTATATTTTCTACAAGCAAAAACATGAATGTGCTATGGGATCTCCTGTTTCACCCATTGTGGCATGGAGGAAGTGCAAACACAGACTTTTAATACCTTCAAAGGCATTGCACCTAGTCAGAATTCAGGGAGAATGGTAAACTGGAAGTAAAGGTTTACAGAAAACCAATGCACACAGCCCAGTATTTGATGTTTGACTCCCACCACCCTTTAGATCACAAGTGGAGTGTCATCAGAATCTCACAGAGCTGAGAACATCCCCACTAGCACAGAGGCAAAGGCCAGAGAAATTAAACATCTCAGAGAAGCCCATTTAAACTTGTGGATATCTGGGCTGGGCCTTCGTCAAAGGGAGTAGAAGGAAAGAAAAGAACCAAAATACCAAGTGAAGGAGGAAAGCAAAACAGGAAAAAGAACATAGTCATCCCATATGTTGCAGGGGTCTCTGAGAAATAAAAGGGCAT
Organism: Hymenochirus boettgeri; assembly: GCA_019447015.1. Lineage (NCBI taxonomy): Eukaryota > Metazoa > Chordata > Amphibia > Anura > Pipidae > Hymenochirus > Hymenochirus boettgeri. The sequence continues at coordinate 145,511,146 of CM033475.1, read as the reverse complement.
GTCCACCCCCAAAACTAAAATTTAACCCACTCCTGGCTTCACTGTGTAGTGTTCAAAACTGCTTACCATACTCCTCTGCTCCTGCAGTGCCTGTTCAAAGTCCCAGAGAGTAGGAGCTGTCGTTCATCCCGTCCTTGTTTCTTTCTTGTACTCTTGGAGGATGCTGGCATGCGCAGGGGAGCCCTCCCCCATTCTTTCTCAAGAATCTCAATCTCAAGGAGGCCATTTATGTGAAAATAAAAAAAACAAGCATAAATAGAGGGGGGTTCAACACCAACTTTCTGCTTTGTATAATTCTGTTTTAACGCCTGAGCAGTTTCGATAACGCTTCTTAGCCACAATGCAATCACACCTTGCATCACAAGGTCCCTAACACCTTGCTGTTATATGCTAATTGCATACCCTCTAACTGCACCGGTTTGCCTGGTATTGTACCCTTTTTAAAAGTGCTGTACTGGGAAAACACCACACACCAATTTGTACCGGAATGTAATGTACTGTACCGCACACAAAGTTGATCTTGACTCCGGTTGCACTGCGCTACTGATTTCCAATTTGTAACAATGACAACAGGAAAAAAAACTTGAAGAAGAGGGGAGGGAGTAAGGAGTTCCAATCATAGAATGTCTGAACAGTCAGCTGCAGCAGCTCTGACACACACGCTCTCCATCCCTATCAGCTCAAATTAGAACTATCCCATCCACAGTACACTGCCATTGGTCTGTCTGGGAGCTAGGCTAGCTGTGGAACGAAATGAAGGAGGAGCTGGACTGTAAGTGAGGTGAGAGATGGCATGTCAGTGCTGCACTGCCTATTTCATAGTCACTGTTACATTGTATTACTCCCTTGGCTACAGGGAGTGAAACTGCTTTCAGCCTGTTTAATGGCTGACACTGTCTGCACTGCTGGATTCACTGTTACCCTGTCAGCACAGATAAAGAGATACAGTACTGCAGTCTAGGGGTTAATCACCCATAATACACTCTATAGCTGTGTTACTTTTTTATTGAGGCATCTTGGGTTAAGGGAAGGGCAATGGTGCTGAAGTTGTGGTAGGCATGGGAATGGAGCTGCCACTGCTAACATAAGACTAAAGGTGGGGCCATTTATGTAGATTCCATGTGGTATGGGCACCTTCCCATCATTACTGGCTACAGTGGCTGGACTGATGAAGTTAATTCAGAAGAGTCTGACACACAGTAGGAGGACAACTTAACTCAGGAGGTAAGTTCACATTGTACATTTTATCTGCTTTGGTAATTTGGATTGAAGCATTCTTCATGATTGATTCAGGCTATCTATCTGTCTACCTCTCTGTATATAATCTCAGTCTGTATCTATCTCTCTTATCTATCTCTATCTAAATGTATAGGGGGCCAGTAACTCTGCTATTGTTAACTTTCTTTAAATATACATGTCTGTATAGAAATCATTAGCGATAATTATAGCAGGATTTGGAGGGGGGGCCATATATAATTTGGGGGCGTTGTTATGGGAGGAGTTTGTGTGGTGCAAGGGGCGTGGCCAAGTGTACCTTTTTCTGTATTTAAAATGTTGGAGGTTATGTAATTGGGACCTGCAAGGGTCCCAACAGATTAATTGTACAACTCATTCTGAATTGTAAAAAAAATCCATTTGGATGACTAGCAAAACGACTTCAAGAACTAAACTTGAAGTCCAGTTGATCTAAATGAATACGACAGATATTTTCTATAATACAAAAAAGAAACAAACGATAACTAAAAAGTACATACTGTACTGTAGCAGATATGAATCCTTCATGTAAGTCACATAACAGAATAGAATCCTTACTAAACCCACAAACCCCAACACTCTCATTGATGGTAAAAGATTCCACTCTAAGCATATTTTTAAAAGCCTACCAAAGTCCCACATTCTTAGGGTCCAAAGTATATGCAGTGGACAGAGAGAATAAGCTTAAGCATATAGAGCGCAAGTTTTTATCTCAGCTCTACGATAGATCCCATAATTTTGTTGAAAACTGAATATTTGATAAAATATTTATATAAACATCACTTGTTCCCATGTTCTGGCCCATAGTGGAGGGAGACTATACTCTTGCATTAAACATCCACTTAAAGTCAAATGTCCACAACTCTTGTCAATGTCTTAATAGTGAGACCCCATTTAATCCAATTCCTTGCATATATTTGTATGTTAGCATTTAACTGTGGGATAATATTATTAAACTCACTTCCAGGATAGGGAAGATCTGGGTGTATAAACCCCAGATCTGCCGCTATGTCATTAGTCTATTACTTAGATACAAATTCCCATTCCATTTTATATACATTTTGGGCCTGGCTGCTATTACATATGTTGGGTTCGGGTAAAAGTAACACTCAAATTCCCCAGACCGGGTCTCACCCTTCACTTATGGTGGTTCGGGAGCAGGACCGCCCTGGACCCTTCGCCTGGTCCTATGACTAGGAGCGTGGTTGGACGATCGAAACGCGTCAGGTGTATTAAACTTGTTTTTTAAATGTTTGTTTAAATAAAAGCTGAAGTTTTTAAGGAATGCAGAGTGACCTCTTTATCTGACCGAGGAGTGCAGGCCAAGAACCTTCTTATTGTTGCTGTTGTATCCGAGACAATACTCTTGTTTTACTTACCAGGAAAAAAAATAAAAACAACTAAACCTAAAAAGTAATCTTTATTTAAAGGGACACTAATTTCCCCTAAACCCCAAAAAATAACTATTTGCCATTCGTTTGTATTGTTCACAGGGAGGTGAGAACGCTTATTCCCACCTTCCTGTGAATAATATTACGCTCGGGGGACCTGGAACTTACCTTACCGCCGCTCCACTCGCAGCCGCTTCTTCACTGAACAGCTGTTCTCTCCTGATTGCGCGCCCTATCTTTTGTATTGGCGGCTGCGAGTGGAGCGGCCGTAAGGTAAGTTCTTGGTCCCCCGAGCGTAATATTATTCACAGGGAGGTGAGAATAAGCGTTCTCACCTCCCTGTGAATAATACAAACGAATGGCAAATAGTTATTTTTTTGGGTTTAGTGTTACTTTAAGCTACTGAAATGCAGAATTCATCTACCACCCAGTATTGCTGACTAAAACTTTCAAATGTTTAAGTATTTAAGAAGTGCTTACCTCTAAACTTTGCAAAAGTGTCCCATGGAGCTGGAAAATGGATATCAGAATACTGCGCATCACCAGCACTTTGTCAGCAAGGAGAACAGTCGCCCCTTTCCCCCATGACTGCTGGTGAGTGTAACTTTCATCTTGGCCAGAAATGTCAATTTTCCCAGCTTTGTAGGAATATTTGGTTGTAAGTACTATTTTGAAAACTTTTATTAGCTATAATATGAGACGTTTTGAATCACAGCAAAATAATTATCAGATTCTGGAAGTTGCAACTTTCACTTATTAATAGCTTAATTCACATTTTGAGAAGTCAGAAAATATATATTTTACCATTTTGATACAAATTTTTACTGTTTTCCTTTATGTAGGTTAAGAGTCAGCTGCATGATGATGCTATATCACTCTTAAAGAGCGGTCGGTTCAAGAATGTGTTTGATAAAGCTTTAGTCTTATGCCAAATGCACAATTTCCATAACGGTGTACTTTATCTGTACGAACAGGGCAAACTGTAAGTATTTGCTGTTTATATGTAAACATGAAAAAATATATTATTAAGGTTTTGGATTTACATTTCAATGCATTAACATGTAACCTAAGCTTGTGAAGGTTCTCATTCATCCAGGTCATGGTATATCTGTTGTATTCAATTAGATCAACTGGACTTGAATTGTAGTTCTTGAAGACGTTTCGCTAGTCATCCGACTGGCTTTCTCAATTCAGAATGACTTGTACAAGAATCTGTGGCAATTATGTACCCTGGAAAATCCCAATTAGCATATCACAGCCAGGTGTTAAGGGTGTGATTGGATAGTGGCTAAGAGGTTAAAATCCACCAGAAGGAAGTACAAGCTTTCACAGAACACATTAATGCGGTAGACCAAAACATTAAATTCACAAGGGAAGAGGTACAAAACAACAAACTGGCTTTCTTGGACTGCTTGGTAGAAGTTAAGGAAAATGGTAACTGGAAGTAGAGGTTTAAGAAAACCAACACACACAATCAGTATTTGATGTTTGACTCCCACCACCCTTTAGATCACAAGCTGGTGTCATCAGAACCCTGCAACACGAGACCGAGAACATCCCCACTAGCACAGAGGCGAAGGAAAGAAATTAAACATCTCAGAGGAGCCCTTAAAACTTGGATATCCAGACTGGGCCTTTGTCAAAAGAAGTAGAAGGAAAAAAAGAACACAAATATCAACAGTGAAGGGGAAAAGCAGACAGGAGGAAGAACATGGTCATCCCATATGTAGCAGGGGTCTCCGAGAAATTAAGAAAATTTTCAAAAAACATCGTTCCCTGCTGCTTTAAACCGAACACACACTGAGGCAGCAATTGGTACATCCGAAAGACCCATACCTAAACCCAAGAAGCGACATCATTGCAGTGCAGTGCAGTGAAGAATGCTCTGATTTGTATGTGGGGGAGACCAAACAGCAACTGCATCAACGTATGGCCCAGCACAGGAGCCAATTCCTCGGTCAGGACTCAGCCTGTATCTGCATCTTAAGGATAAAGGACATACCTTTGAAGATTGTAATGTTAATATACTGGCGAAGGAACGTGACTGGTTCAAGGAGGTGTTAGGAGGCCATTTATGTGAAAATAAAGAAACCAAGCCTAAATAAGGTGGGGGGGTTCGACACAAACTGTCTGCCATGTAACAATGCTGTTTTAACACCTTACTCTGGGCGTTCCTATAACACCTCTTACCACTTCCAATCACACCCTTAACACCTGGCTGTGATATGCTAATTGGGATTTTCCAGGGTACATAATTGCCACAGATTCTTGTACAAGTCATTCTGAATTGAGAAAGCCAGTCGGATGACTAGCGAAACGTCTAGCGAAAGAGGTGGGGGGGTTCGACACCAACTGTCTGCCATGTACAATGCTGTTTTAACACCTTACTCTGGGCGTTCCTATAACACCTCTTAGCCACTATCTAATCACACCCTTAACACCTGGCTGTGATATGCTAATTGGGATTTTCCTTGTACAAGTCATTCTGAATTGAGAAAGCCAGTCGGATGACTAGCGAAACGTCTTCAAGAACTACATTTCAAGTCCAGTTGATCTAATTGAATACAACAGATATGTAACCTAAGCATACGCTTTTTCCATTTATACTAGTTCTGTTTCACACTTACTTGCAGATTCCAGCAGATCATGCATTATCATATGCAGAATGATCAGTATCAGAAAGTAATAGAGGCCTGTGAGCGATATGGAGAGCAGGAGGCCTGTCTTTGGGAGCAAGCCCTAAGCTACTTTTCCAGAAAAGAGGAAGACTGCAAGGAACACATTGCCACAGTATTGGGACACATTGAGAACAGAAATCTCATGCCACCACTGCTGGGTGAGAATTTAAAAATTTGATTAGCAATGTAAGAATAATTTAAAAACAATCCCGCGTATTAAAGTAGTACTTAAAATGTAGGCATGGTATTTATTCTGTATATTATACTGCCACACTGGGTAAATTGTAACATTTATTTTTGAACCTTAAAGGGGAGCTGTGGTGTCCATACAAGCACCCTCTTTTAAACAGAAAACAGTCCTACCCTTAAAACGAATCCAGGATCATACTTCTAGATGCAATCTACCCCAAACCTAAGTAGCATAAGGGATGGGGCTTCCTGCTTACACAGTGAGCAGTGACCTCTCCAGCACATTTGTCTGCCCCCTTGTCACTAGCTTCAGCCCACTTGTAAGCTAATGCTGTGACCGAGGTAAGATGGTGCATTTTCAGCCGCATCATAAGCCCTGCCACTGAAATTCTTTATTGTTTTTAAAGCTAGCCGCAAGCTTGAAAGGGATATTTTTGCACTTCCTAAGGTGTCCATGGGCAAAGGAAAGCCCAGATAATGCATACCTGATAAATTATTTGGGGATGGAGCTTAAGATACAACTGTTAATGTGTCTGTCACAGAGACAAGGCAAAGTGGAAATTCAACTTTACATTTCTATAACTTTGGGTTCAAAACAGAGAGAACAGAATCTTAGGCTTGTTTGAAAGGTATTGGGGAGCTCACAGATCCCATTTAAACATAGATCATCAGCAAATCCAAGGCAAAGTTTAGCTTCTATAAGTCAGGAATTACGCAGCAGACAAGCAGCAATGTATAGGGCACTGGTAGCTATCAAAACCCTAGAGTAGGGGAGGTGCAAGTTATAGGCTATAGAATATAAACAGCAAAAAATTGAATTAGCCAAACTGCAACACTAGATTAGAAAAAGTTTAAAAATCCTTTAATAATATACAGGGATACAAAAATTAAAACCATATGCATTCTGCCTTACTAATCTGTAATAAGTATATATATAATATGCAGTCACTATAAAAATACCAGTCAGGTATCAGGTACAACTATACCTTGTCGTAGTATGTCAGTGACACACACAGTCCTTAGTCAGTGGCTCCAAGTAACTTGCAAAAATGTTGCTTGGATAACAAACAATAGAAGGCAGAGGGATAAAAAACATGACTACTCGACTGCTCATGTCTATTAGCCCTCTGCCTTCTATCTCGCCAGTTTAATATTCTTTTCCTCTTTTCCAAACCAGACATTGCAGCTAACCGGGAAAGTTTACACTGCAACACTGCTATTAGGAATGTGCAAGTCAGTTAATCTCTGTGAATCTCTCTGCATCTCACAGTATGTTCTGTGAATGGAATATTTTTAATTTATTTATTAATTTATTCATGCATTATAGGGATTAAGAGTTGGTGGTTGACATCATACGTGTGCAGAAAATGTAACAAAAGCAACAGTATTGGCAGGGAAGGAAATATGGCTTAGACCGAAGGTCTAATCCCCCTATATTCGACCCTTCAGTTGCTCGACTTTCCAGAGCTACTACTATCCCATTGCCAGAAGTGGCTACTTTTAAGGATCAAACCAATTGCCGCATGGAAAGTCTACTAAAAACTTTCTTTTCAGCCTCAGGCGTAGCTCTGCGACCCACATTTGCCTCAGAAAGGGTAGCAAAAGCCGTGGAAGTATGACTAAACCAGTCATATCAGGAGGCTCTGTCTGACCCGGCCAAAGCTCCCTTATCAGAGATTATACAAGATCTCTCTGATGTGGCCGTATACATCGGTGCCATTCAAACACAAATCCATGTTCCACCCGAATTGAAAAAATAATTCTTCATGAAATGGATTTAACTGGAACTTTAATATAAAATGAAACCCTAAACAGTAATAAAGTACTTGCCTCATCAACCTTTTCAGCATGAAAAAATCTACTCATGTGCGTGCTCACTTTATATTCTATTTGTTCCCAAAGCTTAGGTGCCATATTTCCTTCCCTGCCAATCCTGTTGCTTTTGTTACATTTTCTGCACGCGTATGATGTCAACCACCACCTCTTAATCCCTATAATGCATGAATAAATTAAATTAAAAATATTCCATTCACAGAACATACTGTGAGATGCGGAGAGCTTCACAGAGATTAACTGACTTGCACATTCCTAATAGCAGTGTTGCGGTGTAAACTTTACCTGTTAGCTGCATTACCTTCATAAAAAGTAAAAAAGTGTACCTTCTTTGCAAAATGATTGCAGCTAAAAAACATTCATTCTAAATTAGCCATGCTATGTCCGTTTCTAATAAGGGTCCCTCACTGATCTGAAAACCCTACCTCCAATATTAATTTTTAAGAACATATTGCACAGTGGTGCCAATATCCAGTTCGATTCATTATGCTGCAGCATAGCATTATGTTGTTTTTATATGTTTACCTATAGGGATCACTCTTACAATTGAAATGAGTGCCTCCTTTACTTTTTTAAGACACAAACACATAGACATGCTGCAGTGCTATGGCATTCAATACATGATATCTTGGCTGGGAGATACTGGTAGGTAGGGATTCTGGGGTCAACTGTTAATGCAGCTTAGCATAAAGGGGGGTGGGGATACAAACACAAGATACATAGCATATTCAGAAGGAGTTTTGTGTCCGTAATCACAAGAAAGGGGCTAAGGACTAAAAACATTATAGATTGCTAGTACCCTGAAATATTCTGGTTTTACGAATAGTTTTACTAATTGACAATTCTAGACTCTGTGGAACTGGCTGTATTTTTGGGTTTTGTTCTCCTTTAACTCGTGTTCACACAAGACTGTGCCGCCTTAGCCTTAGATAATTTAGGTCTGCTACAGAGTAGACATATTTGTCAGTTTAAACAAATCGTTTTTTATCATTTCAAAATGTTTAGTGGTTCAAACCCTTGCACATAACTCCACTGCCACCCTGTCTGTAATTCGGGAGTACCTGATAAGCAAGATGCAGAAACTTAGTCAGCAGACAGATGAGGATGAGAGGACAGTGCGACAATACAGAGAGGACACTGCCCGCATTCGGCGGGAGATACATGAACTTCGCACAAGGTGAGAGATGTTAACCCATTATTTTCCATTGTGGTGTATAGATAGAACACTAGGTCAGAATGGGTTAGGAGAGAGGGATATTACTAAACAGTCACAAGGTTCTAAATACAGTATTTGTAAACCTAAAGCAGAGTGCATAAACTAAAGTTGGGTACACACACTAACAAGAAAGGGATGATACCGTTGGATCAGACGGTATCATCTTTCTCGTGTGTAGCACATTTCCGAGTGCTCCCGAGGCCAACAAAGTTCACCATCAGCCTAGGGATGTCCCCTGCGCATGCCTGAGTCCTGACTGAGGGCAAGGAAGAGACAGGGACCGGATGACTCACAGACAGCTCCTACTCTTTAGATTTTGGAACCATATAAAGCAGAGATATAAGGTAAGGGTTTTAACACTACATTGTGGGGCCAGTAGTGGGTTAAAATTTAGTTTTGGGGGTGGACATGCTCTTTAAAAAAGATTTGTGTATGGAATATTAGTGGGAAAATGTATTTGCTCTTACGAAAAGCACCGTTTTTCCTTTTTTTTTCCCAAGCCCTAAGATTTTCCAGAAGACAAAGTGCAGTATTTGTAGCAGCAGTTTGGAGCTTCCATCTGTGCACTTTTTGTGTGGCCACTCTTTCCATCAGCACTGCTTTGAGAGCTATGCAGAAAATGATGTGGACTGCCCCACCTGTCAGCCTGAAAACCGTAAAGTACTGGATATGATACGAGCCCAGGAAGAGAAGAGAGACCTGTATGACAAATTTCAGCACCAGGTGATACAATTTTTAGTGCAGGTTTTTAATAAAACTGTGAATAAAACTGAATTGAAAAAAGTGATTTTAGCAGTGGAGATAACTTTTAATCTGCAATTTCTGTGCTGTCTGTCAGGCAAAAATGCTTTAGCCTGTAGTAGGAAAAATATGTTGGTTTCCCAAATTACAAAAATCCAGCGGTAATTAACCGTTATGTGCACTGGCAACTGATAGGGTAAGAAATACTCATTCAGTATTTTAAACCATGAGCGGTTTATTATGCATTGCATTCCCGACAAACAACACTAGACTGGCAAAAATCACTTTAATATTTTTGGTAAAAAAAATGACCATAAGCGTTTTTTTGTGAGAATCCTTTAAATGCACAGAGACATTCTTTTCCCCTTTGGTCTAAACCTTAACAATAAAAGTATACCGTTAAAACTTCTTTTTTATCTTTTTCAGCTTAAACGTTCTAACGATGGCTTTAGCGTGGTGGCAGATTATTTTGGCCGTGGTGTTTTTAACAAACTGACTCTAATCACAGACGCACCTACTGGGAGGATGGGAGGTGCAAAGGAGGCAGGTCTACAGCGAGAGCTTCTGATCAACACAAAGAGAAAGGCCTAATCCAGTGTATGAGTTGATGCTAAATTTCATTCAAGCGATGATCTTTCTGATGCATTTTCTAGAATCCCTTTTAAAGGATTTGAAAAAAAAACTGCCTTAGAATTTTTGTATATCCATTTATTTTATCACCCCACTAAACTTCATTCACGTTTGCCTAGATTTCACTAAGGTTCTAAACATTTAAACAGTCAAGGTCACAAATAGACCATATGGAATGCCAAAAAAAGATTTAATTACATACATGTTGCCTGTGTGTACTGTGTTTAGGTATAGTGGCTTTTAGAGTTGATCAAAAAACAGTGCACTTTTTGTAAATATTGTATTTTCCTGCTGATAAATAAAACATCTTATGAGAGATTGTGATTGTATAGCTCACTTGTAACACAACTATCAGTAATCAGGTGATTATATTATTTCCCAAGTTTCTCCATAATTTATTCCATTATTTTGGTGCTTACTGAATGCACCAACCCTCATTTGTTGATGTTTCGAGCAAAAACAGGAGCAGAGGGCTTCTGCGCTAGCAGCCACTCTACTTCCTGGTCACTGCTGTCAGGCGATTACTGCAACCCGGAAGTGGAGCAGCTGTCAGCTGCAGAGTGGCGAGGGACCTGGTCAAGTAAGAGACCTCTGGAATACATTAGTAATGCGAAACTTAGGTTGGGGGGGGGGTGATTAACATTTATAGCTAAACTTTATTTTTGACTGGACCTACCCTTTAAACTCTTAAATTCATAGACAATAGAGTAACCCTTTGAAAAAATAGTTTGTACTGTAAGAATCAGTACCTGTTAAAGGGCATGTACAATTCAGGAATAAGAAGGAAGCAGAGAATGTTCCAAACATATGATTCAAAGGCAGAAGGAAATCTGTAGTCTAGGCTGGCATAGGGTATGCAGCAACTCTGGGCATTCCTATAACACCTCTTAGCCACTATGTAATCACGCCCTTAACACTTGGCTGTGATATGCTAATTGCGATTTTCCAGGGTACATAATTGCCACAGATTCTTGTACAAGTCATTCTGAATTGAGAAAGCCAGTGGGATGACTAGTGAAACGTCTTCAAGAACTAAACTTCAAGTCCAGTTGATCTAATTGAATACAACAGATACACAGACTAAGCTGTGAATAAAACTGTGTTTATTTGAACAAATGCATGCATACAACATCAAAATGTAGTGACTCAACAGGAAGCTTGTTTCGACAGACCATCCCCTCTACTTCCTTTCAGGTATCAATTAGGTTAAAAGTCAAGTAGTCGAGGTATAAATAATAATTAAAATTGAAAAGTAGAAAAATAGGTTAAAAACATCTTCATTATGTCCTTGTCTATATCAAAAGTTGCTGCAACTTTTTTGCAGTTAGAGCCATATTTATAAATCCGTGGTATTGCTTTTTAGCCATACCGTGGGTTAGTTAATGTACATTCGGTAATTAACGAACGTTCGGTAGTAGAATAGCGTGCAGTAGTAAACTACCACAATGGTATTATATGGGGATCGTAAATCAACAATTTCATTAACGTAGATTTACAATCTGTACCGTTAAAGCCAGAGAAGAGGCTGTGAAGCTAAGTAAAGTAAAATGTCTTGTGCTTACTATCTAAAGGCTCATACACACGCACGATGGGCGCACTGAGCCCCGACCGCTAGCCGTAACGAACAGCCATTTCGGCTGAGAATTGTCTGTGTGTATGCGTTCAGTTGGGGGGCATTCGTTGATCTGCAAATAGATGAATGACCCCCGACCAAACACGGACGATTCTCGCCCGTTTGACGCGGGTCGTGGCTCGGGCACACATCGTGCATGTGTACGAACCTTAAGTAAAGTGCCTACTTTTTAAAAACAGGATGAATTATCTTATACTAATAGTTTGTATGTGTCAAATAAATGTGCTTAGATGGTAAGCTCTTCGGGGCAGGGCCTGAAGTGAATGTATACATGTAATTGTAAAGCGCTACGGAAAATTTTGGGTCTATATAAATCCATAATAATAATACCCAGATAAGCCTCCCCAGCTTTATCTAGGCACTGACATTTCCCTGTTCATGGGACAGTCTATGGTGAAGTGAGCTATTTCACTACACAGGCATAGTGCAGGAGTTCTCTTTGATAAATAACTTAAAAATCTGTGTTGGTTCCTTAGAAGTGGAGGATGAAGATGGTGGTACTAAAATTGGACTGGGTATATGTTAAATTGTGGGAATGCCCAATCCAAAGGTTTCCCTTCATTACAGAAATAGCGTAATCCACTATGGCATCTTCATATACAAAATGGAAAGGCTGCCATTCAAACTAGATTAGAAATTTGAAAAATCCTCATCAAGCTTGTGGATCTCCACAGTAGCAATGTGGTCCTTACCTTACATCTCTGCTCCTTATGGTTCTCCTGCAGTGCTTGTCCAAATTCCAAGTAACTGAAGAGTAAGAGATGTCTTATTGTCATAATGTTTCTGCCTCCTCTTGTCCTCTGGGAGAGATTGTGACACGCGCAGAGGAGCCCTTTCCCCAACCCTCCGGATCCCTCCATGGCTTCCCTTCCACTTAGCATTTAAAGATTTTTCTGTAGTGTAGGGCACCCCTGCCCACCCCCAACCACCATGTTTGATTACCAAAAAAAAGCAGCAGAAACATACTTCCAGCACTTCGCTCCCCTGGCACTCTGCATTGCCAGCAAACGCATTTGCATTTGGCTGCCTCTCAGCCAATCACAGCCGCGGGTGCTGGTCTGGCCCCTGGCAAGTTACAGCAAACAGGGCAGGATCAGAACACCCCAAGAGCGAAGTGCTCTAAATAGATTTCTGATGCTTTTAAAGTAATCTAACATGTTGGTTGGGGGTGGGCAGGGGTGCCCTACAATATATTAGAAAACTTCTTAGGGTGGAGATACCCTTTAATAAAGCTCTCGGACCTGATGAAATACATTCGCCAATCCTCAGCAAGCTATGTTCAGTTTTATCTAGCCATTGTTTATTGTCTCAGACTTGCTTTTGTTTGAAGATGTACCTCTGGTTTTGAAAAGAAAAACCAGATGCCATTCCAATATTCCAAAAGGGTATACATCCACAACTTACAAACAGGTGGCTCTGGTCTCCTCCTTTTCTGGCTGCCTCTCTCGGTCACGTGGTGTGTTCCGGGGTGGAATCACAGCAAAAGCCAGTCCCAAATTTTTAAGTGCAGCACCGATCCCTCCATTTCCCCAACACATCACTGGCGGTCCATTAGTTTAATGATAATAATGTAATTTTATTTGATACATAACATTAAAAATTGGTTAACATGCAATGTGGGGGCAATAGAACTAACTTCTTTAATGCTTTTCAGGTAAAGAAACTAGTTCTCATACAATTTTCAATCCAATGTGGTAGCCCTGATAGGTAAGATTTGAGGTGCACTTCCTATAACCTGTGCCACTGCAGGTAAGTATAATCAGTCATATATAGTTTGTAGGTAGGCACACTCAATATGGTATTCAAACAATACTAATTTATTTAAGTGCTGAAAACAATAAATGCCAAATACACACAACGTTTCGGGGGGTCCAACCCCCTTCCTCAGGTGTCCCTTACTCATAGACTGTGTGGTAAGTGAATACCTATTGGAAAAGCTATTCATTTACAATTTGCAATTTATTTTTGAATTGAGATTAAATGCAAATTTGGCCAGAAAATGCAATGTGGACATTTCTGAATTTCTGTGAAAATTTCTACACCAGCATAGTTCTGTATTGATGATTATCAGGAATACAGAAACAGTCACTAAACATGTAATCTATTTTTGGAAATCGAAATGGACAGAGAGTGCAATGGAATCTTCAGTAACCCATCAATCTATCATTAGAGTTTGCCTAACCCAGAATTTGCCTCATTTTGGCCAAATGACCTGTAAGTGAGTCAAGTCCAAGCAGCATCATTTTTAAAGCACTAGTAAAACTTTTTTTTTCCCCAAAGGGTCTGCTGGTGCATTATGGTTGGCCTTGAGAATGCTAGAGATGTGCATGAACAGTAACCTGCATTACCAAGTGTGCCACAATAAACTCATTGATTCAAACTTCTGTCACAGTCTACCGATAATCTGACGACATTACGACAATCAGCAGAATGAATCCAGCAGACTGATCGTTGGGCAAAGCCAAGCATAGTCGTGGATCGTTGGTCTTGGAAGGTTGTTGAAGCTTCATTTTGGCACGAATGTCATGTGAAGAGCAAATAAATGAATATATGAGCATAACTAAAATGAAGGACTATACATGTTGGGATATTATCACTGGAAAAGAGGCCCTTGCATGGGCATATATTTATTATATACTTTTCATATCGGGACATGTCTACAAGTAGAGCACCCCTCAAACCTCCTTTATGTGTTTGATTTACAAGGCTAGCGAGGGGCCTGGGACACCTGGGCCAGCAACTACAAATGGTGAGCCCCGTTTTTACTGCGTTTGCATTCTACCTATTGGCCATTGTGTGTTTGCTTCTGTGTATCTACAAATGGACTGGACCTTTTTTAAATGCAAGGTCTGGAGGTTGGTCCATCTGGGCCACATAACCATGAGTCTTACAATACACTGGGAAATTTTTCAGAAAAGATCATCTAAGAAAAACTATTGGCATCCCTTAAGGATAGAAGAAAAGAAGTGTCATCTTTACAGCATGGAAGGTAAAACTTTTGTGCTGACTTGTTCAGCAGATGTATTTGCAGGTTTATTGAAAAGCTTGGATGAGTGTAGAATCAAACAAAATTGAATGTTACATATATATAAAGTTTTCTTTTTGATCCAGAGATACTTCCACTTGCCCTTTAAAGTTAGGAATGATTTTGTTCCATTTCAGTGCTAATTCAATATGTCCACTGACAGGAATATTTTTTTCTTTACTTTGAATCATTTTTTAGGCAGACCATACATTATCAGACTTACATTGCAATGTTCCCCCAACCATATGGACTATATATTTTATGATATTTTAAATTGCAAATAAGTACTCTGGGCCATTCAAGCGGAAATGAATGATTGGCCCAATATGTGATTTTACATTTATGTACATGTAGATTCAACCAAATATTGTGCTGGTGTATGGTAAGCCTAAGGTAGGCATCATCAATAGGATAAAATGATTGAACTAGCTTGAATGTATGTATTTATAAAATTACAACATCCAGTGGCGTAACTAGGAATCACTGCCCCCCCCCCCCATCAAAACTATGATAGGGTCACTAGCCATGCTTCCTCCACAGTGGTTTTCTGGATGGCTGATATATCTGTCATAGAAAAAAGAATATAGTCCTCCCCTGTGGTTTTTCCCCCAGTTACCCTTTTAGTTATACCTCTGGCAACTTCTATCTATAAGTAAAAACCTTCAGTTATAATTCACTATATACAAATAAACACAAAATGGCAGTCAAGACAATATTAGGTCTATGT
Organism: Hymenochirus boettgeri; assembly: GCA_019447015.1. Classification (NCBI taxonomy): domain Eukaryota; kingdom Metazoa; phylum Chordata; class Amphibia; order Anura; family Pipidae; genus Hymenochirus; species Hymenochirus boettgeri. The sequence continues at coordinate 145,495,829 of CM033475.1, read as the reverse complement.
AATAAAAGTTCTTACAGTTAAAATTTGTGCTAATTTTGCCCCAACCAACCAGATCTTAGCTACCATTTGATAGACAACATTTGGTTGGTTCGATCAAAATTAGCACCATTTTTAACAATAAGAACTTTTATTACAAATGCTTGCATATGTTTTGTAAAACTGTTTATACTTGTGTGGGTAAAATGTGTAGCTATTTCTGATCTGAGGCCTAAAGCTTCGTACACACGTTTGCCCGACAAACATTCTGCTACCGTCTCGTTATACACTAGTTCTGCCAACGACGCCTGTACATTCTTCAAAGATAGTGGATATTGATCGTTGGTAAAGGTGTTATGTAAAGTACTGAAATATGTGACATTCCTAATATCGCGTGTTTGCAAAAAGTTGCACGTCATTCAATCTTCTGTCACAGTCTACCGATAATCTGACGACCATACATCAATCAGCAGAATGAATCCTGCAGACTGCTTGTTGGAAAAAGCCAAGCATAGTCGTGGATCGTTGGTCTTGGCACGAATGTCGTGTGATGGGTCGTTTTTATCAGCCAAATCGTGAAAAAATCTGACGTGTGTACAAAGCTTCAGAATGTTTTACATGTTTTATATTTTATTTTGTGTTTTTGATTTGACTTAAAGGGTCACTATACTCACTCAAACAACTTTACATTTTCTGAAACTACAATTTTAGAAAAGTAAAATGGTTAAAATGGTAGTCACATATTTATCTGTGATTGCTTTGTCATTAAATTATTAATTTCCCCCCCTCCATTACTCACTGCCTTCTTGTAGTGTTTATGACACTAATACATTCTGCACAGCCTCACCATGGACCCTGTGTAATAAATGGCCGACGGCCGTGTACTCACAGTACGCTTTAGGAGGAGGCTGACAGTCCGGAAGGTGCAGGATACAGAGGCTGCTGGGAACTGAAGGCTGTATGCTGGATGCAGGCAACTGGATGCAGGCAAGGTGAGACACTGGAAACCAGCAAGGTAGGTACTGGATACAGGCAAGGTAAGTATTGGATGCAGGCAGAAGTGCAGTGCGGCGCGGGACCGGAGCGGCAGGTAAGTTCGTGACAGTACCCCCCCCTTACGGGGGGCCACAGGACCCAACGGGCCAGGTTTCCCTGGAAAGTTCCTGTGGAAAGCTTTAACTAGACGAGGAGCGTGCAAATCAGAATGTTTAATCCAAGCTCTTTCTTCCGGACCAAAACCTTTCCAGTGGACCAAATACTGCAGAGACCTCCTCCAGAATCTAGAGTCCAAGATCTTCTCGACCTCAAACTCCTGCTGACCATCAACGGAAATCGGAACGGGAGGTAGTAAGGATGTGGAATACTGATTAGAACATACTGGTTTGATGAGAGAAATATGAAACACGTTAGGAATCCGCATACTGGAAGGAAGTTGAAGGCGAACAGCCACTGGGCCGACTAATTCCAGGATAGAAAAAGGACCAATAAATTTGGGACCCAGTTTGGAGGAAGGAACCCGTAGGTTAATATGAGCAGCAGAGAGCCATACTTTGTCTCCGACAGAATACGCTGGGGGTTCTCTACGTCTCCTATCTGCTGCAGTTTTTTGCACCAAAGCAGATTTCTGAAGGCTGATTTCAGTAGCATGCCAGATAGCCGTCATCTGGGCCGCAGAGTCGTTGGCAGCAGGTACTTGTGTGACAAGAAAATCTTGCGGAAAACATCTAGGATTAGTCCCAAAGACACACAAAAAAGGAGATTTCCCAGTAGAAGCATGAGGTGAATTGTTATGGGCAAACTCAGCCCAAGGCAGAAGGTCAGCCCAATCATCTTGGGTATAGGAAATGTAACAACGAAGATATTGTTCCAAAGACTGGTTAGTGCGTTCAGTAGCCCCGTTGGACTGTGGGTGGTAAGCCGAAGAAAATTGTAACTTGATGTTCATGGACTTACAAAGTGCTCTCCAGAATTTGGAAACAAATTGAGTACCTCTGTCAGATACTATTTCAGAAGGGAGTCCATGAAAGCGGAAGATATGTGAAATAAATAGTTGAGCTAACTCCGTTGAAGATGGTAGTTTAGGGAGGGGTACAAAATGGGCCATTTTGCTGAAGCGGTCTACAGTCACCCATATAACCGTGTTTCTCTTGGAAGGCGGAAGTTCCACAATAAAGTCCATGGATAGATGGGTCCAAGGTCTGGACGGAATGGGGAGGGGTTGAAGAAGACCACAGGGGAGGGTTCTAGATGATTTGGATTGAGCACAGCTAGTACACACTTGAATAAAGTCTTTAATATCTTTTCTCATTTTGGGCCACCAAAGGGAACGGGCAATTATATTAAACGTTTTGTTAACACCGGGATGCCCAGCTTGCTTGGAACAGTGAGTATGCAGAAGGATAGTTTTCCGAAGAGAAACAGGAACAAAGCTTTTGCCAGAAGGTGTGTCGGACGGAGCAGAATCTTGTGAGGCTTGAATCTTGGAACAAAGTTGAGGGGATATAGAGGCCAAGATTTTAGTGGTTGGGATAACAGAGCCCTTATCTTGATTAGTACAGTCGGAGGCAACAAATGATCTGGAAAGGGCATCAGCTTTTTTGTTTTTGGAACCAGGTTGGTAAGTGATAACAAAGTTAAATCGGGAAAAGAATAAAGACCACCGTGCTTGACGGGGATTTAACCTTTTGAGATTCTGGATGTATTCAAGGTTCTTATGGTCGGTAAGGATGGTGATAGGTACAGAGGTGCCTTCTAATAGATGACGCCACTCCTCGAGGGCCAGTTTGATAGCAAGAAGTTCCCTATTCCCAACGTCATAATTCCGTTCGTTGGGTAGAAACTTCTTGGAAAAATACGCACACGGATGGAGTTTCCTTTTAGTGCCCTGCCTCTGGGAAAGGACGGCTCCAGCGCCCAAGTCTGATGCATCAACTTCGATGTAGAAGGGGAGACTAGGATCTGGATGTACTAGAACTGGTGCAACAGCAAAGGCTTCCTTGAGTCGTCTGAAGGCCTCGAGGGCTGCAGGGGTCCATGAATGAGGTTTACCACCTTTACTGATGAGGGCTAATATTGGAGAAATTATTGACGAGAACCCTTGAATGAATTGTCTGTAGTAATTGGCAAACCCAATGAACCTTTGAATAGCTTTGGTTCCCATAGGAAGAGACCAATCTTGGACGGCTGAAACTTTAACAGGATCCATCTGGAACCCTTGCGCAGATACGATGTAGCCTAGGAAGGGTACTTGTGAACACTCAAACAGACATTTTTCCAATTTGGCATACAGGCTATTCTCTCTCAGACGTAGTAACACCTGTTTAACATGGAGGCGGTGTGAGGGCAGATCATGAGAAAAGATTAAAATGTCATCTAGATATACTACTACAGAGATTCCCAACATATCCCGGAAGATGTCATTTACAAATTCTTGGAACACCGCTGGAGCATTACAAAGGCCAAAGGGCATTACGAGATACTCGTAGTGACCGTCCCTGGTGTTAAAGGCGGTCTTCCACTCATCACCTTTGCGTATACGGATCAGATTGTATGCCCCCCGTAAATCCAGTTTGGTAAAAATTTTAGCTCCTTTTATCTGGTCAAACAGTTCAGAGATGAGAGGGAGTGGGTACCGATTCTTTATAGTGATTTTATTTAATCCACGGTAGTCGATGCAGGGTCGTAACCCGCCGTCTTTTTTTTCAACAAAAAAGAACCCAGCTCCAGCAGGGGAAGTGGAAGGTCGTATGAATCCCCTAGACAAATGTTCAGTAATGTACTCTTTCATGGCTAGAGTTTCTGAGGGAGACAGTGGGTATGTGCGTCCCCGAGGAGGCATGGTACCAGAAAGAAGATCGATGGGGCAATCGTAGGAACGGTGCGGTGGTAGCTTCTCAGCTCGCTTTTTACAAAACACATCAGAAAAAACATGATAACACTCCGGGAGGTTTTGCTCAGATTTATTTTCACAGGTAATGGTAGTGCAATGAGTAGAAAGGCAATTTTTGAAACAGAAGGGGCTCCAAGACTTGAGTTCATTGTGAGACCAATCAATAACGGGGTTGTGTAATCTGAGCCATGGGAGTCCGAGAATTAGGGGAGCAGAAGGGCTTTGGATGACAAGAAAAGATAAACGTTCCTGGTGAAATATGCCAATGCGGAATAGGACTTCGTAGGTAGATTTGGAGATGAATTCTGAAGCCAACGGATTATTGTCAATAGCCAGGACTCGAAGAGGTTGCTGCAAGTGAAGGAGAGGAAGCCCCAATTGTGCTGCATAGGTAGAGTCAATGAAATTTCCAGCGGCACCAGAATCGACAAAGGCCTGGGAGGAAAAAGTTTTACCATTACAAGTGATAGCAGCGTTAGAAAAAGTTTTAATGGTTCAAATTGGCAGGAGACTTAACGTTACCTAGAAGTAGCTCCTCTTAACTTCTAGGTCCTGAAGTTTCCCGACTCTGGGGACAATTTTTTACAAATTGTCCTTGCCCAGCACATAGAGACAAGTCCATTGGTTCGTCTGCGTGACTTTTCCTTGGGGGATAGATGATTGCCGCCAATTGCATCGGCTCTTCCCTGAAGATATGGCTTGCGGAAAGTCGGAGCAGGCCTGGAAAGGTCTTAGGAAGGCTGGAACGGGCTGCAGACCTTTCGGCCTGCCGTTCACGGAACGGGTATCGATCTGGATGCATAATGTAACCAAGTCTTCCAATGGGACAGGTAATTCCCTGGATACTAATTCGTCCTTGAGGGTGGTCAGAGAGTCCCTGCCAAAAGGCTGCCGTAAGTGCCTCATTATTCCAAGAAGTCTCCGCAGCAAGGTCGTAAATTCAATAGCATATTGACCCACAGAACGAGACCCTTGGCGGAGCTGCATCAAACGGGAGGAGCAGCAGAGGTCTTCCTGGAGCATCGAAGACCTTGCGGAACATACTAAGGAAGTCAGTAACATTATAGACTAGGGGATCGTCTTTTTCCCATAGGGGAGAAGCCCAGGCCAGCGCATTGCCCTCCAACAAGGCGATGATGTACCAACCTTAGCGCGATCCGATGCAAAATGCGATGGTTGAAGTTCGAATTGGATTGGCACTGATTAATGAATCCACGGCAGGCTTGGGCATCACCATCAAACCGTGAGGGTGGAGGTATGCGGGCTCTCTCCGAAGAGATGGATCACCGGATCCGGACGTTGCAGGGGGTAGCGTAGCCCGAGCAGCGGCAGCAGCTGGGGTAGCCGGACAGCAAGGGTATCCATAAACTGGGCCAACTGGCCCTGATGGTGTTCAAACCAGGTCCATGCGTTTGGACAAAGCCTGGAGAGTTTTACTCAATTCAGCCATAGCCCCCTCAGGCGTTTCCATGGCCCGATTGTACTGTAATAAATGGCCGACGGCCGTGTACTCACAGTACGCTTTAGGAGGAGGCTGACAGTCCGGAAGGTGCAGGATACAGAGGCTGCTGGACTGAAGGCTGTATGCTGGATGCAGGCAACTGGATGCAGGCAGGTGAGACACGGAAACCACAGGTGGTACTGGATACAGGCAAGGTAAGTATTGGATGCAGGCAACTGGATGCAGGCAAGGTGAGACACTGGAACCAGGCAAGGTAAGTATTGGATGCAGGCAACTGGATGCAGGCAGGGTGAGACCCTGGACACAGGCAAGGTAGGTACTGGATACAGGCAAGGTAAGTATTGGATGTAGGCAACGGATGCAGGCAAGGTGAGACACTGGAACCAGGCAAGGTAAGTATTGGACGCAGGCAACTGGATGCAGGCAGGGTGAGACACTGGAAACCGGCAAGGTAGGTACTGGATACAGGCAAGGTAAGTATAGGATGCAGGCAACTGGATGCAGGCAAGGTGAGTATAAGGCGCAGGATCCAAGGCAGGTAAGTACAGGAGCCAGGGAGGTAGCGGAATGCTACAATCGGGCACCGGGTCCAGGAGGACACCGGCTTTTCAAATTTCGCGCCGCCCGGCGTGTCGGCGGCGTGACGTCATGACGTCGACGCCGCCCACCCGGAAGTGCAGTGCGGCGCGGGACCGGAGCGGCAGGTAAGTTCGTGACACCCTGCTAGGCTTACACATCTCCTCCCCCCCTTCCTTCTTTTCTCTGATAATTCTCTTAATTTTTGCAGAAAGTGTGCTGGCAGACATCCTCAGATCTTAGTAATAGGTCAGGGAGGGCCGCACAAATTCTTTTTGGTTTGAGTAAATGCTGTAATTTCAAATGACGATTTCTCACAATTTACAGCTTAGATTTAAAATCTGAAAAAAGAGTAGAGGGCATTTGTGCCACAAAAGTTTTTGAAAATTAGATTTTTCTTTTAGAATAAAGATACCCTTTACTTTATACTGAAAAATGACTATTGTCAGCTATAGTAAAACTTCTCACAGAAGAATAGTTTTTGAGAGCAAGGAATTGATTGACAGCGGAAATGGAAATATAAGAAGTTTTTTAGATTGGATATCTAAAGAAATAGGGGGCAGATCAACAAAAAAAATGATATAGTGGTGGTTGGGAAGAATTATAGTTTCCAGTTATGGTCAATTTAAAATACCCTATTTTTCAGTGGCCTTTAATGTTCTTGAGGTAGATTATTATTCCGTAATAATTCAATATAATAATAATGAGATAATGCTGTGTATCTTTAATTACATTGGGGTTAATGTCCTGATTTCAGTTCCTAAGGTAGATGTACTGTAAAGCTATTGGAAAAGATACAGTTTATTTAAAAAAACATTTTTTTTTACCCATTTCAACAAAGCAGTAATTATAGTCAGAACTTTGCAGCAATTTGTGGATGCTTCAACTATTCTTAATGTAAATAGGGGGAACATTTATTTCTCTATTTCTTTATTGGTAAGATAAAAGGACTTCAGTTTGTAATGATCATTCATAGGAGCCATCCTGAGAAATGCTGTTTGCTTATTTAATATAATAAAAAGGTGCAATTTCCCCCTGTGCTATTAATCTGCAGCAACCAATCAGATGTTATCAAATGTTTTTCTAAATGCTGTAGACCAGTAAAAAGGTTTCATCTCACTTTTTGTTGCAAATGAGCAGCACAGGCAAATTTCAGCTCGTATTAAAGTATATCTCCGTATTAACAAATTTTTGCCATTTAGTTCTATTGAAGGCCGGGAGGTTAAGGAGCTGTGTCTTACCTCCCGTTCTTCAATAAAACAATCAGGAGCCAGGAGAGAAGGAAAGGAACTTACCCGCTCGCTTTCTCCCCTGGCTCGTAGTCTGACAGGTCCCGACGGACTTTGTCTTCTATGCTCATGGATTCCTTACCTTCTCTCCTGGCTCCTGATTGTTTTATTGAAGAACGGGAGGTAAGACACAGCTCCTTTACCTCCCGTCCTTCAATAAAACTAAATGGCAAAAATTTTTTTTAAACAAGCTCAGGAATAACTTTTAACAGAGCCACTAAGAAACACCCGTAAATAAATCAGTAGTTAAAGTTTCACTATCAATAAAGAAATGTTGCAGTGAATATCTTAACAAGGAAAAATAATGGATTAATTGGCCCCAATGTGTCCTTTTGAACTATATGATCGACAGTAAGCTTTTCATAGGTTTTATCAAGTCATCTGGTAATTCTGGTTCTTGCTTCTCTCTTTAGATTGCTCAAACATTATATCTGTTGTATTCAATTAGATCAACTGGACTTGAAATGTAGTTCTTGAAGACGTTTCGCTAGTCATCCGACTGGCTTTCTCAATTCAGAATGACTTGTACAAGAATCTGGCAATTTGTACCCTGGAAAATCCCAATTAGCATACACAGCCAGTTGTTAAGGGTGTGATTAGATAGTGGCTAAGAGGTGTTATAAGAACGCCCAGAGTAAGGTGTTAAAACAGCATTGTACATGGCAGACAGTTGGTGTCGAACCCCCCACCTCTATTTAGGCTTGGTTTCTTTATTTTCACTAAATGGCCCTTAACACCTCTCTTGAACCATTCACTTTCCTTCGCCAGTTGTTAACATTACAATCTTCAAAGGTATGTCCTTTTCCTTAAGATGCAGATACACGGCTGAGTCCTGACCCGAGGAATTGGCTCTTCTGTGCTGGGCCATACGTTGATGCAGTTGCTGTTTGGTCTCCCCCACATACAATAAGAGCATTCTTCACTGCACTGCACTGCATATATGATGTCGCTTTTTTTGTGTTTGGTATTGGGTCTTTCGGATGTACCAATTGCTGCCTTAGTGTGTTGTTCGGTTTAAAGCAGACAGGGATCATGTTTTTTGAAAATTCTTCTTAATTTCTCAGAGACCCCTGCTACATATGGGATGAACATGTTCTTCCTCCTGTCTTGCTTTTTCCCTTCACTGTTGGTACTCGTGTTCTTTTCTTTCCTTCTACTTCTTTTGACAAAGGCCCAGTCTGGATATCCACAAGTTCGACACCAACTGTCTGCCATGTACAATGCTGTTTTAACACCTTACTCTGGGCGTTCCTATAACACCTCTTAGCCACTATCTAATCACACCCTTAACACCTGGCTGTGATATGCTATTGGGATTTTCCAGGTACATAATTGCCACAGATTCTTGTACAAGTCATTCTGAATTGAGAAAGCCAGTCGGATGACTAGCGAAACGTCTACGAAAGAGGGTGGGGGGTTCGACACCAACTGTCTGCCATGTACAATGCTGTTTTAACACCTTACTCTGGGCGTTCCTATAACACCTCTAGCCACTATCTAATCACACCCTTAACACTTGGCTGTGATATGCTAATTGGGATTTTCCTGGGTACATATTGCCACAGATTCTTGTACAAGTCTTTCTGAATTGAGAAGCCAGTCGGATGACTAGCGAAACGTCTTCAAGAACTACATTTCAAGTCCAGTTGATCTAATTGAATACAACAGATATACCATGACCTGGATGAATGAGAACCTTCACAAGCATGCTCAAACATTCTTTACCTCAAAAACAGATCTTAAAACCAGCTTAAAGCTGGGTACACACAGTAACGATAAAGCCCCGATACCATCAGATCTGACGGTATCGGGGCTTTATTGCTATGTGTGTACGTTCATTTCCCAAACGAGCGCGCGGCCGCCGAACGATTGGGTCGGCCGAACGCTCTTTCGGGAAAGGCCGAAAATTTCCATCGGCCGCGCTACACTCCCTATAGAGGAGTCTAATGTGGCCGATGGATACACACAGTCCCGAGTGTTCTCCCTATGAAGTTCAGGGAGAACGCTCGGGACTGTGTGTATGCAGATCTTTGAAAGATGGCAGACAGGATCTTGCAGATCCTGTCTGTTGTCTTTCAGAAATCTGTACTGTGTGTACCTAGCTTTACTTATTCACAAGGCTACTAACTGGGATGCAATAATCTTAATATACAGTACATTGTATTCTGACATCCTAATCTGCCTTTATTTGCAAGACAAGCATTCTTTATAACCAATAACCTGAATATTTTATATTTCAAATCTTGTGGCCCAACATGTTTTGGGCCACATGGACCCTTGCCTGAAACATGTCAGTTAACATGGAATAAAGCCTAAGCAGTAAAATGTGTCCTTTTGTCTTGTGTATCCCTAATCCAAATTTTACAAACTTGATTTGAACATTTTATTTTTAGTGTAATGTATTGATCTGGGGCTATTTGTCCCAATCAAAATATTTTGGTTGCTGGCATTAAATATGTGTTTGTGTGCAACTGCTGACACCTGGTGGTTGTAATGTGAATATACATACTGGTGGTTGTAATGTGAAATTACATAATTATTCAATAAGTTAGTGCTCTTCATTTTATTTTTTTTTGTTATGTTTGGGGAGGATTTAAAAGTTGACATTTAAAGTAATTGTATTGTAATTCCATCCATTCTAAAGGTGGTTATTGTGATATAAAATCTGCTAGTATTAATTTGCAGTTATCCACAATACTACTTTAAAAATCTTTTAAAAGCACCCGTTTATTAAATAAAACAAAGAAAGATCTGACGGTATCGGGGCTTTATTGCTATGTGTGTACGTTCATTTCCCAAACGAGCGCGCGGCCGCCGAACGATTGGGTCGGCCGAACGCTCTTTCGGAAAGGCCGAAAATTTCCATCGCCGCGCTACACTCCCTATAGAGGAGTCTAATGTGGCCGATGGATACACACAGTCCCGAGTGTTCTCCCTATGAATCAGGGAGAACGCTCGGACTGTGTGTATGCAGATCTTTGAAAGATGGCAGACAGGATCTTGCAGTCCGTCTGTTTTCTTTCAGAAATCTGTACTGTGTGTACCTAGCTTTACTTATTCACAAGTGACTAACTGGATGCAATAATCTTAATATACAGTACATTGTATTCTGACATCCTAATCTGCCTTTATTTGCAAGACAAGCATTCTTTATAACCAATAACCTGAATATTTTATATTTCAAATCTTGTGGCCCAACATGTTTTGGGCCACATGGACCCTTGCCTGAAACATGTCAGTTAACATGGAATAAAGCCTAAGCAGTAAAATGTGTCCTTTTGTCTTGTGTATCCCTAATCCAAATTTTACAAACTTGATTTGAACATTTTATTTTTAGTGTAATGTATTGATCTGGGGCTATTTGTCCCAATCAAAATATTTTGGTTGCTGGCATTAAATATGTGTTTGTGTGCAACTGCTGACACCTGGTGGTTGTAATGTGAATATACATACTGGTGGTTGTAATGTGAATATACATAATTATTCAATGAAGTTAGTGCTCTTCATTTTTATTTTTTTTGTTATGTTTGGGGAGGATTTAAAAGTTGACATTTAAAGTAATTGTATTGTAATTCCATCCATTCTAAAGGTGGTTATTGTGATATAAAATCTGCTAGTATTAATTTGCAGTTATCCACAATACTACTTTAAAAATCTTTTAAAAGCACCCGTTTATTAAATAAAACAAAGAAAGATCGAAATCTGGAGATGGTCTTACTTAGGCTGGGTACACACAAAAGCTATTATTTCCCCCATAGGGAACCGCACGATCGGCTGTGATTTAACAATGAACCCAATCGCCTGTTCGGCCAGCCGCCCCACACCAGATCCATGTGCATAGAAGACAGCGTCCATCGGACCGAGTGAGCAGATAAGTTCCTTACCTTCTTTCCTGGCTCCTGATTGTTTTATTGAAGAACAGGAGGTAAGACGCAGCTCCTTCACCTCCCGTTCTTCAATAAAACTTATTGGCAAAAATTTGTTAATACGAGTGGAGATACCCTTTAAGCTTTTTTTTTAAGTACTGTTGCTCTCTATACATTTTTAAAATCCTTTTGATACATAATTAGAAAACTATTCTTGTGCATTTACTGCAGGAAACCCCTGAGCCTTAAGCATATTAGCGTCCTTGCTCCTATCTCCCTTTTTACTTACATGTCCAGAAATCAGCACTTTTAAGATCATGCTTATGCAGTGATTTCAGCTCGTCCTATCTACCCATAGTCCTGACAGCTCTGCATGTAATTTCAGGGCATGTAAGTAAAAACGGTAAGTAGAAGAAACAATCATTCCTTTCACCTATTTAATTAAACTCCTGCCACCCTACTATACACTACAGGTAAAAAAAAAGGACAGAGAATGTTTGCAGGTCTTTAACTATCAGAAAACATTTCTGGGTGTGGGTCTTTCAGACAGCTCATCATGTGACTGTCACAGAGACTCAGAGAGACAGGACAGACCAGGAGCTGTAACTTTACAAGACTATGACTTAAGATTCAGGGAAGCTAGAGACATCATTATAGGCTTGCTGAAAGAGAGTTCTTTTTTAGAGGGCACTTGTATGGAGTCCACAGTTACACTTAAACCAGAGCTGCTTTGCTTAAGTTGTCCTCTTGTCTTTTTAACAGATATTTCTCTGTCTCTTTTGCTAATAAAGGTTCGTACACACGCTCAATATGCGAGTGAGCAACGACCCGCATTTTACAAAGGGCTTCACACGTTAGGCCCTTATATGCCCCATTATGCACCTGCAAAAAGTGTCTGGATTTGTAAAATCACACCCTCCATTAGAGAGGGTGATACGGATAAATTATTCTTTCAAAGCGAATGCAAATGGATTTACCAATTGCAATGTATATCCCCTTTAGGATTGAATGAGGAATGGGATTGGGCCCTTTTTATTTAGGACTTTCACCATGCTGATTTCGGAACTACAGGTGTTTGGACCCTTGGGAGAGTCGTACCCACCTTCTGACCCTTAGGGTACTAGAATTGGAAAGATGTTTGCCGCTGGGTTTAAAAACACTGTTTTCTGAACTTTGTTTTCTGGATTGCTGAATGAATATATACGATAAATTGGATGTAAGTTTGTGAGATCCTAATCTAAAACAGGATGAAAGACAAATGGAGACTATTTTACATTTTAAAAAACTTCTGGATGAGCTAATAAAATGGTTAATGTCTAAGTACTATTTTCCTTTCAAATCTTTCTGGAATTTCCTTATCTGTTACAAGTTCTCCTTTACTTGTCTGAAGATTTATACAACTAAACCATAATTAATGGACTGCCCTTGAAGACTTTGTTATTTGGACTATGCATTTACTTACCTGTTTGACTTGCCTGTCTTACTTACCTGTTATGTTTTTAGTTTGGCTCCAGTTTCTTAGTATACTTCTACCGTACTATGCCTTTAACATGCACATTTATAATTGATATCATGTTAGAGATCTATCTTGTGTGAGCAAACTATGTTTGCCAGCATGATAGGTCCTTAAATATATGGCCATATATTCTTGCTATTGGTTTCTATCAAATGACTTGAGTAGACTGTGTTTTCTAAATATTTACTATTGCAGGATTATAATGTGTAAATTATCTTTCCTTCGCTGTACATATTGTCCTTGCTACTTGGGGTGCATAGGGTTATTTTGCCGATTTATTCCCCCCAATTTCTAGTCCCTAGGGTCATACTGTCACTTCTACACCAGTTATTTCTGATGTACTGAAAGGCCTGAACGAGTGTGGTGTTGTCCGATCTGCATGCGTTCCACACTGGTTACACCTCGTCACTTCCAGTGCTACCTGTTGCGGACTTCCGGTTTGGGGGTATAAAGAACTGGGAACTCACACATTGTTTTGGGAGCTGTGGAAGAAGCCTACCGGAGTTAGGCAAACCGCGTCCAGCCGTTGGATAGGACTCTGTGGGCCTGCTAAGTATCCTCTGGCACCATTACTATAAGTATATGCCTTGTCTTACGTTATGCACTTGCATTAAGATCTACCAAGGGTTTAGACTAACTAATATTATTTCTTTTTATTCCCTTGTCTCCCCACTACCAGTAAGGAGTCTGTTATTGTGGGGGGCTTTATAGGTATTTGACCTTTCATAAGATTATATATGAGGATATACTTTAGTCTATTTTAAGGGGGCAATAAGCTCATATACTGTGGGCTGTATTTTGCATATACTTACCTTCAAAGATATTGTAGTGATCCTATTATTTTGTATACTATTTCATTCTTTACTATTACATATACCATGCAGAGCCACACACGAGTCCTACCCACATTGTTTCTAATGGGTTGTTAAATGTTCGTTGACCTGATGCTACCGGTGATGAATATGCCAGTAAAGAACTTATAGTGTTCCAGGATAAGATAAAGAAATTTGAGGCCACATCATTTGAATCATTACAATGTGACACCAGCAACGAGTGGATCTGTAAACTCACAGAACAGGTAGATTGGCATAAAAGTGAGTTAACAGCGTTTAAAAACACCAAATTTCAGATAGTTGAGGGATTATGAAGATAAAATAATTTACATTTGGCTAACAGATGAGAGAACCCATGAGATGTAGATGGCCAGGAAGACCAATACCTCATAAACCCCTGAACACAGTGGATATTTTGGGGAAATCAGACGGTGAACCAAGAAGATTTTTTGACATTAGAGACATGACGAAAACCCAAACAAGAACCAACTCCAACTAGCCGAGAAAGAGATTGGAATATGCAGAGTTGAATGGGTGGATAACAACAGAACAAGCAAAATTCCTAACCACCACAGATCCTAAGTGCCCACACAATTACACTTTGCCAAAGGTCTATAAGTCTTTGGTAAACCCACATGGATGTACTATCATGTCGGCTGTAGGATTGCAGTTTAGTCTTGTGGCCTAATTTATTGACTTCTATTTTCAGGACAGTGCAAAACGCATGTCTTCCTACATTAAGGACAGTGGACAATTGTTTGAGATTTTGGAGCCCATGGATTGTCAGGAGAATGTATTCTAATGACGTGCGATGTGGGAAGTCCATAGTGGTCAAAATGATTTGCCAGTGAAAATTCCACATGGATCTCCTGCAGTCGATATTAACACATAACTGTTTTCAATTTGAGGGGCAGTTCTATGGACAAATTGCTGGGACAGCGATGGGGTTCAATGTGGCCCCATTTGCTTGATGCCCCAATAAAACAGCCAATATACAGGAAACCAGTATAGAAACCAGTATAGAAGCCAGTATAGAGATCGAACAGCCACCTGGGTGCTACTGATAAGGGATGATCCAATATAGAGATATCAAGATACAGAGCACTCCTAGGATTTGTGCATTAAACTTTTATGTTTACGTGTTTCGGTCCTGTACAGACCGTTCTCAAGACAGTGGAACTACAAACAAAACTCAGTGAAATACCTGTATGCTACCTATCTTGATATCACTATATTGGATCATCCCCTATCTGTAGCACCCGGGTGGCTGTTTAATTCATGGGTGTGCCGCTACACTAACCTCTTCACCATATCTATATCTGAAACAGCATTTTCTTTAGACACACCAAGAGAGGGAATCGCAAAGGAGCCTCCCTTAACACAGCCAGGTCCCCAGAAAATACTGTGAGTGAGGGGGAACAGATCACAGTAATTAACATTTCTCTAGTGACTCTTTCCTCTCTGTTGAATAAGGGATTAGGTTATACACCGGTGAAAATAAAATCAATGAATTCCAAATTTAAGGTTAAGACTGAATTGCTACAAGTGATGCAGGAGGTTCAGGAAGGAAATATACATTTGAATTTAAGCAGAAAGGAGTGTGAAGCACTTCAAGGGTTGAAAAATAGTCCCATCATCACGATCGAGCCCACTGATAAAGTGGGTGCGGTTGAGGTGATAGATACAATTTTCTCTTATTTGATTTATGAATGAACTATGGGTTCCTTGGTATCCAGGGGGGCCAGTCCAACCCTGACACTATGGGGGAGATGTAATATTAAGCTTTTGGCGATTAAATATAGTTAACCACAAATGTAAGAAAGCTACAGCTAATTATAGGTCAAAATCATGTAAATATAATTAGGCCACACAAAAATTGGGCTCACTTATAGCTGTTGGGGCTCAGGTGCTTTAGCCCTGAGCCATTCGCATTAGATTATGTCTGGTTACAATACTCCCCACATCAGATATTCACAGAGGTAAAAGTGGACTCACCCCTCCTTCTGTTTGTTCCGGGTGCTATCCAGCCCCGCACCTCTCGCTTGGTTCTGTTGCAGGTAAGTATAAATTGGCTGACATGATTAGGACCTTACCGGTCCGAAACGCATAAGGTGTTACAGCATCTAGTCAGTACCAGGTTTTTTCGTGTCATGTGAGTTTAAATAAAGAATGTTTTTTGTTATAATCCGGAGCAGCGGTATCCCTCTTTTCTATGGTGCATCGGCATCGAGAACCTCCAATTTATACTTACCATTAAATATAGTTAACCTCCTGCTTCCCGATGTTACCTTGTAGCACGAAAACCAACATGTTTTAAATTTTGCCGTTGCCTTTGCATGCCTTACCTGCGTCAGTTCTGCAATGCAGTGAGAACCACATCACGAGAACTCGGCAGGAAGAGGAGCGCGGAGGTAAGTATTGCATCTCCCCCTAGATCTCTAAATGTCAGATGGGATAAGATTTGCACATCTGGCCCAGAGGGACAGGACCCAAATTTTATTTTACCCAATTGTTGCTTTATAGTTCAGAAAAAATTAGGCCCTGAGATATCTTTTGCCCATTACAAAGGGATACCTTTAAAACAGTGAGCAGCTTGAATTTGATCCTAAATTTAATTATTCACACCCATACAGCATTTTGTTTCAGGGCAGAAATCACATTAGTCCATTCAGAGACACAGCCAAGAAAATAAAAAGTCAAACTGCCCCTTGCAGTTTACTTCCTTGGAGCAAGGTGTGGAGAAGTACAGATTGGAAGGAATTGTAGTGTGTAAGGTGCACAACTAAAGCACAGTAATACTGGGTTAGTGGTTTGGCGTGCAGGTTTCTGCAAATTACCAGTTTCAGACATACTGTTCCTTAGGGCACACATAGGGTGCCCTTGAGCCAGCCGGGGCATAACAGAAGTTGGAATCTTGTGTTTGCTGACAAAAAGAGTCTTGAAGAAGGAATGACATTGGAATGTAACCAGTATGTATCTTATTCAAAAAGTCTTCTTGATGGGAGCAATGGGCACTCAGGAAGTCGGAGGCTTTAGGTATTTCTGGGCAATGTTCTCCAAACATCTGCAGAAAACAGAAAACATGTTGAGTATTCAGATACTTTATATGTTGATTGTTAAGTTAAATGAGAGAAATGAGACAATTTCTTCCAATGACAACCACACAGAAATATGACCCATTCAGACAATGTTCCACTTTCTTTCTAATTTTTAGGAAATAGATGCTAATAAACACATTTGGTAGGATTGACATTTCATACAAAATGACTAGGCAGTACCTATATGTTTATCTTTGTATTCACAGAAGTTACAATATTAGATAAGCCATATATTGTTTTAATATTTATCCAAATATTTTTATTGCACTATTGGCAGTGAAAAACTCTAAATAAACCTGCATATTTATGGTATCATCTTCTTAAACGGGAGACAAATGTATAACAAGAAAGACTATTCAAGGATTGACTACCATTGCATTAATCTGTTAGGTCACACAATCCGCCAACTTAATTGGCTGCTTAACAGCTGGAATAAGAGTCGTTTATAAAACCAGGCCAGCTGATGGTTTTGTTGCCTCCTCTAATGCTAGCAGCTAGTGCAGTTTTTCTTAGAACTTTATGTATCTTGGACTCTATACCTTTATGTATCTTATAAATCGTTTCTTCCATTTTGTCTGGTTATGATAATTTCATGTAAACATGTCTTATCATCAGGAAGTAAAGTTTAGAAGGTATCTGCGCTCCCTACCACTATAGACTGTAAAGTGTAATCCCTATTATAAAGGGAAATATATCCAAAGCAGGGGAGTTTTGGTGAGGTTATCAACAGCAATTTTTTTTTAACGTATAAATGTTAAACACAAAGGGAATTCTACAAATCAACAAATAAATGGTAATTACACTTGAGGATGACTCATATTTGAAAGCAAAATATGTTGAGGAAATTGACAACAAAATATTTGTATTTGATATATTGTTGGCATTACACTATGATATTTGAATGCCTTATTTAGTCTATATTATTTATATGACAGCTTAATGATGACTTTAGTCATAGCCAAACAATTAAAGGAAGTTTAGAGACTGTAGATTCGCCAACAAACATGTTTTTACAGAAAATGTGTTGTGTAACATTGTAACTTTGGAAAGTGCTACCTCTATACAGCATATTAAATAGCCCTGACGATGTATATGTCTATGGGCTAAGGGTTTAGGTTTGAGGGGATGGTAAGTAAGGAGAACCAACCCCATCAGTACAGGATTGCTTCTTACAAATTAAGCATTTTTAACATATCTGAACACACAGGAATTAATTTGTGCTTAATCCTAGCAAGTAAATCAAGCTAGCAACTACACCCTAAAAATTACTTTTCTCTACCTGAATCAACAATTCTATATTGGGTATGAACCAATTTACCAACCTCCCATTTTGCTTTAACAAAGCATTTTAACAAGTAAATGAGAAAAAAAATTGTTTAGAATTTGTTTGTGTTAGGGTACTTTGTAAAATAAAAAATCACAAGCCTATTTTCCTTGCTATGAAAGGAAAAAGACACAATCACAGCATTAGTAGTCCATCCACAAATCCAGGCTTGGAACCAGTAATAAGTTATACTGTGTAGATACAATTTGTTTCCCATTTTAGCTGCACATACCATCTCTGAGAGCCCTGGCAAAACAATTTAGTGGATCAGAGTATAAAGTAAAACTAAGTATCTAGGTTGTAACAAACATTGAAAATTTCTGTTTTCTCTAATGACCTGTATGTCTAACAGAAAGTTGTCTTAAAGTGCAAGCAACAAAAAACAATACCCTTATACCAGCAGCATTCCCCAATCACAAATAGCTAAATAATAACCGCCTTGCTAAGTTACAATTCTATCTTTAAACAAGAGCAAAGTACAGGGATATTACAGGCCTAAAACATAATTTCTACAGCAATAACAATAATAACATAATTCTCCAGGGCTCACTGATATAAATAACTTGTTGCTCGAAAATCAAGTAATACGTGTGGGATTTGAAACTAACACCACTCAATCTCATTGTAAATATCCAAGAGTAATTTCTGAAAGTAAGACATATTGCCTATGGCTAGTTGAATGTTTAAACATAGATAGGAGCATGACAAATACATAGAATGGATCTGTTAAAAGGGACTTTGTCAGGCACAGTTACAGGGTTTCCTAGATGCCTTATAGTTTGGAGGTTACGGTTTTGTAGTGGGTCATTTTCTGTGCTTTGTAAAAGGTGGATAAGATTAGTGGTTCCCAAACCTTATCAGATTGTGGCACACTTGGCAATATAATTTCAATAAATTAATGTACTGTAAAAATACTATTTTAAAATTACTTAACAATATATGCATATTTACTAGTGTCATTAGGCTGGTGAATAATATCATGATGAAAAATTTAATGGCAAGCCTTTGGTTCTCTCAGCACATCAGTGTGCTCCTATTCACAGTTTGAGAGGCTACCAACTAAAATTACACAGGAAAAATAGCCAGGTTTCCTTATAAAGTGACACCATCGCTAATTTCAACCCTTAAAACTAAAAACTGGGGATTTTTCAGTTATCTGCCCACAATTTCAACTGCTATTTTTACTAGTTTATTACATGCAATTGTAACAAAATTTTTAAATGACAACTAAAGCCACAGAACAACACTGAATCAGAAGGCAGAACACCTTGATATGAAACCAGTAATCTGTGTCTTACCTCTCATTTTGATATGGGCGATGGGTGATTTACTTAAATAACATATGGTTTGTGCTTTACTTTACAGCATTCTAGTATCACACAGTTTGGTCAATGACCATTATGTTCTGCACATGCTCAGTCCTTAGCTATGGCATAAACTTGTTACAGTTGGTCACACCCATTAATAATCTCTAGCCAATCCTTTTACAGGACAGATAAAGCAAGGAAGCATGTGACTGAGGTTAGGAGGTGTGGTCTGACACTGCACATACACACAGATACTTCAACCAGTTCTTAACAGGCTTACATTTACTTTAATACAATTTATTGAAGTGAGATTTTATAGCTTATTGGTGTTTTTAGGGGGGTTGTTTTCAGATTCTGGAGGATACAAAATTGGGTTTAGTTCTCCTTTAAATATCTGGTTAGTAATATATCTAATAATGTGATGAATATATTAATTTGGATTGGGGGCAAGTGACCGTTTTTTGTTTTAAGGGTGGACATGCCTTTTAACTTTTTACTTACAGGCTGAATTTTGCTTTTTACTCTAAAACATTTTACAATGTAGTTTTACTACGCTGCATTTTGCCTATCCAAATAATATTACCAAAATGCACTATAAAATTTACTGTAAACTGTAGAAAACACTACGTGTGCCACATTTGAAAACCCCAGATTTAAGAATTAGAATGTAATTAAAAACTGATTTATTAAAATATGTAGGACATGGAAACTATTCGCCCTCAGAGAAACAAAACACTATTTACTTGTGGGGTAGATAGACACAGTATGATTGTATGTGCAAATACTTGTCTGGAGTTCCGCACACCTCAGTATTTCAAAAGCTGCTAGGTGGAATTTAGCAATGCCTTCTTGCTGTGTATTCATGTTCAAGAAATCTGCCTCACACAATTTACTGTACATAGTATGATTGTAGACACCATTGGAATATTTATATAACCTTATTTACAAATGGGAAATGATGAATAGTAGAAATAACATTCAGGATCTAAATTCAACCTAAAGGAATCCAATACTAGTATACTGCTGAGTATATAAACAACCAAGGCAAAAGAAATAAACCATTTGTCTTTTGATGTTAAATCAATACAGCTTATGCACAAAAATATCAATAGATGTACAAAGACCGATGGAGTCCATTATCTATAAGGAAATCGCTAGCTGCCTGTGTCCTAATCTAGTGTAGTTTGGAGCATGAAAGAAAGGTTGTTTAGGTTGAAATCTCTAATAACAGGATTACAATGTAATATATGAACAAAGAAAGAAAGAAAATGGAACGGAGCAAGAAATACAAAACACTAGTGTTATCACAAAGCCCATGAGGCCATATCTATATACAGTAAAGGTTGGGCTCACCCATGTTTTTATTAAGGCTTAGATTGTGGATTCACTAATGTGGTTAGGCTGGAAAACATTTTTGCCTGTGTGTCCCAGGCACTTGTTTGTAATATGTAAAATCCACAAATGTTAATCAATTATTATACTGTAGCAAGCATATTTCATTATTTCTTACAGTTTGTCTATATAAAATGTTCTGTAACCCACTAATATACCGGTAATACATTTTACATATCATACTATCATAGTTGCTAACATTATTAAAATGCTTCTTAGGACACAAAGAGACAGTGGGGCACAACACCCCCGTTTGACCATACCTTATTATTATTATACATTATAATTCATTAAACACTAAAGGTGGCTATACACAATTGTGATACCAGGTAAATTCCGCCATAATATCGTCTGTGTGTAGGGGCCAAAACTAACTGACCATAATGCCGACGAACGTCTGTGGTGGTCGGTCAGGAAAGACGCAAATTTTCCACCTGTAGGTATTGGCTCTGTTTACTTTAAAGTAAAAAGAAGTGATACTATGTGTATGGCTGCATGACTGACCGGTCCCCATATCGTGTACGGTTCTATGTGTGCGGTTCCCATCACAATGGCATTTGCCATGGAAACCACTGTATGTAGGGAGTTTTAAGTCAAACTGCAGTAGGATGGGGCGATAACTGTTAACCCCAATGCATTAAGGCCAGACCATCAGGTTTTTTTCAGTTTGGCCATATCATGTATGATCCAATTGACAACCAGTGGACTAAATCATTGGATCACATGAACCAGTTGTTCTCTAATTAACTTCCCAAACGAAAGCAATACGTGTTGATTTATCACCTTCCTTGATTTGTGTCAGTCACTATTAATGGAACAGCAATGCACTACCGTAAACATGTTTGCGTTCCCTGCATGTTATTTTTCAATGTTTTGCATTATGTTTTCAGCAGTAACATTTGAGTTATGTACATAATTATATATTTATGGAAGATCTATAACGCAACACAAATGGATTTAAAGTGGCTTGTCATTTCCCTTTAAAATTACTTTAAATTGCAGTTTAACGATGTTCTGTAGGTACTTTTTGTCCATTAGATCTCATAAAAGTACATTAGAACAGAAGAACTTGGTTTGTACTTAGTAATCCACTCTGATGCATCCTTGCTAAAAAGAACCGCTGAATAAGATATTTCCTCCCTGCAGTGCAGATCTTTTTATATTGTGAAGGTTAAAAAACAAATTGTTTTTTACATGATTTCCCAAAGGTCTCAGTAGAGAAACTTAGAAAATAAACCCCCTTTGGCTCCACAAAGCGGTGTCTAAGGGCTAGTGCCCACTTGAATGTTTTTGATCACATGGTTGCATTGCAATGATTTGTAAGGTGACCAGCCCCTGTCAGGGTCATTTAAAGAACAGCCACACAGAATTTGTTGTGGCCATGTAGCCATGCCTTACGCACCTGCTTTGATCTGCACAAGTCCTAAGGGGCCCATACACGCAACATTACTGTTCCTACAATCGTTTGATCAATAGTGGCCTGCCAGAACAAGGTGTGCTTATTTGACAGGATATGCAAGCAGCCTTATTGCGCTGGGGTAAGAGACTGTTTAGGAGTCTATTGCTCCTCACTTTTATTTCCTTTGGGGCCTTATTGCTAAGACTCTAAATAGGGCTGGGCCAAGTGATCAGGTTATGTCTTTGAAGGGTTAGATCCATTGATATTGTTTGGATTCTTCATATACTTGTGGAGGCCATTTTAAATTAATGATGATTTTGGATTTTTTTAACAATCTGGTTTAGATGATTTATGTCATTTTTTTGGACAATGCGTAAACAGACTGTTTTTTGCTGGTCAGGTTACTTCGTATGATGGCTCCCTAGAAGATGGTAAGTGCTTTGAGCTCTCCACTTCTTTTAAAGTTAAAAAAAATGCTCCTCTTCTTCCACCTATCAAATTGTATCAATTCGATAGGTGGGGAATACTTACATGAAGTTTCCCTTGCTGTGAAATGGGGAAAAGTATAATTGTCCTTTAAATTTACTGGTGATGTGTAAAGTGAGGAATTTAGAGGCCCTGGGAGGGCCAATTTATCACAAATAAAGATACTAAATACAACAGTGCCTTCTTAAAGGGGATGTCCACCCTTTAAATAAACTTTTAATATGCTATAGGTATTGCTCCCCCAGCCCCAACCGCATTAATATTATTTGCAGAAACTCCCCCGATACTTACCTTCCCTCTATCCTCCGCCACACTGCCCGGCCCTCTGCTTGCATGGAACTGCAAGCAGGGGGCGAGACCGGCAGCCGCGTCCATGATTGGCTGAGAGGCAGCCAATCATGGACGCGGCTGCCGGCAGTTCAGAAAGGCGGAGGATAGAGGGAAGGTAAGTAAAGATCGGGGGACTTTCTGCAAATAATATTAATGCGGTTGGGGTTGGGGGAGCAATACCTATTACATATTAAAAGGGATTTATACTAGGGGGAGGGAGACCAAAACGGGAGGGAGAAGGAGGGGGGGTGGCTGCTCAGAGCATGCCACAAACCTCTCAGAGGAAGCCTCAGAGGCGGAAACAATTTCCCCCTCTGCTAGGCTCCTGTGGCCAGTTTTCTGGACTTTGGAGGTGCATTGCAGGGCAACCATTTGGATCTGGGATGTAAGGTAAGGATTTTTCTACACTACAGAGTGTGGCCAGTAGTGGGCTAAATTATCATTTTGGGGGTGGACATGCCCTTTAAAACAAAAGCCTTCTTAAAATAAAAGATGCATTGCAGTCTTGTGTTATAAAATAACACCCAACAAATCCAAGAAAATAGGAATTAATTCTCACACCATGATTCCCAGAAAAGTTGTCTGAGACATGCAAATTTCTACCTGTGGCCACTGCATGTGTCCAGATTTGCTGGCATAATAACATGCAATAGATCTGTATTGCAGATTATAATGCCATTCCTTATTTCTTAGATTGTGAAGTATTTTCTATTATAAGAAGGCTATGTTGTATTTTATGCTCCGTGGTGGGCTTTTTTTTGCTCCTTTAAGCCCACATTTGCAGCTTTATAACCTAGTACAGCCAAGATAGTGTAATTATTCACAAATTCCAAAATGTATATTGAAAACAATACAAATAGATATTTGGTTTCTGTAAACAATACTAGTGAGGAAAAAAAGGCAATTATTTTTTAAAAAAAGTGAAACCCTAATTGCAGCAATATAGCAATGTAACATTCTGTACCACTGCCTTATTCTTCCCTTGCTTTGGATTCCCTTGGAAGCTGGTATGTATAGTATAGTAAGGTATAGTATTTGAGGTTGAATAAAGACATATGTCCATCCAGTCCAACATACTTAGCAATACCCTCATTTCCTGCCTAACTGTTGGTCCAGAGGAAGGCAAAAAAACCCACCAGATTTATGAAGGGAAAAAAAATTCCTTCCTGACTCCAAGTGGCAATTGGAAATATCCCTGGATCAACTCTACTTTATGTATCAATACCAGTAACCTGCAACATTCCTTGTTTTCACAAACTCATCCACCTTTCTTTTGAAACTATCCAATAAACATACCATCACAACTTCCAATGCAAGACAGTTCTTACAGTGAAAAACCCTTTCCGAACTTGAAGATTAAACTCCTTTTCTTCAAGTCTTAAGGGGTGTCTGCATGTCCTCTGACATGTTCTTTTGATAAACAATGCCCCAGATAGTGCATTGTATGGCCCATTAATATATTTATACACAGTAATTATATCCCCACGCAATCCTTACCAATTTTTGTAAAGAGGGAGAATAACATTTTTCTCACTTAAATCCATACCTCTCTTTTTACAAGACAATATCTTGCTGACTCTAGCTATTGCTGCCTAGCACTGCTTGCTAGAGTACCTTTAAATTTGTTATCCAACAAAACCCCAAGATCCTTTTCCAACAGGGATGCACCTAACACAGAACCATTTTTAGTTTAAGAAGCACAAGGATTTTTAAGTCCAAAATCCACTTAGAAGCCCAATGTGACACTGTATCTAGACCCACCTATATCTATTGCACATCCTCTGAAGTTTTTAATGTTCGACAAGTTTTGTGTCATCAACAAACACAGAAACCTTGCTGAAAAAAAAGACATTTGCTCTATCACCATCCTCCGTAACTAACTTATCCCCATTAATTAATGGTGCCACATTTTCAGTCTGCATCTTTTTACTATTTAAATACTTAAAAAATGTTTGGGGTTAGTGATGCTTTGTTCAGCAATTCTAACTTCATTATTAATTTTAGTTAGCTTAACTGGTTTCTTACACTTCTTGTTACAGTTTTTCTAATTCCTAAGGGCTAGGCCCCACTAGGTTATTTTGGTGTGCACTGTGCGCTGTGTTAGCGCAGTGCCTAGCACACACCAATAGAAGAGGATGGGGATGGCCCCACTATCTCCGCTGCCCTGCACTGCACTTCTGACCCTTTTTGCGGTGCATGCGATCACCATTTTTGGTGTGCACTGCATGCACTGCGATAGGGTTACATCAAAGGAATCGCAGCACATGCACAGGGTAGCGCACATGAATCTCCCGACATTAAGCGATTCTTGCACACTGCCTAGTGGGTTCTAGCCCTCAATGCTCTTTACGTTCCCTCTAACTTAAAGGCTTTAAATGCCACTTTACATCAGAAATAAGCCACACAGGTACAGACTTTTACATTTATTTCCCAAGGGTATCAATTTTGATGTCAAATGGCTTAAAATCCTCTTAAAAACAGTCCACTTCTCTTTAGTACCTTTACCTGATATTATATCATCCCAGTTGACCTGCTGAAGAGCATCTTTCAACCTGGGAAAATTTGCTTTCCTGAAATTAAAAGTGTTTGTTAACCCAGTGCACTTTTCCTTTTGATAACATACACTAAACGACACTATTTCATGGTCACTATTCCCTAAGCCTCCACTTACCTTTATATCTATAATATGCTCCTTGATGTTAGATATTACCAGATCCAATAGAGCTAATTTTCTAATAGCAACTTCAACCACCTATTAGAGAAAATTATCCTGCAGCAAATTCAGGATAATCACCCATCAACCATTTCTGTGTTGGCAGTTCCAATACGCTAATCAAAATAAATTATGATATGGAATTTATTTATACTCTTTAATACACATGCCTCCATATCCTCCATGCTAGCCCCACCCACCCTTTCCCCCACCACTGTACAATCTACACCCCAATTACCCCCTGAGCTATCTATCCCAGTGAGACTGATATTACCCACCCACCCCTAAACCTAGTTTAAAATCTCCTCCAAAACTCTAATGATCTTCTCCCCAAAACAGCTGCACCATCATCAGTGAGGTGCAACCCATCACTTCTAAAGAGCTTGTAGCCTACAGAAAAGTCTGCCCACTTCTCTTAAAACCCAAACCCTGCTTCCTTACACCAACCTCTTAGCCATGCATTAATAGTCCTAAGCTCATACATAGTAACATAGTAACATAGTAATTAAGGTTGAATAAAGACATTCGTCCATCAAGTCCAACCTATTCCCTTTTTTTTTTTTTTTTACCCTACCTAACAGTTGATCCAGAGGAAGGCAAAAAACCCCAGCTAAAAAAGGGGGGAAAAAATTCCTTCCTGTCTCCAAACGGCAATTGGAAAGTATCCCTGGATCAACCAGATCTATATGCATTAATACCAGTAATTCTCAATATTTTTTAGTTTTAGAAACTTATCCAGGCCTTTTTTAAAGTTATTCAATGAAATTGCCATTACCACCTCTGCTGGAAGACAGTTCCATAGTTTCACCGTTCTCACTGTAAAGAAACCTCTCCTAACTTGAAGATGAAACTTCTTTTCTTCCAACCTTAAAGGATGTCCACGAGTCCTCTGATATGACCTATTAGTGAACAATGCACCAGAGAGTTCACTGTATGGGCCATTAATATATTTGTATAAGGTTATCATGTCCCCACGCAACCGCCGCTTCTCCAATGTAAACAGCCCTAACTTGTCTAATCTGCCTGCATATTCAAGCCCCTCCATTCCCCTTATTAATTTAGTTGCCCTTCTCTGAACTGCCTCAATTTCCAAGATGTCCCTTTTGTATATGGGATTCCAAAACTGCACCGCATATTCCAAATGTGGCCTTACCAGTGCCTTGTAAAGAGGGAGAATAATATTTTTCTCTCTTGATTCCATTCCCCTCTTTATACAAGACAATATCTTGCTAGCTCTAGCTGTTGCTACCTGGCATTGTTTGCTACAGCTAAGTCTGTTATCTACCAGAACCCCCAAATCTTTTTCCATTTCAGATCCACTTAACACAGAGTTATTTATGTTGTAGGTGGCACAGGGATTATTAAATCCCAAATGCATCACCTTACATTTATCAACATTGAATCTCATCTGCCATTCTGCTGCCCATTTTGATAATCTATCTAGGTCTGCTTGCAGCACTTGCACATCATTGGAAGTTTCCAAAGCTCTGCATAATTTAGTGTCATCAGCAAACACAGAGACCTTGCTCTCAATGCCCCCTTCTAAGTCATTTATAAACAGATTAAACAGAAGCGGCCCCAGTACAGAACCCTGAGGAACTCCGCTTAGAACTTTAGCCCACATAGATGTAGCTCCATTAACCACCACTCTCTGTTTGCGGTCCAATAACCAGTTCTCTATCCATGAACAAATGTTTTCTTCAAGGCCAACAGTCCTCAGTTGTATACATTAGTCGCCTATGTGGCACAGTATCAAAGGCTTTTGCAAAATCCAAATATTTCACATCCACAGCTGTGCCTGAATCTAACTTCTTACTCACTTTTTCATAAAAACCAATTAAATTTGTCTGGCATGATCTATTTCTCATAAATCCATGCTGACTACTACTAATTAGATGATCTCTGGAGACAAAATCAAGGATATGATCCCTTAACAACAAGTTTCCATCACCTTCCCTACCACTGATGTTAGGCTTACAGGTCTATAGTTACCAGGCTGTGAACGACTACCTTTTTTGAATATTGGTATTACATTGGCTTTTTTCCAATCCAGCGGCACATCCCCAGACAAAAGCGAATCTGAAAAGATGAGACACAGTGGTCTTGCTAGAACTGAACTAAGCTCTTTTAAAATCCTAGGATGCAATCCATCTGGTCCTGGCGCTTTATTGATATTAACTTTGTCTAATTGATTCCGTACCATATCCTCTGTTATCCAATGTGAAAACTCTTCATTTCCTCCCTGCACATTGTTACAATCCCTACTGTAAGGATTCTCAACAGTAAAAACCGATGTAAAAAAACGGTTAAGCAGATTAGCCTTTTCGGCATCCTCTACAACCACCTCAGCTCCATTATTTAATGGTCCCACATTCTCAGTCCTCATTTTTTTACCATTTATATACTTAAAAAACATCTTGGGGTTGGTCTATTTTAGCTAGTTTAATTGCTTTCTTGCACTCTTTATTACAACTTTTGAAGTCCCTGTAAGCCTGTTCTGTGCCTTCTGCTTTCAAAATTTTAAAAGCCCTTTTCTTTTTTTCCATTTCCCTTTTTACCTGAGCATTAAGCCATGCAGGAGTGGACCTAATTTTTTTACACTTGTTTCCTAAAGGTACCGATTTGGAAATGTTATAGTTTAATATCCCTTTAAAAGTGGTCCACATCTGCTCAGTATCTTTACCTAGAAACAGTTCCCCCCAGTCTATGAGCAGGAGCAATTCCTTTAAAAGCATAAAATTAGCTTTCCTAAAGTTAAAAGTTTTTGTTAAGCCAGTGCACTTTAGTTTTCTGCAACCTATATTAAATGACACTATATCATGGTCACTATTCCCTAAGCTTCCCATTACCTTCATCTCCAAAATGAGCTCTGGGTTATTAGATATCACCAGATCCAACAACGCATTCTTTCTAGTAGGAACTTCTACCATCTGTGAAAGAAAATGCTCATATAGGAAATTTAAGAACTTTATACCTTTTGAGGTGCTGGCAGTTCCATTACTCCAATCTATTTCAGGGTAGTTAAAATCCCCCATAACCAGAACATGCCCCATACCAGCAGCCTTCGCCAACTGCATATGGAGATTCATTTCCACCTCTTCCCCGGCATTTGGCGGCTTATAACACACTCCAACAATTAATTTACCTACCTTCTTGCTTCCTGTACACAGTTCCACCCATAATGTTTCTGCCGCATCGTTAGCTTAGCACGTGGCTGTGGTAATATTTCTGAAAATACTATCCTGGAGGATCTTGCTTTTAACTTGGCCCCTAACTCTCAGAAATTATTTTTAAGGACCTCTCCTCCTCCTCTAACATCATTGGCACCTATGTGAACCAAGGTCGCCGGGTCACACCCAGCCCCACACAATAATTTGTCTACATGATATACCACATGCCAAACTATAGCACCAGGCAGGCAACACACAGTTCAGAATGTAGGATCTTGACGGCAGATGACCCTATCTACCTTTCTAATAATGGAGTCGCCTACTACAACCACCTGCCTATTAGAGATGGCAGTCCCTTGGATGCTCAAGGGATTAGCCCGCTCCATACATGATAATTCTGAGCTATCCTCCACCACTTCATCAC
Organism: Hymenochirus boettgeri; assembly: GCA_019447015.1. Classification (NCBI taxonomy): domain Eukaryota; kingdom Metazoa; phylum Chordata; class Amphibia; order Anura; family Pipidae; genus Hymenochirus; species Hymenochirus boettgeri. The sequence goes on along the minus strand of CM033475.1, from coordinate 145,466,779 downwards.
CTCATCACCTAAGGTGGCAAATCTGTTGGGATGGCCAAGCTGGGAAGATGTAACCCTTCCCGTCCATCCCCCACTTCCCCAAGTAACTCTCACAAAACTACCTCTCCCCTCAAACTTCTCTGCCCCACTTCCACCCCCTCTATACTGGCCCCAGCCAGTGCTTTCTATCCCCCTAGTTTTGCCAATCCCTGCAATGCTGCAAACTGCCCCCTTAGGCTCTTCCAAATGGACAACCCACTTGCACCTGACACAGACATAGGTCCACTGGAATGTCTGCTCCAGGTTCCTATACATGTGGCAAGATGCACATTGCATGGTATTAACAAAACTGTTCATTCTAATACACAACACCAATGAACCATCTTTGTTTAATTGCTCTTCTTGTTTCAATGTCCTTCTTTTTCTATGGATTAAGGACTGTATAACAGCTTCCACTCAAGTTTGTTTCCACTCACAGGTGCTGACTGGTATGTTTATTGAAGCAGGCTTCTCCAATAAGAAACCTCACCTAAAATGAGCTATCCTGACTTAAGATTTGCCTTATTATGTAGGGCTCTGGATGCATACAAAAATGGACAATGTTACTGACACCGATCCTCACCTCTTGCACAGCCACAATCAATTCTTTTCATGTTAATTGAGACCAGTATTGCTTTATTTTTTACTTTTTAAAACATTTAACATTTAAGTGCAGCCCAATCATTGAGAATGGGGTTCAGAGCCTGGCACTATCTTAACTGTAGGGGCCCGGGGCCCCCTGCAAGTTTCATGGACAGGCCCCTGGCAAGGTACTGCGTTCTTAAAAAGCTGATTGTGCGTATGTAAATAAAGGTAAACGCAACCAGCTGTTTAAAATACTGGTATCAGACTGGCAGCACATTTGTGAGTACATTTGCGATACCTGTAGTGTAGATGGCGGTCCCTTTTAGTCCCCCCCACCCCTGATCTTACAAGGTCTGGCGGCTGGTATGTCAAACTGATTCATATGTATGGGGAAGGTGCAAAAGAAAAATTTTGCCAGCCACGTGAGCAGCAGAGGAGCTTTGGATTAAGTCCCTTATTACACAAGCTCAAGCTACTTGAGCTTTATTTATTATTAGACTAGTTCTCCTTAAAATAAAAACCAAATAACCAAACCAAAATCCAATTTTTAGTAGTAGACTCGAGGTAGTAGTAGCCTAGGGGAAAGAAAAGACAGAACTGAATTACAAATGAATTCTAAACCTTACACTTAGAATGTTACTATTATGAGTATTGATTGTGCAGGTTAAAAGGCTTCATGCCTTCTAAAACAGGGTCACATGTCAAGGTGTTTAGCAACAATAACAGTAAGATGCAGTATCCGGCACTATTGTCCAAATCAGCGTAAATCCACACTAAATAATGCCATAAAGGGTTACACTTTTTTTTATACTTACCTGCAAAAATTTCAAAAACTGACCATCCCCAATAAACCAGCAACTACAATTCATTTAACGTTGGCCAGGTGTATGGCCTGCACTAGTGTGGGGTTTGTTTCTATTAAATGTACCATTTGATTTGGTCAAGCAGTTGATCAAAAAATCAGTAAACCCAGCCAAAATACCGATCCTGTGTATAGGCTGCTTACAGTGCACCCAGGTTGATATTTATACACAGACAAAGAGAGTCAATAAAAGTTCTTATTGTGAAAAATGGTGCTAATTTTGCCCCAACTTGTTTAACATTTGAAAGCTAACATCTGATTGATTGGGGCAAGATTAGCACCATTTTTAACGATAAGAAATTTTGTGTAGTGCAACAACCCCACAGACAACTGCCTGTTTAATGTGTCCATTTTTATTTAGGAGTTAAATTACTTTTCAGTTACATTTTTCTGTGACATTATCTTTTTATTGTAAACAGTGAGAAATGACTGTGTTTTGTACACATCAGATATTGGCCATGAATACGGTACAAGCCACCGGTTATTGGATTTTACTTATCACCACCTAAATCTGAATGCTACAACTTTGGATTTCCTTCTCAGTCGATACAAAAGCTACATAGCACCCTGGAGCTTTATAGTTAAAAGACAGTCATGTCATATATAATTTTCCTTGATATAGTGACAATGCCTGCTACAACACATCTTATCCTTATCCTGCTGTGGCATATCTTGTATTTCCCACTGAGTTTTACAGAACATTCACAACAGATGAAAACGGAGGCAATCATACAGATCACATAGATGTCATATATGAATGATTTCTTTAGCACTTCAAACGATACTTTTGAAATGGTGAGAAAGCATCATGCCTTTTTCTTGGTGCATGCAGGATATAATTAGGAAATGTAAACATAGGAAAAATAGTGCTGTACTGCCCTCTAGGGATTTATTTGGGATACAGAGGGAGCATAGTACCTTGCAGCCAGACTGAGGGTAGGGGCCAAGGTTGCATGCGTTAACGTAAGTAAGGCTGGATAGTTGCATACTCAACAGGGTCACTGGCGTGGATGGAGCTCCCTTTGCTGGGAGGTGACGCCAGGGCAGATGTGTCCAGATCAGCGTACTGAACATCTAGGTCCGTGTGACCAGAATTCTGCAGATCAGAGCACCAGAAAGTGAGAGAAGGAGGTGGATAGGGGGTAGGATAATTAAAGGGGTAGAGACAGTAAAGCTGAGGATAACAATAGAGAGGAAGCAGATCAGGCAATAAACAGGATTCGTGGAGGTAAAGGGAAAAACAGGAAGAATTTAGGAGAAAAACAAAAGTATTAAAAAAAATATAGAGTTAAAAAAAAAAAAACGTAAAAAAAAAGCAAACAGTAACTTTATGCAATAAGTGTATTCATACCGTGAACTAGGGTTACCACTTCTTCCTTCAACACCAAAAATATTCACCATGCCTGTCAAAATGCTGAGTTAATGTGTTTGGTTTGGAAGAGATGGAAACCCTACAGTGAACCATGACCTTGTTCGTACTTTAGTGTATTTGGTTCTAAATGTTCCTATTGGTGTTTTCCAGTTTCATCAGTGTGTGCTTTCCCGATTACGAATATGTCTGACAAGATAAATGTGTGTTGCAGGATCAGGAGTTTTGAGAATGTGCCCTACATATATTTTTCTGGGTTTTTTTCTGGGAAGGTAAATGTATATGACACTACAGTGTGCCATAAACAGTATGTCTATATTACTGTTTATTCAGGGGAGAGAATGTGTCATTGTATCTGTAGTAGTGTGTGAGAGATTCACTACTCGTCCAATTACGGTGCTAGTGGAGCAGATATATGTGTAATAGTGTATGAAATGACACGTGTGTTCACATTAGCCATGTCAAGATTCACTTTGTCTATATTGACTGGAGGAGGAAGGGAGATTGAGCAGCACAATTTATATCTCTATTATTATTTGCTGGAACATTGTCTGGACAGAACAATATGACAGTTTATGTAGTAGAGTATGAACCAATATTGATTCAAGAAGCAGTATTTGTGAGTAGAAGTTCTGGGCTCTCTGCGTGAATAGAAATAAGACATTTTAGTGGTCTGTAAACATTTTTAGAGGTACAAGCTTAACAATTAATAAATAACATTATATTGGAACCATGTAACCAAGAGTCAAATGTAATATGTAACACTAACACCTGTTTAGCCAAAAACGTAGATTTCCAACAGATATTCATTAGGCACATAACATTTGAAAGGGAAGTGGAGCTTACAGTGCAGTTGACTGTGTATTGTTTTTGTTTGAAATGTTTAGTTCTGTATCAAAAACAATATTTAGTTTTACGTTCTTACATATACAGGATTGTCAGGATCCCAATGCTGATGGGAGCCTGATGGGGTGAAGGTCAATTACATTTCAGAAGCTGCTCTTTTGACCACTATCATTTTGACATTGCACATGGGCTGGAAAGATGCGGCTATAACAGGGAGGGTTATTATTATTTTAATGTGATTTGCATCATTAAAGAACTGTGGTCTCCATACAAGTGAACACACTACTACCTTTAAAATGACACCAGGATCATGCTTCTAGCTGCAGTCTATCCAAAGCAGTATGAATGGTCTTTTTCCTGCTAGCACTGTGAGGTGTGACATTACCAGCACCACTGGTCTGCTTAAGGTTTAAATGTCATTTTTAAAGCTAACCATAAACCTAAAAATATTTGTTCTCTCTCCCTAAGGTGTCCAAAGGAAAGGATAGAGAATGGTTATAGGTCTGTAACTAAGGGCCATATTTATAAAGCCGTGGTATCGCTTTTTAGCGATACCGCGCCTTTAATGATCGGTAAAACTATTGTTAAATTGATCATTAATTTCCGATCGGTTTAACGATTGTTAATATCCGATTGTTATCTCCGATCGGTTTAACAATCGTAAAATTACAATACGATCGTAAGTTAACATACCGATCGTAAATATACGTTAATAAAATCGTAGCTTTACGATCCCCATAGAGTACCATTGCGGTAGTTTACTACCGCATGGTATTCTACGACCGAATGTTCCATCATAAATGTACAATCGTGATTGTACATTTGGGGCTTATGACAGCTTGTAACACATGCACGTCACACAGGGGCGAAACTACAGGAACCTGGGGCCCCGCAGCTTTTGAGGCAGACCCCTGACACCCCCCTATCTAATCTTCCGCGATCAGCAGTTTTTAAACAGCTGATCACTCGTACATATGTAAAGGTGCATGTGATCACCTAATTAAAACTACTGTACCAGACTTTTACTTATGTACGGGCAATCAGCTGGTTAAAAACTGCTGATTGTGTCTTATTTCTGGGCCCTCTTAGACCCTGCCCCCCACCATTGAGGGCGGAAGTTATGACACTGCTGTCACAGAGACAGGGCAGTGTCGGAAGTGTAAAATCTCAAGCCCAGAGAAGCTAGAAACATCATCATAGAGGGCACTTGTATGGAGACCAGTTACTCTTATTTTTCCTCCTGATTAACCGTTCAAGACTATTGACCGGTTGGCTAGGTGGAAGGACTGTTGGTCGCGGCAAAAGCAGCCGCGTCTGTCAGTAACCACGACTGAGCATGCGGTCCCATAGAGGACCGCATGATCGGCCGTGGTTTTCTGACATGTCTGATCATGCATTTGTCCGATTTGGATAAACAAACGGTCGACAGATGGTCGCGGCTGCCACAAGGAACCATACAATAATTCGGACCAGCCGACCGTCATTTCAGTGTTTCGGTCGGCCGGACAAATTATTTTATGGTGTGTACCTAGTTATAGTATCCACTATATATACTATTATTATGATATTTCCTGTAATGTACATAGGTAAGGAAATTATGGTTGTATACACTCTGTATAATATTACCATCATACAGACTATGAACTAGTAAACCTGCTTGGTAGCCTGCCTGGTGGGAATAAAACAGACCCTGCTGAAATTTTGGCAAGACCAATCAGATGGTCTATTTAAAACCATTTAATTAGCCAAAACTGTCTGCTGCATCTGATCAATTTCCATCCAATTTTGCCAATAAAATAAACAAAAACTTCACAAGAAATATTTTGTCCAATAATTCAGGCTTGTTGAATATAACTAAAATTGACTTTCTTCATAGGATTAACTTTTCCAAATTGTGTTTTTTAAATGATCTAAGGCATATTTGAACTTTAGTTTAAGTTAAAGCAACAATAATAATAAATCACCTGATAATAAAAATACTTCTAAACAATTGAATTTGTCTGTGATCATCTTAACATACTGTAGCCCGGGTACATGTGGTCTTAGTACTGTATGTGTGCCATTTAAGTGAGACACTTAAAAGGATATATATATTAATTAGGGTTCTTCTGAAATATATGCTGTCCTTTATCTGTGCATTATCATTTATTTTGCATGCATTCAAACTTTAATTTGCTTTGAAACTCTGAAACTCCCTGACCACCCACTTGAAGGCTAGACTGCACCACACGTAATAACACAATGCGTGTGTTTAGATTCAGTTTTGTCTGTGTAAGCATTGCATTTGCATGCACTTATGCCCACTTGTCTGCATTTGGCAAATGCACCAAAAAAAGGTAAAAAAACAATGCACTAGTTGTACGATTGTGTTCCTTTGTGTCCACTGGTTGAAATGAAGTGCAGAAAGGACAGCAATGGACACAAACAAAGCAATACAACCGAAAGAAGGTTCAGAATGTAACGCACAGTGGGAGCTGGTTTCTGTGATTTCCATTAAAAAATAAAATGTAATTGCAGATCAGAAAAAGCAGGCAGACAGAAAAGTGAACAAAATGCTTATAGTGGGACCTAGCTATTATGGAAACAATGGCATTCCTCACCCATCAAAAAGCACAAGCTGCCACACCACTACTGTACATTACTGTATTTTATTATTTCGTTCATTAAAAATCTGGTACAGATGGTAGCACCATGATACAGACAGGGTTTACCCTGATGCGTTTCGAATGGTAGGTGCATCCTTAATTATAGGTATGTTAGGCTACACCCTTTCTGTACCTATCATCAGTACCAAATTTGTAATGAACAAAATAAAAAAATAAACAAAATAAAAGTTGTAAGTATTTTACTTACTGTGCAAGCATTGTGGTAATGGTGTGGCAGCCTTTGCTTACTTAACATTACATTTTTGGTCACCTTTAAAATATTGTATGTGCCTTTTGATAGGTGAGGGACGACATTTTTCCCTATATATATCCGCCTGTTCCAGGCTGTACGCACACGCTGAACTGACGAATAAGGAAACTATTACCTGGTGATCCCTTGGGTTCCTATATACGGTACAATAATAAATAGATGTTTAATAAGTGAGATAAACAATTTGTTTATCTACCTGCATTTTAGAAACCATCCAATGATCTTGAAGCCAGGTAACATTAGCATGGCAGGAGATATTAGTTCTTGTTCCTGGCAATCAGGATTCTGGTTATCCCAGAAAGGTTACAAATGTCTGATTTAAAATTCACTTACAGCTCATTTCAAAAGTAAACCCTGCTGAAAGCCCTGTAATATTTATACAAATGAAAATCTCTCAATCATAAATTACATTTATCTTTCCTAAGATAATATTTGCTTATAGTCATGCATGGGATACAGTTTGTGCTTTCATTATGGTAAATGGCCTGTATGTTAATCCTCATTTGCCTGCAAATTAATGAAAATAAATGTTTTTCATACCAGTAAATATCAGAAGCAGAAATGTGAGTCTATTGTTTTGTATTCCTTTATGCAGTGGGGAGTAAGAAAGCTTTAGAAAATAAATGGAAGGCTTTTAGACTGCTGTTTTTATTTTTGACCAAGATGAAAATTACCATCACGGTCAAAAAGATTAAACTAGCTGGCAGTGGCGTAACTAGGAATAACTGGGCTACCCAGCAAAACTATGATAAGGTCCCCTTTGTTGCTTCATCTACAGTGGTGTTCTGATGGAAAACCTGTATCCTTCATAGGGAAAAAAGTAGCCATGGCTGACCGATCATTCAGTTCAATGGCGTAACTAGGTATCACTGAGCCCCCAGCAAAACTGAGGGCCCAGTCTCTGCTACATCTACAGGTTTTTTTTTGGGGAGAAGGCTGTATCTTTCATAGGAAAAATAAGAAGATGGAGCCCCCGGGTATTTGGATACTGCCTGGTATTGGCTTACAGAATTCAATAGGATGATACTGGGTAGTATTAAAATATGGGGTTGGGAGGGGGGGAGTGTTTGGGGTGATGACTTTATCAGTTTGTGTTGAACATAGGATAAGACTTAACTGGCTCTTTGGCTAAATCTGGATGATAATCTGGTTTATGTATTGATCAAGAATTCTTCTGCTGTAAAGGTGCATACACACGTGTGATTGCAGGGGCCAACAAAGTGGCTATACACAGCACGATCATTGGACGAAACAGCCGTGCAAACACATCATGCATTGCATTTCTGCCCCTGCAATCGCTCACGTGTATGAGGCTTAAAGGGCATCTATACTGAAATTTTTTTTTATTTTAAATTGACCATAACTGAAAACTATAATTCTTCACAACCACCACTGTATGGTTTTTTTGTTGATCTGCCCCCTATTTCTTTAGATATCCACTCTAAAACCCGCAACGCACAATGTGTATGAACGGCGGTTTCGGGCAATAATCGGCCTGTGTATGGGCACTTTATCGTCCAAAACGGACGCTCATTCAGAGATCCGCCTGGTCGGTCGGGTGGATAAAGTGACCATACACAGCCGATTATCGTCCAAAACATCATGCATCGCGGGTCAGCACCTGCTATCGCATGTGTTTACGAACATTTAGAAAAGATGAACTTTGTACTGCAGTGATTTACCTCTTTGACTTACTTTAATTTTGCTGAGCTTATCTCTTGCTTTTATTCCTTCTTTAAAAAATATTACCAGTTAAAGGGTTGATCTTTTCAGCTAATCGTGTGATAAACCTGCTTTCTTTATCAGTAGTGTAGAGAAATGCTGTTAAGGATATGCAGAAATAAGATAAGGAGCTGAACTAATTACTAATTGTTTATTAAGCATGTATATTATATAAGTGTCCAGTATAAAAGTGATCTGACAACCCTACCCCTTTAAAATCCATATTCACAGTAATTAGTTCCAATGTGAAGTACATACCAGTACAGAATCCAATATAGTCTACATTATGTATATGCACTGATTGGTAATTGTTTCTGTAATAGGTTTTTAAAGTTCCATGTTTCTTCATAGATAAAACAGAACCCCAGTTCTGCTGGCAGAGGTAAATTGATTGCTGAAGATTGATTTACTGCTCGGGCTTATATTTTCTTCTACTTCCTTAGCATGTTACCCCATTATAATGCAGTCACACACATGGCCACTTGCTGTAAAGAGGGGGTATAACAAGATAAATAAGACGGGGAGCTACAGAATATAGCCAGATTTCTTGCATTATAAAGAGTTGTAATGAACTGTTTATCAGTAGACTGCATGCTTGTCTTCCCCATTTTAGTACAGCAGAAGTCGATGTGGTGAGTTACCTTACTATGCATCTTGAGGGCGAGGCAAAGCATTTATTGTGCATTGCAGTGGGGCCTCAGCTTAATAGAAGTAAGGAGAAAAGTTATCTTACTATGCACCTTAGTTGTAGTGGAATACCACCTCCACCAATACAAACCACAAGATCTGTACCACAACCTTTAGTGACTGGAAACAGTCGGTTCTCAGACATATAGAAAATGTAATAACTCCTTAGCCTATGGGTGTTTAAAAGAAGTATATAAATTCCTCATCACCCTTCTGTCTGGCTTCAGAGTCCATTCAGTTTTATTATATAGCTCATAAAACATAAGTACTGAAGGAAGATAAAGGTCTCAAGGACCTTGTAAAGGGTCACCAAATGCTATTAAAAAGGGGTTTAAGAAGAATATGTCCTGATGTATTCCTTGAACTCAATGGCAGATGTTTTTCATAGCTAGACGTTGGAATGTTACAGAAGTGTGAAGTAAGCACTAAATACAGCTGTACCTTCTAGCAAACCTCCCATCAATGCTTAAAGGGCATCTATAGTGGGAAAATGAACTTTTTTTTCTTTCTTTCCATGTGTTCTATAATTCCCCCCAACCCCCAGAGTGTCTTTAATCAAATCCATGTGAGTGATCCCCCCTCCCTGCTCTGTAATAAACATAGATATGAGAGGTAGTTTTGATGGTAGATATAAGGCTGCACTTGCCCCCCCTTCTAAATAGCTTTCACTGATTGATGATGGGTCACAAAGTGAGAGATCGTAAACTGTACTGTTCTCCTTCTTCTTCCGTGTCGCCAGGACAGCTTGCTTTTTATTCGCCACTGTGAGTGGGTGTGTTTTTCATGATGTTGAACTTTTAACTCCTACTGCACATGATAAGCTTGTTGGTTAGCCGGAGTTGAGACATGGAGGAGGTAACAGGGGAGGGGGAAGAGGGGAGTGCTGCATAGAGATCTGACCCCATGGTTAAACAGAGTCACTGACAGAGATAGAATTAAGGCAGCACAGAGTACACAAATTTAACTTTTCAAAGGGACAATGTGTTTTTTTCACTATAGATGCCCTTTAAAGATAAAATTACCTGAAAAATAAACATTTAAAATAAAAAGAACTTACTATAGTTTATTATAGAGTGGACCCTCTGATACCACCTTTTTTGCAGAATGGCTTAAGATGTTTGCTGGCAGTCCCAAGATTTTGTGGCAGGTCTGGGGGCTAAATAGCATAATTTTTTATGAGATTCTGCAAGAAGGTTCCACAGTAATATACTGAGTTAGGTTGAGGCCCCACTACAACGCACTAAATCGCACATGCATTTGCACATGCGTTTTTGTAATTTAATATTATAAAAATGCATGTGTTTGCGTCAAACAAATGGTGCACGCAAATGCATGCGCTAACGCGTGTACATCGGAAATCGATGAATTTTACGTTCCCGCCATTTCCATGTTAACCAAAAACGCATGCGCAATTGCATGCACAAACACGCTAAAAATGCGTTAGTGTGTCCTAGCCCTTAAGTACTTTTTGGCCCTTATTTACAACATCTTGATACTGCTAGATACCATTACTGCATTTTCCGGTTTATTTATGTCATGAAATAATGTAGCAATTGTAAAATACTGTGCAGTCTCACTATTTTGCGATAACTTGCCCTTTTTGTTTTAACATTTTTATTTTCCCAATTTAGTTTTTACTACAATATTCATAACTCTGCTCATTCCGTTATTTAAAAAAAAAAAGCCGTAACTGTCGTGCCCCTTATCTGTATAAGCAATGATCCATTATGCCTGGCCATATCTCTTTTGCTTTGTTTTGTTGGTTTTGATTTAACTGTGAATGAAAGTTGAGTAACATTGCCGTTGTAATAAAGACACTGGTTACAATTGAAATTAGTTATGTGTATTAGTATGTATTGTTTCAGGGGTTTTGGGTTGCAGATTGGTGCTGCGGCAATGTCTGGAGAAAAGGGATTTTTGAAATTCTTTCTTAAATACATACTTCATTAATTAAAAGAGAGAGGGGAACTGTTGAGAGCAGCAGACAGGACAGTTGGTGCACAGATATTAAAGAAGAAGAGGGAAGGGTTAAAACTGATGCCTTAAAATGAAGTCAGATGACATCTTGGAGTTCTATGACCTTTATAAAGGCACTTGGCATGCGGAATCATGCTTTTATATATGGTCCTGGGAACTCCAAGGGGGCTTCTAAGGCTGGGTACACATGAAGGGACTATTTGTCCCAAGGGGCAAATGTCCGTCGGTCGTGGCAAATTCGGCGAACATTAGGGAACCACACGATCGATCAGGATTTTCCGACGAATGGACGATCGAGGTCAATCGTGGCCGGCCACCCCACACCAGGAGATATTTTCGGCTGACTGACCATGTTAGGCTAGTGTGTACCCAGCCTAACATCCTTATAATTTACAGCAGGGGGTACATTATCCACTACAGAAATCAGGGGTAGGCAATTAAGTTCCGCATGAGAAACTTGGATTGTAGTGAAGGGCCGGACTAATATGTTCAACTCTTTAAATCCAATCCATTATATTCAGTTAATCAATTGATCCAGTCAATTTGTTTGATAAAATAAACTTAATAAAAATAAATCAATTATCCAGCCTGAGGCAATCATTTAATATCAAGATTTTTTTTGGGTCCAGATCTAGTATCTAGGGGCCAGTCAGGAGCAGCCAACGGGCCACATTTGGACCTCACGCGTTACTTGAAAGTTACCAGTGAGTTCCACGACCACATAAAATGTCAGCAAAACAAAAGAGCCTCAAGGTATGATGGTCCATAAATGGGGGAAATAATGAAAACCAGATCATTGTTCATGTAGTAAATATAGAGTTTTAATGGAAAACAATACTGAAAAATTAAAATCTCCACATTAATAACAATTATATAAAATGTAGAGGCTACAATCAATCAATAAAAGTTTCCAATTTCAACCTTGGGTTCTGCTTTCATTTAAAGTTTTTTGCCTTTAAAGTTTGGCTCTTTTAAAGGAAAGCAGAACTGAAGGTTGACATCATCCTACATCCTAAATAATTACAGAAATCGAATTTTTCAGTTTAGTTCTCCTTTAAGTTAGATGTAAGTTATATCTGTGGGTTTAGATAAAGCAGGTCTGTGAATAAATAATGTTTGTTGTTTATGTAGAGCTAGTGTAAGTTTGATACTGTTCATAGTCTATCTAATATTACATTTTATATAAAAGAAAATTGGTAATGGCAGTGAAAATGTTGCTTAATTTTGCAAAAATGCAAAACAAAGCTATCATGTACATGATACACAAGGAACACGGACAACACAGATGAAAAATATAGTACATTTATTTAAAGATACATGTCATAGAATGCTTTTAAATCTATGGACATGTCTTACCCTCTGCTCACAGTAGGGGGCATTGCCTGATGTGGACATATCATAGTAGGAAGTCTGTATTGGCAGCGTAATAATCTCTTCCTCTGCTTTCACTGGGTCCAAGTGCACAACCTGAGGAGGCATTGACGCACATACACACACGCACATATGTTACCAAAGTTGTCAGATTTGGTTTTATGCAGGAGGTATATAGGAAAATAAATTCTGTGATAATTAACAAGTATAGATACATGCCAATGTAGAAAGTCTTTTTCATAGACGTCCTGCACAAAATGAAGGATCGAAGTGTTTCTGGATTTAGTGAAGTGTTTCTGCCCATATTGGATTGATTACAACAATTTATTTTTCATACAGAGCTTTAACAGAACGATACACTTATTCAGAATCCCTTGAGCACAAATCCAATCAATAGAAGTTTCCAATTTTTTTCCAGCACAAAATGTCAGTTTCTTTAGCTCTGAGATTGCTGTAGCATTATAATGCTTGGCTTGTCCAGATTGCACTACAGATTCTCAGAAAAACGAGATGTAGGAAAATAACGGGGAAATTTAACCATTCTGTAATGCCACTGCTCTGCCAGATATTTATTGGCAGGACATTCTCTGTAGGTCCCAAAAATATATCAGGACTAGATTGCAATCTTTGTCATTAACTGCTTGTCCATGCTACAGTACTAGGGCTGCCAGATCAATGAAAAAGGACAAATAAAAATTAACTGCAACACTGATGTACTTCTGTAACAATGGCAATGCAACACCTACCAATTACCTTTTTCATAGTCTCCTTTAGTCATCAGATGCACTGGCAATCAAAATGTGCCCATACATACAACAATCCTGCCCTTGCTATATTAGGATATTATATTCGTACAATCTTCTCGCCTGCACAAGATGAAATTTTTAAAAAATTGTAAGATCGGGATTGTTGCATGAATGGCTACCTTTAAGTAATGCACCAATGTTCCAGACGAGGCCTGATGTCCGAGCAGGTGACATATGCCTTGTATGCATTTGCTCAGGCGGCATTTGTTGATCCCATGCGGTGTGCATGGGCTCTGGTGTTGGCCCTCGTATGACAAATCAGATGTCTGTATGTTGCTTTTGCCCACACTGAGAGTTGCCAACTCTTCCATTTAAAAATAAAAGCATGATGCAGACTATTGATTTCATTGTAGCCATACAGCTTGTATTTAATGAACCCTTCCCACACTTACTCTGCATTTTCTATTGGGGAGGGTACAAAGAAAATACAGTACCTGGATATCATGGGCTGTGAGAGGGGTCTTCATCTCCGGTTTCTTCTTTGGAGGGGGAACAGGTTTGTGACTGGGAGGAAGATCCATCCTGAAAATAAAGCAGCATTTGTTAGTGTTTAAGGGAATAATTACCTAGATAACAATATCAAAAGTATTAGCTGGCTCCCAGTCTAGTTTTAACAATGTTTATGTCAAAATTTGTTTCATACTTTTTAACAGGAACAGGTTTAGGATAAAGGGCCATATTTACCGCTTTATTGGTAATGTACAAAAGCGGGCTTAAATATATGGCCACGGTCGTACATTTACACCGAATTTTAGTTTGTTAACGTATGTTTGGTCGTAGTATACCATGTGGTACTAAGCTACCGCAATGGTATTCTATGGTGATCGTAAATCTACGATCGCATTATTGTAGAATTACGATTGTTATTGGAAATTTACTATCGTTATCATAAATTTACAATAACGTTAGTAAATTAACGATTGCTAAAACCGGTGAGAAATAAAAGATCGTTTTAACAATCGTTAAACTGAACGTTAAAGACGCAGTATCACTAAAAAGCCTTTTTTTGCCTTTATAAATATGGCCCAAAGTGACTTATAATAGGCCAAAGCCTCAGTGGGAGGGGTATTAGCTAAAATATCTTTTTGGCAAAAGTGCACAATACCATTGTGATTTAAAACCATTAAATATTTAGAGGTTCAGGTCCTGACCCTTGTTATTATTAATGTGTGTGCATGTGTGTGTTGGGGGTGGAAGTAGGGAGTGACAAATAGAGTGTAATTGTCCTTTAGACTTGTCTGGAGTTGTAGTTTAAGAAAAGTTAAAGGGCATGTCCTCCCCCATAACTATAATATAACCCACTGCTGGCCCCATTGTGTAGTGTTAAAAAATCCTTACCTTACATCTCTGCTCCAAATGGTTCTCCTGCAGTGCCTAGTCAAAGTCCCAGAATGTGGCCGTATTTATATTGTAAAAAAGCCTCCAGAATCTTACTTACCAGCCTTTGTTCCCACAGCTGTTCCCACAGCCTCCAGAATCTTACTTACCAGCCTTTGTTCCCACAGCTGTTTCAATAACCTCATAGCCAATCACAGACGTGGCTGCTGGTGCGGCCCCTAATGTTACTTACTTTGCGGAAATTACATTACAGGCAGAGGCCGCGGGAACAAAGGAAGGTAAGTAAGATTCTGGGAAGTTTTTTTTAACCAATCCAACTTTCCGGTTAGGGTTGGGAGGTGGGTCCCTACACTATGGAAAATGTTTTATATTAGGGTGGAAATGCCCTTTAAAGAAATGTAGACTCTAGATCTTGTATTAAAGATGAAGTATTTTAGGGTGGACATACCCTTTAAAGCAATGTAGACTCTAGATCTTGTATTAAAGATGAAGTATTTTAGGGTGGACATACCCTTTAAAGAAATGTAGACTCTAGATCTTGTATTAAAGATGAAGTATTTTGGGGTGGACATACCCTTTAAAGAAATGTAGACTCTAGATCTTGTATTAAAGATGACTGGAATAATTAACAACATTTATAACATTATATATTGAAAATATGCTTAGGGTTGCCACCTTTGCCTTTAAGACCTGAACATGTATAAAATCTAAATGCTGCAGTGCATCATGCTTCTAAAGGAAATGGTAACCAACCATTTGTTATGTAGATTCTATATGTGATTGGGTCATAAAGGCAAAAGTGGCAACACTACATATGCTAAAAAATAACCACATGTCGCCACAATGTTCCTGCTACATTCAGACAACCGTCTGGTCCAGTCATTTCGTGGTCAGTATTTAATCTTAAAATAAATGGGCCAGATCAAGAAACTTAGAATTTCAGAAGGTAAGGTTGTTTATGCCATTAGATCAGGGATGTTCCACCTACTGCCCTTCATCCAGGGAATGCTGGGATTTAGAGGCCGCATGTCGGTCATTCTATATTAAATAAGTCTGTAATATAACTTCAAATACACTATTCTAGCATGTAACAAATGTATTGCCAGCATAACATTAGATGTTAGGTGATCCCCGCTCTGATTGTGACGGATTGGATTAAGGTTTATTTATTTGCATGCCTCCTTTCCCAGGATCTTGACAGTGAACCCTGACGATGTTGGCTTGCTGTGTTGGATACAGGGCAGAGCCACTGCAAATTTAAAGAATTTTACCTCACAATAAGACAAGTACACTACATTTTTAGCTGGTATAAATTACTGTAAGTATGCACTTATTTTTAATTATTCTCTTTATTTCTTCTTTAAGCATAAATAAAGATGATTTAAAGGGCATGTCCACCCCATGTAAAAATTTTTTGGCATATCATAGGGCTCCTTCCCCCAACCCCAACCACCATAATAGAATTTTCAGAAACTCCCCCAATCGTTACTTACCTTACCTCTTTCCTCCGCTGCACTGTCTCGGTTCTCTGCTTGCATGAAACTGCAAGCAGGAGGCCAGACTGGCAGCCACGTCCACCATTGGCTGAGAGGCAGCCAATCACGGACACGGCTGCCAGCTGCACAGAACGCTGGGGGAGAGAGGTAAGTAGAGTTTGGGGGACTTTCTGAAAAATGTATTATAGCGGTTGGGGCTGGGGGAAGGAGCCCTACTATGTGCCAAAGGGTTTTTACACTAGGGGGAGGGAGAGCAAAACAGGAGGGAGAGGGAGGGGGGGGGAGGGGAGGGCTGCAGTGCACATGGCAAAATTCTCACAGGGGGGGGGGACAGGAGGCAGAGTCCTATATGGACTCTGCTATCATCCTGGTGGGCAGTTTTTGGGACTTTGGGGGAACATTACAGGAGAACCATTTGGAGCTGGGATGTAAGGTAAGGAGTTTTATGCACTACAGAGTGGGGCCAGTAGTGGGTTAAGTTATAGTTTTGGGGGTGGACATGCCCTTTAACATAATGATAGCTAACTGATTTACTTAGGTTGCCCAATCTTACATAATTAAAAAAAATCTGTTGACTTTCCTTTCTTTTAGGCTTAAGCTTTATACACACATATGATCTTTACACCGACGAATGACCCCAAACGCGTGCACACGTGCATCAAATGGCCATTCTGGATGATAAACGTACATGTGTATGCATTCCATTGAGTATTGTTTGTTGCGCCGCCATTGCCGAAACGCCTGTTCATCTAACGTGTGGGTCATGGTTGGGGTTGTTCGTCAGTGCAATAATCATAAGTGTGTACAAGGCTTTACTATTTCTAGCCTTTGACATCTGCTAAGTGGTGAGAAAGCACTGTCGGCACCAGATCAATGATGAAGTGTCCGTTAAAGTGTGGGATATTTCTGATTTCATTTTCTGCTGAATCATCCACCTGAGAAAAAAAAGGAAGTTAACAGAAAATATCCCACCAACCTCCCACCAAGTGGTGTCCAGCAGGAGTGCGATTAGAATGTAAATAAGAGATTTCATGCTACTTGACTTAAGCTAGGTACACACAGTACAGATTACTGAAAGATGACAGACAGGGTCTGCAAGATCCTGTCTGCCATCTTTCAAAGATCTGCATACACACAGTCCCGAGCGTTCTCCCCATGAACATCATAGAGAGAATGCTGGGGACTGTGGGTTTCCATCGGCCGCAATAGACCCCTCTATAGGGAGTCTAGCGCGACCGATGGAAATTTTCCGTCTTTCCCGAACAAGTGTTTGGCGGCCGCGCACTCGTTCGGTAAACGAAGGTACACACATAACGATATAACGACGGTATCGGGGCTTTATCGTTACTTTGTGTACCCAGCTTAACTCCATTTTATGATGTCTGTGAACAGGGCTATTGCATAATTATGGTTTCCTTTGGGAAAAAGTGACAATTTAAGAAGGGAAACTTGCCACTCTATTGTTGCCAAAGAGGCATTTAACTTGATCACTTACTATTAATGGTGATAGGGAACATTATAAAGACCTTCTTATCAGTACAGTGAGGAAGATTCTGATAACTAAAAAACATGTTTTGCTTGTAAATATGTGTAATGCCTCGTTTTATGTTCTAGTTCTTGTAAAGCTTTATTGTTATTGTTATAGATAATATAATTTATTAAGATAGGGTCGAACAAAGAGCTAGAAAGTCAATCTACCTATGTATTAACTTGTTGTAATTACAATTTTTTCTTATTGAGTTCTTCCTATTGTGTCTATGGAATTTGTTGTAGTTCTCTGGCTACATATTATTCTGGATTTGGTACTTAATAATAACTATTTGTTAACCACCTTACAATATCAAATGTTGTCAGGATAGAGGAGGGGCATGAGCAGGGCTTGACTTTTACCCTGCCCAGACTCACCCAAGGACCACACATACATACCCATAGACCACCTAAAGCCTTGTACACACGTCTGATAATTCAGACGATGAACGACCTCAGAGCAAACTCATGCCATGGCGCATCAACGAATGTCCCCCTACCGAACGCAAACACATGTGCAATGCTCGGCTGAAATGGCCTTTCGACGCACATGTCCCTTGTACTCGGGGGTTTGTTCATCATATCAGACGTGTGTACAGACCTTAACTCTGGAACAATGCTTGATTGTTTGCAAAAATGGGTCAAGCCTTTAAAAACAGAAATGTTCTAAAAAAATTCAAGGGGAAGTTCAGTGCAAATACATATAATTTTAATAAAGAATAGCAGTATTATTCCATCCAAATAACCTTCAGAAATACTGACTTTCTATTTGCAGGACCCCTAATAGAGACCTTTATACTCTTGCTCTTGACAGCACCAGGGTTGATTCAGTTGCTCAGTAGAGATCTGAGCATGTATGGCTCATCCAACAGCCAATCAGGAGAAAAAAACGTTAGGAACATTCCAAGGTGGTGTGCATTCTGGGTAGAAGGACTGTTACAGAACATGAACAGCCCACTAATGTCAACAGCAGGGAGTAGGAAGGGGGATAAATTCAACAGATTTTTCAAAATGGAAGATAATATGTAGAATAACTAGGTATGTGTAATACAAACTAAGATTTTAAAACTAATGATATGTTCCACCTAACTTTCCCTTTAAAATGTTTGGGAGCTATCTAATAAGAAAAGTAACCCTTAGTATCTCCAACAACAAAGTTATATGCAGTTATTTGCAATTCTGCTAAATCTACCCCTCTCTTCAAAACTAACATTTTAAATTGTGCTGATCCTAGAAAAAGTATTAGAGGCTAGACCTTGATTATTAATATGAATTTGCACTTATGTCTGGGCCTAGAACTTTTTATGTTTTACTCGTACTTAAAATATATATTTTAATCACTTTGCATATTTGTGTCCTATAGTGTGTAGTACAATTACCTGGTAGCAGGACTACACATACAGTACGTTATGGGGCCTGATGTTTTTAGGCTCTCACATTGAATTATGAACCTAATAGCACACTCACATGTCGCTGTCTGTATCACTGCGCTGTTTCTGCTTCTTCCTGCGCACCAGAAACACGCTCACTGCCACAATTATAATGAGAAGTGCAGCCACCACACCCCCGAGGATCCCCAGCAAACTTCCAGATGGCCCAGTGGGTAGCGGCTTATCTGTAACAAGTTCCATGAAGAATATATTGTCATTTATTCTGATCTTGCAAAAAACATTACTATTGATTGTTAAAAAATATATTTTTCATTATTTCTGCTACTGGAGAAGATACATAAGAGATAACGTGCCCCATACAGTGTAATATAAGGATGGTAAACCACAGAAAAGTTCCATTACCATATACACATATTTATATAGGTCAGAAAATAATGAATTTGTTTAATATTGTTAATATACTGGCTGCTTGTCAGGCTTTCATCTGTTATTTATGGCATCATTTTTATCTACACACTCAATCATTGTTCAGATGCTTTAATCCATGACCCCTTCCTATACTAATCATTAAACTAGAGGTTCATCATCACAGTTACAATGCAAATAAGGAGCAGGAGCAGACAGCCCAACTCACTGGAATGCATCCGCTCCTCCTCCCAATCTGCATACAGTTACTGTCAAGCAGTGACTAATGGGAGGGAGTTTAAGAGACAGAGACTGCTCCATTATTCCTTGCATTTTAGAAATGGTTATTAACCATAAACTCACTTTACTAGGCTTCCTATTTAAAACATTAATACAGAGAGGGCTGTGTGTGTGTCTATGGGACAATCACACACATACACACTAAATTTAAAAAATGTAAAACCGCCTTAAGTATTATAAGATATAATGCGTCACTGACTACTATAATATAAGGATATAAATTCGCCAGTCCCCTGCCCTGTATAAAAGCACTCAGCCTGTGTCTTCTGTAAGGGGCACAATATCCCTTATTTAATACATAACTGCTCTGGGTTATAATGGGAGTTGCAGTGGAAATTTTTCTTATAAAAAAACAATCAGCTATGTAGCTACTTGGTCATTTAAACCTATTCAGGTAGAGTAAAAGAATAGTGCCTTGATTTGTTATTTACATGAGACTTTACACAAATAATAATATCAATGTTTTTACTGTGCTACTCTGCCTGCCTGTATTATTGGCCATGGCAGTCTTTTCCCTTGATTTATTGTATCATTTTTATCTAGACACTCAATCATTGTTGAGTTGCTCTAATCCATGACCCCTTCCCATACTAATCATTTATCTAAAAGTTCAGTATCCTCCGAAATCCTTAATAGACCCACTATACATTTATTTTGAACTGCAGATATTAACCATCTCATTTACCCAGAGCCACTGGGCATTTATATCGCTTTGAGTGATTTATTACGACTTTATCTCCATATTAGCGCCAGATGTGTGGGTTATGCAAAAGACACCCGTGCATCTGGTGCTTGCGATTTAATATTGCATTTGCGCTGCTTTTAGCGCAACAGTTTAACGACGGGGCTAATAGCCAGCGTTAAAATCATGCTGTGGGTAAATCCCTTTTGGGATGTATCCACGGGAGAAAACGCAATATTGAATCGTGGTAGGGAGATTTACCTGGAGCGATAGGAGTGCTGGGTAAATCTCCCCCTAAGAGTTTCCGCTTTACTTGGTCTACAGTATTTCCATAATCCACCCATCTGTCCTAATATTTCTGTAAATGATCTACCAGCTGGTGATTCTCTTATACACCTGGCATGTCTGATTTGCATACCCTGCCCTGCCTGGAGGGAAGTGGGACCTGCATGGAAGCTCTGCTATGGATTTTTCCCACATCCAAAAGGATATTTTTAGATGTCTTGTCTAGATATAGAGATCAATGAAAGGGTTCAAATTCTTCTCACCAGTTGTTTTGGAAGATTTGGCAAATATTTGGGAAACCCAAATTACATACTCACCCTCCCACAGATTTAGCGGCCACTGTAAATGATACAAGGCTTACATTCTAGTTATGCCTCTAATGACGCTCCTGAAAGGACTTACAGACCCCAATCCCTTGTTGACATTTTACCTACAGTCCAGCCAATGGCTGCTGTGCATGCGTGTAACCAGCTTGCAAAAGCAACAGCGGAGGCTGAACCTGCCATCAAGAGATTGAGTCTGTAAGGGCCCTATTTATAAAAGATCGGTATCGTTATCGTAAAATACCGATCGTTATCGTAAAATAATGACCGGGTTTTTACCGATAACGACCGTTATTTACCGATATCGTTAAATACCGGTCGTTATCGGTAAATACCGGTCGTTATTTACCGATAACGACTTGTATTTACCGATATCGGTAAATACCGGTCGTTATCGGTAAATAATGACCGGTATCTGTAAATAACGGTCGTTATCGGTAAATAACGGTCGTTATCGGTAAAAACCCGGTCGTTATTTTACGATAACGATCGGTATTTTACGATAACGATACCGATCTTTTATAAATAGGGCCCTAAGTCTCCTTTAGCAATAGGCAAGTATAACGAAGATGGGTCATGGGGGGTGCTTAATACACACACACATATATATATATATTTTGTGAATACAACAAGTGGGGTTTGTTGTATTAACTGGGGTAAACTGATTTACTTGTAGGGTTTTCCAAGTCGATTTTGGAGAAATCCTTTTCAAACAGTGTTGGTTTATTTGGTGCTGGTTACAGTACACAAAAGGAGTTAGTCACAGTCTCCTTTATAATAGTACAGAATAACAAAAATAATAAACCTAGCCATGTCCCGGCACTAATTTAACACAGTAGTTTATCTAACTTACAGACCAAACAAGTCTAATCCTTGCAGGTCTCCCTACATCAATACACACTGACCTTATGAAGAGTATAGAAAGTGCAGCTACTGCCTGTGAGGTCTAAACAATGCAATTACCTTTGGTGTTGCACTTTAGACCTCACAGGATTCTATACCCTTCATGAACTTTTTGCCTGGGCAAGCAGCGCTACTGGAGGCAGCTTTTCTACAGCCAATAGTGTGATTCTCTTGCTCCATTTTGGATCCTACACACTGACTTTATCTCTAGGAGAGAGACAAACAACCTGCTTCCCCAAGCTCAGAGCAATCTCACACTGCCTGATTGCAACAAGAGACAGGGGCACTCCCAGAGACGGATCAGAGATTCCAGAATGTGTAAGAAAGAAACCTGGGTGACGTATAAACCCTTTACAGGACTTTTCCAGAATCTTTGTTAGGAATTTCACTACAATATATTTATATTATTTTGCAGTCAGATATTGATCAGTACTCATCTTGGTACCCCAGTAAAGACTTCATTAACAAAAGAAATATTTTTTACTTGCCGTATCTCCTGTATGGATTCCGTAAAATGTGGTGTTTGCGGACATGTTATGCTAAATTATATTTGAAAAGGGAATGAGAATCTGCATAGCTTTTAGCATAATTGTATTTATAAAGTATATTGTCTAATACTTTAGTGCAGTAGAGATTCCATAGTGTTTACAAAGTACTTATAGCAAAGATTAGGAATTACTTGCCTGGCCTTCTGCCATTGCAGTAGCTATTATCCCTAGGGCCCAGATGTCAAACTGGAAATAAAATACCAAGATGAAATGAAAGCCAAATGTAGGCAAAGTTTCACGAATGGTTTAAAACTGACTTTCACCCAAGAATAGAATCTCCCTATTTCATTTTCCAACGGGATTCTCTGTTTGGGAGAACAAAAATTCAACCGTTACCCTGTGCACTACAATTACCCTGTTTTTATTAATAATCTAACATATCTGTTAACATAACATATATAACAGAAATACATCTATTCTTGGTAAAACAACAATATAGTGAAATAGCAATGTATACCTATCTTATACCTTTGTATCTATGGATTGGTCCCTCATGAAAAGTAGACCAGTTTATAGTGGGTTTTTAGTGGTTATCATCAGGCCAGCTTAACTGGATACTCAATCAAAATGGATTAAAATTACAGAACACTCATGAATTAATAACATGAAAACTCACTAACATGATACAAATCTAAAGAACAAATATTCTGAAATAAAGTTAATGCCAAAAAAGCATTCAATTTTCCTGTATTCAATTGCACTACATTATTTTAACTTCTGCCTTCTCTGTGTATATTATAAAGAATTATGTTTGCAAGTGTGAGGTCCCGGGAAATAATTATTCCAATCTGCATGTAGAGCCTATCCAGGCTTTAGTAAATTGATCTCTGGTGCTATCAATTAGTTCTTCGGATAAGCAGCCATGGCAGTATCCCATATACTAGTTACAGGTATGTTTGGTAAACATTTAGCAATACAAAGCCTACTGTTCTCTGATGGTTCCCCAATTTGGTGAACTGCCCCATATAACTGCACAATATTTTTATGCCCTGTAAGCTGACTAAGAACGTGCAGCTCTCTCTTGGCAGCTTCTTCATACCACTGGTTTAATTGGACAGGAATTAATTTATTTTGTAAAATAAAACAAAATACATATAAATAAAGGCATTGAATATTTCCTTTACAAATACATTAAAACCCAGAGATCCAGTTCTATAGACAATCCAGCGCTCCCATCATTGTAGAGATATTAGTTTACTTTGAGCAGAACGCACCTTCACTTCTCAACATTAATTATGTCAACGTCTTCTGTTCCCCAGTATATTGTTCCCGTACAACAAGCAACTTAAATATTTATGGTTAAATGATTTAGATGATTAGAAATATAAAATAGCTGCCCCTAATTCTTTAATTAGATATTTCCTTTTTTCTCTTTTACCTTGTATACCATCTAGAAATTTCCCCTTCCAGTGGGTTCCATATATTCAGATTTCTCACTGAAATTAAAACTCATAAGGAAATGTTGACAGAAATGGCTGTAAGGGCTAGGCCCCACTTACACGTTTTTAAGCGTTTGCGCACGCGTTTTCCCATGCAATTTCCCATGCGCATGCAATTGCGCATCCGTTTCCTTTTTGGTAACGCATGCGTTCACCATTTTTGGTGCGTTAACACATGCGTTGCCATAACGGAAATTGGCAAAATCGCATGCGCAAACGGAAAACGCACAAGAATGACGCACACAACCGCGTGCGATAATGCTCATGATTGCATGCGTGATTTAGTGCGTTGTAGTGGTTCCATAGCCTAAACAATATAATTTACAATATGGGAGACTGGACATATAAGAGATTGGAGGAATAGATTGTAAAATAAAAAATAGGGTGGGTGGTGCGGGATGTGACTACCATCCAGGTCAGTGCCGCATTTACCATTAGGCACAGTAGGCACGCGCCTAGGGGCGCCTGAGATTGGAGGGGCAGCTGTCAATCTCCTCCCACCAATCCAACCCTTTTATAGTCTATTTTCTTCTCCAAAAAAAGAGAAATGGGTGTGGTTTAGGGGTGTGGCCTGTGTTTAGGGGTGGGGCTAAGGGCGCCAGGCTCTTTGGGCCTACAGGCTCCTGAGGTGTAAATCCGGCCCTGATCCAGGTAATTCTATCAATGCTTTTCGATCTGCAGGACACCCTAGAAATGATCTTCTCTTCTAATTTTCTTCTTACATCTTAAATTGTTTCTACATATGTAATTTCTATGGGTTCATTGTTCTGAAAAGAAAAGATGAAATCAGTTATTAATATGAAGTAAATCTTTATTTGTTTTTTTAAAAACTAAAATCCCATATTTCTCTCCCCCAAACTTAATTTCTTCCTGTGTCCAAATACAGGAGTAAGAATAATGTCCAAATACGCATCTTCTCGTATGAAGAGATTAAATCTTATGTTAAAACTAAAATAAAATTCTTACCTCTCAGTTACATCTCAAAAACATGAGGACGGCCTGTATGGTGGCCGAAAAGCATTGATCGCCATATTCGAATACGTGGTTTAGCTATGCTAAGTCCTGTGAGTGCCCTCATTCGGATGTACTTTGTGGGAGCGTGGAGGTTCAGCACCCAGGCAGTGGTTTAGAAGCGTAGGAGTGTTAACTGCAACGGATTTGTTTATATATATATACGTATATACGTTATATATATTATATATATTTTTTAAAAATAATTATTTATTTATTAAAAGAGGGGAATTGGGATGCGGTATTTTACATTGAGTTACATGATTTACCTTATAAAAAGATTTAATAGAAACAGTTCAAATTCAGAACCCTGGAGAGCACCTCTTACAATTTTATTACTTCATTTAGATGATAACCCATGATTCTGTATCATGTACAGATTTGCATATTACATACTGTACTATTAATATATCAGGAGGTCAGGAGGCAGGTGCTGCTCTACTAATTGAGCCAGGGCTGTTTCTTAGGCATAAGCCACCTAGGCCAACTGCCACGGTGCTGAGAGGATGAAGGACACCATTCACATTTTAAAGGAGAACTAAACTGAAAATGGAATCCTAATGTGAAAGCTTTTCTCCCCAGAACCCCTATACACTGTAAGATTCTTCTACAAGTGAGAAACAGATTCTGTAACTAAAAAAGGTTCCGTGTTGTTGCCAGTACAACTCACAGCCCATGCAATAGTAAGATGGCGAAAAATATAGATCTTTTCTAACTATGCCCCCTAAACTCCTGTCTGTATACCACATTCCCTGTTAACAAAACATAAACACATTTAGCCTGTTTATCATTCATATCATGCATTTCATTATCATTCCAGTTACATCACTAAAGTTTCAATATCTGTCTTTTCTCTTTCCCAGGCGACAAACAAGTCATGTATGCAAAGAAATGTTTCATATTTTTCATGAAGGTTTTATACTTCCAAAGCTGCTCCCACCAATCTATATTCAGGTTGCACTATGGTGGTGGAAACATATCAGGACCATGTATGCATTGTTGCTTTATGTTTGGATGAATGCACTTTATACTCGAGTGGTTGTTGAGTCTTCTTCAAGTATTGCATTGTTTTTGTTTATAGATGGGATTTACTGGGGAAGTCCATGAAGTGCGCTATGTGCTGCTGGAAGTAGACAGTGAGCCCTGCATTACAGTGTGACACTTTCCCTTTCCAGTTACTTTCACCCTCATCAACTGCCAAGCAGCCAACCTGTATGGGGATTCTTAGGCTATGCACACAAGGGCCTAACAATCTCCATACAAAGTCCCCCCCCCAGTATTGTAAATGCTACCAATAGTACCATGGAATAGTGCTTCTTGGGACGGTATTCATGCTGTTGGGATGATGTGAGGGGAACCATAGTTTAGATAAAGTCAAACTGTAAATCAAATCATCTGAGGGCTGAAAGGCTTTCCTGCCATGCTAGAGACAGAGCGTGGAAATCAGAACAGGCACAATGCAGAATGGATTAGGGATGCTAGACTGAGACCAGCTCTGTGAAAACGTCAAACAGATGACAGTGTTTGTTTCTTGTCTAGAAATCCAGGTCACTGCTTCATCAAATTACAAGAAAGCTGCTCATACTTTTTAATTATAAGAAACTATTTTTATTAGATGAAAAAAAAAAACTTTCACTCTAGAAATGCATACGGTCAGTCTCTATGCTTATTTAGCACAGTCCTCTATATCTTATCAATAATCAGGTTCAGAAATATAGGTATTGTTTCCTCCTTCAGGGTATTGAAAGTAATAACAAGGTGGGCTACAATGTCCCAAAAAAGCTACCCAGTCAAATCTTCAAAACTAATGTATTCACTATCCTCCTGTTATTCAGATAGCATTGGAATCCAGTATCATATGTTTTAAAGTGTTTTCATTGATGGTGTTGCTAAAACACATTTTCCCTTCCCAGACCCTGCTGATTAAAACAATACACTATTTTCCTTTCTAAAGCTGGGTACACACATGCCAGGTTGTTTTTTACTCAGCAACATTTGATGACTGGCATACAAATTCACCTGATAAAACACTATCAGCTCCATTTACTTAAAGCAGGTAGCCAATGGAATTTTTTGGTCTAAAACAATCAGTACTGAAACTGACAGTGGTGGTTCATCAGTGGTGTCAATAATCGTCAAATCCCTATTTGTCAGTTATTGTCCATATGTGTGCTAACATTCTCCCAATAAAGAGAGCACATTCAGAATGATGCAACAAGCTGTGTCACACCTCTCCCTTTTCTGTAGCTGTTTGATATTCTATTAAACTATGGGAACTAGGGGTCAGCTCCCATAACCCATCTCTCTTTTCTGGGAGTCATTACGCCATACACTTCTGAACATACTCTCTAGTGCGCAGCAGATCAAAACAAGGAAGCTTCAGCCTGTTCTGTGCTCTAGAATCTGAAAATCATGTTACAACACAGAGACCTGTCTCATTTAGTCAAAGATCATATTACACTAGCACAGAGTCCCTTACTTTCTCAGACACAGATCAGGGAGTTGACAATGTAGTGTTTTTGCTATTGCAAACCATCTTTAAAAATCCTGTCCCAAAAAATTACAGATTGCTTTGCTTTTCATACAAAACAGAAAAGTAATATTTGAAGTTTATTTTCTATCCAGCCCCTAATAATTACAGATTCCTTTGGTTTTCATACACAACAGAAACATAATATTTGAAGTTTATTTCCTATAATACTGAGGCAGAAAAAAACAAACTTTTTTATAAGTAAGTTTGGGGATTTGAACCAGTAACCTCATGTATTTCTAAAAGTAGAACATTAGTCCATTAACTTATCAGAGCTAACACATATAAATAGGTATATTTCTTTTAGTAGTAACAGAATGGAAGCAACAACAACAACAACAAAAAAAAACAGTAAACGTCTGGGGGTATGGCCAATAAGGGAACATGCTCACAAGCCTGGATGAAGACCACATGGACAGCCTTCTTAGTTACAGAAACTACTTCATGCTTGTATGTAAATGCAACTTACTAGAGTAGTATCTTGCATTGCATTAGTGATCGGGGAAGTAAGCTTTCAAATTAGCAGTAAAAAGTTCTCCTTTAATTATTTTTTTTTATGTGGGGAAATATGTATTAGCAGGAGAAGATTTTATTGACATCACACTGGTCAATAAAATGGGAAGCACTTAGAAAGGCAAATTAGAACTACCCAGGCTATATACATTTATATACATGATTATCCACAATTAAAATTTTTGCCTGATTCAGTCTCTCTGATCAAATCTCTCAAAAATCATATTCACCAATTTTTTCGATTGATAAATTGTCCAAATCAAATTGTTGTTGGACAGTTAATTAAAAGTCTGAGGGAAAAGTCATAAGATCTTTGCCTAATCAGAAACAAAGGCAGCAGGAGGGGAATAGGCGGCTCGTTGCTTTGTACGGCTATTTCTACTAAAATGTAATAAAAAATTGATTTTCCCATGTAGAAGCAATGGCAAAAATGATTGATGACTCCACAATGGTAAATCAAACAGGGTGTCATGGATGGTTAGTACTATCAGCCTGTGTATGGCTACCATATACCTTTAAAAACTGTTCCATGGAGGTCACAGACCACGCAGTATGAAAGCAACTAATGATAGCAGCTGGTTTTATATCTTCACTTTTGTACATTTCTTTGAATTTTGCACATTAAATTCCCCCCTGAGCAGAGATGTTAAAAATCTCTCCTGAGCTCAAACAACAGTTGTACAGATCTATGCTAAACAAGTATCCTCTATCCTCAGCTTATTAGTGCAGCAGCTTTAATAACATTCTGGAAACTGCAGAAACATTACAGACACTAAACAGGAGTCTGTAAAACGATTAATCCAAAAATCACCATTTTCTATAGTGTATCCTTTAATACACCATGTGTGCTATAGAGAGCTGTAATGCCTTTCTGCTCTGGGGTAAATGTAAATTATGTGTATTAAACGATTACATAAAAGTTTTAAATCCTTTAATTGGTGCAGGTTTTTACTAATATGTCAGACATCCCCAATCATGCTTGTTACTATGGATTTCTATGGATAGGGGCAGCATGAAAGTTCAGTGGTTAGCTTTTCCTATCCTCTTATTCTAGCATTTTTTTTCTTATTTATTGTACAGTTAGGTTGTATTTGTTGAACACTTACTAGATTGAAAACCCTTGTTGGTAGGTCCTAAAGATCACAGTTTCCCTTTAACCCTAGTTTAATAGTACTTTATAGGCCATTAGTGCATGGTATCCTCTAAACTACAATATCCAATTTAATGGCCTTTGTCAGTCTGTAAAAATATCCAGAAATCAGGTGGTTGACACAAATGACACCACTCATCAGATGTCTGTGCAGGGACTTCCTGTCTCTCCCAGCATTAAGGGCCATATTTATAAAGGTGCAGTATCGCTCTTTAGCATTAAAACAATTGTTGATTTACGGTCGCAAATGTCCGATAACAATTGTAAATTCGTATTCATAAATTCATATTCAGGGCCATACTGTGGTAATAGGGGCCTGCAAGAAAACCTTACACAAGTGACCCTTGGGATGTTTTAGATCAGAGACCTGCCAGTAGTTATTAGGCCATGGAAGAGATCATTAATATATTCATTTTCTCCCCCTTTCCTCACATGTTTCTGCATCCTACTCTCTTCTCCCAAATCCTTATTTTGATCACTTTGTTAAGCACCATGTCAATGTTCCCTGGGACCACTGTGTCAATTAAGAAAAGAATCTGACATTACCCAGGTGGCAGCAATAGATACATGGCAATACATGGACAGCTGCTGTAATAAGCATGACAAGGAAAATTCACCAGCATACAAGAATGGCAAAGTTCCAACTAAAAACAATTAATGATAAATGGGTGGGATACTTCTTTTTCTTCAATATTTTTGACACATAAAAGAAAAGAACCCAAAACCCCACATGTCAGAACAACCACATTTGTGAAATCTCCCGTGTACTCATTACTTAGGAAAGTGGATATTCCTTGCCCAGAATTTTCATTTAGACAAAACCATCTTCTTTCCCTAAGATGTTTCTATGGCACCTGCAAAATTAGAATAGAATCCTTTTAATCCAACCCTTTACTAAACTATCACTGCAGAAAACACAAAGCAATTTTAAATAAAGAATGAGCTTAACTATTGGTTTCTGGCTCAATGAAAACCAAATCTTTTTACTTTAAAAATGAACAGTGGCTACAATATAAAATGACCCTACATGTAGTTCCTAGCGAATATACAGCTGTGTCTCTTCCCAATGGACACTCATTAGTTTTAAGCAGATCAGGCATAGGTCAGACATTAGTACTGGAGGGATGCCAGGGAACCTGCAAGGCATATTAACATTTCCTTAAAAACACTCCAAGTTACACAAGTTATTCCCAAAGAAAAACATTTTGTTACAATTTTGTCAATCAAGAATGCAAGGGAAGCTGCTTTTTGTAATGTTATTTAGTTACATGGCAACTCTGGAAAATGGTTTAAATAATGAATGATATAGTGAATGCAAGAAAAACTTTTGGTGACACAATTCCCTTCCTAATAATTTAAAAAGAAAACTGGTTGCTGACCATGTACATCCTCTCCCTATCCTCCTCCTGAGGAGGGCAATGTCCTCCCTCATAGGAGAATAGATAGAAGATGAGGAGCATAATATACAACAGAATTACAAATTGGGGTCCATAAATTCTGGACCCCAATAGATGGAGTACTTCCTGTAAAATGGGGTTTTAGCATTTACTACTATTTACTACTATTGACTTCTATTGTAAGGGAAGTGGCACTGGAGGAAATCTGCTCACACCACTGCTCCTGCTAGTGGTGCCAACTTAAATTACTAATACAGCAGCATTAATGGCTTCTTCCAGCTGATGACAGATCTTTCTGTAGAATGATTTCTGCTAAAGGTAAGTATAGCAAAGAATGTATTGGGGGTTGGGGCTTGAGCTATATCTAAATTTAAAGGACAATAACACACACCTCAGCCCTGATCCTCTTCTTCACCCATTTGAAAGCACCCAGGATGAATTCCAGGTTCTCATCCATGGGTTAAGGTTCTAAGGGCCCTATTTAAAAATGTGCGGTATTGCAATTTAGTGATACCGCTTGATATGATCATTTATGACAGCAGTCGTACAGTTACGCTGAATGTTTGTTAATTAAAGAATGGTCATAGAATACCATGCGGTAGTAAGCCGTGTTATCTTTGATTTACAATTTTACGTTATCATTACCGTCAATTATCGCTAAACTATTTGGAAATAAACTACAAAGCGATACCGTGCCTTTACAAATAGAGCCCTAACTTCTGAACTAACCTCTTAAACTTGCGATTGCAGGTGTGCTGTTCTTCACTTCCCACTTCCGTACTGTAAGCAAACCAATATGAAGACACGCTGTTAAGAAGGAAGACACGCTGTTTATGAAGTGTGTCTTCCTATTGATATCAGTCGGGCCAGGTGTGGGAGGCGCAGAACAGTGCACCCACTGAATGCAAGTTTAAGAGTTAAGTGCAGGAATTGGAAGCTTAACCCAGGGGTACATTGAAATTGGGTGGGGTGCATATAGCACTATAGTTATCTTTTAAGTAATGAGGGTGAATAGGCCTTTTAAAGAGGATTTTTCAGTAAAGAAATCCAAAATGAATATAGGAATACTCATTACTATGTTTCTTATAATTAGGAATCAGATAACTTCACTATGAAAATAATAAATAAACAAAAACAGTTATTTGCAGAATGTTAAAGGCCAAGTCCACTCAAATTTTTTTTAGCTAAATATGTATATTACCCCCCCAAACCTAGGTTTAGCATTGTGGAAACATTACACACAGTGTAATAATCATTATAATGCATTTTTCTAGACATTCCAGGGTCGTAACAGACCCTGTGACTGCAGGGGAGCCCGGGAGCCATTGGACATCATCCTTATTTCTTTCCATATGACAGAGTTACAGCCTCCCCACTGTAGATGAAGCAGGGAGAGGGCCCCATCGTAATTCTGCATGGTCGCCCAGTTTTATTGGGGTCTGGCGGTCACAGGGAGGTGAGAACGCTTATCCCCATCTCCCTGTGAATAATAGAATGCCAGAGAAATAGTGCTGGTAGGTAAGTGTTGCACGGTTCCCTGGGCGTTCTATTATTCACAGGGAGGTGGGAATACACGTTCTCATCTACCTGTGAATAATAGATACAGATTCCATGTAGTCAAAAAAAAATCAAATTTAATAACCCCTTAAGAACACCATAAAGTTATGTTGCTTTACAGCGAAGAAGAACATTTTTTTGCATCGGTAAATAAAATCCCTAAATTTATTGCCACAAATAATCCTGTAACTTTGCTTTGTAAGCTTGTACAATAGACTTGTATTTAATCACTTTTCTTTATCCATGTGGGAGGTGAAGAAATATTTAGTTAGGACCACCGATGTGAGGAGTAGGATAAGTACAATCTCAGTCATACTGTAGACAGTCTAATTTAAGTGCGAGCAGGCAAAAGCACAGTACCAGAAAAAGATGCAAACCAGAGCCTTGTTCTTTTCCAACATTGGTTTGCACTTTTATGCACTAGTGCAAAATCTGTGGTGTTTGGTAGATTTAACAACATTGGGTAGGAAGTAGAACAATGTTATAGTTTTCTGCTGTGTATAAGCAGTACATCAAATTAATTAAATCTCTTGTAAGAAAGCTCTGGTGTTATTGCATGAATGGGATTTGGAATGTCAGGTTCTCTAATGGAACTTTAGAGAATCTAAAAGATCAGATTTGTCTATAGCTCTAGGAACATTCCATAAATCATAACACACTATATTACAAGAATATTATCTTGCTAAACAGCCTGGTAATTTATTTGTAATCAGTATAGCTATTATCTGAATTACAAGAACGATAATGTAGCTAGTGAACTTTGTAGCCCCCTGTATATATTTCCTGATGTAAACTAGTTGACACCCAGAAACCCTGAAAATGCCACATTTCGCAGTATTTACTTTCACGTGTGCTGCAATTCTTGTATACTTTAAATGATTTAAACTTAATTACCCTCTTTTTAGAATTGAGAATATTTCTGCTATTGTAAAAAAATGCACCTTATCTTCAGTTCTGTAATCAAAGCAGTAGAGAGAAATAATGTTATGGTAGAGGAGGAAATATAATGTGGTGGGGGTGGGAAGAGGAAAGGAGATTTTGTTCCCTCTCCATCCACTGCTGGCAAAATACTCTAGAGAGGGTTTAACATACCAACAGCTGTTGCCATTCACTAGAATAAATGCAGCTGGGGACATCTGGGGACAGATGTAACCCCTTCACTCCCCTTTCTCATGCATATTTTAAGGAACCCATAAACCTTTCTTTATAGCAATAAAGTAACATTACAACTGTTTATTGTAATAGAAAGAATAGAAAAAAAAATTACCTCCCACACAAAGTTTAGTGTGAGACTGGCAACAATTTCTTTTGTTAAGATATTATTTTGATGCTTTATATGCCCAGAGTGCCGCCAAATGATAAGTGATAACTGAAAAATGTCACAGCAAGGCATAACCCTTATGTATCTTGTGACAATATGCTTTTTTTTTGTTAGATGCAATCAAGGTTATTGTTCCTAACATGTATCACTCTGTCTAACTCTTCAGAACATCATTCATTTAATCTGCAAGTTTGTGATAAACAGAATTTATTTATTTATTCAGTTTTCATCTTGATGCTCATTTTACTGCTTTTAATACCTATAAAACGAAAAGGTTTAAACAAAAAGGTTTTAAACATAATATAACATGGACTTGAAAATGATGGGCAAGGGTAAATTTTGTTGACCTATCACCATTTTGGCTGGACAACTTTCCAAAAACAACTAATATCACAGTCTAAGGGTAATCAATGTTATGCTGATATTTATCATATATGCTGGCAGTTTTTTTTGCTGGAGACCTTATTTATTGTCTGTGTGGCCCCAGCTTTATGACAGTTAAGCTAGCTATACAGGGGCAGACTTTCTTCCGATCAGATTTATGATCGAGGGCAATGATCGGAAATCCAATTGGAACAACAGCTCAAAGTTTCCTACCTAGAGGCCTTGATCTTTCTGCAGATTTCAGCTTGAAACTTCGGAAAGATTCGGACAGAAGATGGGGTCAGCCTGGCCCACATTTTGAGCAATCTGATTGAAATGTCGAAATGACTCCAATGTGCTTAACACATGGTCCAATATCAGACATATTTTACAGACTGGCAGATTACCGTGGTGGCTGGCTAATATTGTCCAGTGTGTTAGGAACCATTTTTTATAACTGTTTTTTTTTTTTTTTGCTATTTACAAAATAATATGCAGGCTTAAATTCAGTTTAAATTATAGTTTGCTAGGCATCTAACTGCACTACTATATATATTTTTTGTAATAGCAATGCCCTGCTTCACAATTGTTTGTGTATATTGAGACACAAATGAATGTTTTGAAGTATAAAAGTCTTATTATATCCGTACTGTTAATCTGCAGAAACCCATCAGATGTTATCACATTTTCTAACTATAAAAGACCAATCAAAAGGTATAATCTGATTGGCTGCTGCAAATTAACAGCACAGGTGCATTTTTTTTAAAGTAAATAAGCCTGTAAAAGTGTTTTGTGTTTTTTGTCTTATTTGGGCTTCAGTTGCCCTTTAAGACTGGTATTTTAGCGTCTGCATGTATTTTCCAAAATGAATGCACATAACAAAAAAATTTATATCACCATTCCGGCAGTTCTGCATGACAATTTTAATGCCAGCAAAATGGCTGGTGTTAAAATCACACAGCAGACAAAAAAGGAATTCACTTAGAGCTG
The DNA here is from genome assembly GCA_019447015.1 of Hymenochirus boettgeri. NCBI lineage: Eukaryota > Metazoa > Chordata > Amphibia > Anura > Pipidae > Hymenochirus > Hymenochirus boettgeri. Next base: position 145,432,151 of record CM033475.1, on the reverse strand, counting down.
CAATGCAGTTAAATCCGCAGAGAGGACTCACAAAATTGAGTCTCTTGGTAAATCCAGCCCTGTATGTTCCTGGTTAGGATCCAGACTGGCCAAAGGTAACTTAACCCACCAGTTCTTAGAATTACTGCTAAAGAAAACAGATTATAAAGTTCCCACAACCAAGAAAGCAGGTGGTTTCCTATCTCAGTGCACTGTTGTGTCATGTCACTCTCTGCTACTGGCAAAAATGTTTTAACAAATACCGTACTAGTTTCTGTCGATATTAGTAATAATGGGAAGTTTCAGTGTAAATGCCCAGAGTCCAAACAATATGCACAAAAAGCATAGCTTTAGTTTCATTCACACAGAGCTGCTACTTTCATTGTAAAGTAAAACTTATAACCCCAAAGTAACCTTCATTGTGTTAACGTCTGTGCTGCAACTGTTGGAAACCAAAACCTTTTGTTTTCAAAGTCACTTACAGTAAGCTAACAAAGTTTAAATTCTGTTTTTATATATTTAATATTCTTGGATTCTCAATTCTTGTGTGAAATACAGATGCAGTATAAGGGAACTGCGTGGCCTAGAGGCACCTGTGAAAAAAGATATGTATATTGGATGAGTACAGCTGACCATTTATAAATTGTATTCTTGGATAGTGATATCTTACCCAGGAGGCTGTGGCTAGTCTAGTGCCAGGGTGCTACCTAAGGAAAATCTATCACAATCGATATTGGAGTCCTCGCAGGACATGCGAGTCTGTGTGTTTCGGCCATCTTGGCAGCTGTGATGAAGTATGAGATTTAAACATACGTGCAAGCAATGAAGAGAAATCACCTACTCTAAAGTTAAAAAGTATTCCTTTAGTTACATTGTTTGTACAAACATACTTAAGCTGATGTGCCCCTCCTAGGCAGTATTCAAGCATCAGTCCTAAACTAGTGAGAAAAGTACCATCCATGGGGGGGAACAAGACCATTTACATTCTCTCTTTGCTTATTATGATCTCTTCCAGATCTTTGATTAGTATGAACTCTTCCAGATCTTTAATTAGTATGACCTCTACCAGAGAACCATGTGAGCTTACAGAATTCAATAACCTTTTTTTCTAGCTGGACTTCCCTTAAAGGAGCGGGAAATTAATATATACAGGGAGCAAGCAGAAAATAGAGCTTAACTGCTTTTGCCCTTTATTATATACAAATAGAAGAATATGCAGCTCAAACCTCCATTTAAAATTACTTCCAGGGGTGCGGTACAATTTATACGTTATCCAAACGGATGGTAATTTTCTCAGTAAGTTAGGACTAGGTTAGGACTGACGCTTGGCTACTGCCTTGGAGGGGGGCATCAGCTTGAGTATGTTTGTCCAATTTTTTTTTAAAAGATTACCCTACATTGCTTTCATGTTTAACTATATTTGTAGTTGAGTTTTGGAGTCTAATGTAATATAATGTATAAATTGCCAGTCTTCCTTTGCACCTCACCTGAAAGCCTCATAGAAGGTGAAGTATGTATTTAAAGGGCATCTATAGTGAAAAAAACACATTGCCCCTTTGCAAAGTTAAATTCATGTACTCTGTGCTGCCTTAATCCTATCTCTGTCAGTGACTCTGTTTAACCATAGTGTCAGATCTGTGTGCAGCACTCCCCTCTTCCCCTTCCCCTCTGTTACCCCTATGGGGCATATTTATAAAGGAACGAAAATAGCGCCAAAAAATTACCGCCGCACATCGCAGCCGCGAAAATAGCGCTATCGCCGTATTTATAACGGCGAGCGCCATTCCCGCGATATGTATCGCGGCCGCGATGTGTTGCGGTAATTTTAAGCCCCTTCGCGGCGATACTGTATAGTATCGCCGCGAAGGGACTTTAAATCCCTTCCCGACGCATCTCCTAAGGGGGCGGGGCATACGCCCACCCCGCCCACAACCCCCCGTGGCGGCGGAGACCACCTGCCGCCGCTTCCCAGCAGCCCCTCCCAACCCGTTCCCCGCTCGCGGCAATCTCGGAACGGGAGGCTAGGAGGGGCTGCCGGGAAGGGGCCGCAGCAGGTGGTCGCGACCACCCGCCGCGCACCCCCTCCCCGGCAACCCCTCCAAGCCCCCCGCCCCGGCCGCTCCCGGGGAGGGGAAGGGAGGGAGCCGCTGGGAGGGGTGGAGGCTCCCTCCAGCGGGGCCCTGAGAAGGGCCTTTTGGGGCTTAAGGGGGTCCCGCAGCTCGAACCAGGACCCCCCCTCCCCGGCACTTGTAAGAGCCCTTGCGGCACTAAGCAATCAGATTTCAGAACTTTCCAGTAATCTGATTGGTTAATGTAAAGCATGCAAACCAAGCATTAAAAAATTGACCAATCAGAAATGAATTAGGGGTTTCTGCAAACCTATATAAAGAGGTGCACTACGCTGCGGAACTCAGATGCCATCGCAGTAGATGGCTGAAGAAAGAAGCGGTTGGCAACATCGGCTCCGCTGAGGCCGGCGGTGCCAGCGGACTCACTGGCGGCCGCAGTGAGCCTGCCTGGCATCGGAGACCTGAGTGGGGTTGGTGTCGCCATCCCGAAGACGTCGCCCAAGGGCTCTTTTAAGAGCCGCACACTGGGGGTCCCGGTTCGAGCTGCGGGACCCCCGCCAAAGGCACTTGTCAGTGCCGCAAGGGCCCTTACAAGGGCCGGGGAGGGGGTCCTGGTTTGAGCTGCGGGACCCCTAAGCCCCAAAGGGCTCTTGTTAGAGCCGCAAGGGCACTTGTAAGTGCCGCAAAGGCCCTGATAGGGCCGGGGAGGGGGGTCCCGGTTCGAGCTGCGGGACCCCTTAAGCCCCAAAGGGCTCTTGTCAGAGCCGCAAGGGCACTTGTAAGTGCCGCAAAGGCCCTTACAAGGGCCGGGGAGGGGGGGTCCCGGTTCGAGCTGCGGGACCCCCTTAGCCCCAAAAGGCCCTTCTCAGGGCCCCGCTGGAGGGTGCCTCCACCCCTCCCAGCGGCTCCCTCCCTTCCCCTCCCCCTCCCCGGGAGCGGCCGGGGCGGGGGGCTAGGAGGGGTTGCCGGGGAGGGGGAGCGCGCGGGGTGGTTGCGCCCCACTGCTGCGCCCCCTTCCCGGCAGCCCCTCCTAGCCTCCCGTACCGAGATTGTGGGCGGGGTGGGCGTGTCTCCCGGGGCGGGTGCGACCACCCGCCGCGGGTTGCCTGCCCATCCCTGCCGCGGGAGGCTAGTATCGGCTGACTTCGCCACCTTCAAGGTGGCGAAGTAAAACAGCCGATACTAGCAGAGCGAAACCAGTAACGCCGCTTTATAAATAGAAGCGGCGGTAACAGGTAAGTATCGCCGCGAAGGGTTAATGCTTTGTTAACTTTTCGCGGACTTTTTTGGACATTTATAAATCGTGTTAAACGCAATTTATGCGTTAATGTCCGCGAAAAGGGCCGCGAAAAGTTAACGAACCTTTATAAATATGCCCCTATGTCTCAACTCCAGCTAACCGACAAGCTTATCATGTGCAGTAGGAGTTAAAAGTTCAACATCCTGAAAAACACACCCACACACAGTGGCCAATAGAAAGCAAGCTGTCCTGGAGACACAGAAGGAGATCAGTACAGTTTACGATCTCTCACTTTGTGACCCATCATCAATCAGTGAAAGCTATTAAGAAGGGGGATCAAGTGCAGCCTTATATCTGCCATCAAAGCTACCTCTCTCCCCCTGCTAATGCTCTTATCTCTATGTTTGTTTCAGAGCAGGGAGGGGGGATCACGTCACAGGGATTTGATTGACAGTCAAAGTAGGAGTAGAGGAATGCAATCACGTATTCTTCTAACTGGTGTATCTCAGGACAGAGAGGGAATCTGAAAAAAGTGAAGACACTCTGGGGGTTGTGGGAAATTATAGAATACATGGAAAGAAAGAGAAAAAGTTCATTTTCCCACTATAGATGCCCTTTAAATGAAAACGATACAGTTTTCTACCCCCAATTCAACCCTTTCTCTAGTAGTACCCAGGGTGGGGACCTAAACCGGTCTAGGTCCTCAACCCTGGGTTAGCTCTAAGGGCTATATTTATACAGGCACGGTAATCATCTTTAATGATTGGTTTAACGATTGTTAATTTCTGTTAAATTACCAATAACAATTGTAAATTACAGATAATAATTGTAAATCTATGACAAAATGGTTGTAGGTTTACACTCCAGATAGACTGCCATTGCAGTATTTACTACCAAAAATATAGGATTGCGGCCATATATTTATGCCCACTATCGTACATTACCAATAATGCGCGGTATCACTAAATTGCAATACTGCCCATTTATAAATAGAGCCCTAGATCCCCTATACATTTATGCCAAAGTCCAGCTCATAGTGCTGGTCTGCACCAACTCCTCCATAGCTCAGAACTTGGGACCAATTGGGGACCAATGGGAAGATAAGCTCCATTGGCCAGGGGAAGGGCTAGACTGGTAGTACATGCTGTACTTTGACAGAAAGATACAGGGGATCTAGAGCAAAGCTAGAAGTTTAGGTCCTTGGTCCCTGAGCACTATTAGGGGAGTCAGGGTTGTTTAGGCCAGTATAATTGCCCTTTAAGGGCTACAATGGAAGCATGTAAATTACCCACAACTCTCTCCTCATTATAAGAAAGAGACCTCTAGTCAAATCTTTTCTGCATGACTTAAAAATTTTCCCCATTAAATGGAGTACTTCAAAATACATATTTGACCAAAGAATGACCTGCACGCCAGTCTTACTTCAATGAGAAAATATCTATCTTCCTTTCAAGAACCAGAATTTTCAGTTCTTTAAATTACAACCCTTCAAAAAAATCAATTATTGTAGCCTGGGATATATGCTTAACTTAGAAGATAACATAACTTTTCTAAAAGCAAAGAGGGAATTTTAAATCTTACCAGTAAGAAAATTCAAACATTTCCTTTTACAACAATGCAAATGTGATCATGTTACTGACTATCTGTTAATTCATGTTATTTGTGCTTTGGGAATGTCACTATAAAAGTTACTGTATGACATTTAAACAAGCCCTATTTTGACAGTGAGTTATGTAAGCATCACCTAGGGCACTAATAATAATATCAGTAAATGAAAAGGGTAACTGTGGTCCAAAAATTACTTTAGGTAAATTGACAGGAATTGCTTTCCTGAGTATTTTTGCAATTTACTTTTTTAACATAGTTTTGAAGATATTTCAATTTTTATGTGTGATATGGTAGGAGCATCACCAGATCTTCCTCCTCATGGGCGCTCTCCTTGCAGTCTCCCTGAAAACCCCTGTGGCCCCTCCCTCTCCTCCTTCAGTCACTATAACTTGATCTTTTCCTGGTTTCCTCTGCTTTTTCCTGCACTTGAGCATGTGCCAACCACAGCTTAGAGGAGGAACAAGTATTTAGACTGCAGATTCAGAACCTCTCACCCTCTAACTTTCTGATCAGTGATTTCTTCATATGTTGGGCAGTGCAGCACATAGAGAGATAGTTGATGGCTCATTTTGCTGTGAACCTGGTCTTTTTTTTATTTAAAATCAACTTGTTTGGAGACCACAGTTCCCCTTTAAATATACAATGTTCCCCATGACCTGAATATTTTTTTTTTTTAATGTGGGAGGAAGGCCATAAAGTCTAATATGACTTTGATCTTATGGCACTTATCTCACATTTTTCTTTAGGTGCACTTTATTTATACAATGGATTAAACAAGTGTACCTACAGTACATAAAGCAAAACAAAAAAAGGGATGGAGACTAAAGATACAGATTATGCTATACTTGAGAAAGTGTACTTGATACCCAAAACAAGTTGTTGCATTAGGACTACAAATTAAAACCTTCACAGCATACCGGTAGTCTGTATCTTTAGTCTCTGTCTACCACCCCTTTTTTTGTTTTACATTAGTATTTTGATTTGCAAGTGGAGACCCTTGGTAGAATCTTGAGACTGTCCTGAAGCTATATGGCATAAGGGAACCCAACCAACTATTGATATACTGTAAGTACATAAAGCAATTATCACACATAAGAATCACTTAAAATCACAATCACAATAATTCAATACAAAACATTATTAATTACTTAAAATACATTTTATTTTTTTATTGTTGGTTGCCCTTTAATTTTTCATTTTAGAAATGTGTTTTCATCTGCACCACAGAATCCCATTGAACTGGATCACAGAATCCCATTACACAGTATACTACGAGGTGCTGGAGGTCCTTCAATTGGTAAAAGGGCAACTGTGGTCTCCATAGAAGTGCTTTTCATTGAAAAGAGCTCTTACATATCTTTCCAACAAGCCTAGGGTGCCTCTAGCTTCTCTGGATCTTTAGTTAAGGCTTGTAAAGTTAACTGGGTACACACAGTAACGATAAACCGATACCGTCGATCCGACGGTATCGGGGCTTTATCTGTACTGTGTGTACGTTCGTTTCCCGAACGAGCGCGCACCGCGAACGATCGGGTCGGCCGTACGCTCGTTCGGGAAAGGCCGAAAATTTCCATCGGCCGCGCTAGACTCCTATAGGGAGTCTAGCGCGGCCGATGAAAACACACAGTCCCGAGCGTTCTCCCTATAGGGAAACGCTCGGGACTGTGTGTATGCAGATCTTTGAAAGATGGCAGACAGGATCTTGCAGATCCTGTCTGTCATCTTTCAGAAATCGTTACTGTGTGTACCTAGCTTAACACTTTAAGACTGCTCTGTCTTTGTGTATGTGTTAAGCATGTGTCATAAGCCCCCCCCTAAACCAATCTTTTCTGGAGCTAGTTACAGGCATACAAACATTCTCTGTCCTTTCCTCTACCTATGGACACTGTTTAGTATATAAAAATATTTTTTTTCTCTTGTACTGTTTATAATATCTTATTTGTGACTTTAAAATGACATTGTCAATTAGCTGTAGGGATGGACTAGAACCTGAGTTCGAGCCGAACTTTATGAGTTTGGACGAACTTGAACTATTCAAACTAGTTCGGGTTCGAACTAGTTCGATTTTCGGAACTCTAGGGACCATTTTTCGAAAATCCTTGAACATTTGAGAATTCTCGAATGTAAGGGGATTTTCGAATGTTCGGCAGGCCTCGATTGGCCGCTTTCAAAAACCCCTGAACTTGAATTGAATTGAAAAATTGACCAATCAGAAATGGATTAGGTTTTTCTGCAAATCTATATAAAGAGGTGCACACCTCCGCGGAGCTCAGAAATCATCGCAGTAGATGGCAGAAGAAAGAAGCGGCTAGCAACATCGGCTCCACTGAGGCTGGCAGTGCAGCGGGCTTACTGTTGGCTGCAGTTCGAGCTGCAGGACCCCTTAAGCCCCAAAGGGCCCTTGTCAGGGCCACAAGGGCACTTCTTAGGGCCACAAGGCCAGTATAAGTGCCGGGGAGGGGGGTCCTGGTTCGAGCTGCGGGACCCCTTAAAGGGCATGTCCACCCCCAAAACTATAATCCCCCCAACTACTGGCCCCACCATGTAGTGTAGTTTAATCCTTACCTCACATCCCAACTCCATCTGGTTCTCCTGTAGTCCCCCCCCAAAGTTCCAAAAACTGCCCACCAGGAGGCTAGCAGGTCCATATAGGACACTGCCTGCTACCTGGCCTCCCGGAGATTCCTGCCATGCGTGCTGCAGCCCTTCTCCCCCCTCCCTCCCCCTCCCTCTCCCTCCCGTTCTACTATCCCTCCCCCTAGCATTAAACCCCTTAATATCTGCTCCCCCATGTCCCCCAGCCCCAACTGCATGTTTGTTTTTTTAAAAAGCTCCCCAAACTCTTACTACCTCTCTCTTCCTCCGCTGCACTGAATGACCGGCAGCCGCGTCCGTGATTGGCTGCCGCTCAGCCATCACAGACGGGACTTGCCGGTCCCGCCCCTCTGCTTGCATTCTCGCAAGCAGAGGGCCGGCAGTGCGGCGGAGGATCGAGGGGAGGTAAGTAAGAGTTTGGGGAGCTTTTTGAAAAAACAAAACATGCGGTTGGGGCTGGGTGACATGGGGGAGCAGAATATTAAAATTCTATTTTAGGGGTGGACATAGCCTTTAAGCCCCAAAGGGCCCTTGAAAAACGGACTGAACTTTCAAAAGTTCGAAAACGGACCGAACTTTCAAAAGTTCGCCCATCTCTAATTAGCTGTAGCTTTTGTCTTTTTTTTTTAAGATTATTTGGCAATAATGATGGATCATAGGCTGCTTAAACAATAAGAAGCACTTTTGTCCCCTATAGAAAATAAATCTTTGTAACCAGAGCAGAGTGAGCAGTTTCAGATGATACATGAATCCATATTGTATTGGTAGGTGATAATCAAATGAGCAAATGAATGCAAGTGGCATAAAAGCCATGGGAAAGAAAGGAGCAGCACTGGACTCCATCTTAAATTATCTCCACCCAGAAGGCCATTCAATGCAAACCCTTTTTTATTTATCCTTACCCTAGGCCACACCAACACAATATGTACAATTTATATTAAACCAAATCTTAATCTAGGTACATATATTTCAGACCTATAGCAAATGGCAAACATTGGAAGCTGTCTGTCATTGACTACAGTTCTGTGTACACACTGTCCATCTGCCACTATTGGCTCCACATATTACATATCTGGGGGGGCAATAGAAGGCCAATCAATGCAAACCCTTTTTATTTATCCTTACCCTACTAACACACACCAATACAATATGTACAATTTATATTAAATAAAATCTTAATCTGGGTACATATATTCCAAACCTGTAGCAAATGGCAAACACTGGAAGCTGTCTGTCATTGATTTCAGTTCTGTATACACACTGTCCAACAGCCGCTTTTGACTCCCCATACTATATATAGGGGGCCAATAGAAATCTTTAGTCAGGCCAACTAATCTTTTTCAGATTTAAAGGGACACACATAGACAATAAAGGCCAATCCTGTCAGATCTGAAGTCTTTTATATCCTGTGTGAACCCAGCTTTACTACAAATTATTGGTTTTAGCGAAACAATATATATTTTTTAAACTCTAATTAAAATGAAGGGCCACAATTAAAGATACATATATTGTTGTAAACTCTGTTCAGACAGGTGTTGAATATCCTTCATGCATCTCATACGTACAGAGATTTATTCATAATCCTAACTGCCAGAATCCCAAGAGAGCTTTCAGTTTCACTGCTTGTGAAAATAAAGTATGTGGGAACATTTATTTAATGACTAAAGCATGTTTATTTTCTATACGTTCCAGCAGTTTTTCATTAGATAATTGTATGTGTTTCATTGAAACCAAAAGTATCTTACTAATGGTAATGCTTTACACAACATTAATGAATTCTGCATATTATATTTTAAGTGGGTATCTTAATCTTACATATAATATACAACTTGTAATACAATACAGTATACAATACTTGGATTGTAAGCTCTTCGGGGCAGGGATCTCATTCCTAATGTGTCAAGGCATGCTGCACTTATATCAATTTATACATAATTTATAAACTTGCTTTCTTAACCAATGTATGAAATTGTATTTCATTTTTATTTATCTATATAATTGATTGCACTTATCCCCTTGTTTGTATACTATTTTAGAATGTACAACGCTGTCAAAAAAGGCCATCATTAAAATAATTTTCAACTTCTTGATAACTCCCATGGGGAATATTTAAGGGAGCTAAATTTTATTTCAGCATCTCGCCATTTAACCTTAATTATACCACGATCAAATCTGTTGTATTCAGTTAGATCAACTGGACTTAAAATTTAGTTCTTGAAGATGTTTCGCTAGTCATCCGACTGGTTTCTCAATTCAGAATGACTTGTGCAAGAATCTGTTGGCAAGTATGTACCCTGGAAAGTACCAATTAGCATGTAACAGCCAGGTGTTAGGGACATTTTTGCTGTTATATGCTAATTGTGCCTTTTTAGGGTACTTAATTGCCAACAGCTTCTTGGACAATTCATTCTGAATTGAGAAAGTCAGTCGGATGACTAGCAAAACATCTTCAAGAACTAGTCCAGTTGATCCAAATGAAAACACTACAGATATACCATGACCTGGAAAAATTAAAAGCTTAACAAATATACCACAATCAATTAAAGCCACTTACAGTGTACCACAAACCACAGCCAAGTTTGGGGAATATCTCATAACTCTGAGGATAGGATAGTGTCTTGTATTCTTAACAACAGCATTGGCAGATCACATTTCTCTGTGGAATTGCGGTCAGCTTTAAGGCAAGTATATGTTGATGTTTTGCAATGGAACTGAGCTGTATGTGTTTAGAGTGTGATACATATGCTTAACCATATGGTAAGGGCAGGAAGCAGTGGTGTTTTAGACTGTTACAGCTAAATCAGAGGATGGTAGACCTTTTTGCTTCTGTTCTTTCTTAAACCATTCATATTAAACCATTCATAGACGTGCATAACAGAAGTAGTTGAAACTGAAACAATTTTGTTGTTGAAATTTTGCAAAGAACTTTCTGATTTAGAGGTAGAATTTTAGTTTCCAGTCACTATAAATTTTGATAAAATGTAATTGCTCAATATACCATCAATTTGCAAATCCACCAGTGACATGAAACTTGGCAGGTTTGGCCATCTACAGTATATTAAGGAAGCATGTTAATAGGCAAAACCAACTTACATTGGAAACAAGGCCTCCTTTCCATTACCATTCCAACCAGTTCTTTGTGTTTTAACCTGCTGAAATGACTCCCAGAGCACAGCTTATACTCCTACACAGTTTCCATGTACTGCAGCTTACAATGCATCTAAGTCTCAGCAGACATTTTGAACATTAAGGAAAGTCCAGATCAATTTTTAATTATTTTCTCTAATTTTCAGCAATTAACTGCTGCACTGTTTTGTAAGCACAGCAATGCTACCTCTGAGGAATCCAATTCTGCTCTGGCAGATAGTTAAATTTACCTGCAGACATTTCCATCTTTTTTTCTGGCATAGAAAGTCAGCAGGCAGTTATTTTTATATACATTTTTTTATTAATAGTAGAACAAGGATAATCACCAATATCGGCATCCTAAATTAAACAAGCAGACTGCATAACGTTTCAAAGAGCTATAGATTATGGATGTAAATTTTCATTAAAACGTGGCTACTTGGAGAACAAACCTGCAAATATTAAAAAGAATGTGACCTTTCATGGCAAGAGAGAGTCCCTAATCAATAAAAAGCAGTTTAGCCAATGGCTACTGCTTCAGAGTCTTCCATAGAACAGGTTATAATTAATTCCCCCATATTAATTATAGCCTAGAATAGTTTGGGTATGAATAGTGATTATGATATACTTAATACATAAGCAACATGATCAAACTGCATTTGCACATAAAATGTAAAATGTGAACATGTTATCCAATATATTAAGTTGTTTTCTATAGCTCAACAATTGGTAAATGATGTCACCCTGACAGATCTCTCGTAGTCTAGGTAACTCGGGCTAACTGGTGGGTGTGCAGGGAACTAGGGCTACCTGGTGCTTGTGCAGGGAACTAGGGCAAAATGGTGGGTGTGCAGGGAACTAGGGCAAACTGGTGGGTGTGCAGGGAACTAGGGCTAACTGATTGGTGTGCAGTGAACTAGGTCTAAATAGTAGATGTGTAGGGTCCCAAGGTCCCAATGCCACAAAAGTTCACTGGTGATAGACAAAAACTTGCTAGTTTTTTGAATTCATGTAAATTTTATTTTTAGCTCTGACCACACTTGTTAGGGTCTGAGGCTCAACGAGTTGGTCTCATTATAGCCCTGCTCCGGGGGATTCCCAAACATGGGCCATTGGGCTACCTTATACAGCCCTACCGTGTCTTCTGTTAATTAATTTTTCAGGTCTATAACTATCTTGTATGATGATCCCGACCTGGCTTCTACAGCAGAGGCAAAGTTGAGAGCTCTTTGTCAAGGCAAACAGTTAGCATAGGAGTATGTCTCTTAATTCCACAGATGGGCGGTGAGTATTACATGAAATGAAAAATACAACTGAGGGTCGCACTCCAAATCTTAGAAAATTTTTATTGTGAACCACACATCACACGTCACAACGTTTCGGGGGGATACCCCCTTCTTCAGGTAATAAAGTGCAACTGTGCTCAGGGAATATTTAAAGACTGTGATTAACCTCAGTCCCTCCCACCAATTAAGGAGGAACCAATAGCAGGTGTCTGATACAATTATACCAATAAATTAGTGCACTATGCAATAAAACAAACAGTCAAATATACATGTGTCAAACAAAGTTAAAAACAGTCTCTTAGTTATACATGTTAAAATATTGTTAATAGTATAAAATCCAAAAGGTAATGCAGTGTATAAAGTGCTATTTAAGTGCAAATAAAGTGCATATCAAGATCCCTGTCTCCTGTGTTTGTCTCTAAAACCATCAATAGTGTAAAATCAAGTGTATGAATAAAAATGAAAAGATCACAAAACATGGGCCTGGCTCTGAGATACAAATCTTAGCTATACATAAATCTTATATTATATATGATTAGATGAAATGACCCTGCTATTAACAACCAGTTTAAGGTTGGTCTTTCAGATCAAGTCAAGGATGCCTTGGATAACCTTTTGTCTCCTAAGTCTCCAAGGTGATTGAGCTTGCCATGCCGGCAGGAGAACTAGAACTAAAGATTCCTACTCAGAGCATCTTTCTTCTTCTTCCTCACCTCCTATGTCTTCCATGCCTAAGGAAAAACGTATATACTTGAGTATAAACCGAGTTTTTCAGGCTGTAAAATCAGCCTGAAGAGCCGACCTCGGTTAATACTTGGGTCAGTCACTCTGACATACCCTCCAATTGTACCTTTTGGCTGGCCATTTTTTTCAGCTGCTGCCAAACAGCATCTGCTAAAATAACTGGTGTCTTTTTGTTTTTTAAAACTCCCTGATAGTCCGTGGTGTGAGTACCTGCAAGAGGGAGAGGGAGGGAGGGAGGATCAGCCTGGCCAGAAACTGTTAATTGGGTGCTGGATTGGCTGCAGACTTGGTAAGGGGGTGTGGCAGCATTTTCCTCTCCACTGTGAAGTTCCATGATCCAGCCATTGCACAGGAGGGGGAGAAGCAGAGTAGGGAACAGCCATTGTACAGGAGAGGCAGAGCATGCAACAGCCATTGCACAGGAGGGGAGAGGCAGAGCAGGGAACAGCCAGATAAGGAGCAGCACTATTTTGTTTAAGGACAGGTGAGCATTGATTTACCTGACTTCCAGGAGAGGAGCATGGGTAAAACTGTATTAAAGGTATCAGATACCAGCAGAACTGGCAGTGGCTCTCCTCACCATTACCATTTTTCTTTCAGGAGGGAGTATGAGCTGAAATCAATGAAGCTTTAAAAGGGGTGCTGGGAGGAATAGGAACAGATGGGGGACCCATAATGAGACAAGGAGGAAGGGGTCAGTGTGAGGAGTGAGGGACAGAATAAAAAGGAAAGCATAGCAGAATTCCCATACAGTTGTACAGCCTCAGAACAATACAGAATCAGAAGGCAGTAGTGTTCTTATTTTCTACCCTCGGTTTATACTCGAGTCAGTATTTGGAGGGGCTCTGTCTGTATTACGGTGCACCTGGTCACATTCCTGTCCTAGCAAGGTGCCCGGAAACTCTAGGGCCTAGTCGGATCACAGAAAGTCATTTAAGGTTAACAGGTAATTCTGCCTGTCAATAAGTCTTTCAAAATTTTGTTGCCACAGAGGTTTCCTGGGGGGTTTAAGCTATGTCTTTCCAAACCTTTTTAGACAGCGTGGCAGCAGGCCATTTTATGGATATAACCCTGATCTTTATGGATCCCAGAAATCCTGTTGCCCAAGCTAGTCTGTCTTGTCACTATAGATAACTCTCCCCTCTTACAGGGAAACCTCAGGGGAAACCTGCCTCACCCCCAGTTCCGATTAAGATTGGACTGCTTCACTCTGAAACTATTAAGTTCTTCCTCCTTAATCTTTCTTCCTCTCCTGTAATCCTGGGCCCTCCTTGGCCCTGCAAACATAACCCTGTTATTGATTGGGAAATGGGCCTGATAGCTAAATGGGGGGCTAACTGCTTTAAAACAGGACTTTCTCTACTGTTGGCCTGTGTGTCCTTAATGACTACCCCCTCATTTCCATGAATTTGCCGATGTCTTTTAGACATTTCTGAACGTAATTATTACGCAATTAAATTAGCATTTGAAGAGTGGAGACATTGGTTGGAAGGAGCTCAACATCTGGTTGCAGTCTTAACCGACCATAAAAATTTTAAATACATTGAAGCCGCTAAGAGGTTGAATTCCAGACAGGCACGATGGGCTCTCTTTGTTTCTAGGGTTAACTTTAGAATTACATATAGACCTGGTTCTAAGAATGTAAAACCAGACTTCCCTGAGTCTAATATATGCTCTGAGAAATTGAACCTATCATTCCTGTAGGTTGTGTTCTTGGAGCTCTTACTCCTGCTCAGTTGCTACCTGACTTACTGAAAAGCCTAGAACCATTCCAAGAAGATTGCCCGCCTGGTAAACCTTGAAATTACTTGTTTGTACCATTAACCTTTCGTCAACAGGTTTTACAAATGTTCCACAACTCTCAGGGCATATTTTTTGTCATTTTCATCTGAATGTGTCTGACAGAGGTGTACAGTTTGTTTCTCAGTTCTGGCAAGCATTTTGTTCTCACCCTGGTATTTTTTTGTCCTTTTCTTCAAGCTTTCATCCCGAGTCTAATGGCCAGACTGAAAGGACCATTCAATCTCTAGAGCAGTACTTGAGATGTTTTGTTTCTGAATCCCAGGAGAAATGGGCAGAATACTCATTTGCTCATAATAATGCAGTTTCCTCTTCTACCAAATTGTCTCCTTTCTGGTGCAATCATGGTCAGCATCCCAAATTCCCTTCTTTTCCAGCTCTCTGAGAAATCTTCTCCCACATGTCACAAATCTGGTGTCAGATTCAGTCAACTTTAAAGCATGTTACTGCTCAACAGAAAAAAATTCTGAAAGAAACCCTTCTAAGTAACCGGAGTTTCAACCAGGGGATTTGGTCTGGATCTCCACACAAAATATGTCTCTTTGTCAACCTTGTTCACAATTAGGACCAAAATTCATTAGACCTTATCCCATTCTTCAAAAAATCAACTGAATAACATATACGGTAAGCTTACCTCAATTTGTTAACACTTTTTATGTCTCCTTACTAAAATCTGCTGCAAATTCATCAATCTTGGAACCTCCACCTCCAGTGGAAATTCAGGGAGAAACTGAGTATGAGATTGAAAATATTCTGGATTCTCAATGGGTTTAAAGTCTCTTCAGTATCTTATTGACTGGAAGGGTTATGGTCCTGAGGAGAGATGCTGGATTCTGAATCATCAAACAATGCAAAAAATCTCATTAGGAAATTTCAACTAGATAATCCAGGAAAACCTATCTTAGAGAGTCCAGAAGCCCCTCCTCAGAGTGGGTGTAATGTAAAATCGAACGTACCCGTTTGTGTGTGCAGGTGTCCACTGATTCAGAGCTGTCTCCAGCAAGCATAGCCTCTGCTTCTCTCTTGCCAGTCAGTTTGGTCGGATGCCCATACCATCCCTGTACAGTGCATCCACCCATACCATCTTTTACAGTGCACAACCCATACCATCCCTGTACAGGGCATCCACCCATACCACCCCTGCACATTGCACTCACCCATACCATCCCTGTACAGTGCATCCACCCATACCATCCTTTAGAGTGCACACAGCTATACCATCCTTTACAGTGCACCCACCCATACCATCCCTGTACAGTGCACCCAGCTACTATTGCTGTACAGTGCACCCAGTCACCTATGTCCAATCCAAGGCCAGTATCCCCATGTAACCTCAGGGTCATCTATATCTCCATGCTGTACCAGTACACAGGCATTTCTTAGAGTTTAGAAATAACCAGTCTCATTAGTCATTTAGCCATTGAAAGAAGAAGAGGAAAGAGAAGAGAAAAGATGAACCATGCACGCTGTAGGCTTTAGCAGTTTTTCCGTTCTTAGTAAGCAGCCAAAAACTCATTACCACCTGCTGGCCAATGTGCATAGTCCCTGTAAAAATTTCATGCTAGCTCTCAGAGCCCTCTAGTGGTCATAGTCAGAAATTTTGCTTGTCAAAGAAACCAACCACATTTAATGCGATTATCAGGCATTTAGCAGTGCAAATTGCGCAGATTTTCATTATCTATATTGTTCCAGCCAGGGGCGTAGGGATCACTATAGCAACCATAGCAGTTGCAATGGGGCCCAGACACAAGGGGGGTCCCGTCTAGGTCCCCTGCGGGCATGTCCACCCTCCTGAGGGTTCGTTTACACTACATCAGTTTTTATCTGTGCGTTTAAAAAAATGGACAGACAGTAAAACCCCATAGGATTTCATAATATTGTTCACACCTGCTGTGTTATAATCCGTTTCGTTCCAGTCCGTTTAAAAAACGCACTGCCTGCAGCATTTCTGTCCGTTTTTCATGCATTTTCTAAAGAAATCTATGGAATACACATTGTTAAAAAATGGATACAAATGTATGAAAAAAATGGATACAAACCGACAGAAACACATGCTGTGCATTACTGTCAGTTTCTAGTGTGAACGAGCCCTTTTTACCTCCCTTAGTTTATCCTCAAAAAACTCATTTTCATTTTACTGAAACCTTTCAAAAATGTTCCCAGGTTTAAGTAAAATGAAAATGGGGTTTGTGGGGCTGAACTACGGGAGGTAAACTTTATCTTAGAAGAAAACCCTTTAAAAAAACTTTCTGCAGTTTGGTCAGGTAAGGTGCACAGAATAGTTTTAAATGTGGGGTGTCCCATCTAAAATCTTGCTATGCGGCCCTGTGATATCTAGCTATGCCCCTGCTGACAACTGACTGTTTTTTTGTTTGGAGAGTCCTTTAAACAGAATAAGAAAAATATAACTGGGTTTACAGTCCCTAATTTGAACTTGGAGGAACTAGACTAAAGCTTAGACTAGTGCAGTCTAAGCTTTGTTTCAATGAAAACTTTTTGTAATTTCATTAAAAGTTAAGTGAATAGAAAAAAGTTAAAAACTATTAAAAACTTTTTATAGAAGGGAAGTAATATAGTGCAAAATATGTTAGGAATAAAAATGAATAGTATGAACTAAAAAGAGAGGCGAAAAACAGAAGAGAAAATTAGCCTACAGCTAGTGATAGAGATGTAAAGTTACAGTGATGGAACAGAGATTGGAGCTGAACATTCTTATTCATCAGCACAATCCCACACACTCTATGCAAGAAAGATTGTCATTTCTATTCCATCACTGTATGCAGCAGATAGCCAAACAAGAAGACACTAGGGAAGGCAGTAAACCTATAGATAGCATACTGCTGATCATACGCCTCTAGCTAAGTGTTCCCTAATCTTAAGAAACAGGCCTATTCCTGCAAAGAAATTCTTTGCTCTTAGCAAAGCCTCACCAATCACAAGAAAGGTTGTGAAGTTCACTGTGCCCTCTGCATACTTTACTCTCAGATTCTGGCCTTAGATTTAAATCTGCTTCTGCATATCTGGATAAGATTAGCATTTTCAAAGGGCTGGGGGTAGGAATAATACTTTATTATAAATCAACCTTTATTTACACTTTAACTTTAATGTTAGAGGTTAAATCTGCGGTGGTTGATAAAATTGGCATCACAGATTTAAATAACTAATGATTTTTTTTATTGCATTAATATTTTAAACTTTTGATTTTCTAAGGCAAGCTAAGGATGCACAATTTAAGGAAATGTAAATATTTAAGCTTCCTTTTAATTTTGAATATTATTCAATTTTAACTGTTTCTTGCCACTTTCTAAACCTGCCTGTTAGGCTGAGGCCACACTACAATTGTGCATGCGTGTTGATGTCCGATTGCACTTGCAATCCCAGTAATATTCTGTTAATGGAGCGTATGCAAATTGCACCAGTTGCAATGGTGATCGCTTGCGCTCCAATGAGCGGATGGCAGTGCAATGAACACCAGAGCATCAGATCAATGGGATTGCGCATTATGGGCCCTAGATCGCTATCGTTATCTTAAAATACCGACCGTTATCGTAAAATACCAATCGTTATCGTAAAATACCGATCGTTATCGTAAAATAACGATCGTTATCGTAAAATAACAATCGGTATTTAACAATAACGACCGGTATTTAACGATAACGACTGGTATTTAACGATAACGACTGCTATATTTTTGGATAACGATAGCGATCTTTTAATAATAGGGCCCTAAAACTGACTAATGTGGCCTAGCCTTGAGTGAATAGAACTTATTGTATTCAAGCTTATTTTCAGAATCCCTTTGTTAGAGGACCCAGCCTAAGTATAACGCCCAGTACATAAATTGGCCTATATTTTGGCCTGATTGGCCTAGTGCCGAAATATTTTGGCCTACCAGGCTGCTACCGTAATCGCTTGTGTGTTTTTGACCAGCAGACTATTAATCGCTTTATTAATTGGTAGTCGTACTGTGTGTACCCAGCCTTACAGTCTGAAAAATAGGGTCAAGATTGGCCCATGTGTACTTTTCCTAAGAGTAGAAAGACCATCCATAAAGGTTTTAAAAACTATTCTGTTTCACAGAAAAAATGTGTGGTTACTGTTAAGTGTCCAGAAGACCTGTTTTTTCAGACTAAAAGCCCTACATAACCATTTTTTGCTTTACACAACTTTAATAATTATGGAACACACACCCAGTAGGCTGGCATAATTCCAGTCTGTAACTATAACCTATAAAATATATAAATAAGCAACACATTTGTTTAAAAACCCTTTTACAATTTTATTCAACATAACCTGTATTAACAAAATTGTCCAGTTAAGAAAGCATGTTAGTAGACAGAACCCACCCCCAAAATTTTAATAGACCAGCAACCCGCACTTGTCTACCTGTCATGACCAGCACCCGCAGCTTTCTAACCAAACCTGACTCGCAACCCATTGAAACTTACTGTGGTTTACCCCAACCCGACCTGCAAATTTGGTAAACTGTAGGTACTTGACCCGATGCAGGACTCTAGATCAGATCTCATCTTCAATTAACTTAGGCCAGGGATGCCCAACCAATTTGATCTCAATGGCCTCATGTGTAGCCCCTGACCACATTTGAGGGCCACCCAATAGGCCTACTTAGTTTAGAATTAAAACTTGCAGCAGACTGAGTTATAAATTGTTACTAACTACAAACTGACTGCAATTAACTGCATTTATTGTGACTTCCAATCAAATTCAGTTAGATTGCAATCAGTGCAGCTCTCAAAAAGATATTACTACTGGAGGGCCGACTGTGACACTGGATAATGTGTGAACTGGGGGGCTCACTGTAACACTGAGCACTAAGTGATGGGGGGAGGGGGAAATAAAGCAAGTCAATAAATTACAATCATGTGAGCTTGCCTCTGTCCGGAGTTAGTTGTGGTTCTTGCCCTGTGTGTCTCTTCTAAAGTTCAGCACTCACTGACTGTGCAGCTCAGAGCTCCTATAGAGATATGCATTTCTGCCTCTGTGTAAGTTTGCCACACTATCTTATCCAATTGGCTTACTGAATTGGGGCATCTAATTGGCCATTCACGCTGCCCTTCAATGCAATCTGCTCTGTAATTTGATGTCAGCATAGTTTGGTTGCATATCTCAGGTGAGGTTGTGTGTTGGGCAATCACTCAATTTACCACCAGATGGCAGCACACAGGTCAGATCACATGAATGAAAAGGGGTAAAAAAAAAAAAATGGGAGTAAGGGGGCGGTTTGAAACGTATGTATACCAAGTCTCATCCAAGTTTTTCTGCAACATACATACATAGATTAAATATATATATATATTTTTATATTTATATTTTTATATAGATTTATATATATATATATATATATATATATATATATATAATATATATATATATATAATTATCAATACTACTATTATTTACTACCTCTGTGCATATTTTCAGACTCCATCTAACTAATTTTATATCACAGTTTTAGCTTTAGTGCAATAGGAATTTAAAAGCTGAACACAAATTTCTATTTTTTTGGACAAATTTTTAATATTGTTGGAAATCCAAACTAATGATGTTACTCATAGTATTATCCAAATCAACTACAAATGGAAATGGTATAAGAAGGCAAGCTAAACTGTGAATAACACTGAAATACATGGTTTCCCCATGCTTCCATGTAAGCGCTAAATTATACTTACTAATCACTGATGGACATCTGTTTGCATACTTTGTCTACCCTCCATGTAAATTGATCTACATGGGAGTGCACATACTCAAGAAGCAGCCAGCAGCTGTGACCTGATATAGAAAAGAGCATGGTAAAATGATAGTGTGGTAGAAATATAACTTTAAAGGTGCCTCATACACACGTGCGATTGCGGGGACCGAAACGTCACACATGATGTGTTTGCAAGGCTATTTAGGCCAACAATCATGCTATGTATAGGCACTTTGTCCGCCGAAACGGCAGTTCAGTTGGGGCTGGTGTATAATCGGCCAGTTGGATCAGGCAATGAGCCCTGTCTGAATGGCTGTTTTGGCCCACAATGTACCCATACACGGTACGATTGTCGGCTGATCTAGCCATGCATACAAACCGTGTGTTACAGGTCGGCCCCCACGATCGCACGTGTGCATGAGGCTTTAGTCAGCAAACATGGCTTACATTGTTGAGGGCAGGGCATTAAAGCCAAAGGTGGAAGAGAGAGTTAATCTTCCAGGGAATAGAGTAAGCAAATAACTGAACAATTTGTACCAGCATTTCTTACATATAATAAAAAAAAGCTAATCATAGAACCTGTCTTTCATTATGTTATTTACCTAATTATGATAAAAACAAAAATATTTCAGTCCTTCTTTATGTTTAAACTGTGATTTCCATAATTCTTTCTATTGCTTTAAACCATGCAGACTTCACTACCACCTTTATCAATCATTAAGTAGTAGATAATGATGAATGGTAAAGAGGAGGAGGGGCTTCTGTTTAGTTGGATTACTCAGGGGCAAATGTATAATATATTATTTTTAGCTATTCCTATAGAAACCTGTATATTGCACAATCAACCTTACTAGAAATTATAAATCTCGGATTATAAAATGCTAAATCCTGGTTTCAAAGCAAACCTGGTTTAGATTAGAAAATCTGTGAATCTGATGGAATTGAAAACATTTTTGGAACTCAGAACTCGAAAAATTGAATATTAAAAAATCTAAAATGTGAAAATTAGACTGAAAAACTGTTTGAAAATTGAGAAATGTTATGAAATATTAAAAAATTCTAAAAATTCCAATTCAGGTGTGTTGAATTTTTCTGAATTTCAATAGGATCCATGGAACTGCTGTTATTTATCGCTACTAGAGATTAACATAGGAACAAAATGTTTGCCATATTGGAATTTTTTCCCCATGCGATAGGATTTAACATTTTTATTGAACATATTACTCTGAGGGTGATTCTTAAATTCCTCTCAGAGGAACAAACTAAGCACTAATAATGATTCTTAAAAGAGTTTACATTTTGCTTAGATTTGAAATAATTTAGATATAGATATTTATTGTTGACATCACAATTATTTAATATCCAATTAAATCACTTTTAAACAAGACACCTTCTAAAAATGAAGAATTATTTCACTTGGACTGGACTACTTACTGAACTATTTGTGATGTCATCAGGTCCAGAGAATATGGTCATTTATTGGTCTTGTTGAAAACTTCATAATTACTTTATGTTTTGTCCAGTCATTACTAATCTTTTTTTTCTCAGGCAAAGACACATGGTAAAAAAAAAAAGTCATACACACACCACAAGAAAATACATTATATATATATAATAATATTGATTATTGAAACCCTCACGCGAATTACAGTACAAAAATCTCACGTTCCTTCTAGTGGCATTATAGTATGCTGCTGTGTGTACAGGGGACATATTACAGGCAGGAGAGGTATATTTTATTAGCTTCTAGTTAAAATGTTATGGTACTGTTCATGCAACAATCAGATATGCATAATGAATACTGATGAATGGGTGCAGTGCCTGTTTATATGTACATCTTAATAAAAAAATGGCTAGATAATATAGAGATTGGTCAAGCTCTCATCTGTTCCATATTATTATTTGAGATTTTTGTATTGGGTTATGTTGTATATTGACATTGTTTTGGTCAATATACAACATATTGACCAATATGTTGTATATTGTTACTTTTTGGAGTTATATTGTTACTTTTTAACTGCCATGGTGTTTACCAATTTTCATTACCAGCCCCTAAACCTCCTCTATTATGATTACAATAAAAGGGCAGCAGACTACTTGACATATGATAGTTCCAAATAATAAGGTGAATTTTTCTATCTTTACACAGGACAGAAACACAAATTACCAAGGAAGGGATAAATAATTACCGTTGCATTTTGTTTCCACCCTGGCCTGTAAAGTTAAATTAGGAATATGCATATGCAAAAGCAAAGAGTACCTCGTAAATAAAAACAAATCAGGCTCAAATGATGTAAAAATTCCAGTAAAGACATATTTTTCATCTGCTAGATGTAATGCAGAAACATTGACTGACATAATAATGCTAATTTGGACATAAAACAGAGCCCAAGACTAACAAAGGACATTGCTTAAAGAAAAATGTTAAAAATGATCTTACCTCTACAACCATTACATAGTTAAAGGAAAACCAAAGATAAAAAATTTACTTTTAGAAACAAGAGGCCTTTAAACACTTTCTTCACATGATGTAATAGCAACATTTTTGTTTCACTATACATGGTTTATTCAGCTTACAATATGACAAACATTACTGTGCAGGATATCTTATTTAAAATTAGACGTTGATTATGTATATCTTATAAAAATCCAGTTAAAACATGATGTAACATTCTAATCCACTAAAACCCACAGCACGCCTGCAATGTTTATCAGTTTTGATTAGTAGATAGCCATGGAGAAAAATATCTCTCTAATATTGGTCCTTGCTTTTCAAGTCAGAAACCATTAGCAAAAATCAGGTTTATACCAACAGCCAGGTGTGTTACATGTAAAGTCATTCTCACTTTTATAATCTGCTGGTAAAGAATGGATTTTGCCAAACAAGCCTATAATGATGTCTCTAGCTTCTCTGTATCTTAAGTTCTAGGCTTGTAAATGTGCACTTCTTTGTCTGTCCTGTCTGTCTGAGTATGTGACAGGCATACAATGAGCTTCGTAAAAGGCTCCACCCCCCCCCAAAATCGATCCATTCTCTGTCCTTTTCTCTACCTATAGACCATCATAAGCAAGGCTTATGATGCAGCTGATGATGCTCTGCTTCTTACTGGACAGGTAAGCAGACTGACATGAGAAATCACTGTGGTATCTCTAGAGAAATATACAGCCTGCTGATAGGAGGAATAATAGGTTCCATGCAAGTTTTCATTTACCGTAAATGATATCTTCACATGACTGTACTGAAAGCTTTCAATTTTTCTTACATGGCTGTGCGAAAATTATGAAATAATAAACCAATACAATATTTTAGATTCCTTTATTTTATAAAAATTTACATCACATTTATCCACAGTTGTAGCAATTTCATTTTTACAAGACTAAAATTACAACTCTCCCCAAATCCAGTTACGTACCTCAGCATAGCGAACATTACAGAGATTGAAATTACAAATCCAAAACACGGTCCCGGGTTAGGAGTTAAATTTACAAAGTTAAAGAACATTATTCATATGGAGATTTGGTAACTTCTTCCATCCTAAAAAAACAGGACAGGAAAGAAGCTCCCATAGAGAATTGGCCTGAGAGATCCTTGCTTGTCAGTGTGAATGCAAAGACAATGGGAAAATAAATAGCATGTTTTAGCACATGTTAACACAATTTTGTATACCAAGAGTTGTAAACAAAAACATTTTTGTAATATATACTATGCCTACATTTATTTTCTAGCAGTTACAATTCAGTGTTTACACAATTAAATTCTAAGGTAATAAGGTAATATTTCTAAGGTAATATTTCTCTATAAAAGCACTATTACCTTGTAAAATGAAGTGCAATTTTTTTTCTTTGCCAATTAAAGAATCAAAAAATACAAAATGTATCTGAGTGGCCTCAACCCCCCTCCCCCCACACATAAATCTACCATGGCAAATGTGGCCACAGGTTGTGAATGGGGATCTAGATGCTACGTGGCCCAGAAATCAACAAACATTTGATCTATTACTGTAAGTACTCAGAAGGCAATGGTCAGTTTGGATATCAGTGTTTAAATATTAACAGGGTGATGATTGCTCTCTTTTTCCAACGTAAGGCAATGTACCGAGCTGACCTCTCCATACATTGTGAAAGGTTAACCACTGTTAAAGAGACACTATCAGCTTGGTACAATGGTTGCAACGGTTGAGCATTTCTATTTTTCCACGCCGCCACCACCATTATTACAATTTTAAAGCTGTGTTAACCCATGGTGCATCGTGCAAAGGAATTAATGTGGCTTTAAGATTGTAATAGGTGATAGTGGCTCAATATACATCACCCTTAAAATTACTGAACTCAAGCATATGCTGTCCAGCCTATCCATACTACCAGTGCACCCAGGTTTAGTCAAACTTAACTAAGTGTTTTGAATAATAGCATTCAGAAGATTGAGCCCTCTGGAGTTTGAAGAAAAAGACTATAAAAAAGTTTTTATAAGTAGTGTGATTTTTATTAAAATGATGTTAAATTGTAAGTATTGACTTCATTCTCTCCCTTTCTGGGAGAGGTTGCCACCTCCTCCACTTGCTCAATGATCTTTTTATAGGCTTAAGCATGTGCAAAAGGGGACAGCAGGGGAAAGAGCAGTCAATAAATTTTAGCAGTCACAGCGTTGATTGACTGCAGGGAGGGAAGAGGCGGTTTCTTCTGGCAGAATGGGGACAATATTTGTCCTTAAATACCTGGTTAGCAATCTAATTATGTTCAGTGGTTGAAATTGTGGACAGGTAACATGTCCATGTGAAGAAGAAGCACCTTTAGAACCTGAAATGGCAGCTCACTAATGTCAACAGCAGGGAATAGCAAGGGGTAGAAATGTAACCGTTTTTTTTAAAATGGAAGAGAATATCTAGAATAACTAGGTATGTATAATATAAACTAATAATTTTTAAAATATTGATATTTTCCACTGAACATTCCTTTTAAGCAGTGTCCAGATATTTTAACTCTCTGTTTACAGGTAAGTAACAAAGAGCTCTCTTGATAAATAAAACGCAGCACTCATTTAGCATAAGCTTTCCCACGTATGCACAACAATCCTCTTCCACCCAATAAAACATTTATTTATACTGGGTGTGTAACATTTGTTAAATTTATTACCACAAGTTATCGTAATATTACTATTTACATCCGCAGTTGTACATCTATGACCGTACTGGTATACAATTTTAATCGCTAGTACATTACAACTATGGTATTTTATAGGCGATTGTACGTTTATGATTGTAATTTTACAGCTGTGATGTGAACTGTACTAAAGGGATGGTTACACTTTATAAATATTGCACCTTGTATGATTATTAAGATAACAGGAGCAGCACTAAGGGGAAAGAAAAGCTTCATAAACACACATACAATCATGGGGGCCAACCTGCAACGCACAATGTGTATGAGCGCACATTCTGCCCAACAAATGGTCTCTGTTTTGGCAGAAATGGACATTCACTTGAGCCTTGTTGACCGATTCGCACGGCAGATCATTGAGGCCGACAGAACATTTGTGCACCCACTTGGGTATGCTCGGTCAGGACAAATGTCCGTCGGTCGCAGCAAATGCGGCCGAATTTACGAACGATCGATTGTGCGTTCCCATTGGGAACTGCACGATCGATCGGAATTTTCCGACATGCCGGATTGTTCATTCGTCCGATCCGGATGAATAAACGATCGATGTCGGCCGCGGCCACCTGCCCCACACCAGCCAATAAGACCGAAAGTGCTGTAAATCGGTCGGTCGGACGAAATTATTGGCTGGTGTGTACCCAGCCTTAGGATTAGAAAATGGCAAAACTTTTCTTGCTAAGCTGTAGGCAAGATTATAATATAGACAACCTGCTTCTAACTGGATGTACGTTAACTGCAGCTTTATATTTCTGCTGGAAGACCATTACATTTCCCAGTGGGAGAAGATATCTGTGGAATAAATCATAATACTGAAAACTTAAGCCTGGTACACAAGCTAGATAATTGGTGGGAAGGTTTATTTCGGTCTACAATCAAGTAATCTATCTTGGATTTCTAAACGTTGTATGTGAGAGATAGCCTTTGTTCTCTTGCTCACTCACCCCTGCACCCACCTGCAATAAACTGCTGCCATACACATTATGGAAAAAAAAATGTCCAACGCTAGTTGAATTAGCAATAGACACTAGGGGACTAATATTCACTATTCATGTACATTTACGACCGTTCAGCTGTACCATACCGTGTGGTAATAAACTACCACAATGAGATTGTACTGGCAATCGTCCAATTATGATTGTAAATATGCAAACGCGGCCAATTGTTAAAGCCGTGGCATTGCTAGATAGAGATATCGTGCCTTTATAAATAGGGATCCAGCAGAGAGCTTCAATAAAAGTTCTTATTGTTAAAAATGGTGCTAATTTTGCTCCAACCAATCAGATCTTATTTAACATTTGAAACCTAACATCTGATTGGTTGGGGAAAAATTAGCACCATTTTTAACTATAAGAACTTTTATTAAATAACCCTGTAGGAGCGGTATTTATAAAGATTCGACATTGTTTCCCGACACTGATCTTTTTAAGGCCATAGGCTTTTTTTATGACATGACTTTTTACACCAGGGTCAAAAATACTAATCATTATCAACTGGTAATTCATGGCTATAGCTGTTATACCACACGGTATTGGCGTTCTATTCCATAGTAGTGCATAATGAACGCAATACTAGTGCAATATAGCAGAGAGGCCCTAAACTATCCTTAAAGGGATAGTGGGGAAAATGAACTTTTTTTTCCCTTTCCATGTGTTCTATAATTCCCCACAACCCCCAGAGTGTCTTCACTTTTTTCAGATTCCCTCTCTGTCCTGAGATACACCAGTTAGAATAATACCTGATTGCATTCCTCTACTCCTACTTGGACTGTTAATCAAATCCCTGTGACGTGATCCCCCCTACCTGCTCTGTAATAAACATAGATAACAGCATTAGCAGGTGGAGAGAGGTAGCTTTGATGGTAGATATAAGGCTGCACTTGACCCCTCTTCTTAATAGCTTTCACTGATTGATGATGGGTCACAAAGTGAGAGATCGTAAACTGTACTGATCTCCTTCTTCCGTGTCTCCAGGACAGCTTGCTTTCTATTGGCCACTGTGCGTGGGTGTGTTTTTCAGGATGTTGAACTTTTAACTCCTACTGCACATGATAAGCTTGTCGGTTAGCCGGAGTTGAGACATGGAGGAGGTAACAGAGGGGAGGGAGAAGGGGGGAATGCTGCACAGAAATCTGACACTATGGTTAAACAGAGTCACTGACAGATATAGGATTAAGGCAGCACAGAGTACATGAATTTAACTTTGCAAAGGGGCAATGTGTTTTTTTCACTATAGATGCCCTTTAATAAATATCATCCTCTATTTGTAAATTGTAATTTATTCATCATAAGGCACTGCCAGTTAACCCAATTATTTGCCCTTACTGTATGTGTTCTGTTATGTTAGATGAACTAGTACAAGGCTATTTAAGGTATATTAAAGTTTAAATATAGCCTGAAAGGGGATGCTGTGACATTAACAAATACAGGTGTATCATTTGGTAGAGAAAAACGATACATCATTTTGTCCTTGGTTTTGGAAAGGATTTTTATTCTCCTAGGAATTATGACAGCAGTGACAATTATTATACACCAAGACCATTGATTTAAGGTTTTTCCCTTCATCGTTGGATTTTAAGGACCCAGTATTTCATATATATATATATATATATATATATATATTTATATATATATATATACACACACACCCTATATATATATCCCCCCTCACTATGTCTAGTGATTTATATAGTACTATGTTCTCATCTAGCTTCTTACTGCAGTTAGACACATAATGAGCTTAGGTCCCATTGGAATAAGATGAGTAAATTCCTGAAAGCACAAAGCAGGTTGCAGACAAAACAACATAAAAAGGATAAATTGTGTTAATTTAAGCCTCTGTAAGCATCTATTTTTAATTTGAACCAAAAAGCAGAACCATGGTCTAAAACACATTTTAAAACAACCTACAGCTCAGAAAAGGTTGATTAAAACAATATACCACTTGCCTTTCAAAGTAGTTTTTAACTAAAAGTATACCTGTTCTGAATAGGGTTAGCTTCTCACCGTTTCCCTGGATGAAATGTTTTTACTGTCTAAACCTAGGTGTATATTTGTTTAGGAATCACTTTTACAGATATCTGGGGAAGTTTACCCAGAGATGCAGCCGTTTTGGATAAACCTCCCCTAAGAGAATCACCTGCGGCTCTGGATGAGTTTCACCCGACATAAGTATTTA
Organism: Hymenochirus boettgeri; assembly: GCA_019447015.1. Classification (NCBI taxonomy): domain Eukaryota; kingdom Metazoa; phylum Chordata; class Amphibia; order Anura; family Pipidae; genus Hymenochirus; species Hymenochirus boettgeri. Next base: position 145,403,663 of record CM033475.1, on the reverse strand, counting down.
TGCAAGTATAAGTATTCTAAGTATTTAGCATTAAATATTAATGTCCAAAGAACCGCACAGCCCTTAACAACGTCTTCCAGACAATTTATTACCAAAACTCTTATAAAGAGCATCTCACTAATCATCATTATACATAAAATGATTTAAGTAACCACCCAAGATATATGCAGGGGATAGGGATATATTGATATATTTCTGAGAATAAGACTAAAACAGGGAATTATGCTAAGCCACTAACTCTCATTGCAATAGGAAATTTCTAGCAGGAGGGCTGCCATCAGAGGGAAAGGGACCCAGCTAGTACTCTAGCGCTGCTGTGATCGCTGGACTATGCCAACTCGAATCCCCGGTCTCATATCACTCATAGGGATGGAAGAACTGCATTCAAAAGGCAAAACAAGAGAAATAAATGCTGCATAAATAAATGTTCTATGTCCCTCCTATTGAGACAGATTTTGGTAGGCTTGAAGAGAGTACAAAACAATAATATACTCCTAAGAAGGGATGTGTGCGTGTAAGGCAACATGCTGCCCTCAACAGCTATTTACAATAAGGCCTTCAGCAACTATTTAATTAACTGTTTTATTCAGCAGATATGTAAGCGCCATTTTACTGCTATAATTATGTGTCATGTGCTCATACAGCTCCTTCGCCTAGAGTGTTTTCAAGCTAACTAGTAACTGCTCCTGTATATAAAAATAAAGAATATATGGTGTAAAGAGTAATAAATTCCCCCCCAAAAAAGTGACAGCATAAACAAGAGAGTCAAGAAACATAATAGATCTGCAAGATTCATTCTAAGCACATATTAGGACATGCCATGGCATTATAATAGCTAAAAGGAGGAATTAGAGGGGCATTTTACCACTGCAATGCTGCATGTGCACTGCACACAGGGAGCTAGAAATACTCAAATCATTTTAAAAATATTATTTTTACTATACTGTTTTTTTACTGATACACACAAGCAGATTACCTGCCTGATATTCAAACCAATAACTCTATCTTTGGATATAAAACTACTTAGTCAAATCAGTCAGGAAGTATTGTGGTATTGAAGTTGTGTACATCTGATTGGTTGCTGCAGAATAGCAATGCAAATTGTTGCACTTAACATTCTCCTTTCACATCCAATCTTATCTCTGTGTTGGACCCTTATTGCTTGAACATGGTAAAGATTTTCTATGGACTTGTATGCATAATATGTATAAATGCAATATATCCTCACATTTATTATTCTATAAAAAAAACAGTTAAGGAAAAGTTACCAAGAACACATTTAGGCCAACTACTGATTCCCCTTTAATGAACAACCAATTTGAGCACCAGGGGGAGAAGAATCACTTTAATGTATATACATTTTTGTATGCAGTAGTAATTTGTACATAATTAACTTTTATGTTCTTCTTGGTATACACTTGTGGTCAACATGTCAACACCACACAACAACTTTAAGTGCAATTAAAAAATATGATTTTTGAACACCCGTTAAGAGGTTGCACATTCTAAAACATGGGTCTGGCAATGTATGCCAAGCCACTTTCAATAAAATGAGCAAATTCAAAGCTCTGACAAATTGAACATGGCATGTCAGTTGGTCAGGGCTGATGATATGGCTCTATGATTTAATAAAACAATGTAAGTGTAATGATATAACAACATGGAAAGTGCAGAAAATAATAACACTTACATATAAAAGAGCAGCGTAGCTGGGCCACAAACCCCCCACAAGACCCCTTTTACAACAGCTATGTACTTTTAAATTTCTTTTTCATGTGAAAAGTCTTAACTCCCTTTAATCAAAGAAGTTCAGTATCTTGAAGCAGAACACGAAAAAGGAGACTCTCAGGACATTCTCCGGCCATATTCTCATCATACTTCATTCCAGAAGGAAAGATGGTTTCTGTAAAGGCTGCTGCAGTATAGGGAACATCCAAGGTGAACTAAACCTCACAATGACCAATTTCCTTACTGCAAACCTGGCTAGTAAGGTCCAAAATCATGCTCTCCTTATAGGCTTTGCAGTGAGATCACATGACACCTTTAAACCCTTCCTAATTGACATTTGTTTTTTGACTTCTTGCTTACAGTCTTATTGCAGTCAACCCATCAGCATTTTAGAATGTCCTAAGCCACTGTCTTGAGGAAGGTATGGCACATAGTTATGATTATATTCAAATGTAAAAAATAAATGCTTAGAAAAAAATCCACTATGGACCAAAAAAGAACAAATTACCGGTATGCACATGATAAAAAATGAAAAAGAAGAAAAAACACAGACCAATAAGCAGCCATCTTTTCACCATCTTTCTTTCCCCCCACACCAGGTAGGGTTAAAATGGTAGCATCCCCATATATGGAATGAATTAAAACCCCCACAAAAGACACATAATAAAATTTATATAAAAAAGTACCTAACAATATTCAGAGCAATAATTCCAGTGTTAGGGTAAGGGTAAGGTTTATGTGTAATAAAGTTGTGTTCAGCGTGAATTCTGTGCTTCTGAATGTTAATGGGTACCACAGAACGCAGCAAATGACTCTTACGTATTTTTTAGTCGGTATCAGAAACATTTAACTCCGATTTGGTGTTTTTAATTTTTAACTTTGCTGCTTCCGTTGCCAGTTTACCTTGTGTCCTGTGTTAATGTAAAATTAAAAACAAGCATGCTGTATTTTTGTGAAGAATGATTACAGTGACTTTGCACTAGCCAATCCTTACAATAGAGGCAGCATGACGGACGTCATATATTGTAAATATATCTGGATTCTTTCTAGGTCTCACTGACCTTCTAATTGTGAGTCATATAAAAAGATAGATTATATTTATATATATATTTATATCAATAAACGAGACAAAGCTCTGATGGTATCATGGCTCCCACCAGCCTGTTCTTATCCCCAGTCCAAGGGGTGAGTCATGTGCATGAATCCAGCTACATGTCTATTTCATCTGCATACATCATTCACACATACCATTCCTTCTTAGAGATAAAAGAACCATCATTTTGGGGCACCATACTATCAGGCAGATCTTCTGGTTCGTACTGGAATCCTAGAGTTCTGTCTTCACTATAACAGCGCCTTTCACCTTCTTCCACAGTGAAGTAGGGTCGTTTAGATTCATCATCATATTTGGGGCCTAGCTTGTGTCCATCCAGATTCTCCTCATCATCCTCCTCTTCATAGCTGCTGCTTCCCATTGGACCTGGCTTCTTTTCATCATCAGAGTCCTCAGGATACTGCAGGCTCTGAGCCATAGGTGGGTGCTGAGCGACTCCAGCTTTGCTGTAACCATTTCCATATACATGCTTCTTAGTGTTATAATCTCCTTTGAAAGTTTGATGCCTTTTCCGCAGTACAACAAAAAGTAATACTGACACTGCAACGACAAGCACAACTCCTCCCACTGCGCCACCGACAATTGCTGTTGGAAATGTGGAGGAGTCGCTCCGGTCCCGCCTCCCAGGAGTAGTTGGGGTGAAAGGGAATTCTGGGTAGGAAAAGACAAGGAGAGGGACAATGTCAGGTTCTGACTACATGCTAAACCCCCAGAGCAGAGACGCAAACAGCAAGGATGCAGGAATTTCTACAGCTGTCCCCTTACGCTCACATTTATCCCCAGGGCGAATTATTACTAGCTATACAAAAAGTTAAATAACATTGTATAAACTTGAGTTGACTGAGGTGATCTATAGGGAAAACTAATGTTTGTGAGATTGTATCAACAAAGCAATTAACAATAAATTAATTGTAAGATCTCTTCTTTGATAAATATCATTATCCATTAAATTTATTTAGAAACATCTGCCCTGTGTTGTTACTGTACATAATAACGTAAAGTGATTGTAACACATTTTATTAAATGCAAAAGTATTTACTTCCTCCAACCACATTTGTTCTAGATAAGTGTTCCACTATTAATCATCTGAACTCACCTCTACCACATATAACGTTTTCATTTAAGATGATTACATTCCTTTAAACTGTATCTTTACTTATTGTTACATATAACTCAAACCATACTTTCCTAGTGTAACTTGATAAATAATAATAGATGCTACATAGATAAACAAAAACTTACCAGAATGTAATTATTTAGTACTGCACACATTTTATTAATAGTTACATTAAGGGGAAGTTTAATAAACACCTAAGCTTTCTATAACAATATTTTAAACTAGTTTGCTTGCGTCCCTGCTTTGGAAAAGGAGAAGGGAGAGGAAAGAAAAAGGAAAAAATACTGGAATAAGGGAAGGAAGGAAAGGAAATAGAGGACTCTATTTGTATTCCATTGAATACTGGACTAACAGCAACCAATGGAAGCTAGATGAAGCCCTTTAAACCCGAAAAAAGAAGCAATAGAGGCCTAAGCCAAGTATTATGCAGAATGTAGAACTTCCATAAAAGGACAAGAAATGAGATGCAAACAGGCAGTAACCAAAGGCAATATTCCGCTGTCTGCATGAGAAAGGAAACTAGGCAACAAGTTCTCACAGGAACAATTGAAAGTCATAAAATACCCCAAAACAAAAAGAAAACAAACACAACAGCAAATTTGTAAAATGAAATTGTATAATAAGCTCGACATTTTAGACCTTTAATAATATGTCAATTGCACAAATCATTGAAAGATTACTGTTTATATTTGCCTCATGTATGTGTGACCAACCGGCTACACTTTTTCGTTATTAGTCTCAGAATATTTAATTACATTATAATAAGGTTTACATTGTGTTAATCTCCTAAAGGCAATAGTTATAATTTTAATATGTCCCAACATAGTGAGATTTAGTTTATTCATTTATCAAATTGTCAGTGTAACAGGTCAAAAGGATCAGAATCATTTAAACACAGGTCAGAAAATGGTTGTAACCTATCCATACATCACTCTATCGTCTATCTGATATTGCTGCAAACCAAAACCGCGGGTCCCACTTCAAATCCAATGATTTCTTCCCCTGTCTGTCTGAACTAAACAAAACTCCATACATGTATCTCTTTGTAACATGTTTTGTTTTTACCACATTTGAAATGGTACTTTTGCTAATGGAAATTATTATTTTTATAGAACAATGCTAGTTATGCTATTGTCAATATTGGATATTGGTAATAACCTTGCAGTTAAAAGGAGAACTAAGCTTAAACAGCCACTGAGACTCCTGATTCCTGTAATGACGTCTAGCTCTTAATTATTTAATCTTCTTGCTACATTAGCAGTTTGAAAGATAACATTTCCACGATGAGCCGAGATGCACTTCCATTTGTCCAGCCATAGGGAACACGCTAAATGATGGGGTAAATGCTCTTGTATACTTGCTATAGAGCAGGGCTGCTGTATTACTGCAGATCATTATAGGAAAATAATAGAAACACCAAGGACAGAAGTAACAATGGAAATCATGCATTTCTGATTTTTTTTTTCTAATTCTCTTATAAGGAATACAGTCGCAGGCTATTATCTATACTATTATGTCTTATTTCTAATAAATATATTCCTGGTTTTTGTTCTCTCACTTGACACATTTCATGTAAACCTGTTGGGGATGTTTTCAACTTTATCTGCTTACAGGATACATGAAATATCTACCTCAATAATAAATATATTGTGGTTTCAGATGTGTACAGCAGACAGAATAATTTACGCTCATCATAAAGCACTGATAGCAAACTGCACACACAGTAGATTATAGATGGGAAGGGGAGAAGCCAAACTCTCCCTGAGGGAGTCCTGGTCATGACAGGCTGCCCCTCCCTGCAATTTCTTTTTACAAAAGGCTTTGTGTGTTTGACATGTGCAGGCTTGTGAGCGCATCCTGGCTCTGATTAGGGTTAAACCTGCTCTCTGTTCCTTGTTCTCATTCATTTCCTGGGACAAGCCCATGTTATCACCCTTAGGGGTTGGAGGGGAATTTATTTAACTGTTGTATGTATTTGAAAAGGTGTGGGAGAACAGTGACACAGCTTTAAACAAGTGTAACAGGTAAAATGTATACAATTGTGCACACATGTACACGTTTCAAACTCAACAGTGTGGAAACACAAACACAGATTCTTAAATCCTACATCTAAATGAACAGCTGCCACAACACCTACATGCATTAACACATCAGGTTTACACACAGTACGAAAATAACACCCATGTCACATCCAGGAGCCTTGTTAAGTGTTGGTAGAGAGTGAAAAGCACCTTGTGAAAGACACGCCACAGGCAAAGCAACACAAGATACCAGCCCCTTACAGCCTCTTTAAGACAAAACACACAGATGCATTCAAAAAACATGCAAATCCCTATTTCCATATATACAGAACACCTATACAAACAGCAGGAATGAACAGACATTGCAAACTAAACACCATTATCATTATTTTCCCTCTGCCGTTTCATACTTACAAGGTTATTTCCAATTTCCTCTTTATTCACCTGCACCTCTGGATCTGTGATAATGTATTTAATCACCCCAATTTTCCACAAACTCAATTTTTATAAGAACGCAATGTCAGTGTTTGGATCTATGCCTTACCTGTCACATTAACTTCAACTTGACCAGTACGACTGCCAATAGCATTTTTAGCTTCACAGATATACGTTCCAGAGAAGCTGTAGGTGACCTCTCCACGGAAATGCAGTGTGTTATTGCTTACTACTGCATTTTCTGGCAGTGAGCCATTCACCCTGCAGAAGGAGAGACAGAATGGGTGCAAGTGATAAATAAATATGATCTGAGCTAAAAGGGAGTTTAACTCAAACTTATCACCTGTGGTACTCAAAGCACATTTGGCAGTGTTTGTCCGATACCACTTTTACACACACTATATTTCATATCTATTTCCTTATATCCTCTGTGAACATGATGAGCCAAGACCAATAAAGCTTTTATCTGCAGCCCTGTTTATATATTTTCCCAGTTCATGCCAGGTGTGTGACTCATTCTGACAGTCTCTTCCTTGCTGACTGGTAAAGGACAGTTGGCAGATATGCTGCATATAAAACTATTTTTAAAAATTTAAGAATATTCCTTTTTCTTACAAAAATGAATATACCATTTATATTGTACTATTTTAATTAATATTTTTTTTTTGCTGTTTCATCAATCTCCAAAATGTTATTAATTACATGTGATCTGTGAACATAAGAAATACAAACTTTAATGAGCCTATGGAAAACTGTGTAGGACTTTTTAAAAACATTTGACAAAAGTACAGATCCTGGAACAGTAAATGTGTGGCTCTGACCTACAGACTAGTACACACTGACAGATAAATTCTGCTTGATCTGTTGGTTGTCCTGACTGTGTGCATTTTAATAGGAAAAAGATTGGTTATAATTAAACGGTGCACTGCTACTTCCAACCAACACATTTTTGATGTTCTGTAGATTGTTTGATATTTGCCCCCATAAATAATAATGTATCCACCTTCTTCTCCATAGATCCAACAGCTCCACCGGTCCTCTACCGCCCCTGTACCGCCTGTACCCTCTGCTCCTCTGCTTTCTCCCATGTTTGAGCATGCTCCTAGACTTAATACTGGGAAAGGTAGGAGGTCCCTGCTTACACAAAACAGTGCCATCCAGTAACAAAATTCACAGAATACTTGCTTAGTTTTAACCAGCAATAACATTTGACCAATTCTTCCCTTTCATGTGTAATTTCAACAGAACATTTGTAACTAGTAAGTTAAATGTTTTCAGCGTGGCTATATTGGTTACTGCACTTACATTCTCCACTGGTATAAGGAAGGAGGTGGGTTGGCGTCCACAGTGCATGTCAGTTTCACTTCTGGTCTCTTCACATACCAATTCCCATCAAAGCCATCAATAGTTACATAGGGCTCATCTGAAATAATAGAAATTGGTATCAGTTTATAGAAAAGATTGAATATGAGCAGATGGACATCCTGTTATCTACATTATTGAAACCTTTTAAACAGAGTTAAAGTGCATTCTCTTTGTTTGCAGAGTGTGGAAAGTTCAACACATTTTATCTGATTTATACTCAGAAACATCTAACTATGTATCACATAACTGTTTTTAGCATATCGTTTTCCTTTACAATGGATCACAATTTGAACACAGCAGATCCCTAATTTTAATTGTCTTGAAAATTGAAAAACAAATATATAGTAGAAATATATATTTTTTCTTTGTTTGGTTCTAAATTTATATTTCTAATTTAGAGATAATAACTCAAAACTCAAATATACACAACTTTATTCATTCCCTTCCTCTTCTATTAATCATTCTCTGTTGAAGAAACAACCCTTCTATGACCAGTGGCAAACCTTATAGTTTGGAGATGCGGGGGAGCAGTGGCATACTAGAATCACTGGCCCCCAGCAAATTATGATGGGGCCCCTATCTGTGCTTCATCCACAGTGGTTTTCTTGAAGAGGCTTTATCTGTCATAGGAAAATAGGTTGGGCCCAGTTTTTGTTTAAATTAACAGATTTTGTTAGTTTTTCATTGTTAAGCTCTTTGTTTTTCAAGGTCTGCAGTCGTGCTCTATACACAGAATTAAAGGGTATGTCCACCCTTAAATCATACTTTTTAATATAGGCTTCCCCCTGGTCCCCCAGCCCCAACCGCATTATTTTTATTTTAAGAAAGCTCCCCAAGTCTTACTTACCTCCCCTCTTTCCTCCGCCGCGCTCCCGGCCCTCTGCTTGCGAGAATATGCAAGCAGAGGGGCGGGACCGGCAGCCGCGTCTGTGATTGGCTGAGCTGCAGCCAATCACGGACCGGCTGCCGCAGCTCACTTCAGCGGAGGAAAGAGGAGAGGTAAGTAAGAGTTTGGGGAGCTTTCTAAAATAAAAATGATGCGGTGGGGTTGGGGGACCAGTGGGAAGCCTATACTAAAAGGGTTAAATCCTAGGGGAGAAATCGGGAGAGGGAGGGAGAGGGAGGGGGGAGGGAGGGGGAGAAGGGCTGCAGTACGCATGGCAAAAATCTCCTGGCCAGGTAGGAGCAGAGTCCTATATGGACTCTGCTACCCTCCTGGTGGGCAGTTTTTGGGACTTTGGGGGGGACTACAGGAGAACCTATGGAGCTGGAATGTTAGGTAAGGATTAAACTACACTACATGGTGGGGCCAGTAGTTGGGGGGATTATAGTTTTGGGGGTGGACATGCCCTTTAAATGATATGTTATGATTTCTAATTTTTTTTTATTAAAGAACAAATGGTGTTTTTGGCCTTTCAATTAACTGTGCCCATAACAATTTTGGTTTTCCTATTAAAAGCAATTATTAGCTAGACACAATGATAATACATATTTTTGTACTCACATTGAATACTTAAGACCATGCTCTGAGTGTATCTTTCTGCCTGATAATTAATCACACATGTTAGTGGTTGTCTGTGGTCTTCTCGGTTTGGTACCAGTAAGTAGCGACTGATGACTGTTACAGTCCCATTATCATTTTTAATTTCTTGAAACTCAGTTGTGCCCTTTAGCTTGGTTTCCCAGCTTAGACTGCTGGGTGGCTTTCCATTGGCAGATATGCAAGTAGCAACCACAACTTTCTTATTTGATCCAGGAACTTCAATTAGCTGATTCGGTGTTCCTTCCATCAGATTGATTGGCTTGGCTGTGCAATGAAATAAATAATAACACATTCAGTTATATAAAAGATCACTTCAACCAAAAACAATATGCCACTATTCATTGTAGATTGTCTGGATAGACTCTTTATTGACAAAACACGTGTTTTGTTATTTACACAGGCCATACATTAGTTAATTCACCTTCCAACATTCCTGCAACATTCTGACGACCACCTGTAATGATCATTTTGTGATAAGCACTGTGGCTTTATATGGTCAGCTTAACAAAAAGTAAAATGTTCCTATCTTTTTTAATAATAAGGCATATACTGTTAATATATGCAGCACTGGGTAACCAACATATATTACCTACTGCCAACATCAATAATAAATCATTTAGTAGGACATTTGTGCTTCAAAAAGGCAAAGACCCACATCCCCTGTCAATTCAGTGCCACTAGGGGAAAAAACAGAATCATAACCAGATGTACTTTTTTGATGATGTGGCTTATTATAGTAATGTATGCATGCTGACTTCAGCTTTATGTCTTAATACAAATTGATGTTAATGATAAGCATAGTTTCATACTAACCCCCCTTTTACAACAAATCGGGCAAATGTGTGAAAATAATATCCTAAGCTATAACATCAACCCCAAAAATGTAAACAAATACAAATACATTTTTCAGGAGCATGTTTTTTTTACTACAAGGGCAGTATATGTAAGATTATGACAGCTGAAGTAGCCGAAACACATTCAAAGACCGATTGAATGTGTGTAGCAGCTCTCATCTGTAATTTGTGATCTGTCTTGCTGAACCACTGAAGGATGCCTATGCGAGCTGGATACAAATGAATTAGAAGGTGTTGATCAGTCAGGTGAATAAGGTCACTTGCCAAATTCATATAATTCATTTGTATCCAGTACATGTGGAACAAGCAAAAGGTCCAGGGTGATCCAGCACCTAGACCAAGGGTGAGTCTTAAAGTGTTACCACTGCGTAACCGATGCTTGATTGATAAAAGGGAACCTACCTTAGTGAGAGCTTGGAATGCACCAGCGATAGATCTGGGGCTTATACAACCAGATCTCCACATATATAGAAATGAGTCGGCACAAATGTACAATTCAGCAATAAAACACAGAAAATGATTGCAGACCTGTAACTAGGTTAAGAAAATATTGATTTTTAGGGTTTGGGCTTATGAGACAGCTGCTGATGTGTTTGTTACAGCATGTGAGAAAACAAGTGAAACATGTCTATAACTTGGATTCACAACAGCTAGAGGCTTCATCATAGGCTTGTTTGAAAAATTTAGAGATTTTTTCATAGGTCTTCAAGCTACTGGAATCAGGAGGTTTGAACATTAGCTACAATATCATTTTGCACAGGCTTCAGGCTTATATTTAAAGGGTATGTCCAGCAAAAAAGTAAGTATGTTTCTATCTGATTTACTGATGAACAGGAGGTAAATGCACTATCTCTTACCTCCCGTTCTTCAGTAAATCTTTCAGGAGAGGAGGAGACACTTACCCGCGGACCTGCTCCAGCGCCGAAATCCCTGACGCCCCCAACGCGTCCTTGCTGCTTCGAACCGTGTGTGCATACACGCACAATGCAAAAGACTGGAGATGCGTCGGAGGCGTCTGGGATTTCGGCGCTGGAGCGGGTACGCGGGTAAGTGTCTCCTCCTCTCCTGGAAGATTTACTGAAGAACGGGAGGTAAGAGATAGTGCATTTACCTTCTGTTCTTCAGTAAATAATTTAGAAACATACTTACTTTTTTGCTGGACATACCCTTTAACCTTACTTGTTCTGAGACCACAGTTTTGCCACTAAAAGCTATTGCACACAAAGAAGATAGTCCATAAAGATAAATGGTATAATAAAATAATAGCATTTAGTGAAACATTCTAAATTTCAATTAAAACAGGATCGTACCTAGAACAGTGAGATTAAGTTGGCTTTCTCGGTTTCCAGTGGGAAAAGTAGCAAATTCACATATGTAAGACCCCTCATCTTCTAGCTGCAGATTATTAAATTGGATGGTGCCATCACGAAAAGAAGGGCTCAGAAAGGACACTCGTTCCTTGTATGGATGAAGGATGGACATACCCATTGTGGGATTGTAAATAGCCACATTTTGCTTTGAGTTATTGGTGGACTTCTGCCATGTGACCTGCGTGATCTTCACATTTGGTAGAGGATTTACTAAATTGCAGTGAAGGGTGACATTAGTGCCAATATTTCCGGAAACAGTTTCATTGACCATGACCATCTGCGAATGTGCTCCTGGAAGAAGAAAAATGCCACTGTAAGTCTCCACAACCCAATATTATGACGTCTTGAAACACAAAATATTTGTTTTACCTATTTATAAGTAAAACTACCATAATTTTAGGAAAATAAATAAAAAGAACCCTTCATAAGAGTTCAAATGTAGCACTGAATAATCAGTATTTGTACGGTCAAATTATAGGTGCCCAACTGTGTATACAGAGATACAACAGTTCTGTCCGTTTATGTACCTAAATAAGAAACACATATAAACTCAGAAACTTTCAACGTATTAACATTGCATTATTGTATTATTTCAGGGGAAAAAAATGAAAAGACTTTAAAGCATCATACAGATAAAGTTTTTGAAACAATGGGAAATCCCCTCTAGCATACTTCCTAAGATAAACACTGGAGCATGAGGCAATTGCTAAAGAGTGTCAAAGCCAACATACCGTACACTATTTACAATGGAAGTTATAACATTTGGTTATAAGGCATCACAGCCCTCTACCAAGCGGAGACTGTAAAGGAGGCCATGCATGTAGCAATCTTATTGATTATTTGTAATCCTATGATTGTTTTTTGTATAGTGTCCTACAACCAAATTTGTGTATGGCCTCTTCGGTCTGGATTTTTAGCATTACTTCATATTACTTTTCATTGCTATTAAGGCTCTCTCCTTCATTTTTCTTTATCTCATTGACTGTCAGGTTACAGAGGCCAGTTAAATTTAAAAACACTCACCCTAGTTGGTTAGCTAGTGTTAAGCTATAGACAATGCTGCTTATGCAAAGGAGATAAGCTGCACATTTCTTTTCCGAATGAGTGCGCGGTAGACTCCCTATAGGGGAGACTGATGCGGCCGAGAGAACACACAGTCCCGAGCATTCTCCCCATGCTGTGTATAGGTAGAACGTTCGGGACTGTGTGTAGACTAGCGTCTACACACAGTGTATCTTGTGTATCTTGCAGATCCTGTCTGTCATCTTTCAAAATTCTGCCAAGTGTGTACCCAGCTTAAGCCAGTAATGAAGTCAGACATCTCAGTGTTTCCTCAGTAACAAACAAGTGTTATTTGATAAATGCATCTTGCAGTGTAGACAAGCAAGTGTCTCAGCTGACAAGAGTCTGGCGGCAGCTATTGCACTGCATGCCTAGGCGTTTCTAGAGACTTGCAGTGTATAAAACCCGTCGGAACATCATTTGTCTGGGTCAAGAAATAAACTATGGTAACAGTAATGTAAAACATTATCTTTCTGAGCATTTAAATGAAACAGAAAACAATACTGCACGATTTAAAGGAGGACTAAACCCAACTTTTTATACTCCAGAATCTGAAAACAACCCCCCCAAAAACACCAATAAGCTATAAAATACCACTTCAGTAAATTGTATTAAAGTAAATGTAAGCCTGTTAAGAACTGGATGAAGTATCTGTGTGTATGTGCAGTCAGTCCACGCCTCCTGACCTCAGTCACATGCTTCCTTGCTTTATCTGTCCTGTAAAAGGATTGGCTAGAGATTATTAATGGGCGTGACCAACTGTAACAAGTTTCTGCCATAGCTAAGGACTGAGCATGTGCAGAACATAATGGTCATTGACCAAACTGTGTGATACTAGAATGATATGAAGTAAAGCACAAACCATGTTATTTAGGTAAAATTGCCAGTGCCTGTATCAAAATGAGATGTAAGACACAGATTACTGGTTTTATATCAAGGTGTTTTGCCTTCTGGTTCAGTGTTGTTCTGTGGCTTTAGTTATTATTTTTTTATTATTATTGTGGATTTATATAGCGCCAACATCCTCCATGGTGCTTTACAGTTGCATTAATATACAGGAGGAAACCATACATGTTACATACAAGGGTAGTGCAAGTAATACAAAGTGCAAATTATTTAAGTGCTGGTTTAGTTGTCCTTTAAAGAAAATTAGGAGATTTTCAAATGGGTGTGGTGTGATTTCAAAAAGCCAGAGGTGTGCCTCAGAATTTTGGTAGTGGAAATATTTTCATAAGTACAACTTACATTTTTGTTATTTTAGTATAAAAATATATATTATGATAAAATTTCAACATAGTCAATGTAATCTAACTCTACATTTCATTGATTTGAATACAATATACACTGTTAAGTGCTTAAAATATGGGTAATTAAAACTTTAAGTGCCACATTAAGAACAGAGGTGTGCCTCGAAAAAAATTGGTGTGCCACGATCTGAGTTTGAGAACCTCTGGATTAGATGACTAGAAAATGACAATAGCTTTCATTAAAGCCAGAGATCCACATGTCAACAAAAGTCTAGTGGGAAAATTTCACTGTGGTAACGTAGGTTACACCAATTATTTGATTTGTGGCAAAAGCTTTGGGTGTTACAGGGCTCATGTTTACATATCACAAAAAAAAAAGTCTTATTTATATTTTAAATAGGGTTAAACAAGAACAGACTGGAAAATCCAGTTCTACTTCCAAGATAAAACTAATGTTTTGGGGGAGGGAGTCAAATTCAGGAGAGCATGGGGAAACCTGAAAGGAGAAGAGGGTAAAAAAAATAAGTAGATTAATTTAATGTATACTATCAGTTGCATTAATTTGCATGTGAATGGAACCTTCTTTAGGTCACTGCAAAGGTGTTAAATGTTGGTAGATAAGACATAAGCTACCCATACATGGGAAGATGTTCTTCTGAATCGAAAATCTGCTTGGAAGAACCGCTCTCCACCTTCTCCCCTTGACACCTGTGGAAATATGGGATCTGCAGAAAATATTCCGCTTAAACCGATCTTGGTTTTTCCGATAAGCCGCTTGATTTCCGATCAAAATTACAGAATCGCTCAAAATATCTATTCCGTGTATGGGGCTTAAGGCTGGGTACACACGACAGATATTTCAGGCTGACCAACAGGTGTTTCCATATATATTTCCAGCCGAAATATCTGTGGTCATTTGTCATCTTAGTTGGACACATTATTAAATCACAGGCGATCCATAGGGGACCACACGATCAACTGACTGATATCTGACATCAACCGACTGATAATTGGACATGTAAATTTCTGCCGATTGCACTGCCTCCTATGGACCACACAATCGGTTGCAACAAAATGTCATCTGCGGCAAAATGCACCATAACCAATGATATATTGGCCTGGCCATCAGGTCAACTGTGGCAAACTGTTAGCCAGGCCAAAATACCTGTCCGTGTGTATCTATCCTGAAAGTCCCAGTCTTGGATAGTATTGCATTGGTGACAAAACTGCTTAGTATCATTTCAGGCAAAGGTGAATTTAGATAAAAAATCAAATCTCATCACTCCCTCATTTTATTCACAGTCTAAAACAGTTTCCAACAGCATAAAAATGTTATTGGTACCAGGGAAATTATACTGGAAAGATGAACCGATGGAAAATGTCTGGGGAAAAAAGCTTTTTTAGGCACTGTCAGGGCACGGCCACACTGCAACGCAATCGCATGTGATTTCATGTGCGATTTTGTTGCGTTTTCTTCAATAGGTATAGGAAAATGCATGCGATTAAAAATGCAGAACGCAAATCGCAACGCACCTGAAAACGTGCGTTTTCGGTGCGTTGCCGCGTTTTCAATGATTTTTAAAAAACGCAAACGCAGAAAAAAACGCAGCAGTGTGGCCTAGCCCTCAATGGGAACTTTACAATGTGTTTTACAGGAAATTTTAGCTATTAAACCAACTTCAGCCATCTCTATTGACACACTATTAAAGGGTATCTCCACTCAAAACGTGCACATACTGTTTTTTACTTTAATTGAAGAATGGAAGTTAAAGGAGCTATGTCTTACCTCCCGATCTTTAATAAATCTAACAGGACCAGGGGTGGGTGGGGGGGTGGTGTGTGCCAGCCGGAAGTCTTAGGTCATGGACTTGTAGGTCAAAGTTGTGCATCAATGCCACAGCCCCCCAGTTACGGTCCTGCAGATTAAATGTATGTATCAGCACCACCCCACAGACAAAGCCCCAACACTATTAAGACTTAAGACGTCTGCATGCTGTGCAGGTGGCGCTTTGAAGCAGGCCAAGGCAAGCAGCATTCAGCAGAGTATTGTGTGTGCCCAGGGGGGTGTTTTGGAGGGGTGCTAGGCACCAGTAAAAAATCTTGCACAGGGTGCTATTTATCTTAAGGCCGGCCCTGCCCAATATATACAGTTACATATATTTTTAGAGGGTAACCCTTTTGAAATAAAAAATAACAAGTGGTATAAAGCTGATACCTTTATTGGCTAACTAAGATAATCATAGCAAGCTTTCAGAACATTCTAGTTCCTTTTTTAAGCTGAATACAATGAAGCTGTGGTGTTCTCTCAACTCAAACATTTTTAGGATGTCCTTGTTTCTCTTTTCACCAGAATAAATACATGGTTGTGTTTTTCCTATATCAGCAGATTGCACTACAATTTATAGTCCATGCACAGTTGCTTAACCCCTAACAGAAATAATCCTATAAATAGTCTGCTACACGTAGTGCATTGCAGGTCATTCACACAATGAACTTAGCTGCTGTCTGAGGACATTTGTTGCTTGGCCACAAATCTCCCATACCAGCTCTATGCAGTGTATCTTTATAGACTCAATTTGAAGAGAAAATCCAGCACACTAATTCCAAAAACCCTACTTGAAAATTAATGCTGCCACCTTCTAAGCAACTTAAGACTTTTGCTTCATTTGTGTATTTTATTACTAGAGAATGGCTAGTTAAAAACTCAAAAGGCCATTTAAACTCATTCATATGTATACAAACACTTTCCTACAAAATTACTCAATCAAGCAGAGAGCATATAGGCCGTAACTAGATAAAGATGGTGGTACTTGAAATTTCACAGTAAGTGTCGGGAACCAGTTTTATGTCTTCATACCCTTTAGGAGGATAATATATAAGTTGAAATGTGCATTTAGTTGTTTATGATGCAAATCTTCTCTTTCTTATGCTGTTTAGCTTCTTATTAATTTTAGTTAGTGTTAACACGTAGGTGCATGTGTGCTGCTTAGCGGATGTGGAGGAAGTCTTGTACGCAGGATGACTTTCTCCATAACAAGTTTATGCTAGAATGATTAAACACTGCACGTTTGGTAGCAAAAAAAAAAAACTGGAGAAAATACTAAATAATATAATTCCCTTTGCAGATTCCTGGTGGCACATTTATAAATTGCTATTTTTGCCATTTCACTATTGCAGGACATCGCAATGGCGAAGATCGTTATTTTCGCTGTATTTTTTTTTGGCACAACATCGCTGTATTCATTGCGTTAAGTCAGGTTTTAATGGGAAAAAAAAGAAAAAGGCTGCAAGCGAATGTAAAAAAGTGATATTAGTAAAAGCGGAAATCGCTGATTGTATTACGGTAAATTCAGGAAAAAAGTCTAACAACCCCCCGGACCCTTATTATATACTGATACCTTTCAAGGTCCCACTGGCAGGCTAGATATATGGGCACTTATGCGTTTTCGCCACCTTAGCGCTTTCAAATATCCAAACTTAATGTGAGAACACAATTAGCAAGGTTTTATAGATACATTCATGTGGTTACAGGAACATAAAGTGAAATGGCGGCAGACTTTTCTGCATTATCATGGCTTTGAAAATTGTGTTGAATAAGGATTTGGCAAAAACGGCCGCAAAAATTTAACAAACCTTCATAAATATGCCCCTTAAGTCTTTAGGATACCTCTCAGATTCTTTTACCCCCATCTCCCTCTGCTGCTCCTGAATCTTTTAATCCTGTGACCCAGTCGGAGGTCTCTAACCTGCTTCGATCCTGTCCGCTCACTACATGTCCACTACATCTAATGCCCTCTTTCCTACTGAAGCATTGTAATCAAGTTGTTTCCCCTTTTATAAACTTACAGTACATATTCAATACCTCCTTGTCATCTGGTATTTTCTCTTTCTCCTTTAAACATGCTTACATGCACCCATAATCAAAAAAGCCTTTCTTGACCTCCATTGTCTTGCTAACTACTGCCTGGTCTCTCATTTACCAATAGCTTTTAAACTACTGGAACGCTGCCCTCTCCCGTATCACTAATTATCTTCAAACTCATAACCTCTTAAACTAAACCCCTTGCAGTCAGGATTTTATCCTGCGCATTGCACAGAGATGGTACTACTGGGATTTCTTAGTGAATGGGCCCTATTATACAGAGCCCCGCACTCGCACTCGCACTCACACCGAGGAGAGGCTTGTGGCTCCCATCCTCTGGAATTCGATTTCATACCCTTCGTCAAAAAAATTCAATAAACAGGTTCAAATCTAATCTCACATCCTACTTCTCAGAGCACAGCACAGCATGGGATTGTTAAATTGACACTACACAAGTTCTTACTATGGCACTTCTATCCATCCCTATATATCTGTGTGTTACCCACCTAACTAGATTGTAAGCTCTATGGGAACAGGGACCTCTTTCCACATGATACATGGTTCAAGCACTTGTAAACATTGCTTATTTATTTATTTATTTTATAAATATATATTTTTAGCCCCCTTCTATAGCTTTTTTATTATAATTGTACAGTGCTGCAACCCCAAGTGGCACAATTCAGACATATACATACATACAAACCACTTTGATCCTCCCCATCTGTGTCGCATCTGCCTGCATTGTTTAACATTCAACAACCTACCCGTACAGTTTGAGTGTGCCTGTGTGTGTGTGTGGGGGGATGGGGGTGGCAATGGTGGGTTGAATCATACATTACCAGTTAATGTTTTTAGTTTCTCTTAAGGTCACCCAATTACATGGTTTAAATGGGCCTTAGCGATAAGAAGTCGGTCTGGCTTTTATGTATATAGACTAAGATGTGTATGGTCTCTGCAAATTTTTATTAGAAGAGGTGGTACATCAATCACAACTTCCCGACTTTGTGTAAAGTATCAAATAGTTGCTTATTCGTATAGTCGTAGTCTACTACTGGAACTGTGTATGGCCAACAAAATTATGGTCATCAATAAATCTTGTTGGACCTGATAAACCTTACACTGAAAAAGCTTTTTTTTCTGTACAATGCATCATGCTGCTTAGTGCTTAGAAACACTTAAATCAAAGGTCTGACATAGTGTAGCATGTTGGCTCTAGTTGAGCCAACATGTAACAAAAGTTATATATTAGGTAACTTTAAATCACATAAACACTTAATCATCCAACAAAACAAAAGGTTAGATCTAAAACAGTATGAATATTTTGATTATTGATATTGATTTATGAAGCTCTAATGCCTTATATTCTCCTTATCTTATTTAATTTCTTAGTGAGGTCTGAATATTTTGTAACATCCTGAAATGATTAGGATAAGCATAATGCTATTTTTGGAAATAATCAGAACATGTAATATGTGTGTTCCATGATCAGCACTATGATTTAGTCATATGCCTCACTGCACATATTTGGCCTGTAGGGAATTGGGCAGCCTGCAGGCAAAGGCAGTAAAAGACAGGTATGTGAACAAAGAGACTATGATGTGGGGGGTGCTAACTGCTCTTTACTGACCCCAACAAATCTGCCTAACATGTTTATACCTTTGCCAAGTCATCATATTTCCGGGACTTTGTTATCAAAGTTTGACATATTAAATTATATTGGAAAATAGATTGGTATTATTTATTTTTACCATTCCATATATTAGAGATCTTGGTCTATCTACCCAACTCATTTCCACAGTTACTCATAATAATGTAGTGATCTGACATTTTCTGCAGAAGATGCTGCAATGAATTCATTCAACTAATCAGAAATTTTTGAAGTAAATTAAATACCTTTATATCAGACTATAGGTGTAATATGACATCATCTTGCCACACACACAACAAAAACTCACATATACAATATACTGTACTTGAAATTTATGTAATTATTAATGCCTTTATAACAAACATATATACTTAAAGGGTATCTTTACTCTAAAAAATTGAATTTTCAAAAAGTGTACCTTTATATACAGCAAGATCCCACTGCGCCAAAACATCTTTCAGATTTTAAATTTGAGCTGTAGATTCTGAGAAATCATCATCTGAAAACACTGCATATACAGGGAAAGACCTGTCACTCCAGAAGCAGAAAATGTATCATGTGACCCATGTGACCTCTTTGCCTGCCTGCCTACCAGCACACTTTCTGCAACAATTAACAGAATAAGCAGAGAATAGAAAGGGGGAGGGAAGGGGAGATGTGTAAGCAGAGCAGTGTCCATGGTGAGGCTGTGCAGAACTTATAAGTGTCGCAGGAACAGCAAGAAGGCAGTGAGTAAGGGAGGGAGGGGGAATTAGAAGCACTCATTAAACCTTAATAATTTAATGACAAAGCAAGCACAGATAAATATGTGAGTACCACCATTTTACAAATTGTAGTTTCAGAAAATATAAAGTTGTTTCAGTGACTATAGTGACCCTTTAAACAAAACCTTGGTGAGTTAAATGTGCTGTGTTACAGCCTCCACTTCTACCATTGATGAATAAATAGATTCATTTAAAATTTTACAGTTTGATCTTCCTATCAGCTTACTAAAATGCATTAAACAGCTATGTTTAAGGAGGGCAGAGACTGCTGTTTGTAAAATGGATTTCCAAGGAGAGCTTTCAAAGCTATGACTGGCCTGACAGGTTAGAACCCATCCTAAGAATTTCAAGGTTACAATGAAACTACATTACCAAATGTTTGTCACACCAGTTTAGGGAAGGTAACCGATTAATGGGCCATTTAGTAGCCTTGCTCTTAGCAATTTATAGGTGCTATGACACAGTCATGGTGTACAAAAGAAACCAGCAGTCTTTAATCTTCAAACCTGTTCACAGAGCTTAATATGTACATATTAACAATACAAAACAAGTTCTAAGGGAACTCTACATAATAATTTAAACAAATATAATTAGAGACTCTGTGTCCGCAGTTTCTAATCCTGTCCCCTAAGGTATAGGGTCCCATGTCAGGTTCTTGGCCATAGGTTAAATTTAAATCCCTGTACATCCTGTAACTATGTACATGTATTTTAACACCCACTACATTTAGAACAATCTATAGCATCTCTTCAATAATAGGATAATGGGCTCCTGGAAAATATCTACCTTGAAGTCCACCTGTCTTTACTATTCTTCCTGGTCCAGTCAAGGCTGGTGACCTACAATGGCTGCACAAGCTGCCTGCTTTAGGACTGTATTGGCTGTTTGCATTTTTTCTCCTAACAGATCTACTAAGTGATATTGTTTGGTAGAACTGTCAGGATTTTTTTTTTGTTGACATAAGCCTGTGTCTAAACAAGCCTAGCACAAGCCTACAGATATATTCAATAAAAGTTCTTATTGTTTAAAATGGTGCTAATTTTGCCCCAACCAATCAGATGTTAGCTTTCAAATGTTAAATAAGTTCTGATTGGTTGGGGCTAAATTAGCACCATTTTAAACGATAATAACTTTTACTGAATCTCCCTGCTAGTGTCTAAACAAGCCTAGTTACATATGTGCAATATGCATGGCTGGTGCACAACAAATGAGCACCTGATAAAAGGCCACTGTGGCTGACATTTCAACATGTATGTCCACCTGGTCAGGCTTCATTGGTTGATCTGGCAGGGTGAACCACTAACGAGGCCTAACTGATCAATCATACACATTTTATTTTCAGCCAAAACAGCTGTCATCAGCCACTTGATGTGCACGTGTGTAATAATTTTAAGGGACTAATAGGGAGATTCAATAAATGTCTTATCGTTTAAAATGGTGATAATTTTGCCCCAACCAATCAGAAATTATGTAACATTTGAAAGCTAACATCTGATTGGTTGGGGCAAAATTAGCACCATTTTAAACAATAAGAACTTTTAATGAATAACCCCGTAAATGTATAATATATATAATTAATATATACTTGTTTCAATATAGCAGCACTCCACTAGGAGTACTAGGTTTTGGTGCGCGTCTGCTGTATGGTTTGGTTAGCACCCAAACCATATTTGTGCGCGGATAATATATACATAATATATATATATATTATAAACCAACAGCACTCTATGACAGTCTTACATATATAAATATATATATGCAAAAGTCTAGTGCACTCATCGGGATTTTATAAAAAAAATACCTTTAAAATGTTACATATAGATGACATTTTAGCCCTTAATTTCAGACCTTCATCAGACCTTCTTTATACTTTCATCGAGACTAGGCAAAATGTGCAGGTCAAGCTAAAAACAGCTTTGTAGAGGTTATACAAACAATGATACAACAATATTATTGTTCTAATAGTTTGATTTACAAGAAAGAAAGAGAATTGTTTCTATGCTGTTGCAGCTATGAGATTCATTGTAAAAGATTCATTGTAAAAGAAACATAGTGTATATAAGCACAGATGATGAATGAATATACCAAAACAATATACCCAAATCTGTCCCAAATAAAATACTCAGTGTAACCATTAAACTTTCTGTTGTTTAGTCTCTATGGTGCCAGCTGCACAAATCCTAACAGCTGGCAGTGCTGAAGGATAAATGTTTTGTAGGAAACGTATGGCTGCCAGCCACAAAGTGACACATTTGTGCAAATATTAACAATGTACTTGCTTGATAAATGAACCTCAGTAACTTAAAGGAGGAAAATGCACTGAAAGAAAATTCTTCCCAGAATACAAGATGCAACGTCTCATATCCCTGCCTTATTCTTCTATAAGGTTCCTTTGCCCTATGTAATTGTTGATGGGGTTAGGGAGCTGACATGAAGCCTGACTGGGTTGGCAATCAGAAGAGAAGGTCAGTGCATTTGCTGTCACTTTATGAGAGCCACCAATTGTGGGGAGTAAGGCCATGGCCACGCTGAGCCGCAAGCAATTTCATGTGTGATTTTGTTGCGTTTGCGCATGCGTTTTCCTCATTAGGTATAGGAAAACGAATGTGATTAAAAATCCGGAGCGCAAATCACATGTGCAATCACAATGCACCCGAAAACGCGAGTTTTCGGTGCGTTGCTGTGTTTCCAATGATCTGAAGAAAATGCAAGCACAATCGCATGGGCAAACGCAGAAAAAACACGGCAGTGTGGCCTAGCCCTAACTGTACTTGCGATGTAACTGGGTGATGTCAACACCCCAGCACCACCAGCAATTATGAAGGGATATAACATAGCCCAGAGCAACTTAAAGGGCAAATGTAAAGCATTAAACCCCTCTACCGTGAGGTAGAGCCAATATAGCCCTGCCCCATCTCCGTAACTCTTCGTGGACTGTCCAATGGGAAAATGCACACTGCTATTGACTAACTGCAGGACTTTGAGAGGGGGCAGGGCTAGCAAAGTTCTCAAGGCCACAGTGCATCGGAAACGCACACACAATTGAATGCAGTGTTTGCATGCGCATCCAAAATAAAATGGATGCGCAATCTTTTGCATTCCACCGATTTCCATTATATTAATGATTGCATGTTCGCAAACAGACAAAAAGCATGGCCTAGCCCTTAAAGAAGAGTAATGTTTGCCATACACTGGCCTGATATTAGATCAGTTAGATATTTATTCATGGGTTTGAATCCAATGTTTACTGGCCTGGAACATTAATTTTCAATTGACAAATGTCTAACAAAATAATTAAGTCAGGCAGTTGATGTGCAAAATGTTTGCAGAAATGTATGCAGGTGAGTAAAGTGAGCTGTTTTATTAATTATTGAGATTTTTTTTTACTTTAAAGGACTAACAAATCAACTAAAGAGACAAATAAGGTACTGATCAAGCACACGGGATTGCATAATTACATACATAAGTAACTACAATGCTGTAAACTAAGCCTTTCAAAACGCCAACCAGGTATGCAGAACAGCTACTAGTTTTCTGATCCAATCATTAGGTGAGTGTACTATATGCTTTGCTAGTTACCAAAATGGCTTATTCTCTAATTGTTCTCTTCCTTGTGCACAGTGTGAACATTTCCCATGGCTCCCACTAGGCCCTGTAAGGTGTCACCTGATGAAGGGGACATAGTGATCCCCGAAACGTTGGAGTATGTAATTCACAACAAATGGAGTATTCTGAATAAGTAGTGTGCACTTCTAATATATTTCTGCTTGTGCTATAGCTGTTAATGTCAACTGTATCTGCTAGATAGAGGTTTTTTTTTAAATATCTATATATTGGCACTATAATAATTTTCTGTAAGATATAGGTAAGGAATTGTAAGGAATTATAGAGGAGTCAAGATGCATATGTATATTGCTGGTGAATATTATAATACCATTATATTTTCATTAAAGAGGACTCAAACCCCCATCTCCTGCATTTCAATAACTTATATTTGCAGCAAAAAATGTTTCCTGGGAAAATATACTCATCAGTGATACCCTATTATTTCTTCATTAATGGAATGAAGTAGTGGTAAAATTGAAATACTGTCTGCTCGTTTATGAAGACTATAAAGGAATATTTGCTTGGTAATCTAACAAACCTTTTAGATTTTTAATTGCAGGTATATTTGTATAATGACTGTTAAGCAATGAAGGTTTTTTACCTGCAGGACAAGCATTGGAAAGCCATAATTACCAAGGAATTATGGTAATCTTTCTATGTGGTGTAACGTGTGAATGTGTCACTGTGGTGTCTTTGAGGTGTTTTATGTATAGGTATTAAAGGGATCTTGAATTTTGTTGTGTTTTTACTCCATATGGTACTTATTTTGTAGAAAAAGGCACTATTTCAGGGGAAGGGGGAGAACCATGAAACATTGTGAACACAGCATGTCACAAATAAAATTGAAATAAAACTTGAAAGAGTGCCTTTTTCTACTAAATAAGTATCGTATTAAAGGGATATTGTTATTTTCATGTTATTTTTAAAAAATATCCTTTACTGTATAAGCTGCAAGCCCAAGCAGGAGCAAAGTGACCCAGGTTCATGTAAGTACTTGTGTTTACCTGGGACCAGGTAACCTGTCTTTTCATCTACAGTGATATAGGTTATCTATACCTTACTTAATTCTGTATTTTATAAAAATAAAAACACCTTTGGCTAATGTGATAAGGTTATCAAGGGTCATTAAGGTAAAAGAAACGCAAGGTAACTTTCTGACAGCCATTCAAAGCCAGGAGAAGTGGCCTGGAATCTATCCAGCAGCTGCCTAGAGAGGCTTTTACACAGAGGATTCAATTGTGACTTGTGTCCAAGGACAATCCTAGTTTGAATTTGCAGGAAACTCTTGTTTACAAAAAAAACAGTAAAATACAGGAAGGAGAGATGTAGCTTATCTTCTTATGGCTAATAAAAAGGTTTTATGACTTTTTGTTCCCACTCCTCTAATCCATACCATTCATTACAGCACTGTAGCAGTGTAGCTACCTTGAAAGACTTTTATGCTCAAAGCCAGATGAGTATGAAACTTTCTGTATATTTTGCTCTGCCTTTAATATGTTTAGAAAGTAGCAATTACATCTTCTGTGAACACACAGTGGCTTATTTCTTTGCCCATATATCAATAATGACAGACAATCAGCTCTGTCAGCAGGAGCAGTGAATCTATCTTGCCCTTCTCTCTCATTTTTTTTCCCAAGAGAGAATGCAGGTATCCATGTTTAAACCTGTTCTTGGGGGTGGTTAATTAACAGAATGTCTAAGAGACGGAATCAAGTTGTGTCTGAGCCTGAGCCAAGAACTAGGGAGGGGTCATAACTTTTATGAATGTTTAAAGAGTGAGAAAACCTCCACTACAATACTTTTGTACATGGGAAATTAGGAACTAAAAGCCAACTACCATGTTCTTAAAGGGGGAGATAGGTAGATTAAAATATCCGCAAGTTGCAGGCATTTCAGATTGGACCTTTGCCAATAACACTCAGCCGGGCTGAAAATTTGCTTCAGCTGACCCCCCCAAAAATTGCTTCAGCTGACACTTTGGTGCAACCGATCATGTGGTCCATAGGAGGCAGCGCGATTGGCTGAAACTGTCCTTTCATCTAAAAGAATGACAACCATTGGTCAGTGGCAGACGAAAAAAAAAGCATCCGAAATACTAAAATATCAGCCCCCCCACCCCCTTCCCCAAATCCCTCTCTGGCATCTCTTCACCTAGCACAAAACCATTTTGCTGTAGTGTAGGCTATTCCTCCCCACCCCAACCGCCGTGTCAGATTGATAAAAAAAGAAGCAGAACTCTACTTACAGCCTTTCTCTCCCGCAGCACTCTCCATTGATGGCAGCTGTGTCTGTGATTGGCTGCCTCTCAGCCAATCAAAGATGAGACTGGAGGTCTGGACCCTGTTTGCAAGTTCCGCCAAACAGGGAGCCATAAGTAAAGTTCAGCTTCTTTTTTTAACAACCTTACATAGCGGTTGGGGGTGGGCAGGGATGACATACATTTGGTAAGGCAAACAATACTGGGAGCTGCAGTTTTCCGTTATCTCATGCATCAGGGGAGTCACATACATCCTACCTTCTTAGTACTTAAAGAGTATCTCCACTGCTAAAATCACCTTTTCAATTCAGTTTTATGGACTTAGAATGCTATGTTCATTGAAGAACAGGTAAGACGCAGCTCTTTCTTCAATAAACAACGGGAGTCATAAGGTTGATGCAATTTGCCAGTGGTTTTAATCTGCAGCAACCAATCAGATGGTATCTTACTGCAGTACCCCAATAAAAAGCTATATCGTTGCTGCAAATTAGCACAGGCAATCTTTGGTCCTCCTTTTTTTTTTTTTTTTTTTTACTGTATTAAAGTTTTATTCGTACTGTAGATCCTGCCATTATTGCAGATGAAACAGGACTGAAATAGACCAACAGAGAACTGGTTAAATCACTTTTCCTTGGGAGAACTTTTTTGTACTTTGCTCTTATAAAATGTTTGACAGGAATGTTTGTATAATATGTATTGATTGATTTTTTTCTTGGCCTCAGCGAATGGTCTAAATATTGAGAATTATTTGAAACACTTTAATCTTTCAGGCCTGTTCTGTAAAACGCTGGTATATTGTTAGCCTGTGTAATTTGGCTTCTGCATTTTTGTTATAGCTAATTAGGCTTCCGGCATTAGCTGAATAGATAAAAGAAGAAAACATCAATTAGCAGAAAATGTTCAGATTAATTGGTACCTGCAGAAAATAGTAATCTACGGATTTTCAGCACAAACTGCTTTCTCCGTGAAAGGAATAGATGAGCATTTTTCCCCAAGAAAGGCAATGAAAGTTGTTAACTTGGTATATTATGCTGATGCTGATTTGAATTCACAGTTAGAAATGTTTCTTCCTGTATTATAGGATCAGAATACAATACAGTATCTAGAATATAACTGCCCTCTATTTAATCTTTCAAGGAGAAAAGGGCTATAGAAATGTTATGTTGTTGTATTATTGTATAAAGTGCAATTACTTAATATTCGATTAGACTGAAGTTTACCAGTCTCAACATGGAGATTCAAAGACTTCAAAAGGATTTCCTATAAGCCTCCTCTAGGAACACAGCTTTGATAAGCCTGGTTAATCACACCAAAACCTTCTTTCAGAACAAAGAATATAACAAATAGCTTATTACCATAGGCTCAACCAGGTGCCTGTCATACATGTGATCCTAAAGGTGGCCAAACACATAACTCTTTGTAGCAAATTTACAGCAAATTGCATTGATTTTCGGTGATTTACAAATACACAATTTAACACTATACTCGGTATATGGAGTGAACATTCATTCTGCCATTCACAGCACAATTAGTATTGTCTCCCTATAGTATAGTATGTGATAATAACAGGCAATTGCTTAATCTTGCGATTTGTCAGTTGTGAGATTTTAATGCCATACACAAGGCCAATAATCAGCAGATCTGACAGAATGTCCTTTTTTGGCCATGTGCATATCTGCCTTTACTCTAGGAGTAGAATTGTGTACATGACAAGATATTCCCAGGTGGTAAAACACTTTAACCAAAAAGAGAAGTCCAAGCACTTGTGAGGTCATAAGATAAAAAGGTTGAGTGTGAAGGTCAAGAGAAGAGTTAATTAAAACCATCTTCAAAGGAGTAGCCCCAGTGAAGAAAACATTCAGCTTAAGAAAATTCTAAGCTCTTATGGGTTTACGGTAAATAACTTGCCAGCCCATAACATCTTCTAGTCATCTTGAACAGATAAAGCATTTTATGGGATCACTTTGTTTAAAATATGCTTACCATGTGGTTAATTCTGTGCTTAAGTCCTTAAGATTTTAAAGGGTTCTTTGATCCATAAAAAAAAACAACTGACTTTTTGTCTTACAACCACCTTATTCCACTGAAAATGAATAGTGTGCCAAATAAAATCAAGGCTGCTCTCTATGCGCTGTCTGTCATTGTCACAAGACATATGAAATATGCAGCTATCACTTTAAGGCTATGTTCACGCTACACAATACAAAACACATTTGTGTGCAGTTTTTGGCATGTGTGTATGCATTTTGTGCTGTATGCTTTTAGTGTATTTAAGTTAAAATGGAAATGTATTATGCAGT
Source organism: Hymenochirus boettgeri (assembly GCA_019447015.1). Lineage (NCBI taxonomy): Eukaryota > Metazoa > Chordata > Amphibia > Anura > Pipidae > Hymenochirus > Hymenochirus boettgeri. The sequence goes on along the minus strand of CM033475.1, from coordinate 145,375,370 downwards.
AGTATGCATGTTATAGACTTTCCCATAAACCTTTATTGAGTGTTTATTGCACTAAACAGTATGCAGCAATGTGTTTGCAAAATTCACGGCATAGAAACGCAGTAGTTAGAGCTATTAAGGCATTCCTATAGGAAAATCAAACTGCACAGAAACACTGCAACCCCCCCCCCCCAACCTCTCCTAGTGTGAATGGAGATTTAAGGAGTATTTTGCCAAAAACCTTTTTTCTGACTTGCAGATGAAATACTGCAGTTAAACTTTTAATTGCTCCCAAATCAAAGATATATCAAGTATATAGATTTATATCTGTGTTAAGTCAGCATTGCAGTTTATTTTACTAATACAACAGGGAAATACAAAGTAGCATATTAAATAGTTGGATGCTCTTAAACTGTATTAAGCAAAATGAGCATGTCTGTCCCAACGGTGAATTTTCACTGGTGTATCATTGTTTATAAGGAAAAGTGACACATCATCATAATCATCATATATATTCTTAGAATCATATATAAGGATATTGGAAGTAACCTTTACCTTGTGCTTATATATGGTCATGGAACTCCTTGGTTCTAATATAAAACGGGGAACATTATTCTTTCTCTACATAGTATACCGTATTTATACAACTGAAAGTGACCCATATTAGAAGCATTTTCACTTTAGCTTGTCCTCCTATTATTGACATCTAGATATATATTTGTTATCCCGTCCATCAGATGACATATTAATGACATAATCACAACCCTCACCTGCTTCTATTTTTCCAGTTTATTAATTTAGTTCAATCAAATACAAGGTGACCTTTCATATGTGGACTATGGGCTAAATACATACGAGTATATTTGTTTGTGGTTGATATAGCAAAGCACTGAACTGAAAAGTCATATTATCCGCCCAAAGTTGAAGGTCCCATTCACACATTAAAAAAAAAGTTCTTTTGACTGCATTTACAATTTCCCTGCATGCTGTCTGCCATGACACGTGCTAATAAATCTAGGAAGTAACCCTAAGAAAATCAAATGGCCTTCTACTGTAAAAGCAGTAAAATTATCTTAAAGTTCTGGACAGTTTACAGTATAACCATCTTTAAAGATACCCCAAATTCTACAATGATAGGGTAAAAAAGAACAGTATTTTTGTTAGCATCCTATGCAATGCTTAATTGCATAGTGACAACGGCATTATCATCTATGGTGTCAGAGACTGAACAGTGCACACTGAGCTGGAACTCCTGGTGAAAGAAAGTCTGATCAGCTGTCCACCATAAATCCTGATAACTAAGTAGGGGTTCAAATAAATGTAAAATGGAGAGAGTGGGTGAAAAGGTTAACACATAAACAAAACAGGTGGCATTCCCCTTTTACTACATGCAGAGGTCAAATATTCTTGTGAAGCTTATAATGTTACTACAATCTGCCCCATTTGACCCTCTGTGGTATATCAGTTTAAACAAACACTACTCCATGTTGTGTCTTGTTAATGCCTTAAGCAGTCAAACAAGTTTAGAGGAAATCTCCAGCCTTAAACACATTTCCTCTGAATTACAGCCCTTCGAATGCTGGTTAAAATGATACATTACTTGTCTTTTATGTAATTTTTAACCAAAGATAATCAATAAAACAAATCAATATAATTTTTTACTACAGAAAGCCTTGCAGTTGCCATTTTACTCCTTACTATATTTAGCACAAGAGACACAAACAACCTGATGCACTAGCAGTCACTATCGGCTACCCGGTGCAAACTCTCTGACAATGTTATATGCCAATAGCGGCTCTTGATGCATTGCAAATTGACGGCATCTATTTCGGCACATTTAAAGCCAGCCACCAGCTTGCGTTAAAAATCAATATAACATTGTTTGCGTCGGCTGCACGGTTAACTTCCGTTTTAGCCGCGCAGCTGCTTTAATGAAGGAGTGTAAGTAATGCTAACCGATATAACAAATAACAACTTCAGAACAGAAGCTCTGTGCCTCTTGGTGCATTGCCCTAGAAGTAGCTCATTACAAATATCTTAATTTGTCATAATGGGTCAGTCACACTGAGCATGCCTAAATCGGACCATACACAAGAAATCTTGTGATGTTCCCATGATATTCCCACATCATTTGGACAAAAACCTAGACTGTTCGTTTTGTGGTCGACATTCAATAACAAAATGAATGGGCTAAGATTAAAGAAAGATGTATGGGTCTATAGACTTTCATCCAGGACCACGCAACTGCATGTTAAAATCAGGGGATGATGTAAAGGGGAAGTTCAGTGCAAATACATATGCTTTTCAGAAAAAAGAGCAGTATTTTTGACCTTAATCTGCTAATTCAGCATTTTGTCTGTATATGAATAAATGCAACCGAAATACTGACTTCCTGTTTGCACGATCCCTAGTAGAGACCATTATTAGGCACTGGGTCAAGGGCAAGACGCCCTTGACCCAGTGCCTGGGTTGATTCAGTTGCTCAGTAGAGATCTGAGCATCTTTGACCCATCCAATAGCCAATCTGTTAGGAACATTCCAAGGATGTGGTGCATTCTAGGAAGAAGAAGGACCGTTAGAACCTGAAATGCCAGCTCACTAATGTCAATAGCAGGGAACAGCAAAGAGTATGAAATCAACTGATTTTTCAGAATGGGAGAGAATATGTAGAATAACTAAGAAGGCATTACACAAACTAACAAATATTGATAATTTCCAATGAACTTTCCCTTTAAGACATTAGAAAGCTAGCAGCTATGTTATTATCCAAGGGGGGGATCTGCCATGTGCAGTGACTACTATTGTCAGAAAAGTAGATAAGAATATCAGCATTTCTCTAGCGCAACAGAGAAGCCATATGCTTTCTTTTGTGCGGTCAAAGTTCCTACACAACACTATTAGCAGTCTTGTCCAAAATGGCTAATTGGCTACATCCTTAAGCAGGATATACACATTAATGATAAAGTGCCAATCCCTTCAGTAGCGTGTGTGTAGCTGTGAGACATCTATTTCCGATACCAACAAACTTTAGCAAAATGAAAGTTTTGGATCTAAAATTTCTCTTGCCTTGGTTGTACTGTACTGTAGTATATAGAGTCGTCTGTGATCACTATGGTCTGTAGCAGTCCTGAACGATCTCCCTATACTTTAGGGCTTCAGGGAAATTTCAAAACAGGCATTAAAGGAAAGTTAAAGCACAACAATACAAGCATATGTTCATTTTCTTATTGTCAACTGTCACCTGAAATACTTTTTATTTACACCTCATTAAAAATCTTTAGAGGAAAGGTGCTGACTAGGCAAGTGATTACATGATTCTACTGATTCCTTTGTTTAGATTACCAATGAATCCATACACAATCTGAGGTGAAACTACTATTTATGGTCAATACAAAAATCTTGTTATTAAATGTATGATTCTCTACCCACTTTTATACAGAGATGTAGCAAAGGTAGTTCTGTGAGGAAAGCACTGCTGTGTGATATAAGAAAAGTCACAATCTAGGACAAGTTCCAAGTAGCTGAATACTTTCTGTAGTGAAAGATTTTACTGCCTTTATTCAGATTTATTTTGCTTTCCAAAGATGCAAAATATATTGCTTAAATTAGCAGTTTTAGGCTAAACATTCTGGTCACTGGTCACAGAAAACCATTGTAAATAATTAACCATAATTCTTTGCATTACATTGACATTTAGTAAACACAGAACTACAAACTTATTTTCGTTCTCAGCACACTGACTATTCCACATGAAAAAAAAAAATGCACTTACTTTATTGGCGATTTTTTCTAGAAAAGACATACATTTTTAAACTTGTATGTGTATATCTGTAATAAATCAATTGTCATATATCCTAAAGGCTGACTACACAGTACATGCCTAACTGGGCGAGTATACAATAAAGTACACAGTGTAAATATACAGTCCGGTGTTCATAATAACAACCAAATTAAAGACTATACATACAAAAATCTATTGAAATAATAATTATACACTCTGCTCATTTGTCATTGTTCTCTCTATTTGACTTTGTGATGGCTGTGGTAGAATGGGCAGATACAAAATGACTGATTGATAGAGTCGCCAGAGATACCAGTTTGGTAACAAACAGTAAGACGATTCCAACAAAGAAGAGATTAAAGTTCTTTTAATCCTTCTGTATGAACCTTTCCCCCTGTTTGAATATATTCAATATATTGAGCATTATTTTGTTTAGATAGTAAACTTGGTACATGTTTTATGAACCATACCTGTTACATTTTAAAGTATAATGTATAAACTATAAGACTTTTATGTGAAGTTCTACACCTCACCTCTCTGGCCATTATCATCTAAGTACTGCTTCTGATGATGTGATTTGGCTGAAGTGGTACATAGACAAACATTGCAGTGATGGCTCAGACAGTTTTGCAGTCTGAGGAGTGTGGCTTATAAATGTTATCATTAGTCCTTGCTTGGTAGGCCACTGGAGTGTAGGAAACCTTTTCAGTTGTTTTTGTAAGACTAGATTTCCTGTGGTCATAAACTGCCCTAGAGAGGGAGCGAGGCTTAGGTGTTCTTGGGAAGTGGTTTGTGCATCCTGTGGCATGGTCAGTATGAAGTACAGCTGGACACAAGGTGCATCACATCTTTAATTAGGAATTTCATAGAAATGCAGTGACATATTTTAAAAGAAAACTATATTGTAGATGTTAATATAAACGTTAATAATAAACATATTTTTTATAGGGATATAGGATTGATTATCTCTACCGTACAATTATATTTACCAGGGCACAACATCTCAATGAAATACACTTTGTGTACATCTCTTTTCATCTGCCAGGCTTCCACCCTGCTTCAGCACTATTTTCAATAAAGCAGTGTCTGGACACCAACTTGGCAGATGAACACAAAAGTCAATGAAGCATCTTTTATCATGGTGGTACTCCTCAAAGAAAGAGAAATGAGTGGTAGGAATAATCAATCCTATCTTCCTGGCCAAGGTACTTTCTAAAAAGGTAAAGGGCAAATGCACTGATATGTGCAGTGCTTCTAAATTGAGTTAAACTCCTTGCTTGCGACAGCTATGTAGGTAACACAGAACCGCAGAGACACTACAATCTCTGTTATATTTACATAATGACTTACCATTGCATGACTTCTTAACCCCAGTCAATGGCTGGTATTAAAGTCCCATAATGGTTAAACTCCGAATGCATGGAGAGCTACTGTCTGAATATACCAGATCTCCGGTCATCTTGTTAATATTTATTGTATAGCTGCACTTTAATCAGCAGTTTCTGGGATATAAATCAGAAACTGTTTTTAGAAATTAATAAAATTTACAAAGTGTTTACAAAGAAACGTAGCCTAAATATCATCTCTCTGCACAGTTTTGCTGTCTCTAAAAGGGTTAACATATTAGGGCTATTTGTAAGCAATGTTCTTCAATGCAACCAATTTAGCACTAAGGCTTTTTTCACAGGCACAATGACATTGGATTTGCAGACCTTTTTTTTATTGTCCTGCGGAGGTTTTAGAGCTGCATCCTGCAATGCTAAGTAACTAAATAACTTTCTGGCAGCTCCCCTATAACTACTGAGATCATTGTCCTGACACCTTGCTACAGCTGATAGCAGTTGTGCTTTTGACATGAGCAGGTAAGCATGATTTAGTACATTTCCCTGGCATATATTTATAAAAGCTCATTTCACACTGCGTATGAAATACACACTGCATGAACCTGCCATAAAATGTACTGAGAGCAGATCTAGTTAAACAAGTCCTGTGCTTTGCCAATTCAAATCACTTACACAGCAGGAATCTCATGCAACCGCTATGAACTAAAATGGTTTCTAAACAAATTGGTCTAAGATCCCATGTTTGATGCAAGTTTGCACAAGAACACTTGTTTTTACTTCTCTAATAGGGGAGGAGCTTGCCTAGGTTTCTCTGCTTATCCCTAATGTCATTGATCTAATTGTAATTCCATCCACAGCATTAAAAGGATGGAGTGATTTAACTAACAAATGTGGGAGCCAAAACTGCTATTTTTCTCCAAGGGTGGAGATGTTGAGCATGTGAATTGTCAAGCCATTTTGGAAGCTGAAAGCGTCTTACCTGAAGTTACGAAATTAAACATCTAGTAATTATAATGAAATAACTCTTGAAATTATATGTTGTGATTGGTATTAATACATATATTATCCAAATAAACTAAATACAATATATAGTGACACACAGAGGCAATGTCTGATTTATGTCCACAGTGCTAAACGTAAAACCGCTCTTTCTATTTCACAAAGGATGAGATCTTTCTTTACCGTACTCTACCTGCCTGTCTTCCTTCTAAGTACATTGACCTTTTAACAGAACGAACTCCAGGTAGGATGATAAATTAAGAAGTAGTTTAAAAAAAAATTAACATAGAAAAAGTACCAAAGCTTAAAATATTAACCAGGAAGGGAATTAGGTAGTTAGTATACATTCAGGGAGATTCAATAAAAGTTCTTATCATTAAAAATGATGCTAATTTTGCCCCAACCAATCACATGTTAGCTTTCAAATGTTAAATAAGATGTGATTGGTTGGGGCAAAATTAGCATCATTTTTAATGATAAGAACTTTTATTGAATCTCCCTGAATATGTGTAGAACTATAGGGCAGCTGTCAAAGTACCAGCTAAAATTATAAATGGTTCATGGTTTACAATAAGAAACAAATAGAGTAAAAAGGGAAGGCATAGGAGGGGCACTGAAGAGCCACACTGCTTCATACCTTACATTGAGTGTTTGATCCACAACAGGAAGAGTAAAAAGAATAATACTGCAGAGAGATAGAAAGAAGAATCATGATACATCTTTGTACAGTGAGCAAATAAAGGGAAACAAGGATGACACATAAACTGTGAAAAATCCACAAGCAAAATAAGCTTTGTGATATGTAATACTTGTAGGTCAGAAAAATGAACTTGGTTTAAGATTGTGATTCTTGTTCTTTCTTTGTTGTTCTGCCAGGTTCTAACTCTCACAAACTTGGCAGGAAGAGCAATAGTGTGACATCATGATGAAAGCAGCCAAAAGTAGGGGGTGTACAGGTGAGTCAGAGGTGAAATAATCTATACTCAAAGCTGAGAACATAGTTGAACATATACATGTTTATCAACCCTTACAGATTGGTGCCAAAACCTTTTTTTTTAAAAAAAACATAGTCTTCAGCCCTCTTGCTTCCATACCTTATGCATACACATGTAATAACATGCTTGCACATGCAAGTAATGTCATTCCATTGTCAACATAAAACTGTAGGTGTATTGCTCAATGCATCTGTCTGTATCTCATCCTTTGTAAGGGTACACTACACTACAATAATAACACAATTATTCATGATAGCAATATTTATCCAAGCACTAGTCTAAATACTAGACTAAACAACCTTGGACAATGAACCTTTGGTAGAACAGGAACACTTAAAATATAAATTTAAAATTTAAAAAAAAAAAACATCCTTTGGTAAAAAAGTAGAAGCTTATCTGTAATTCTCTACACCCAATACATCCCCCATACACACCCATACATTTAAACAATTATACAAAAAAACTGTCATTTTACCAAAGTCATTGAAGGTCGTAGCAAAATGTTAAAATGTATGTAAATTTGACCTTGGAAAGCCATGGTCCATATCAATAATGCAGTGCCAACAAGGACAAAAACTATGTTACAAATCAATAGCAAAAAATCATTTCTCTGGTCTGAATAGTTTTCCTGGGATTGGAACAGCCATTGCTCCCAGGCACACAGTTCTTACAGAGGTCATAATGAGAGTAAACTGCAATGCCAATCAAATACCATAGCACTATCTTATTAAATTAGAGTGATTGTAAGGTCATATTATCAGAGAAGATTTAGATAAATCATTGATCTTTCTGTGCAAAATTTCCTGTCAAATACAAACCAACTGACATGTCATTTTAAGTGTTCTTTCTAGGATCAGAGGATATCGTTTTTGAAAATCACCCAGGATGTGGAACTATCCCTGGTTATACTTAGGGGAAGCTAAATAATTTTGAAACAGAATCTGTAGATTTTGTTTTACAGTAGGGTTAAAATAGCAGAAGAGATGGAGACTGAATTTGATTATCAATAATCATTAATACGTGGGGCAATGGATTGTGTTGATCAAAGTGTACATTTTGGGGGCTTAGCTTTCTGATTTGTCTCCATACAACAGGATGTGTGTCAGGCAACTGTTGTGATGGCAGCATGGGCTTTGCAAACAATGCCCGCACAGTCACAAGCTGTTTAATATAGGGCAATGTTTTACATGACTTCTAACACCAGCTATTGGAATACACCCAGAGCTGTGACCAACATTCTAAATAGAGGGGACCTGGTCTGAGTAAATGAGGCCACACACCTTTTTGGTCCTATGTAATCCTTTGATTCCTTTCTTTTACACAATGAATAAACTTATGGCTGCCACTACAACTTCATTTTTAATGATAAAACCCCACTGTCTAAGGCATGACTGTATTTGAAGATTTGAGATAGTATAGTATTGTACTGGTATTAAATGTAGGTTATATATCCTGTGTAAAATAAACCATAGGCTCAAATTGTTAACATAGAGTTTGTTGGCAAAATAAAGGGAATTAGGGGATGAAGTAAATTAAATTGTTATAGGCAGACACAATTCTCTACTTTAAACCATTGTTCCAAGCCAATCTAGCAAACACTAGTGCAAACTGGCACTGTTTTCTGAGATTTGCTGACAGAGAGCATAGTAGGCAGTTTCATCTATCGCAATGAGTCACCCCCTGAGCTTCATAGCCCGCAGTCTGTGACCCTGCCTCTCCCTCTATAATCTGTCACCAAACTCTCCCTTGTTTGCAAAGCATGCTGCCTCTTGCCCAACATTAGACTGTTTCTATTGCCTGTATTCACTGTTTTTCTAGCAATGTTCTCATTAGATGACATCTATTATAGATAATCTATTACATGGTCACATTGACTGGGTTTTACATCATGTTAAGTGCTTACCTTTATATCACATTTTTTAACTATTAAGGTATTGAATTATGGGGTATTTTAAAACAACTTGTCAGTCCTAACTGGATGTTTCATACAGCTATTAGATTGTGAGTGATGACCAAAAACGTTTTTCCCTACATGATCATCATATGGTGTAGGTTGTTTGTTTAAATGAGCATGCTTGCTAATGTCTGAATGCATGTTGATTAGCTGCTTTTCCAAGTGATAAAACTAATGTTAGGTCATCTGACATATCTGTCTTGTGGAACAATTGTTCTCTTGCAAGTAATGTCTAATGCTAGCCATACACTGGCCTTATATTAGATGGAAGTCCAATGTAAAATCTAAATATCAGCAGTACAGCTTTCCAACGTTTCTGTGATGTTCCCTGGCCTGCATTATTCATTTCTTATTGACATTGAAGCATAATGTTGATTTCTAAATGATTGACCCAGGCAGCTGTTGGAACATTGCCAGGTATGTTGACTAGCGTATGGCTAGCAAGCTTAAAGGGTATCTATTAGGATAATTAGGAGCACTCACTAAACATTAATAAAGTAATGACAAAGCAAGCTTGGATAAATATGTGAGTACCACCATTTTACTTCTTTAAAATTGTAGTTTCAGATAATGTAAAGTTGTTGGAGTGAGTATAGTGACCCTTAAAGCTGGGTATACACGTTATATTTCAATATTGATATGCACAATATCAATTGTCCTCTCCTTACCCTATTATAGGATTCATTCTTTTGGGTGGCCTAGCTATCCATGAGCACATTGGCCCCCTTCACTTAAAACGGAGCTTTGATGGAGGATAAACAACAGATTTAAAAAATATTAAGCTGATTGATCCTTTTAAAGGGCATGTCCACCCTAATAAAAACCCCAACCGCCGTATCAGAATGTTTAAAAAGATTTAGAACGATACTGCCCCTTGATCCTCTGGCATACTGATCCGACTCCCTGCTTGCCGGAAGTTGCAAGCAGGGGCTTGACCGGCAGCCATGTCTCTGATTGGCGGCTGCCATCAATGGAGAGTGCCATGGGAACAAAGGGCTTTAAGAGGCGTTCTAAATCTTTTTTTTACCAAAATGACATGGCGGTTGGGGTCCGGCAAGGCCCTACACTACAGAAAAACTTTTATGCTAGGTGGATGGATGGATATGGATGGTGGGAGGGAGAGGGGGAGGGCTCCTCTGCGCTTGCCACTGTCCTCTCAAGGACAAGGAGGAGGCAGAAACCTTTTGGACAGGAAGACTTTGGACAAGCCCAGCAGAGGTTTTTTTAATCTATACAGAGGGGCCAGTAGTGGGTTAAATTGAAGTTTTGGGGGGGGGGGGGGGGGTTGCCACCGTTACTGGTTAACTCCAATCCAGTAAATTCAGTTATACCTTATTAATACTATATTAACAAAAATTAAATCTTAGCCAAATTCATAGATACTATGAAATCAGAGCAGGATTATCCACAAAGCAACCTATGCTCCTGTCTAGATGCAAATGGTGTTTATTGGAACATCAAAAAACACCTTATGACGTTTCGGTGCCTCCGCACCTTCATCAGACACATACGTCTGATGAAGGTGCGGAGGCACCGAAACGTCATGGTGTTTATGTTCCAATAAACACCATTTGCATCAAGACTGGTGTGCACAGTGTTTCTACATTTCCTGTTTTTATGCTTGCCGGCAGACTGTGGCACCCAGCATTTGACTACAAAGGTGAATTAAGTCAGGAGTGTGCATGGTCGTTTGTTTTTCTATGCTCCTGTCTAGGGCACAGGTATTAATCAGGGGGCCCAGCATCAGTATTACAGTCCATACAGTATATTGTACATATAGGGCAAATCTTAAGGGGGCTGAAATTCTAAATTGTTATTCAACTATGTCACTATAATTCTGGCCAGCATTTGAATTTTTGTGTTTTCTGAAATCTGGATGCATGTTCAAATATGAGCTAAATAAGAGTCTAAAAAATTTAAGGCTGAGGTCCCACTGCAATGCACAAAAAGCATTTTTAAAGGATAACTATACTGTAAAAATTAACTTTTTATAAATGAAAAGCACTTGGAGCAAGGAGATAGGATTGATTACTCCCACCTCCCAATATTGTTTTGTTGAGGAGCTACAGCACATACAGTTTTCATCTGCCAGGTTATGGCCCTGGGCCATTCTATATTAAAGATAGTACTGAAGCATACAGGAAGACTGGCAGAAGCAGTTTTCTTTGTCCTGCTGCTCCTCATATAAAGGATATTGGGAGGTAAAAAGCACCCATCCAACCTCCCTGCTTCAGGTACTTTTTGTTTTAACTGTTTTTAAAAAAAACTTTATATGCAATATTGTTTTCCTTTAATTTCTGTGTGTTTCTGCCATATGCTTGTATTTGCTTTTACATGCATTTAAGCTTACATTTCCCAGGGAATTATGGGTAAAAATTCACATTAAAAAGAAATCTGCTTATATCTTCTGCTTTTTTATGTCCTTCCATATGTCCTTTTATTAACTGACCATAAATGGTGATCGCAAGCGTTAGACAAGCGCACAAAGTGGGGCATATATATATATATATATATATGTATATATATATATATATATACACATATACACAGATTCAATAAAATTATTTAGAAAGCTAACATCTGATTGGTTGGGGCAAAATTAGCACCATTTTAAACGATAAGAACTTTTATTGAATAACCCTGATAGTGTATGATATGGCATGACAAGAAAAATGTAAGGGGACACACAATGCATCATTTTGCTCCTGGGCAGGACCACTCAAACATAGCAAGCACATGATGTATATATGGAACAGGGGCCAGATGTGAAATTATTGCTTTTGTGTGCACACTACTGTTATAAAATATATATAATGAACACAGTCATGTACAAATGAATCGCTTTATATGCATGGAACTGCCAGTTAGTGATATCCCAGCACAATGCTGAATTAATGGCCAGAATGCCTATAACCTGCATGAGGTACATTTATTATTTTTGATAGAATGGTAATGTCAAGCTTAGTACAGAATGCGTATATTTTATACAGACAACCATTTCAGGAATTATTGCTATAAGGCTAAAATGACGAGCTATAGATTACGTTTGTTTTGCTGAAACAGCGGATCTATCACAAAATCTCACATGGGCCGGTCCGTTGGCAAAAACATCGGTAAAATTTTTTGCAGCAACTGCGTTTTTGGTCTGGTTGTAATGATCATTCTGCACATGTTCCACCTCTGGAAAGGTAAAGGACACCAAAAGAGCAGAGCGCATTCTTCTGTCCTTGGAAATGATTGCAAATCTGATAGTCTAATCCTATGTTTGTTTTTGTTTAACATGTTATATTGCCATTACAGAAGGTATCAAGAAGAAATCAAATGACATGGGTCAGTAAAGGAACAACAGTGTTCTAGACTGAAATAGAACTAAAATCAATGAGATTCCCCCATTTATTATGATGGCATAGAGACTTGGCTTAATGGCTTGTTATTCTCACACCTGTAAGGCTAGGTTCTGATGAACTAATGTTTTTCATTTTGCCCATATTTTAACCGTCAGTTTTTTAGAATTGCCCCTAGTAAAATGCTGCATGCAAGGTGTTTTTAGTGGCAAAACACATGGAAACGGCAATAAAATTCAGGGAAAACAAACATCGTCTGAACCTTGCCTAAAATAGGAAGGGTTTAACTGTGGTTAAAGGGTGTCAGGCAGATCTCAGTGTAACGCTTGATCCAAATTTTGCTCTCTGTAAATAGGAATATATAGGATGCCATCCATTTATTTTTATAAACTGCTGTCATAGCAGAGCATTTACCTGGATTTCTGCCTTCAGATTCCTATCTCCTGAGACTTGGAAACCTCCACTGCAAGCACAAAACTGTCAATTCTCTAATTAAAAATTCCCTGTCCCTATTTACATGTACCAAATATCTGTGCTTGCTGGCAACAGCATGGTAAAAGCGATATAAAGATGATCAAATCCCATAATAAACTGCAAAAGTGAATGGGCACAGACTGTTACAGAACTGCTTAAATGTGGGTAAACATGGGGGGACTTTTTGTCCCGATTGAGCATTCGTTACTAGCGAGCATTCGGCCGGGACAAATGACTGCCGGTCGCAGCAATGGTGCCCGTTCCCATAGGGAACCGCACAATCGGGAGTGATTTACCAACAGGCCCTTTGTCAGATCCGGACGAACGGATGACCGTGTTTGGACGCAGCCGCCCCCCACTCACACCATGTGATATTTCCAGCAGACCAATATGGTACTATAGGACAGTCGGACAAAAATATTGTGTGGTGTAGCAGTAAGTATATGTTACAGATTTGTTAACAACATACGTTATAATAACATTCCAATTTTCTTAAAGTAATGTAATGTAACACTACAGTGGTTTTAATAAAACGTTAATACAATTTACCCAGTAAATTGCATTCAATATTAATAACAGCATCATAAAAGTGTATCTATACTTTTCAAAAATGATACCTATATACCTTTAGATACAACAAAATTCTGAGAAATCATCATTTAAAATCACAGCATTTACAGGAAAAGACCTGTCACTCCAGCAGAAATTAAAATGTGTTCCCCATCCCTGACCTCTAACTAGGATCTTTGGCTGCCTGCCAGCACACTTTCTGCAACAATTAAGAGAATCAGCAGAAAAAAAGAAGGCAAGGGAGATCTGTAAGCAGAGCAGTGTCCATGGTGAGGCTGTGCAGAACTTAAAAGTGACGCAGACACTACAAGAAGGCAGTGAGTAAGGGAGGGTGGGGGCAATTAGGAGTACTCGCTAAACATTAATAATGTAATGACAAAGCAAGCTTGGATAAATATGTGAGTACCACCATTTTAATTCTCTCAAATTGTAGTTTCAGATAATGTAAAGTTGTTTGAGTATAGTGACCCTTTAAACCCAAGATTAAGAACACAGGTGTGCCGAAAGAAAACTTTGAAATGCCTAATGTGCCACGGTTTGGAAAGTTTAAGAATCCACTGGAATATACATCAGCGCAGCTACTTTTTTAGCATTGATTCCTCTTCATATTGAATGCCATTTCCAGCAGTTGCCATTTGCAATCTCGTAATGTTTATTGGTATAATTTGGAATTAAAAATTCTTGCAGATCAATGGAACACTTTTTCTTCCATTTCTTTAGCGTTGCTCTTCTTAGTTGACTTTTTTTGTCTGCCCTATATGTAAACCAGTAGTTCACAATGATGGAAATTACAAACCATGCAATTCTGACAGTAATAAAAAATAATAAAACAGCAAAAACCCAAAGTCTGCTTAGCTGAAATGAGTTTGTTCCCATGGGAAATGTGTAACTATTCCCATCTTAATTAATGTTGCTAGAGCTGTATTAATGACTACTTTACCAACCTTCAGAGCAATTAAATGTGTAGCAGTCAGATGCCAAACTTAACCGAATAAAACTCACAAGACGCATTTATAATTGTATTCCTGAACCAGAAACACTTAAAGCAATAGATCATATTCATTGTTTGAATAAAGTGAAGCATTGAAGGCACTTTATACTTTTACAAATCCATTTGAACATCCACAGTTTTAAAGAAGAAGCTTAGCCTAAAACACATTTTTCCAAAGAAAACAAAATCTGTTTTAGCCTGAACATCCTTAATGCTAGGAACACACTTGGCCAACCAATAGTTCAGTCTGAAATACCAAGGGTAGATTTTCACTAGACCAATGTCAGAAGTCCTACTGTCCAAATTGGACAAAACCTTGACATGTAAATTGTAGCCAATATCTAGGTCTTCTATGAACCCCACAGTTGGTTGTGCCAAAGTATCAACCGCAGTGATTTTCAATTTCACTGACAATATTTCGACCCAGCCAACCCATCGGCTGTTCCGAAATATCGACCCATCTGTACCTAGCTTAAGAGAGATAATTACTACAGTAAAAATGGAATTTGTGAACATCTATAGTACTGGTACATGGCCATTCACATATTATGTTGGCTGCCATTAGATAATGCTATCTTTAGTATTGTGCTTTAATGGTACACACAAGTAGATTTTTCAGCCCAACTGACCTATATTTCCTCGTAATAATTCTCCGGTCCGAATAAACTGAGGTGTTTTTGTTTCTGCCCGCCTGTCACCTGATCCATGCCAATCTCGGTTTTTCTTTTGTCCATTTGAATTAAAGGACGATTGGACATATTGGTAAAACAAAGCCGACTGGCCAGCTGGGCTGAAAAATCTGCCGTGTGCACCTATCCTTAGTGTATAGGATGGGTAAAATCTGCTCAAAGGAGAGTGCTGAAAGGATTCAGCATTATACGGTGGCTTTGAACTGACAGTTGGTCCATGAGCTTCATCCCCACTCTCCCTAAGTGTGGCATTTGATTAGGTAGATGCAATTAAGCAGAATCTGATAAAAATAATCAAATCAATTTTAAATCTAATTTATAATCAAATTCAACTTCTAAACGATAAATCAAATCATGTTGTATCACATGATTCTCAGAGGCAATGAAAATAATTTAATTCCAGACTACTGCTAATATGGCATGTCTAACCTATAACTAAAAATTACTCACAAGTAGCTCCCTCTCAAATACAATAGTTTAAAAGTTTTTAGATAAAACACTACCTACAGTATAAGTGTTACATCAAAGACCTTTAAATCTATGGTGGTTTTGTGATTCACAGGGTAGGTTACTTGTGGGTAACCAATACCAGGGAAACAAGCAGGGAGATTCAATAAAAGTTCTTATCATTTAAAATGGTGCAAATTTTGCCCCAACCAATCAGATCTTATGTAACATTTGAAAGCTAACATCTGATAAGTTGGGGCAAAATTAGCCCCATTTTAAACTATAAGAACTTTTATTGAATAACCCTGAAGGTACTTTAAAGTCCATGATTAGATGCCTAGAACTACTATTTAAATACATATTTCACGCATTAGGGTTGATACAGTAGACAAAACTGATAACTTAAGGCATTGAATCTTTATAAAACAAGTAATTAAAGGTGACATGTTTTGATGGAAAATCTATCAAATGGATTAAAGCATGCAATGAATTATGCCCAGGTTCTTAGCAGGGGATTAAATCCTAAAAATGTAATCTCATTGTATCCATGTGTCATCATTCCTGCTATCCAGCAATATTTGTAACCACCTGCTCTGTTTTCAGGATGATTCCGTTTCAGTTATTATTTTGTGTTGTGGACAACAGCCCAGACATGGAACTCCTTGGTGACCTACCCTTATAATTTACTGTACGGGGTACATTATCCACTATATATAAAATGGACATATTGAACAATCGGGAATGAAGAAAAATCACTGCAAATGTGAAAAATAATGTTTTGTTTCAATAGGCCAGAGGACTGGTAAGGCCAAAATATTGGCATCTACTAATTTAATGCCGAATGACAGACTAATGATTAGTATATTGATTGGCAGCACTGTCAATTAGAATTATTAGTTTGAAATCAGACCGTACCATGCCTTTATTTTTTAGTCTATTAGAGTTAACTCTTTAGGTCAATCAGAAATGATTTAAAACAAATAAAAGCATTGCTATACAAAGTGGCCTAGGAATACACATCTGACACTATCGAGGTGTTTGTTAAGCAGGCTGCCTCTTAACACACCTACAGTAATTAGTGTTGAATCAAGCTGCTCTGGGGGTACTAGTATAACTATAACAAGTGTGGGTGAATGTGATTGAACTACAGGACTACTAAAATAAAGTTAAAGAAATAGACATATGTATTGTTTTAGCATTGGTTTGCAATCTGGCCTTGTTATTTCTAAATGATTTAAGATGAGCAGATACATACACCATACATGTATTACTATGCATATTGACTTTGTTTGCACCAAAGGTCCACATTGAGGTAAAGTCCGAACAACTTACATAAGCAAACATATTTCATCAGATCAGACTAACCAATGTGCGCTGCTGAACAGACCACAATGTCACATAGTAAACAACATGCTGGCCCTATTGTATGCAGGCATATTTGGTGTTGGTTTTTCCATGTTCATATACTGACTGGTATGTTAAGAAAGTAACTCAGACTAAAATGATGGCCCAGAAACAAACAGTTTTTTCAATTAGTTCTTTATTGTTGTTTTCTGTTAAAAGTTATTAGTCCACCTATATTTAAAGGGAATGTCCACTCCAAAATGAAATTTGTATGTGCAGCTAAAGCACCATAAACCTCACACAGTGCAGAAGAGATATGCTGCCCTTTCCCTGTTGCCTCTGTACTGCAGCTCCTGGCTGTTCCTGTAAACTCTGCGGCAGTCACAGCTGTGACAATCACATCACAGCAAATGACTGCGGGGAAATCCTGAAACTGTATCTTTTTAGTGCTGTAAAAGCTCAGTGAGGGCACGGCCACACTGCAACGCAAACGCAATCATACACGGAACCGCAACGCACCCGAAAACGCGCATTTTCAGTGCATTGCCACGTTTTGAATGATATGAAAAAACGCAAGCACAAACGCAAAAAAAGCGCAGCAGTGTGGCCTAGCCCTGAGTGTGCACAAAACCAGGGATCATGCAGCAAATCTCTTTCTACAGCCTCGTACACATGTGCGATCACGGGTCCCGACCCGCGACGCACGATGTGTCCGAACGTTCATTTCAGGCAATAATTGGGCAGTGTATGGGCCCTTTATCGCCCGAAACGGGCAGTCATTCAGAGATCCGCCCGGTCGGTCGGGCAACGATCCCCAACCGAACGGGCATTTCGGCCGATAAAGTGGCCATACACGGGCCGATTATCGGCCGAAACGAATGTTTGGACACATTGTGCGTCACGGGTTAGTACCCGCTATTGCACGTGTGTATGAACCTTAATTCTAAGGCCACACTGCGACGCGCCAGAATCGTGCATGCAACTGTGTTATCGCAAGCGATTGTGTGTACGATTCTTGTGTGTTTTGCATTT
This sequence comes from Hymenochirus boettgeri, assembly GCA_019447015.1. Classification (NCBI taxonomy): domain Eukaryota; kingdom Metazoa; phylum Chordata; class Amphibia; order Anura; family Pipidae; genus Hymenochirus; species Hymenochirus boettgeri. The sequence continues at coordinate 145,357,428 of CM033475.1, read as the reverse complement.
GAGCATGCATTTTGCCCATGCAATTTTGCCATTTTCCGTTATACGTTACCGAAACAGAAACGCACGAGCAATCGCATGCGCATCCATTATAACCAAAATGCATGCGCAATCTCAAAACGTGTGCGACAGTATGGCCTAGCCCTAACAGAAATTCTAGACGGTAGCATGCCATGGGTGAACCTGCCCTTAAATGGATTAGCACTTTTTCCTATACTGGTTTAGAGAATTTGCTGAGTATGTATAGGGCCACTATGGCTTTGAAATGATTAAAATGAGGTTAGATTAGCAGCTTTTTCACCTACAGTTTCAGCTGATATATGAAGCCAATTTTGTGTGTACGGTAAAGATTGCCTGTAAACACAATTATCTTCAGGCTCTTGGTATTTCTAATTTTAAAGGCAGGACCTGTCTAAACCCACCCCAGACCCATTCAGGCCAAGCCCTATTATGCACCCTTAGCCTTCCCCTAAACCACTTGTATTTCCAGTAAACCCTTTTCAGCCCAGGGGAGTGGGGTGGGGGTGTGCATTAACCTCACTTAACTGGCAAGGTGTAAAAAAGCATTAGGCAATGTCAACATTTCCATTCCTAGCTTTCTAACTGAAATGTCTCTTGTAACATAAAACCACTGTATTTTTTTCCATTAAAGCTTATTTCAAAGTGTTAATATTCACTGAACCACTTTGCATTGCTAATTGCTTTTGTCACATAACAACAAAGGAAAAAATTAAATTCAAGGCTATCTGCCTCTGGTTCGTTTAATAAATAAAAAGAAAGCATGTTAGCTTCTTTCAAACTGGATATAAGTTGAAGTACATTATTGCTGAGACATTCATCAATTGCCTTTAATAAAACATATTGTTCTAAAACTATGGTCATTAAAATGGATATCCTAACATACAGTACAAACTGTGCATTACTTCAAATGGCTTCCAGTGGTTCTAGATTGAGCTTTATGAGTTAATAAGATGATTCCTCTCATCACATATCAAAGTATAAAGAAGCAACATTGCCTTGAGCCTCAGTTGGTCAGACAATAGATTCCTTCATCTAGTGTCCTCCTAGATGAAGAGAAGCAACTTGGGACCTAATTCTAATTATCAAAGCCATGAACTGACAGACACCAAATTTAATCTGGCACATATGATTATTTTGCTGACCCAACTCAAGCTGTATTTTTGCTCAAATTAGTGAATATAAACATTTGTACTTGCTATCCTAAATGAACATGGACTGTGTTGTATTCTATATCTGGATTTGTTTTCAATGTGTGAACTGTACACTTTCTTGAAGTGCATAGTAAAGAAACAGTTTTATAGGATTCAAGCGCCTTCAGTTGACTTTTTTTATTTTAGCAGCTTGTTGGTGATTACCACCCACAGAGGTGCCTGTTTAATAGTGATCAATGAGCTGGAATTTAACAAGACCAGCCTTTATGCATGAATGAAACATTCTTTCTCAGTGGGATTCTAGAACACCGGAACATGGTCTGCATATCATCTGTATATAACAGGCTTGAAGGATGGATTGGATCTCCATGTTTTCCATTCTAAAATTTTGCATAAAAATCTCCAATGCTTTTTATATTTTTCCATTTAAAAATGTTGTGTTAATTGAAAAGCATGCAATTAGTTCCTGTTTATTAACTTGCTGTAATTCAATGTAAAGTGTATCTACACTTACCAATTTAATTCATGCCTACAGGTATATGAAATATAAAGCATACTGCACACATCTGCAAACTTGCAAGTTAAAGAACCTGCCACAGAATTGTGACAATATCATAAGCGGAAAGCCTGATTAGAGACTATTAATCAGGGGTTTTCCCCGTCTAATCCTGTCTCTTTAAGCAGTAAAGCTGGGTAAGTGATAAAGGGCCAATCCCATCTCTACCAACATAGTATTATAGGGAGTCGGATGCCAACGTTAGGGTGTGTGGCAGTCCCAATACTTAATATAAGGAGAAGCTCTTTTGAGACTGTAGTTCTCCAAAGCAAAAAAAAATTAAATACTAGGCTCAATAAAACATAATTTTTAAGGTTAATGCTCTTTTCTAGTAATGCAATCTCCCATATTGTACCATCTAAGCATCTACCTTCTGAATTTTAATCCTAAATTCAATGGAGAGTGTCCGATGGAGAGATAAGATGCTGATTTTATTAAGAAAAAAATAGTGCCACATGAAGCAACATTTGAACCTAAGATTTGAGCAGTTACCAACCACAGCTGAGAGAACTTATTTGTTTGGGGGAAAGCAGTGCAGCTTCACTGCCATGTTCCTCCAGTCAACAGGTAACAAGCGGGAGCTGGTATATAATGTACAGGTGACCACAGCCCCAATGACCTGGGCTGGGGCTTATAGATGGAGCTGAATGACCTAACTTTTACATGGGAAAGACAACACAAGAAGGTATCATTATCTATTAAGCCTAGGTCCAATTTTCAGATTGTGTTTTGTGATCTGATCATACTTTTCATTCCCCACTCCAATCTTTCTGAATAGGAGTGGCCCCAGAAAATGTGTTTTTATTCCTATCTGATTTTGTAAATACATGTGTCCACCATTTTCGGTACGGCTTACATAAGTTCCAATATTAGGGAAGCACATATTAAAAAAATAGTAATTGACTATAACTGGAAAATATAATCCTTCCTAACCACCACTGTATAATTTTTTTTGTTGATCTGCCCCCTATTTCATTAGATATCCAATCTAAAACTTCTTTTATTTCAGCTGTCAATCAAGTTCCTTGCTCTCAAAAACTATTTTTCTGTGACTAGTTTTACTGTAGCTAGAATGGTGACAGAGTTTTCACAGTTGGAATGCTGTATGCTGTGTGCAGGCTTGACAGTTGGTTTGTGGGGAAAAAAGTCAGGTCGGATGGAAGTGGGAGTGGTTAAAAGAGGGAGGGGAGATACTGCTCCCAATCAAAATGTGTGCTGGATTAAAGGCATGCAGCAACACACACAAATCAGAGTAAGTGCTACTTACATGTATTTAATTATAGATTAAGATGAGGTAAAGTAATTTTTTCAGTATAGTGTCCTTTTAAGCCCCAATGCCTCTTATATTACTTTACACAGAAGGTCTCTCGCTGTGCAGTACAAACAAGTCTCTCTTTATAGCAGTTTCAGTCACTGATATGTCTCAGCCTCACTGTGGTGTTTCAATGTTCAAAGCAGCAGAAAACTCTATGGCAGATACATAATTCATTTCGACGTAGATGCCACAATTTCGCAACGCCCCCCCCAGCATGTTGTTTAATCAGGGATGGACGTGTGGGAACCATGAATTGAAAAAAGACCAAATCACTGCAATTGTAATTATCCAGCTCTTTGTTTACACAAGTAGCAGACTTCATCAATAGCCTTCTCAGAAGATAAAGGACAAATTGTAGAGAGATGAAATGGCATTGTGATAAGACAGAATCTTTGCATATAATAAAAAAGAAAAATGTGAGTCATTCAGGGTGTCATCCTATTGTGATGGCTGCACAAAGTATTCAGAGTTTTGTTCACTTAATATATTAGATCTATTACCCATTTTATCTCTGCTTAAACAGTAGTCACTATTAATTTATACTTTAGCTTCAGGCCAGACTACTTTTTTTGCCCTAAGATTTTGCCACACAGAAATGTAAATTCAAAACATAAAAGGATAATCAATGAAGATAAGTCTTGCAATGCTTTAATACTTTTATATTTAGTAGTGAAAAACACTACACACTGACTTAGGTCAGGTCCAGTGCCACATTGCATTTATTCCTTAGTATATGATGTTACCCACACTTAGCAAACAGACAGCACTTTTCTTCATCAAGTGCTTCGTCCGGGACACAGCATAAAGTGATCTTACGGTAATAGTCAATGATTTTAAGAGCAAGACCAGAGATACAGCATAGAGGCTTTATGAAGGCCTCGGTCAGTACAGCAGCATAACATGCTAGAAGATGATTTGCTGCAAAGGAATATGTGCATTGAATTAAGATTTAACAGCATGTCCATTTATCTGTTGTATTCAATTAGATCAACTGGACTTGAAATGTAGTTCTTGAAGACGTTTCGCAAGTCATCCGACTGGCTTTCTCAATTCAGAATTGAGAAAGCCAGTCGGATGACTTGCGAAACGTTTTCAAGAACTAAACTTCAAGTCCAGTTGATCTAATTGAATATAACAGATATACCATGACCTGGATGAATGAGAACCTTCACAAGCAGCATGTCCATTTGTTTGCAAAATGGCCTATTATGGGAACAATTTGTAACAAATATTGACCATTAAATTTCCTTCCAATCTCTGGGCAAACCAATCAAATAAAAAAAAAATTAGGCTCAACATATTGACCTATGAGTACTAAGCCTTGACAAACTTGCCAACAACAATTTTTTTCTCCCTACCAAGTGATATATTGTACAGTAGCCTGTCAGTAGAAAAATAGGCACACAGGTGATATTTTAGCCAAACACCCAGATTTTACAGCAAAGTTATATGGTTACGATTGGGTGAAAATTACCGGCATGTACAATTCCTTGTTTAACCGTTTTAAAGATAAAGCTATATGAGCTTGCACATGTGCAGAGTAGGTGGTTCGAGTAGATCATGTAATTATTGGCCCTGATGCCATCTTTCAGGATCGTGACTGGCTACTTTTCCTAGAAAAGCAGGTGAGTGAAAAAGCAACAGAAAACATTGTAACATTTCTTTTCAGCAGTGTCTGTGAACTATGTAAGTGTTGTGTTCTTTGGACTTGTAGAGTGGCATTCATGAAGAATTTAGGTTATGGACCCTTCAAGTCAAAGTGCTGTGTCATCTGATTTAATGTTATTTGAAGGCTTTAGTTGTCATTTAACTCTATAATGCAGCATTTTATTGAGATAAACTCAATAAGAGCACACTTTGTACAGAGCAATCCTGAGCCCTGTTCTGCATTTTGCATGTGACAACCAAATGTGGTGAATGACCATATGGAAAGTCATGAAGCAAATTTTTGTGCTTTCTAATAAAAAGCATAGAAAACTTGGTTAAAGTAAAAATTATTCAATTTGTTTCCAGTAATCCCCAGCCATGTAAATAAAGATGTATCAATGCCAATTATTGTAAAATTACCAGTGAAAAAATTATTTATTGCCCACTGTAATACATTTTTTTGTACTGTTTTTTTTTTTTTTTTTTTAGCTTATTTCCAAAACTGGCTCACAGAATCTTTGTTCTCTCTGGTGACTGCTCAATCTTAAAATGGCTGATTTAGCAATGGTCAAAGCTACAAGGGGGCCATTTTAGATCAGGATGAATATCTGTCTTCAGGAATATTGAGGAACAGGGTAGCAGACTGGTAACTGTTAAGAAAATGATATGGTATGTTAATGGAGATTTTGGATCACCATAGATTTTAAGTAATGAAAAGTAAGTAATCAATTTGTTTTGTTCTCTTGGGTGACAGCAAATAAATGTTCTTTCATTTTTTCTATACATATATTCCTTCTCATGGACCTTGGAAAGTTTTGTAATATTAATTAGTTCATATACTACCTGCAAATTAAACATATCACTAATAGGATACACTTGTCCTAATTGTTAATGCACCTTGAGTATTATAATAATGATAGGCACATTTATATAGGTAGTGGAAACCATTTCTCTCCAGGATTTTGTTTTGATTTTGCAGAGAAATTTATAAAGAAACTAATTTTCATCACAATGCGGCAATAAAGTATTGTAAAATACAATGTTTTAGTACAGTGTCAATTTTGGCACAAGTAAAACCCAGCAGGGTTAATTAATGACTGTAAACCCCCCAAACACATTACTGTAGTTATGGATAATGGGTTTTACACTTCTCTGCAAAAATTCAACAAAGTCATGAAAAATATTCAAACACCTTTAATTTAGAAATCACACTTTTCATTCATTTTAAAAAATATTTCCAGGCTACAAAAGTCCCATCAAAGTCTTCTAAATGTTGGTGTTCATTTATAATTATCGCCAGGAAATTTGGTGTTACCTAAAGGGCATGTCCATACATAAATTCAAATTTTAGGTACAGGCCTCCCCCAAACCCCAGTTACGTTTTATTTACAGTACCTTCCCCAAAGATGCAGCTAAACATACTTACAAGACCCATTCCCTCGCTGCCTCAGTAACACCCCCTGAAGCAGCAGAACTGAGGCTCTTCCTGGTTGAGGCTGTAAGGTAATTGGCCGTGATGTCATTGTCATGCCTTTGACTGACAGCCACAACCAGAAAGCAGAGAGGGGAGGTGCAGCAGAGCGACAAGGAGTCTTGTAAGTATGGTTAGCTATATCTTTGAGGAAGGTAGGTAAAACGTAACTGGGTTTTGGGGGGTTCTGCACCCATTTGTAAAATTTATTAGTGGACATGCAATTTAATTTGCTAAATATAGCATAAACAGATCATTATTCTAATAGCATCAGTACAGTAAAAGCTAAAGCACCCCATACGTACATGCGATTGACATTATGAGCAATGCAATAAATTCGATCAGATCGCTTAAAATGTTGAAAACTATTTTCGCATCAACTGTTGTACTCAATCCCGATCAGAAGAAGATCTGACCGTGTATGTCTAGATTTAACTCTGAAGATGTGCACTGTAAATAGGGGTCGAGGAAAAAGGATCTGTCTGATCCGATCTCAGTAAATGGCCATCATATTTTCTGCGCGAATCTGTGCACACTGTGTGTTGCCAATGTAAAGTGTATGTAAGAGGCTCCATTATGTCCATTGCCTTGAGCTGCTGCCTGTTTTCGCAGTGCATGCGATCACCATTTTTGGTGCACATCGCATGTGCTGCCATAGAGCAACATCAAACAAAGTGCAGCACAAGCGGATGCTAGAGCGCACGAATCGAGCTGCATTGCATGATTCGTGCGTGCCTCCACGCTGTGCAGTGGGGCCTTTCCCTAAGTCTTTATGACAGGGAGTTCATGAGTAGTTCATCCAGTATCTATTCGACAGCTCTGGTTGGGGGGTGGGTGTCTAGAGGATATCCTATGCAGATTTCAGAGATATGCTTATTTTTTACCTGGCACAGGGTCAATTACAATTTGGCTTTAGTTCTAGGTAATTCTCAGTACATTGTGTTGTATGTATGTATAGTTTATTTATAAAGCGCCACTTGGGGACGCAGCACCGTATAATAACAAAATGCGAATGAAGTTTGCCTTTTACGAATCTTTAATGCCCGCTATCTGCTGGCGTTAGGGATTAAGTCTTAAAAAGCCGTCATCGGCTTGGTACATTAGTTGCGGCAGTTGCGTGACAGTCACATTAACGATTGGTACATTGGTTAACGTGACTTTAAGACACAAATAGCTGATAACGGCTCTCAGTACATAGCCCTGTTATTCTTTTAAGAAGTTGTGTGCTCTCAGTGCTCACTGATGAAACAGCAACTGTTTTGACATTGTTGCAGTAACAAAGTATAATTATGGTGGCAGGTCTTCCTTTACAACACAGGATAGATCACAGAAGCAGCACAAGATTGTTGCTGAATGCAGGTAGAGCCATCTGTTCTTAACCCAACGGTCTACAACACCATCACTAAGCAATCTGTCCCAACAGTCTTCTCTACTGATGACCACTGCATTTTTGTAATTACAGTGCTATAATCATGTTGAACCAAAATTTAATTTGTAGAAGATGGTGCCTGTTTTAACAATCACATTCTTTATTGGTAGAAAACAGAAAAGTAATAAGTCTTAACTCAGCATTGGAAAGAAAATTGTTTTCAGGAAACAGTTCATAGATCAACTTAAAATGGGGTTCAACCTCTCATGCTCGAGACATCACAAGAGCATTTACTTATTGACAGTCAGAGGCAACAGTTGCAGGCATTCACGTTCCTATGTGTCTTAAAAATTTGTGTTTAAAAAAAATCCTTAAGATCTGAAGCATCAATTATTTAAACACCACATTAGCAATTCTTCTCATTAGCAATACTTGCATTTGCAATTAGTTTTTTTTTTTTTGCATTTTTGTAGGTTTTATTTTTCTAGCTTCCAGATACATGTCCTTTTCCCTTTTATGTCATGTTATTTGATTTATAAATTTCAGGTTTAGTTGTCTAAATCAATGTATCACACATTAAAATGTTCAACTAAAATGTATGAATTGCACTTGTTATATTTAATGAGAAAAAGTAGGTGTCAGGGCTTGGGGTTACCTTTAGCAATGCAAGATCTCAGTAGGTCTAAACCTTCTTTAGTGCTGTTTCTCTGTGTGAGGCTCAACATCCTTTCTTGCATACAGCATCTCATCACTCATATGTTTACGGAGGATAAGCTCTGAAAAACAGGAGTGCTCCTCAGACAGTGTAATCCCCAGCGTGGATCCACTAACCTCCCCTAGACTCCATCTGCCTAATCCTGGCATCAGTGTCAGTCCAGTGTGGGTTTTTAGCAGAGAATGTTTGTCTTAATAGCTGTAGGGTATTATGGCAGAGTTTGTCTAATAACACATTGACCTATTGCTGTATTGAATCTTTTTTCTTTTACCTATATTTATTTAAAAAAAAAAATAAAAAGTCACTGCATTTTAACACCAGATTTCTATGCATGGTTCACACATAGCTGGTAAATATTTGATTAAAATATGGCCAAGAAATCGCAATATTCTTGTGCAACACATCATTTATATGTATATCTTATTCTATCATCTGGTTCTATTGATTGGTTTCTTTATTAATTGTCTGTCCTTAAAGGACGAGACATCAGTTATATTTCTAACCACTTGAAAGTGCATTAGCTTGCAAACCATCTTGTACAGTCATAATGTTTTACTACATACGGTATATTAAATACAATCTATATGCATTTGTGTATATTTTATTTAGATATTTACACTGCAGCATAGCATATTAAATTGATGTTTTACTATGCCTAAAATGTCATTGTAAAGCCAACATGCACATCTGCAGTTGTCGTCTGTACTTTCTTTTACTCATTGATATTTGTGATTTAGTGTCCTGACTTGCTGTGTGTGGCTTTGATGAAAATAATACTTAAGGCATAAATGGCATCTTTGTGGCTTACACTACAGTTCCATACATTGCTGTATACAAGTTGCATAATCCTGCAATACTGGTGCAAAGGACATGGCTTTCTTCCCACTGAAAGGAAAATCCACATAAAAATACACAAAATGGTGTGTGATTAGAATTGTCAGGGGAGTTAAATGGACCAGTTTATTAATGGCTATTTACTGGATAAGTCTGTCATGACAGCTGTATATCATGTCTGTAACAATCCAGTATTGTATTGTGTGACAGCATGGGAAAGGAAATACAACAATATTATATTATTTCATGTGTTAAACTAAACATTAGCACTTAGTGACAATGTATGTATGTATATATGTATTTATGTATGTGTGGGTATATCAGTGTGTGGTATGCTTGTGTCATTTACTGAATGGAGCTCCAAGGAAGAACTGTCATACAGCTGTAATTTGCTATAAAGAAGCGGTTAGCTTAACATATTCAGATGTTATTTGCATTCTTTAATATATAAGCAGCAAAAAAATATTACTACAAGGCATCTAGTAAATGTGATTTTGACTCTACTTTGACTATCTCCCCTAGGGGTCACTCTCCCATTATATTGCATGCACAGTGACAGTTTTTGTTGCAACACATTTTAGCATCATCTTGGCAACGCATTCCAACAAAGAGTACTGATTCTGTAGCATGTTTAATCTTAAGAGATACCATTTATGGAATCAGGCATACTGCAACGTTGCCTTAAACGGAGTTATTGGAAACAATTGTGCTAGAAACATGCATAATGGCTATACTGACTAATGTCGTGTTAGAATCAGGAAACTGCAAACCCTTTATATTAATTAATGCAGGGATCTTAAACCTGTGGTTCACCAGCTGTTGCTGAACTTTAGCCTCCAGTAACACCAACAGGCTGCTTGAATCTATTGTTCAGGCTGCAGATTCCTGCTGCAAAGGAATTTAACCAAATAACGGTAGGAGCATTTCACCCAGTAGGGGAGAGTAAACTGGTACCCAAGGTAGATCTAATAAACCCGTTTATTATGTATGTTTATACTTCTATTCTGCATAAACATCTATAATAATAATGCATCTATCAGGGAAAGCATTAGATATATACAGAGGAAGAGAGAGACTGTAGTTATTTCTAGCTATTTGCCTTATATAGGTTATACTGTAGTTTAAACTGGGAATGCTGGTAGGATTCCCCCTATTATAAAATTGGTCTATTGTTCTAAACTTTATAAAAAAAAACAGAAACCCAATGAAAAGAAGGTATGGCATCTTACAACCTACATAAATGGTGCAATCCCACTGGCATTTCAGACTGAGTAGACTGATTTTTAGCCCCTTGCAGTCTGCTCCAGGGCCCATTATTTATGTGTGTGGTGAGGAACTCACAGATCTTGTGACTTGCCTAAGCATAATAGAAGTGATACAAGAATTAAACCTGAGAATTTCCAATTATTCTTACACCACAGACCAACATATGATTTGGATCTACAGGATTTACATAGCACAGTCCTCACAGTATAGCACTATCCATTAATGACTCAGATTGATATTTAGACTTTATATTACTGTAGGGTCCTATCATTTACTGTATGGTTTTGTATTTTTAAAAGCCTTCTCATTTGCCCTTGCAATGGCAACCTTTTCTCTAGATTGTCCACTAGGTTCCCACATGAAACTGCTATCTCCCTATAGGAAACCAGGATAAGTGAGTTATTGTCACATGTAATATGTACTGTTTGTAGCTTTCATCTACAACGCCACCATCTCCCACTATCACCACTAACTCTGTACTAAAAATACATCTCTATAGCAGGCATCTTCTCTAGCATTTCAGTGTAAAAGTGCAGCAGCACCTCCTATCTCCACACACCATCCAAGCTCGTCCATCATGGCACTTCAACTGCCATTATAATATGACTTCCTTCTTGCATACATAATTTTTATAACCCATATCTCTGTACTGACGACATCTCAATGTGGTATCCAGAAAACTCTCTCTGTTCTAGCATTTCATAATTAACTGTAACATGTATGCTCTTCTCTATTCTAGCCTACACCTGCTTTCTTAAATAGAGATGAGCACACTGTAAATTTTCAGAAAATGTTCACATCTCCCAGCATGCCCTGCTCCACATCACATTTGCCACTCACATTCGCTTATTGTATTTAAATCACCATTGCTAAATTATTACATATTTTACCAAGAATGATACATTTGTGATGGCTCCTAAAATAAAAGCATTCTAATAATTGGACTTTGTTGACTCTACATTTCCACCAAAAATGGGAACATTATTTATTACTATGAATCCAAGGTAATAGTGGCCATTTCATTCATCAGCACTATAAATTTATATAAACAAAATCCCAATGATAAAATAAAGGATTTGTTACCATTATAAATAGCAAAACAGAGACAGTTACTTATTGCTCCTATCATATTTTCCTCTTAACATGTGGTGTTCAGTTATATTTTGCCATAAGTGCATATACAGCCATTGCCAGCTCCACATTGGACCAACCCTGCCCATTTTCTTGTACCAGCTCTGCCCATAACATCCCAGGTTACAGACATACCTTCAATGTCTATGTAAGCAGATCCCTGAGGTATAATGGTTGTTTTACTACTGAATGCAAAAATGAACTGCAGCGTGTAGTGTAAATATCAGCCTGGATAGAGCTAAGCTGGACTGCAATATACGTAGGTGCCCAAGAGATGGGAAACAGTCTTTCTTTAGAACTCATGTCGCCATCCCAGTCACTGCAGTGAGAGCTTTTTCCTTTCTTTATAAGAGGATCTGTCTATTCAGCTGAATAGCTTTGTTCTTAGCTTGAAAGAGGGAGAATAAAGTTTGCTGCAAGGATGCAGATCAAAGAACCTTTAGGGTTGCAGAAAAGGGCACAAGCAGCATAATCATAATTCCATGTTTTCTATAAAATTGACACTTCTCAGCACCAAGTATTCATTTTATAACCCCTGATCTACTACTGATCACACATCCACACTGTGTCAGCACTTCAACTTTCTGTGCTGATGGTAAATTGGTTTAGGGGTGGGGAGTAGATATTTGCCACATTGGCTGGCAGTGCCTATTTGTATACACCCATCCCCCCTCTGGGGTCAGCTCAAAGAGAGCTTACATTTTGCCTCCACCTTCATGTGCCACATTGAATATGAAGATATGTTCTTCTGTTGCCCCATGGGAAAGTCATTTTATGTACACACAAACAGAGCATGTTATCTCCAGTCATAGTGATGAGGTTTCTGGCATAATTGAAATTAATAAAAATATTTAGCAAAAAAGGTAAAAATCAGCAATCACCCCTCACCCCATCTGTAGGGAAATCTATAATACCAATTACCCCATCTGACTCTTTACTTCTCCTTTAAAAACCCAAGCAATTATAGAGTTCAGAGCCCAACAGGTGTTATCACACCTCCCTAGAGATAAGTCTTTACTACAAACATATACCGGTACATACACATGTACATACATTTTATACATACATGCATACATTAAATACATACATACATTATATACATACATGCATACATTAAATACATACATACATTATATAAATACACGCATACATTAAATACATACATACATGCATTATATACACAAATACATTATATACATCACCCCATACACAGAGAGCGATGGGCTGAGTTTCTATTAAGGTGCCACAATCTTTACAATAGACAACTAAGTTGTGAACCTTTCCACCAGGTCTTGTTCCCTCACTACCGTTCACCCCCAGGGCTATGCAAATCATTAATCACACACACAGGGCACAGGCGGATCAGTCTGATGGGCTGTCAACCCGGAGTTCCCACAGCTCCATGGGAACTGTCTGTATATTCCCGACCCCACTGTGAGTCATATCCCATTAGAGACTGCGGGATGGACCGAGCTCCTGTACCGTCTCCATCCCTATGCCTTTCCCTGTACAAGCCCCACACCATCTCCCATGCACTGGTAATGGGAAGGGATCGCAGCCTCCTTTACATAGAACTAACTGGACAATGCACGCCATGTACCAATGCAGGGAGCCACATTGTGGAACTGTGATTGTGATGCTTTTCTCACCTTGGAAGACAGTTGCCACCAGGCTGATAGTCAGAGGCCACCACAGGCAGCAGTTGGGGCAGGATCCAGTCCGCCTGGGAGCCATAATCCACTGGATGAGCATGAAATCCACACAGCGAACACAGTGGGACAGAGAACTCCCGGTAAAGACTCTCCACCTCCCTTTATCCACCGAGGAGGAATCACAGGGCAGTGGGGCAGCTGGTTCCCCCCAACATAGGCACAAGTTACCGGATCTGTATGGGAGCAACACGTCGCTTCTACAACATTTGGTTCAATGCCCAGAGCTGGGATCTCCTAGGAACCCCCCGACCCTTCAGTACAAGGAAATCTGCTCCCCAGTCCAGCAGGTCACTTAATGGAGTTCCATGGATCTCCCTCCTTCCCTTCCTTATCCAGCTCCCTGTAGGATGTTGATCTGCTGCCACTTTCCTCTGTGTCCTGCAGCCCTCACTCCAGCCTGCCTGTCCCTGTGTGTCTCTAGCAGAGACTTTTTTCCCTCCCCCTTCTCTCTCTCTCTCTATGATGTCAGCGAATGGAAAGCAGGAGGGCAGGGCCTGGGCGATCTCTCTCCCTCTCTCTCCACTTTAGCTCAATCAACTGTTGTTCTGTCCCCTTTGTAGCCACAGGATGTTTCCCACATGTGCTGTGTTCATCATCGTGGCCCCCACGGCAGGAAAACTCTCGGGTTTCACTAGTTTAATGCGATGGGGTCCACAGAGTTAGCTTGCTGCTCTCCCTGGCAATGGCTGTGGAGCAAAAGGGGAGAAACAGTTGATGTGTTGAAACTTGTTCTCTCATCGCAGCTACAGACTTGGAATGTTGGAACCGCTTGTGCGATCCCATGTGGGCTATGGAGAGAGAGCATAGTACCATGTGGGCTATGGAGAGAGCATAGTACCATGTGGGCTATGTAGAGAGCACAGCACCAAATGGGCTATGGAGAGAGCACAGTACCAAGTGGGCTATGGAGACAGCACAGTACCATGTGGGCTATGAAGAGAGAGAAAAATACCAAGTGGGCTATGGAGAGTGCACAGTTGCATGTGGGCTATGGAGAGAGAGAGCACAGTACAATGTGGGCTATGGAGGAGAGAGAGCACAGTACCATGTGGGCTATGGAGAAAGAGCACAGTACCATGTGGGCTATGGAGAGAGAGCACAGTACCATGTGGGCTGTGGAGAGAGCATAGTACCATGTGGGCTATGGAGATAGAACAGTACTATGTGGGCTATGGAGGGAGCACAGTACCAAGTGGGCTATGGAGAGAGCACAGTGCCAAGCGGGCTATGGAGAGAGAGCACATAACCCAGTGTGCTTTCGAGAGAGAGCACAGTACCATTTGGGCTATGGAGTGAGAGCACAGTACCACAATGTGGGCTATGGAGAGAGAGCACAGTACAGTGCCAAGTGGGCTATGGCGAGAGAGCACATTACCAAGTGTGCTTTCGAGAGAAAGAACATTACCAAATGGGCTATGGAGAGAGCACATTACCATGTGGGCTATGGAGAGAGCACAGTACCATGTGGGCTATGAAGAGAGAGCACAGTACCATGTGGGCTATGGAGAGAGCACAGTACTATGTGGGCTATGGAGAGAGCACAGTACCAAGTGGGCTATGGAGAGAGCACAGTGCCAAGTGGGCTATGGAGAGAGAGCACATTACCAAGTGTGCTTTCGAGAGAGAGCACATTACCAAGTGGGCTATGGAGAGAGAGCATAGTACCATGTGGGCTATGGAGAGAGAGCACAGTACCATGTGGGCTATGGGGAGAGAGCCCAGTACCATTTTGGCTATGAAGAGAGAGCACAGTACTATGATATAGGCTATCCAGAGAGCCCTTTGTACCATTTAGACAATCTACTTAAAATCATGTAAGGATTAATAATTTGTATTCGAATTTTAGATGCTCACCTGGGAAGGGGGCATGTTTCCCCCCGAAACGTTGTGATATATGTGTGGTTTACAATAAATTGAAGTTAATTTACTTTGGAGTGCGACCCTCGCTTCTTTGCTGTTTCCTAAGTTTAACTGTGTAATCTGTGCGGATCTGTGCCCCTGAGGAAGGGGGCATGTTTCCCCCCGAAACGTTGTGATATATGTGTGGTTTACAATAAATTGAAGTTAATTTACTTTGGAGTGCGACCCTCGCTTCTTTGCTGTTTCCTATTGATATATGTCCATTAAGGGTTGGACTATTTGGAGGAGTGGGCACCCACAGGTGGACGAGTGCAGAGGATCACCTTTACTTGATTACACAGTTAAACTTACCTACCGGTGCTCCACTAGCAGCTTCTCACCAGCAGATGGTGTGCTGTCTCAATCACGATATTATTTTTTATTATTTTTTGCGCATGCACACCTATATAAAAGATAGGAGCCCAATTGGGACATCACACTCATTAGCTGGTGAGAGGCTGCATGGTGAGCGTTGGTAGGTAAATTGAACTGTGTACAAAATTAGTATCGAGGGACGAACCCACACTGTCTTCAAGTGTTTATTGTTAAAAATGCAAACATTTTCAGGGGCGTACCTCTTTGTCAGGTGCATAAAACGCCATACCTGTGTCTGGTTTAAGTACTTTAACTCCTCCCTCAAATGGGTGGAGTGTGGTACCCCTATCAAGTGCTTATACAAAGGTGCTAATGTGCTAAAGTGCTCAATACTTAACGTCTTTATAAAGTGCTTATTTACATTATATGTATACACTTTATTACATTATGTTTTCTGTGCATTATTATAAAGTGTTAAGTGCCAAATAATTTATTACATCTGATTTGTAATAAAGTGCTAAATGATCACATATATAGATATTTTAAAATTTGTAACAAAGTGCGTATTTACCATTTACCAGTGTCTAATTATTTAACCTTATACGCTTGCTACTATTTACGCATTTCTGGAACATTGTTTCTTTCACCCTTATCCTTTGTTGGATACTAATTTTGATGTGTTCCTTTTCTTTCCTTTATAATTTATCTTCTGTAATATCTTGCCTAGAGGGGAAGATAATGGAAGACCTCATCATCTGTTCTAGCTAAATTTTAACCGTTTTAGCTTTGTAGTAAATACTTTAATAAATACTTTTGTAAGATTAGTATGTTCCCGTTGTGTGTTCTTTACACTATTTTACAGAAAACTTTTAAATTCAGTTTTTTACTTAGACCTAATGGATGGATAGTGTTGAGGCGGTGTATCCAATATACTTCTCTCCTGAGTCGTTTTTTCTCATAATGACCCCCTCTGGGGGATCTCCTAACCACCTTTTAAGCTGGGCACACACAGTAACGATAAAGCTCCGATACTGTTGGATCCAACGGTATCGGGGCTTTATCGGTACTGTGTGTACCTTTATTTTCCGAACAAGCGTGCGGCCAACGAACAATCGGGTCGGCCAAACGCTCGTTCGGAAAAGAGGGAAAATTTCCATCGACCGCGGTAAACTCCCTATAGGGGAGTCGGCCATGGCTGAGGGAACACAGAGCCCTGAGCGTTCTCCCTATGCTGTGCATAGGCGGAGTGCCTGGGACTGTGTGTAGCCCTCCCACTTTTTACCTTTGATTAAGTACCTGGCAGGTATGAAACGCGTCAGGTAATGGGACTTGGTGAGTTCCGTTTATATGAATATGTCTGATTAAATAAAGTTAAGATTGATTTTACTTACCTGGAGTCCTGGTTCCTTCCATCAGTATGCACGTCCGTCTATTTGTCTTTTGGATTCCAGCCTGATCGTTTAAAAATTTACAGACAGGATCTTGCAGATCCTATCTGTCATCTTTCAAGATCTTTCCGGTGTGTACCCAGCTTAGCCATCGCACCTATGCAGCATTATGTCTTTTGCTTTTAAAATTATACTGAAGTTATATGTTTATTTTTATCTAAGTCACATTTGAAATATCTCTTTCCCCTGTAGTTACTCCCCTGGGCCCTGGCCATTATATTAACACATTTAGAGATAAGTCCCCATGTCAATTATATTTAACAAGTATAATAAGTACAAAATGTCCATATTGTGGCCAAAGTTTTACTAATTTACTAGAACTTCACTGGTTGCCTTTGGAATCCTCTTCCACTCCTCCATGACAAGATAACGGAGCTATTGGATGTTAGAGACCTTGCACTCCTCCATGTTCCTTTGAGAACGCCCCACAGATGCTCAATAATGTTTAGCAGGGCCACATCTACCATAAGACAGAGAGAGACATTTGTCTCAGGCGGTAACCCTGCACTGAAGAAGAAAGGCAGCAGACTGGCAGTGGTGGAGACATTTTTTTTTTCCCCATTGACCGGTCAAGAAAAAAAAAAAGTATTTTCCCTAGTAACAGATATCATGTTGTTAAAATCATTAGGTGAGCTTTAGTTAGTTTGTTAGGCTAGGTTAGTTAGGGCCCTGCTGAAAGAGTCGACATTGATGTTGTGGCAGGCTTACAAATCTTTTGGCTATAATCTTTTATACTACAGAAAGTATGGAATTTCTAATGTATTGTAACAGGTAAACCAACATGTATAGCACAGGCTATAAAAAAAGTTACTTTGACTTGAGCAACAAAAAGCTGAAAGGAGCAATATGGTAGTGGCAACACAAGTTGTTTGAGAAAGGGATGTAATATCTGTTTCTAGTAATTTACATAATTGCTAATTGACTGAGGAACTGTTTAAAGGGCTTGTCCACCCCAAAAATCAACTGCCGATATATTTCATCCAAGAAATGTATAGATCGATACTTACAGCCCTTACACTCCCAGTTAGTAAAGGAACAGGCACTGGATGACTCACTGACAGCTTCTAAACTTTGAAAAGGCATAGCAGGAGAACCATCAAGGGCAGTATTCAAAAGTTTGGCTCAGGCAGCAAAAAACCTAGAAGTGCCCCTGGTGTTTAGGTCTGGAGACATGGTAAGCCAGTCCAGTACCTTTGCTAGTTTCATTAGCAAGGCACAAGTTGCTTTGGAGGTGTATTTAGGGTTATTATTATTACTACCGGTAGATGACATGGGGGATATTCTATAATGACAGTTATTGTTTCCAATTAAAGCTTTTGCTTTATGATATTTGTTGGTTTATTTACATAAACAATATGTAAAAGACTAATTGTAATTGAATGGCTTTATTGTACCCTGCAGTCTCTCCTCCATGAGATGATCCACACAAATCTGCTGGTGATTGGTCAAGATGACGGCCACGGACAAAATTTCCAAGTGATGATGAGCACGATTAACTGTACGACCGGAACAAACATTACGGTAGGAGCTTTACTATAACCCATTGTGTTAAATGAAACATAAAGTAATATGTTAAAGGAATTCAGTGAGGATTATATTCTGTATGTTTATATAGTTACTACAAGGATGGAATTTAATGTTTTTTTATTTTGTTTCATTAGATCCGCAAAGTTCTTTTCAATAAAAAAAAGGCCCTCTATCCCTACCTATGGGTTTGCGATGGCCCATGCAGGCAACTTTTGGAGAGGGCGACAAACCGCCCACCATATGATGGACTACGCTGGGTCCAGAAGCACAAGAAGAATTGCAGTGGAAACTTTATAAAGATTTCCTAGACAGAAGAGCCAAAAGGTCCTACAAAAACTAGGAGAAGAGTGTAGACTATAAGAAGACAACGCTGGCAACAGAAGAATCGGAAGACGGCGGCAACAGAAGAAGCGGAAGGCGGCGGCAGAAGAAGAAGCGAAAGAGGGCGGAAGAAGGCGGCCCCCACCGGCCCCTTTGCACCACATCTTGTGCAGATATAAGGGTGGCACATGCAATTGTGTAGGTAGCACTGGGAGGAGATGCCCCTGCTGGAAGTGTGTAGTCTGATGGAAAGGGGGAGCGGGGTCCTCCAGGAGGAGGTGTCCCCTTCTGGCAGCCCCCATTGCAGGCACATTCCACCCCCATATTGCCCTAGCAGGAGGTAGGTAGCACTGGGAGGAGGTGCCCCTGCCGGTGGTATAAGGTTTTCCCCCGGGAGGAGATGCCCTTTTATGGCAGCCCCCATTGCATGCACATTCCCCCAGGGGTGCCCCTACCATGAAACATTTGCTCAGGGTGCACCCCTGCAGAACACTTAAAGGGCATGTCCACCCCTCTTCCAGTATGTAGTAGAACACCCCCCAAAGCTGGGTTTTGTTTTACTTACTTGTATCAAAGATGCTCCCTGGCTGTGTAAAGCTGCTTACAAACCCACGCTCCAGCTCCACGGCTCCCAGATACTTCCGGCTAAGGGCAGTCAGTCATGGTTGGCTGACAGCCATTCCCGAACGAGTCTCTGCTACTGCTGACCGGCCACGTAAAGGGCAAGTGCAGCAGCAGCAGAGGTGTGGACTTACCGGCGCTGGAGCATGGGATTGTAAGCAGCTTTACACAGCCTGGGAGCATCTTTGTTACAAGTAAGTTAAACAAAACCCAGCTTTTGGGGGGTGTTCTACTACATACTGGATTTTTGAAAGAGGGGTGGACATGCCCTTTAAAAGGCGACAGTTAAAAAAAAATCCTCCTTCCTGCAATACTGCATTTCAGCACCAGTCCACCAGTCAGTGTTAGTTAGCCCAGCACACCCACCTCCACAAACCACTCCTATGTTCCCTGATCAACCCACGCCCACTTATAGTGCTGCCACCTATCTGCCGATAGGCAACACTTGAAAGTTGTTACAGGTGTCAAAAACTCTAGGAACACCCCTGGTTGCCCCTACATCTCTCCTTAGTGGGAGGGGCATAATATAAGGGTGGCTCGTCTGCCAGGAGGGAGAGGAGTGGGGTTCCCCATGAAGAAGCACCAAGAGGGGTGCTGGGAGGAGGCGCCCCTCTCAGCAGGGGCCACTGGAAGGGGCACCCATTCACAGGGTCCCCACAAGGATGGGTACTAACTCACAGCAGCTCCACCAGGTCGCGTGCAATGGTAGCTACCAGGAGGGGTTCACAATGTAAGTGTAATGTAACGTGTAATGTAACCTTTAGGAGCAGATGTTATTCTTTCATTTTGACTGTATATTAAACTCTAACTGTGATAAAAATGAATTACTACATTTAGCTGATTTGTCATTAAAACTATTGGTTTAATTGGTTTATAAGCTATTATGAAGGATCTGTGCTGGTGTAAGTCTGTGTGTGTCTGTGTTAGATCAACTGGACTTTAGTTCTTGAAGACATTTTGCTAGTCCTACATGTATGGGAACTTATCCAGCAAACTAGGAGAGACAGGCAACAAGGATACAGGGTGAAGATTCTGGCGGAGTGAAGTGCAAGTAATAAAGAGGCCGCTCCTGCCAAGTCCTGGCAAGCAGAACATTTCTTTTGTACTTACCTAACCTCATTGTGACGTTACAGTGTCTGTGAGTATCGGGTGAAGACACGAGTGCTGGAGAAACAACAGTTTAATCGTTCCAGTGAGGTTCCGGCAAATAAAAATTATCCAGCACAAGTACCTGGGTAACTCGGACAGTTCTCCTAAAGTTATACCGACTGTGATTAGACCTGACTTGCAGTATCGGAAACATCCAATACCGGCTAGCATAAAAGTACAGCCACGCTCATACATTTCCCACCATGCGGCTGTAAAATATAGCGCGATACTGGAGTACTGCAATGGTATTGAATATGCCACTGCAATGGTATAGCCGCGATTGGAATTTTATCTCCCACAGGCCACATCTTTTTCTAAAAGGCTGCATGCAGATTTGGGAATACGTTCATTTTCTAAAAAAGTAATGATGTTTATTTTCCCATAGATATCCATTATAACGTTTACACTAACAGGTTCCAAACCACTGCGATAACGCTCACAATTGCATGTGCAATTTGGTGCGTTGTAGGGTGGCCTCAGCCTCATAGGTCAAAAAAACACCACCTTTATATTTAAAGCCACAGATATCCAGTAAGATTAACCTGTATTTACAGTGTATCTTTTAAGGAATGTCCGTGTGTCCTCTAACATGTTCTATTGGTGAACAATGGCCCAGAGTCCAGCCAAAAAATAACTTTAAAATGTTCATTACGTAAGGTAAGTAAGTTCTGGGGCATCTTTGAAATCTGTCACCCATGCAAAAGTGGGGTTTGGGGGAGGGGGAATAAACATTTTAAAGATATGTTATTTTTTGGCTGGACATTCCCTTTAAATATCTAGTTAGAAATGTATGTAAATGTATGTAATGAAGTGCTGGGGTTGAGGCAATTAATAAACAAGTGACCATTAAAAAAAAAAAGACACAGTATATGCCACTTACTTTTCAGCACTGAAATGTTGACATTTTTCCTAACATCAGTGTTGGCTCAACATCTCTTTTTCAACGTTGAAAAAACTCACAATTTACTAATGTTAAATCAATGTTATTTGACAATCAGATTCTCAATGTTGAAAGTCAAAAACTTTCATACTGGTTCAATGTTCAATCTTCAACACTGACCATTCTGACCATATTTCAATGTTTAATCAATAGCACCTTGCTATCTGGGTATGCTTTGTTTGTTGCTGTATTGCTTTACATAGGCTTTTACCCCAGATTAATCAAATGCCACATTATATACAGGTACTGTATCTTCCAGTGTTAGTCTGCCAAGAAAGCCTCCTAGAATTTTCATTTTTATATGACTTGCATTAGGCTGGATTTATCAGCCATTAAATACGTTCAATTCCCCCCCCCCCCCCAGCCACCTGAAGCTTAAATCTTAGTTCTAAATTCCTGATATGCTCTATAATTCCTACACATCAATACCATTTGGATTAACCTCTTAATACCCAGTTTCTGGATATTCACATGACTTTGAACCTTCTTTCATGTGCTGTCCAGTAAGCTGTTTATGAATCACATGAAGGAGATTCCATTTTTTTAAACAGGCCAGCTGCCAAACTTTTTAAAAGAAAAAAAAGATAGGGTGACCATGATGTAAATATCTGATTTGTGTTCACTGTATCAAGTAAGAATAAACTTTTACTGGAGATACACAGATATACTCATAGGGGGTGCTGTGATGCTACAACCTGTGTGAATTCAAAAGCTAGCCATACACAGACTGATCTAATTTTTTGAGCTGTTTATCAATCAAAAGGTAATCTGGGAGATTGGAAAATTCGGTCCATCTTTCTGACTGTTGCAGCTTCTTGATTTGTAGTTGAAATCTGCCCAAAATCTGTGAACCGGCGAATACTCGTTTTGCAACTTTGTGCTGCTGGTTGATCCTAATATGGGCACCTTTAAGGCCCATAATGCCATAAAGATATTTGCAGGAATTATAATACAGCATAAAGGATATTGTATGTCAGCTTTTCGTACTTTTTTGCATCTAAGGGTATTGTAGGGTCATTTTTCCATTTTTCTCTTTTCTACCAGTGGTTTTAGTGCTGATTGTAGTTTACCCTTAGGTTAGGTACACACCAGCCAAGTTTTTGTCCCGACCAAGCATTCGCTACTTCAGAGCGCTCGTTCATGAAAAATGATTGTCAGCCGCGGCCGACAGTGCACATGACCAATCGTGTAGTTCCCTATGGGAACCGCAAAATCGATCAGCTGTGATTTAGCGACAGTCCCGATTGCCTGTTCGTCCGATATGGACGAACAGGTGACTGAGCTTGGATGTGGCCAGCCGCCCCACACCATCAGATATTTTCAGCCAACCGACCAATACACGGCACTATCGGTCAGTTGGCCGGAAAGATCTGCTGATGTGTACCCAGCCAATTGAAGATTGTTCAATTCTAGTCAGCCTTATCCATGGTTGCTTAGAGTTGGGGAATACAGATAAAATAACATTTTTGACACCTATACAGTATGTGTCATGTTTCAATAGAAAGGAAAAAGCTTAAAGGACAACTCCACCCTCATAAGAAGATCTTTTAGAAAGAATGGCCTCTTTAAAATATGTTGACATATCATAGTTTGTCCTATGAATTCATTACTGTATGCCTGCTAAGCTTCTGGGTGCCTCATGGAAACTGAGCAATTTAGTGACCTGTACTGAGCCTGGACATGCTCAGAAGAGGCAGACGGGATTAACATTCAGTCATTGGCTGTGATGTCAACTGTCAAATCCATAACTGACTGTTTCTAACTGGAAAAAACAGGAAGCAGAAACGGGAAACAGGACATTGCGCGGGATTTCAGGCTAGACTTACATATTTCAGATTTCAAACCATTACTGCTTAGGGTTTTGGGAGGTGATTTACCTGTACGTAAGTTTTCATTTTAGGGCTGGACTTGCCCTTTAACATACAGTACATAATGCAACATTTATCACCCCAACCGTGGATGCAGTTTCATTTGATCATTCCTTTGTTCTGTTAGTTTCATTGTAGTAAATGTAGGAGGTCATCAGTCAAATCAGAAGTGATGGAGATGCAGCAACTGAATCAGTGCAGGAATGCATTTCCGCCATTTGTATAACATCATAAACAAAATTGTGAATGCATTGGAATCATTTCCTGGTCCACCCCCAAGCTAAAATTTCACCCACTGCTGGCCCCACTGTTTAGTTTAAAAAAATCCTTACCTTACATCTCTGCTCCAAATGGTTCTCTTGCAGTGCTTGTCCAAAGTTCAGGAAATTGAGTAGGAGCTGTCTTCCTGTGTAAAAGGTTTATGCCTCCTCCCTGTCCTCTGAAAGGACAGTGGCATGTGCAGGGGAGTCATTTCCCCCCCTCCCTCCCAATCCCTCCCTGAGTGTAAGGCATCCATGCTCACCCCCAAACGCATTGTCAGATTTTTAAAAAAAGATTCTGAACTCTACTTACAGCCCTTTGTTCCTCGTCGCTCTCCACTGACAGCAGCCACATCTGTTACTGCCGGTCCGGCAAGCAGGGAGCTTGATCTAAAAACCACAGGAGTGAGGGACTGTAACTGGTGTTCAGAATCTTTTTTTTAGAAATTTGACAATGCGGTTAGGGCTGGGCAGGGGAGCCCTACATTATGTAAAAAGTTTTTGTTAAGGGTGGAAATACCCTTTAATATTATAGGCACACTTACCTGTATCTGTAAAATACCATCCAGCTATTTCTGCATTATATACTCCAACTTATGCTTTGTTTACAGAATGCATTTTTTTTTTTACAGCGGAACATCTCACTTGCGATGTTGTACATTGTTTCCAGTAGCACAACTATGTGTTAACGCAGCAAACTGCTGCAGGCAGTGCATTTTTGTAACGCACTTAGATGCAGCTCATAAGTGTGAACGGTAATGTTCATTCCTATGAGCAGGGAGTTTCACTACATGAACACCAAATCGCTCCCTAGTGTGAACGAAACAAGCCATTTGATCAGCTGTGGTTGGCAGCTAAGGTGACCTCACTAACAAAGAGGGCTTGGTCAGTATGCTAATGGGTCATTGTAGAGGTGTCTGATGCATTTTTAAAATAAATCTTTTATGGCGTGGGCATTTAAAGGAGATCTAAACCTAAAACTCTAATTTTGGGATAAGATAAGGCAGCAACACAGCAACCCACACGTGATGTCAAAAGGATTCTGCATGGAATATTTTGCCCTTTGGCTGCAGGGAGACTAATTCCAGAGTTTATGTGACTTCTACCACAATGTAATGTCAGTACATGTATAAATCCTGGGCAACTCAGTAACAGTATACTGTACTATAAATATGTAAGTAATTCAAATTAAATAGCAACAGCAAGTAAAGTTTCTGCAACAGGCATTTGCAGACCCGAAATGTATCCAGCATTAATATGTAGTATCTAACTTTTTTTTTTGCAATAAATGAAAAGATAATTACACAACACTGAATCGGAGTAAAATCACTCTTGGTATAAAAGCAGAAATGTGTGTCTCACTTCTAATTTTGCTTGGCTGTTGGAAAATCTGCATTCTTAACATAGAGCTTATGTGCTGTATTTCCCAGAATACCAGTCTCATTGCCCATGCCCATTACTATGCTATCACTGGAGCATGTTACAGCAGGTTACTGCCCACTAGAAGTATATAGCCAATCCAGTAAGGACACACATGACTAAGCCTAGAGGCATATGCCTCTACAGTGCATTTGTCAGACAGTGCATATGCATACATTGTTTAAAGGAAAGCAATAATAATTATGGTGATCTAGTTCTTTGGGGGTTACATTTTCTTTGGGTGGGGTGATGCTTTTAGATTATAGAGGTATGCAAGCATTCATGGGGCAGGGTGAGGCAAATCTGATTGACTTTACTTAATACACAATAATGTGCTGTCACTTTAATTGACTTTAGTTATTGTTTATTGAACTTGAAGGAAATATTCACTGGGATTTTTTTTAAATGAACCATTACTGGAAACTTTAACTCCAATGCTGCCTCATGGATTAATGAGCATGCTTGCCCTCACAGAGAGTCAGTCTGGCAGGGGGACTGAGCTTGAGCAAAACAAGTACTGGATTGAAGTCATGCAGCAACAGAAACACATCAGACAAAGTGTTGCTTACATGTAATCATTTATAGATGAAAATGAGGCAATTTGTCTTTTTCATTGTTTTTTTTTATTTAAAAAAAATTCCATTTCCTATTTGGATTGCATAAAAAAAAATTGTAAGCTCTTCTGAGATTTACTCTTCACTAAGTGTTTCGCAAAATACATTAGTATAGGTCATTATGAATAAACAATCTTATTTATCTTCATAATTGTACTTCTTACTGTAAGTAGGACTGCCATATGGCTTGGTTTGCAAAGCAAAATTACATTTCCTCCAGAGACTCCAATGAAACGGTGCCTTCCATGGCAAAGCAGCCGTAAATTTTAAACAAATTGAAGCATTTATAAGTGGTTTTGGGCGTAAAAAAGAGCTTTATTTTTAAAATACACAACTGTGCTGTATAATATCTATCTATCTATCTATCTATCTATCTATCTATCTATCTATCTATCTATCTATATATATATATATATATATATATATGTATATATATATAAAACTAGCAAAAGTGTGCCCGTTGGTGCACGGGTATATTTTAAACTGTTACTCAGACAGTCACCAGCTTCCAGAGGAACCAAATAGGATCTAGTCTGAGACTAGACCCAGGAAATCCTGCCACACTGTGTGGTTGAAACTAAACATGCTAGGTTAATACTTATTAGTATTCACCACGGCAAGTGGTGATGGTACATCATACATTATAACAGAAGGTACCTCACAGCATCCTGTTATTATAATAGCATTGCCCTAATAATCTAACGTATAAACAAACATTTCACATTCCCAGTTTACCTAAAGAAATGGATTTATCCTTTATATACTCTTTTATACAGATCTAATTGAAAAAAAATGCTTCAGAGCAATTTTTAATAACTGATAATGGCTTTTTATTTCAGTATTACAGTAAATCCTTGGTATACCTGCCTGGCTTTACCACTAAGCAAAAGGACTTGCCAGCAAGCACCTTCATCCCAACCATTAATAGTGGCTGCCAATTCAAATTGTTATAGCCAATCAGTCCACTCCCTAGTTACCCCATCAAATGGATCAGGTTTAAAAATAGGTTAGGCTATTGGGTCTGGTAGAGCTACGGAGTCTAATTGGGGAATTTCATCTGCAGGTAAAAGGACAGGAGGATTTAAATCAATACTTTCAGTAGCAACCTTCATAGCTTAATATAGAGAACAAATATACAAAGAAAACAGGAAGAATAAATGGTATTACCAGCACCACTGCCACCAATTTGTACCAGATCACTGCTTTATGGAAGGATTATGGGTAGCATGGCACACAGTGGGTTACTCTGGTGGTCTGGCACAAAGCAGACAGTGCTCAACAGGTTCCCCACAAAACATGTGCAGTAATCAGGGGTGTCCCTGTCTATGGTGCACCACTTTGAATATTGACCAGGCCTGTATATTGTGTGTCCTTGTAAGTTGGTGTACACTTATCTGTTGCCTCAGAGTTTGTATCCAATAAGGTAAATTGTCTGTCCAATAATCTGTCCTCCCAACAGGTGGTAACAGGATATTATACACAGGGTCTTATACACAGGGACTTATACACAGGATCATATACACAGGATCTTGAGTTGCAGTCAATATCTCTCCAAAGCACACACCACAATCCACTTTCACTTTCTGTCCTCCTAGCCATATAGAGCAGGGGTGCTGTCTTTCATTACTCACTGACACCACCTGCAGGCTGGAGGTGGTATAAAAGGAGCTTTGGTGTAAATGTCCATTACAATACACATCATATCCTGTGTAGCAGACAGAAACTTTTTTTGGATTACACTTCCTTTCTCATGGAGCAGACCCAGGGGTGTGGTTTAAGCTGCCATTTGATCATTCCATTTTAAAATAGGGATCTCAGCTCTGTAAGTAAGTTTATGTATTTTGTATATTTTGTCTTGCACCTAATATAAGTCAGTGCTTCTTTATATAGATTTATTGATGGTCATTTAAATGGTAATAGTGAGATAGTACACACATAAATACACACCTTTCCTATATGTAATATCATATACCCCCCACATTGGTAGCTGCTAAAAACTCAATGCAATCTCCTATGGAGATATAAATATATTTATATAATACTAGCAAAAGTGTGCCCGTTGGTGCACAGTGGAAATTATGTGTGTATGTTTTGCTATGTGTAGTTGCAGTGCTCACAGGAACCATCAGGAAACATCCAGGGGGGCAATAATAAAATTAGTCTGAAGGTCCGAAAAAAAACCAAATAATCGCATCATATTAAATGAACAAACACACACTTCTATCCTCCCTTACCTATACTACCTGCCAGCTAGAATATAGAGGGTCTATGTGGAATAAACCTGCAGGTCTGAGAACTGACCCAGGCAATCTAAACAGTACCTTTGGGCAATCAAAAGCAGCCCATACATATATCCGATTTTACTTTCCCGACCGAGTGCTCCCACAACATTAGACCGATCCTGCAAGAACCGCCTGTCTGTGGCATAGAAGAATGGGAAAGGTGGTTCTGGCAAGATCAAACTAATATTGCATGAGCGCTTGGTTGGATAAGTAAAGTCGGATATATATATAGCCACCTTAAATCCAATACAGTATGCTGATTAACATGCAAGGTTCATATTTATTAGTATTTACCACAACGAGTTTAACTAACCTATGGGGTTAGGACTTGGGAGCACAGGAAACTGATTGAATATACATTTTAGGGAGAGATGTGGACAGAGGAGCTAAAAGCTCCACAAAGAGTATAAAATGAAATAGAGCCTTTTTATAACAGAAGGTACCTCATAGAATCATGTTATTATAATAGCATTGCCGTAATAATCTAACATATAAACACATATTTCTCACTTAAAGAAATGGGTGGGGGCAAAGTATCTTATTTATTGCCTGTGGCAAAGGCACGTGTCTAGATATAATACAGCCTAATGGTATAGAGCAGGCGTGTTTAACTTAACTTTTACGTGTTTGAAAACCACAATTCCCAGCATTCTTTGTTTGCAGTAAGTTTTTTCTTAATATCCTGTAGCTAAGGCATCTGTCTAGATCTAATACAGCCTAAGCTTGTGACCTTTCACATGTTTGAAAACTACAAATCCCAGCATTCTCTGTTTTGCAGTTAGTGTCTTCTTAATGAACTTTTCACATGTTTAAAACTACAACTCCCAGCATTCCCTAACTGCACAGAATTCTGGAAAACTTAGTTTTCATACATCCTGGAATAAAGACATGTTCCTGACTTACAGACATTAAAAGCCCACGGTCATGGTTTAGCGCTTCCTACCAAAGGGTTTAAACATGCAAGTGATTCATCTGCCCTTCCCTTGCATCTATAGCTATTAGACTATTGGATTAGGGAAGCATTATATGGGTCGATTGGTTGGCGCAACGTTAATGCCCGCTTTGTGGCGGCGGTGCGAGTACCAGAAGAGGCACTCGTGCTGCCGGTTCAAAGTAATTTACCAGAGGTTGCGTGCCTCTTTACACGTAAGTATTAAACACCAACTAATAGCTGGCGATAAATACTTATGTGCGGGTGAGATTCACCCAAAATCGCACAGCCTCTGGTAAATCCCGTACGGGAGATTTGCCAAGAGAGCTTGTGCCTCTGGGTGAATCTCCCTGTTAGAGTCATAAACTTTACCATATTTGCACTCACTTCCAAATACCACCTACCTGGCAGTTATAATCTATAAAGTCTAAAGGTTCGTGCACACATGCGATCGCCAGTGCCGACGCATGACGTGTGCGAATGACCATTTCGGATTATATTCATGCCGTGTATCGACAGAACGGCCATTTTAGCTGATAAAGTGCCTATACATGGCACGATTATCGGCCGTTCGTACACATCGTGCGTCACGATGTGTGTACGAACCTTAAGGCTGGGTAAACACCAGTAACGAACCAATAGTGCCGCGGATTAGTCGGCTGAAAATATGTGATAGTGTGGGGCGGCCAGCTGTGACCGAGTTCGGTCATCCGTACCTGCCACAATGTGCAATTCAATCTGAACAGCTCCATTGGACATCATGAGACCCTATACAGGATCCAGAATAACACGCTAGGCTCATACTTATTGGTAATTACCACAGCAAGTTCCAGATTAACACTCACTATGGGGTTAGGAAACACAGCATTCTGATTAGCTTGACAAGTTATGGAGAGGTTTGGATAAAGGAGCTAAAAGCTCCCCACATGGTATAAAATGAAGTAGAGCCTTCTTATAACTGAAGGTACTTGACAGCCTCATGTTTACTATATTAATATTGGGGTAAAAACTGCCCATTTCTCTAAGAATGCTGGGTAGTTTCAGAGACATGCAAAGTCATTTAATCATAAACAGACACTTCCTGTTTTAGCAAACTGAAACTGGATTGTCTCATTACTTTCTATGGAGAGGGGAGGAGCAGTAAATGTGACTGTCACATGTTTTACAAACAGCACATAACTGGGTGTAATACAGGAACTTCCTTTCACTTCCTGTCTTGTCATGGACAGTGCCTAAGATAATCTTTTGATTTGCTAACAGTGTAAGATCAGAACCTCTCACTGGATGTAAGTAAAATTCCACTTCCTTTTAGTATCTACATGGAGACCCTGTAGAAATCTTGGAGGTGTGTCTTAACCTATCATTTTGAGTATTCCATTCAAACTTAGGGTTGTCCAGTAAAGTAAGTTTAGTTTATTAATTATACATACATTGTTTTGTAATTCAGTAGTAGGTAGTAGTACTATACTTTGTATGGTGTTATTTCTTATGGTGATTTTAATTAAATAGTGCTAATTACACACATACATATGGACCTTTCCTATGTGTAATAATGCTATATACCCCCACCTAGTTAGTTGCTCCTAAAAACTCAATGCAATCTCTGTCAAAATATAAATTTATTTATATAAGGGATAAGGGATATATATAATGACAACATAAAAGCAACACGCACAAATGCATGTGAAATGCACTTCACCTGATACAGCCGCTCTGGGTAGATTTCCGTACCGAAATTCACCAGTGGCTGTGCATCTCTGGGTAAAAATAACCCAACATGACTATTTAAGGTCAGGTATTAGCAGGTGTTAAATCTTCACGTCCGAAGAGCTGCTCAGCCGCTGGTGAATAGCTTAGGCTGTGTGAGTGTCTCTTGAATACAAGGGGTTAAAATCACACTAAAGGTCCATACACATGCACAATGTGTGCACCGAGCCACGACCCCCCAACCACGACGCATTCATGCGACGAACAGCTTCTTCGGCCGAGAATCGCACGTGTGTATGCCTTCGGTAGGGGGTCGTTTGTAGATTCGCCATTTGTACGAACCTTAACTGTCAATAAATCTGGTAAAAGGGTGATTGTGTTTGTTTTCCTTTTACTTCTTGGCAATTTTGTTTTTTGTAGTGGAAACGTAGCCTAAAGAAGAAAGAAAAGTCTCAATTGTAACAACCCTGATGTAAAAAAACAGGAAAAAAATAGAAAAAGAAAGTTTAAGTATAAATTTGTCTTGAAAGGCTGCATTCCAACTATCAAACTTTGTCACCATTCCAGCTACAGCAAAACTGCTCACTTAAGAATGGTTTATGAGAGCAAGGAACTTGATTGACAGCTGAAATGTAAGATGTTTTAGATTGGATATCTAAAGAAATAGGGGACAAATCAACAACAAAAAAATGATACAGTGAAGGTTGGGAAGAATTATAGTTTCCAGTTATGGTTAATTTAAAATTATTTTTTTTTTCCGGTATAGATGGCCTTTAAGAATGGCTGTCATGGAAATGAAAGGGTAGGTCAGTAGTAACTTTTTTAAAGATTGGCTAAAACTTGTTTTTTAACTATAGTTACCTTTTAAGCAGTGGCATAACCACCGCCCCACCATAACCTCCACGATCAGCCGTTTGTAAAAGCGTATGATGGAAACATACGTGCGGTCAGCTGTTTTAAAGACCGTAACTGAACGAGAAGTTTGGGTCTGGTCTTTTAAACAGCTGATCATGCATATGTTTCTTTCATACGTGCGATCAGCTGTTAAATAACGACTGATCGTGTAGGGGGTCAGGGTCCCGGCCTCCAATCTCACTTAGGGCCTGGGCCTTTAAATATGGCTGCCATGGGAATGGAAGGGTAGGTAAGTAAATGTACGGCCACGGTCGTACATTTACACCTAACATTTGTTAATTAAGTTTGGTCGCAGAATACCATGCAGTACTACCGCAATGGTATTCAATGGGGATCAAAAATCTACGATCGCGTTATCGTAAAATTTGCGATCGTTATTGGTAATTTATGAGGTTTATCATTAATTTACGACAGAGATGGTAAATTAACGATCGTTAAAGGAGCGGTGTTGCTAAACGCCTTTATAAATATGGCACTATGCATCATTGCTTCCATGGATCCCACAGGGGTATTGCTATTTTGCAATACTGCGCCTTTAACTTTTGTTAACCCGATCATGGTAAAGTACAAATAGATAGTGGTTCATAGTCGTACAATTACAATCACATATCATGATCGTAATTATATGATTGCCCATACAATACCATTGTGGTAGTTTATTATGTAGGGGCTTGGTTGTACTTTTATGCTAAACTTCTGATACCGTGGTTTAATAAATATGCCCCTTAAGGAGATACAGCAAATAGTAGAAAAGGCCACGTGACCAAAAGATCTTGCATATAGGCCCACAATAAAATTTTTTGCAGTTAAAATTTCTTTTCTTGCCTTATCTCTTGTACACAACTTTATTGTTGTGCACTGGTGATGTATCACAGGTATTACAGGTTTTTTTGTATATAGTAAAAAGACTCATTGAATGCTGGGAAGCAAATTGGATATAAAGGGAGGCAGATTGGGTGGTGGGTAACAAATTGAATAAGCTTGGATGGTGTGTGTTACAGATTGATTGAATAAGGAGGACAGATTGGATGGATGTGGACAGTTTAAATTATAAGCAAATTGACTGTAGAAGAGGAAAGATTAGATAAGAAGGCCGATTTGGTGAAGAACGGGGACAGATAAGGTGAAAGAAGGGGACCAAATCAAAAGGAGAAAAAGCAGAAAAGAAAGAAAAACTGACAAATAAAAATGTGACCTGAAGGGAAAGGAAGATGGGTTAGGGAGAAGGGCTGGGGGCAGCTAGTAAATCCTGAGATACAGGTTTAAACTAGGTACATACATAGAATAAAGGGATAGAATAAACAGAATAAGGCCTTTATCCTTAATGTGAGTACCATATAAACAAGTATAAACAAGCATTCCCAAGGCCTACCAACATTCATCATCAGCTTCTGGAACGCTCGGGACTGACTTGAGTATAGAGATTTAGTAATGGTTGTAGGGAATGTGCAAGTCCCAAACTTTCTCCCCATACTATATATAGGGAGCATGCTTGGGCCTGTCTGTAGCCACATCTTTGAAAGATGACAGATAAAATCTTACAGAATCCATCTGTCATCTTTAAAAGAGTGTTACAGTGTTTACCCAGCTTAAAACAAGGGTGGAGAAAGAATGAATGGAAAATAAAGAGAGATACAACTGAAAAACAAACTCATTGCAAAGCTGGTTTAGTGAAGAAATGTTTGAGTTGTTGTTATCAAAATTATGTAAATGCTATTATGTCAATTTATTAAATTGCCTACCCCCTGAATGTACAAGGGCCAATGTATGTATTGTCAAGCTTGTAGTTTTCACTACATTCGAGGCTTATCGGCAATTTAAGGGTTACCAAACGCTACATTTGAGGGTTATGGCCACATTCAAGGGTTATTGCCAAAATGCTACATTCAAGTGTTATCGCCAAACCGCTTCATTCGAGGATTATTGTCAAATGCTACATTTGAGGACTATCACAGAAACGATATATTCAAGGGTTATCTTCAAAACACTACATTCGAAGGTTAGCACAGAAACGCTACATTTGGGGGTTATCGTCAAATGTTACATTCGATGGCTTATCGCCGAAATGCTACATTCAAGAGTTATCACCAAAATGCTACATTCGAGGGTTGTGGCCAAAATTGAGGGTTAGAGAACAGTATATTCGAGAGTAATCAACTTTAAAATTTGAAAATGATTGAATTTTCGCTAATTAACGAAAAATTTCCATGTAGTTCGGGAAGTTCTGAAAAGTCCAAGTTCGTCTGAACTATTAAAGTTGGGGTCGTACTCGGGTTCGAGTTCTAGCCCATCTCTTTTGTTTTCAGGTGAGCATACAAATGTACATTTCTCTGTTTCTCCCATTACAGTTTTAAATGCACTGATCTTACATTAACTACGGTAACCTGGACTCTTACCTGCCACTCTAGTGATTTCCCCAATCTTTTCCTTTTTTTGGCATGCCCATTCCTTTAAAGCCCAATACTTTTTGTAGAACATGTGTACTCTTTTACCATTCTCCCTTATGTACTACCCAGTCTTAGTGCCTCAGCTCCTGCAGCTCTGCATAAGTGTTCATTATACTGGAGTTCATTTGGTCTGCACTGACATATACTTATGTAGTATGTATGCTGGAGAATTGCAGCATTCCAGTTATCACCTGACAAGAATGGGCCAGGAAATTTTGCAGTCTTTTATACAGAAAACACCGAAAAGTCATTATCAGATATTAATTTTCTAGTAATGCTTTCAGATAATGGAACAGTAAAACCATTAAAGGGGAAGTTCAGTGCAAATACATGTACTTAATCTGCCAATTCAGCATTTTGTCTATGTATAAATAAATGCAACCGAAATACTGACTTCCAGGATCCCTAATAGTGACCATTATGGTCTTGTCCTTGACCCAGAACCTGGGTTGATTCAGTTGCTCAGTAGAGATCTGAGCATCTTTTACCCATCCAACAGACAATTAGTAGAAATAACTGTTAGGGCTAGGCCACACTGCTGCGTTTTTTTTGCGTTTGCGCTTGCAATTACGTTTTTAAAAAATCATTGAAAACGCGGCAACGCAAAAAAAGCACGTTTTTCGGTGCAATTGCGTTTTGCATTCTGCATTTTTAATCGCAATCGCATGCGTTTTCCTATACTTATTGAAGAAATCGCAAGCGCAAACGCAAAAAAAACGCACATGAAATCGCATGCGATTGCGATTGCGTTGCAGTGTGGCCGTGCCCTTAGGAACATTCCAAGGAAGTGGTGCATTCTGGGAAGAACCTGAAATGCCAGCTCACTAATGTCAACAGCAGGGAACAGCAAAGGGTATGAAATCAACTAATTTTTCAAAATGGGAGAGAATATGTAGAATAACTAAGTATGCATTACAGAAACTAACAATTTAACAAATATTGATAATTTCCACTGAACTGTCCCTTTAACTACTCTATGCAATTAAACAGATTATTGTAACAGCACAAGCATGTACATGAGCAATATTAAATAACAATGAAGTATACTACTCTTACATATGTTTTAAATCCCATGCTAAAGAATATTGCTATTATCAGCATGCTTTTTCTGACTTTTTTCATTTCCGAACAAGAATAAGTACCATTTAAATATTTTATACTGAATTGTGTAATGTTTCCCAATTACCTTAGTTAGTGCTCCGGGGAATGTTGCAATATTATTGTCATTTTTCTATAATAAAAACTGTTTTACAAAGGGATGATAGGAGAACGGTGCTAAAACATCAACTCCCTTGCTACAGAAAGAATGAGAAGAAAACATTTTGTTGGATTTATTTCCAATGAAATTACCCCGTAACTAAGAAAACTATGTAATAAAATAGCCTATTATTTATATTTTCACAGTTAGGAAAAAATTGCAGGCCTAATCAAAGATTCAAATGCATTTATTTGTTGTGCTGAGAATGCAGGTTTTAAAGCTGTTCTTTCACTAATCAATCCCAAGATATTTATTCACTTGGGAAATGGGCTTCAATCCTTGGTGGTTCATGGGAAATCTACCAAAAATATATGCCAGTGTGGAGCTTACCTTTTCAGATCAGTTCCACTGTGTTAGAGATGCCAACTGTCAGAATCTGATTTGTTTAGTCTTCACAAGGCTTGTTCAGTTTTCACATTATGAAACAACAGAAAGATCTGGCTTGGACAAGTTCTATAATGTTATAGTAACAGAACCCCTACAATAAAAAAAAATCATTATTTCAGGAACGTCTGTTTCTTTTATTTTATATGTGGGCAAGTAATCTTAAAGGGCATGTCCAAACCCAGATCAAAATATTGGATGAATGGACAGTGGGGAAGGCGTTAAATCCTGGCCGATAGTGCAGTCCCCTATGGAACGAGCGATTTGTTGCGGCAAACTGTCGGCTGTGGCTACTTTTACCATGATCAACAGTAATTCCCCCCAGCCAATTGCTCTCTAGTAGCGACAAAAAATTGTATGCTGTGTAGGCTTAAGGTTGCAGCTTGAAAGAGAAAATATTAAGGAACTAAAGAGTATGCACAAGTCTGCAGTAAACTGCAAAGTGAAAAGTTCATTGCTACTAGCCAAATTTTCTCTTTCTCTAAATAAAATGTTTTTTGTTTGATTGAGCAATCTTTGTATACATTTTAAGGGGCCTGGTTATGCCAATGTCTTTAGTAATGCTTAGGAACACAGATAGTCTAAATCCAACACTGGGTGCAATGAATAGGTTGGCCCTCTTCTAGGGGAGCTGGTGCACTGCACATTTTACTATGGTAAAATACAACCAATTTTTTTAGTTGACAAGCTTTTGAGGGATCTACCCTTTTCATCATGTTATAGCATTACTGATTGAAACAAAGGTTAAAAAATAAAATAGAGAGCTAACAAAAGTGTTGGGTGGGCAACAGAATGGAGAGGGGGAAGAGGGAGAGGGCAGGGGAAAAAACTAGGGATGGAGGGAATGCTAGGTAAAGCTATGATCACACAGTACAGATAAAGCACCGATATTTGCACTGTGTGGGGGGGCCTTCCTGAACGAGCTGGTGGCCGCCGAACGGTCTTCGGGAAAGACCGTAAATTTCCCTCGGCCACAGAAGACTCCTTATAGAGGCTTCATATGTTTTTTTTCTTGGTTGCTACTGAAATGTGCCTTCAAGACCTGGAAGTTTACCATGGTGTGTCCTGGTTGAGAAAAACAGTTTTTATTCTCATCATGGTTGGTGATGCTACTTTATCCTCTTCTGTTGTTTTTGACTGGTTTCTCCTATATATATAGTGTTCGTACATTTGTTACATTGTGTTAAGCACACCACATTGCTGGAAGTGCAGCTGTAAGATCCCTGGATGTTAAATATCCCCTTCTTGTGTATTACAGATGGAGCACTGTTAATATTTTTTCAAAGCTTACACCGAGGACCCTTGCATGGTTTGGTTTTATTATGACACACAAAACAGCATAGAACACTATCCGGGAGATTTACCCAAAGTCGCAGCCGCTTTGGGTAGTTATATCTGTTGTATTCAATTATATCAACTGGACTTAAAGTTTAGTTCATGAAGATGTTTCGCTAGTCATCTGACTGGCTTTCTCAATTCAGAATGACTTGTACAAGAATCTGTTGGCAATTATGTACAGATTGTTTTACAAGTCATTCAGAATTGAGAAAGACAGTCGGATGACTAGTGAAACGTCTTCATGAACTAAACTTTAAGTCCAATTGATCTAACTGAAAACGACAGATACGGTATGCCATGACCTGGATAAATGAGAGCCTTCACAAGCTTTTGGTAGTTCTATGTGCAGGATACAGTAATTCTTCCTAGTAGCGAACAGTGGGCCTGGACAAAAAAATAATATGGTGTGTAACCAGCCTTACAGCTTGATGCACAAAAATCGTAAGGAACCAAGGAATGTGCACCAGTCTGCAGTAAACTGCAAAAGGGGAAATTTTATTACTACTAGTCAAATCTTACTCTAAAAATATTTTTTTTTGGTTGATTGAGTAATCTTTGTAAAAATTGTAAGGGGACTGGCTATGCCAATGTCTTTAGTATTAACCATTTAACGCCATCTATTAGAGGACTGCCTGATCGGCCATAATTTCCCTCCATACCCGATCATCTGATCTGGATGAACAGGGGACGTATATTGGTCGCAGACACCCGCAAACACACAATTTTTCAGGACAACCAACTGATACTCAGAAAAAATGCATAGTATGAAATTATGGTGTGAATCAGTTAGAAATTTTGGTGTGAAACAGTTAGAAATTATGGTGTTAAACATTTCGAAATTATGGTGTGAAACAGTTCGAAATTATGGTGTGAAACAGTTCGAAATTATGGTGTGAAACATTTAGAAATTATGGTGTGAAATAGTTAGAAATTATGGTGTGAAACAGTTAGAAATTATGGTGTGAAACAGTTAGAAATTTCGGGGTAAAACAGTTAGAAATTATGGTGTGAAACGTTTGAAATTATGGTGTGAAACAGAAATTATGGTGTGAAACAGTTAGAAATTATGGTGTGAAACAGTTAGAAATTATGGTGGGAAACAGTTAGAATGTTGGTGGAAACAGTTAGAAATTATGGTGGTGAAACAGTTATAATTATGGTGTGAAACATTTAGAAATTATGGTGTGAAATAGTTAGAAATTATGGTGTGAAATAGTTAGAAATTATGGTGTGAAACAGTTAGAAATTATGGTGTGAAACAGTTAGAAATTATGGTGTGAAACAGTTAGAAATTATGGTGTGAAACATTTAGAAATTATGGTGTGAAATAGTTAGAAATTATGGTGTGAAACAGTTAGAAATTATGGTGTGAAACAGTTAGAAATTTTGGTGTGAAACAGTTAGAAATTATGGTGTTAAACAGTTTGAAATTATGGTGTGAAACAGAAATTATGGTGTGAAACAGTTAGAAATTATGGTGTGAAACAATTAGAAATTTTGGTGGGAAAGTTAGAAATTATGGTGTGAAACAGTTAGAAATTATGGTGTGAAACAGTTAGAAATTTTGTTGTGAAATATTTAGAAATTATGGTGTGAAACATTTAGAAATTATGGTGTGAAACAGTTAGAAATTATGGTGTGAAACAGTTAGAAATTATGGCGTGAAACAGTTAGAAATTATGGTGTGAAACAGTTAGAAATTTTGGCGTGAAACAGTTAGAAATGTGTTTTTGTGACAGATGCACAGGCCTGTACACTGGGCGTAAAGATTGATAACCAACCACTAAACTTTTAATATCTCAATAAGCTTCCGACCCCTAACAATGGCTTAATTATAAAAAATGTTAGCACACCGGTTACTAAGCTCTTGTGAATAAAGCATCTCTTATATCTGGGAGTAATGTAGTGGAAAAGCTGTGCAATATTTTTTCATTTTCCATGAACAGTCAGCATATTATCAAGTGTCCCTTTAAGAGTTTGTAATTGAAAGTTTAATGCTGATTATGAACCTTATTTGTATCTTTTTTTGAATACTTCCTTGTATTCATTAAACCTGTATAAGAATATAATAAAAATAGGGTAAAGCATGTGTAGTGTAATCTGAAAATGGGGGCGATATTATAATGGGCGAATCTGGTGAATTAGTGCACTGATTTTTCACTGATTCAACGGTGGCCTCTCCATTTCCTGAACTTGTTGTAAATAGCGCAGCAAAGCCTATGAAGAGGAGGCTACGTTAAGATTTGTGTGATGACTTTGCACAAATGTTAACACCTTTTCTATGGAGGTGTAAAGAGTACATCTTACCTGACCGGAAGTACAGGAAGTCTCGCAAAGGAGTTTATAGCATTGCGGGATCGCGGTCAGGTGAGTAGCGGGATTTTCCTAACTAAATCATCCTGTATGAATCATACTGCATTATAGTTACATTTGTATATTAGGATTCCAGATTGATGTGCATCTTCTGTGTGGCAGGATTTACAATCTACAGTAATTGCTTATATCTCTAAAGCCCTTATGACACTGGATTCTGTCAAGGGGATGCTGGTAGATGTAGTTTAAAAACAACCTGACAGTAATTCATCTGATGGCCCAGTTGTCTTTTGTAATCCAGGTCCCTGGTTTTACCCAAGGTGCTTTTTTGTAAATATGCTACATGTCTCTCATCTCTCTTGGTGGTGAAAGAGTTAACCCGTCAGCTTTGATCATTTTCAACATCCAGCAACAACAGCACTGGTATAATTCATTTTCCCTATTCAACCAACAGAACGGATATTAGATGTGCGGATAGCCAGTTCAGCTTTACTGCTTTCAATTTCATTTGTAACCTTTGCAATCCATTTCTGTTCAACTCCCCAATGTTTCTTCTGTGACATTTGCATTTCCCTTTTTAATTAGTTTGTATTTGCAATGGGCAGGTTTCCTGGCCGTTGTCTCGATACAATAATTCTCAAAGAAGAATAAATGCACAACTGCAATACACCTGTTCACTGGCACACACACAAACACACGCACACATCTATACATACCATAATTTGTACCTCCTCTTTCCCTTCTTCCATATCCATCCTCTTTCTTTTTATTTCTTTTACCTCTCTTCTCTGAAGCCTTTTATCCTCTGACTGGCTGTATTTACCTATTATGCTGTCCTAGATTACTGTCGTTGGAACTCGACTGCCTCTTTTGAGCCACTGCATTCACCCCTAATCCCTACTTAACCAATTTGTCCATCTATAGCTTCCTTGACCATCTATATATAAACAGACATCATTTATTTACACACACAAGACAGCTACTAATAGTAAAGAATAAAAGCCAATATATGTGAGCAATTTAGACTAGAGATGTACTGTGGGTTCTAATAGAGCCCAGTTTCGAATCGAATCCAAGGGTTTCGAAGTCCCAACAAAACTTTTGGAACTCCCGGAATTTACGTAACCCGAATTTTCAGTAGATGATTATCGAAAATGAAAATTAGTAGAAAAAGTTTGTAATATCAGTAACCCTCAAAAGTAGCGTTCGATTTCGGTAACCCTCGAATGTACAAGCCGATTTCGGTAACCCTCGAATTTGTAATATCAGTAACCCTCAAAAGTAGTATTCGATTTCGGTAACCTCGAATGTACAAGCCAATTTCAATAACCCTCGAATTTGTAATATCGGTAATTCTCGAAAGCAGAGTTCGATTTCGGTAACCCTTAAAAATAGAATGCGGAAGCTTGAAAACAGCCCGATCGAGAGGAAAGATAGTTTTTAAATGAGTTTCGGTTATATTTACAGGTTCCCCAGACCATTCCTCAGGTCCCTGTGTTATTTACAATAACCTACTATTACTATTTCATCCTTAAAATCGATAGAAACTTTTTTTTCTCCCATAGACTTCTATGGGTCTGTTTTTGAATCTTCGAAATTTTCAAATTTACAGTTAAATTCAAAAATTCGAAAACGGGATGAAATTCATCAGTTTCGAACAACTCTTATTTAGACATAATACCTGTTTTTCTCATGGCCTTGGTCCATGTAGAGGTAACAAGACACATACCACTGAGTGGGTGCTGTAGTGCAATTCATCTTAATCTCAGAGTAGCTAGCACACACCACATTATTACAAGGTTTCTCTCTACATCATATGATCATATGATGAAGAAAAAGGTTCCTTTCTTCATTAGTTTGTTGTGCTACTCTCTATTGCTAGCTACTCACAGTCTCTTGGGCCTTTTTATGTCTCACCGCATGAATGTATTTATTTGTATCCATTTTTTTACTTAGGCTACGTTCACACTAGACAGAAATGCATGCAGCAGTACGTGTTTTTTAACGGACCGGGTTAATTCGATCCGGTAAAAACTGTAACGCGTGTTTCTGTCCAGACAGAAACTGATCTAGTGTGAACGAACCCTTACATTGTTTTGATGAGAACATTTACAGATGAATAAGTTCTCACAAATCATACATTCTTTCTATATATGCCTATGTTTTAATTTTCAATAGGCTGCAAATTATAAAGGAGATTAAGGGTTAAAATCAAATTGACCTTGTAGTAAGGAATAGGCCACACGATGGGTTTGCGCTCATGTTTGCGCATGCGTTATTTCTAACATTGCAGTAATTGCAACGCACTGCGCAATCGCATGCGTTTCCCTATCTCTAAGAAAACAAGCACAAACGCATCAAAATCGCAATCGAATCCAAATGCGTGTGCGCCGCAGTGTGACCGTGCCCTCACAGTCCGGAATTTGCTGATTAATACAAAATATCACTTGCCCTTATACAATTTCTACCCCAAAATATACCATAGCTATCTGTAGTCAGGATGATCTTTCACTGCAGCTACTGTTGTTCTCACTTTTATTTTCAAACACTAAGCAATGAATTGGGCAGCTTCTCATGTTCTACAACGGTGAAGCACATGAACATGTCTTTCTCTCTGGGAAAGAGGAGGAAGTCAACATTTTATTGAATTAATTTTATTGAATTATCTTTGGTTAAAAATGACTTACAAATAAAACAATAATACATAATACATAACTAGATTGTAAGCTCTACGGGGCAGGGACCTCCTTTCTGCTTGTAGCAAAGCTCTAGCACTTCTATTTATATAATTTTTATATTTATGTACTGAACTATTTATGTATTTTCCCCCCCTTGTATGACTTTATTGTATGTTGTTACTGTACAGCGCTGCGTCCCCAAGTGGCGTTTTATAAATAAACTATACATGCATAATGTTAATCAGAAGTTTATGGGCTATAAGGCAAGACAAATATGTATTTCAACCAATAGCTTATGTGATATTAGAACGGTAAGATGATAATATTGTGTAGTGAATGTGACATCATATGTAGATTATAATGAATAAAATACAACCACTTTAAAGGGCATGTCCACCCCCAAACTTAAATTTAACCTTAAACTAAACCCCCCTCCCCTTAAAAACCTAGACTTCA
This sequence comes from Hymenochirus boettgeri, assembly GCA_019447015.1. Taxonomy (NCBI): domain Eukaryota; kingdom Metazoa; phylum Chordata; class Amphibia; order Anura; family Pipidae; genus Hymenochirus; species Hymenochirus boettgeri. The sequence continues at coordinate 145,315,153 of CM033475.1, read as the reverse complement.
TTACTGTAACTTAAAAAGATTTTCAGTGGCTTTAAAAATGCTGACCAGCACTTGTTTACTTGTCTCTCTGAGAGCAGCAACAGGGGCCGGACCACTAGTGGCATGAATGAGAAGCTGAGACATCACATCTTGGCCAATCCCGGAAGTGAGCTCCTTCTGCTGCTGCTATGCCCAGAGCTGCAGCAATAGAGAGGCGAGGGAATGAGTCCTGTCCTAAAATATATTCAGGAGCCACTGAGAATGTCTAGGTTTTGGGTGGGGTTTAATTTTAGTTTGGGGGATGGACATGCCCTTTAATGGATATCTATCAAGTGTAGTATATAATTTATTAGATACCAGTGAAGGCCATGGGAGGTGCTTCATGTTGTAATTCAAGAACAAACAGGGAGGAGTCAAGTTAACTTTACCTATTATGCTAAGTTGACAGTGCTCTTCCTTGACAAATATTTTAAGAATGTATAGTATATGTTCTGATGGCATTATTATTAATATATGTATATATCATATCTCAGCCCTATTCTCATTTGTGAAAGGTGGTGTTTAATACCCAATCTGGTACTGGTAAACCCATGTGAATCTAAGTCTATTTTTTTTTAAATTTTAGCATTAATTTCACTTGTTTTGACCTATTCCCTTAAGCTGGTTGCAGACCATTCAATATTTCGATCCGACTGACCGTCATTTCAGCTTATTGGTCGATTGGCCCGAAATATTCGATTTTTTTTTTTTGCGGCCCTGACTGATGTCCAAATGTGCTCTATGGACCACAAGTGCAGGCACGGTAACTAATGCCTGTGGCTACTTTAGCTGTGACCAATGCTTTGTTGTGCTTTGTTCTGGCCGAACAATTGCTAGTGGCAAATGGATGGTCGGAACAAATACATCCCAAGGTGTGTACTCAGCCTTACCCTCCTCTCCCCTCTTTGATCTTCCTTCTCACTACAACTCTCTCTTAAGGTCCATACACACATGCAATTGCTGGGCCTAACCCACAAAGCCTGATGGTCTACAAACATACCAACTATCGGTTAATCATCAAGGCCCAACCAAGTGCCTTTAAACTTACCAATACTCGTCCAAAAACAGCTCTTTGTAAACCATTGTGCGTCCTAGGTCAGCACCGCATGTGTGCATGAAACTTTATTCTCTCATTTCAAATCTTTATACCTTTTTTCTGTATCTTTTTTTCCTACTTGTATCTCCTCGCTGTTTCTGTTTATCTTCATGCTGCTTTCTCTGTTTATTCTTTGTTTTCTCTTCCTCGCTCTACTATTACTCCTTGGTAAATTTTTCATTGGGTTTCCTTGCACAGTTTTTACTGATCTTAACTCTTATCATCCAGCTGAGACTTAAATCACTGAATCAATCGTTCTACAGGCATCCTCCGTTCATCTACGTCTGCGCCTAAAATGTCATAAAGGTTCCAAATGTTTCCTACTTGTGGCTTCTAGAACTAATTAGTTCCTTTGCTACTTCTATTGTAAACTTTGTGAATGGTGGGTGTCTGCTCTGTGTATGCATTGAACCAATCAATGCCTGGTGTGGCACTTCCAGAGCCCTTTGAAGTTTTGACAAATTCTTAGTGTCAGTGTACCGCATTACTGACTGCCAAACATTTTGCCACAGGCTAAAAACGGGTGGAGAGGGGGATCATATACATTTGGGATGGGTGGTTAAAGGTTTAACGGATTAGTTAGATTGCCATTTTGTGAATACCGTGGCTAATAAAAAAGCTTGCTTAATCCATTAAATCATGATTTTAATCTTTTTTTCGGTCCATCAATGAGCTCTGCTTGAATCAGCATTTACCCACTGGCTCTTTCTTACAATATTTCAATTTATTTCATTGTAAAAATAAATTTGTTCTTTCATGACATTTTTTTGTAAAACAAACAAATAATAAAGCAGGAACAGTTATTTCTTAATGATGAACTGAATACATTTAAATACATAAATAGATTTGTAACTTGCCTGTATTATTTATTTTTTTCCTACAAATTCTGTGATGTAGTACACATTGGTATGGAATAATAAATGACACAGTGAGACTTGTTAAGAGTGTACAAAGGGTTGAATTATGTATACTGCTATTTTTCCAATCAGGCTGACTATTTTCCCAGCATGCCATAATGTTTTGGTGCCTTGTGCTTGACAAAAATATTGAGATACTGTATTGTGACGGGCACTGTAAGGAGCCATAGCATCTTTTGGTGCATATCCCTGTAAAAGGCCAATGTATCAACTGTAAAAGCTATTTTAGAGTTTTGTGGCCATTGTCATTAATAGAAAAGTGCATTCTGGTCCTTTATTTGTATGTATGTATGTATGTATGTATAGCTTATTTATAAAGCGCCACTTGGGGACGCAGCGCTGTACAATAACAAAATACAATAAAGTCATACAAAGGGGGGCAAATATGTAAATAGTTCAGTATATAAATATATAAATTATATAAGGAATAATGTGCCCCTTACATTGTAATATCTTTATATTATAATGTGAAGGGGCGCATTATTTCTTATAATACACAAAATTCTGATTTCTCCCCCCAGCTCCAGCAGGTCCTGTTAGTGAAGTTAAAGGATAATACACTGTAAAAGCAAGTTAAGTTAAATTGGAAGCTAGTTAAGTTAAATTAAAGCAGCTTTAAAAAATCTTTCTACCCCCCCCCCCCTTTTTTCCCCCCTCCTGAGCCTACCTTTTGCTGCTGTAAAGTTGCTGACATCTTGGATGTGCAGTGTAGTCTGTTTAGCTCCTCCCCTCTGAGACTTGCTGGATCTCCTTGCTCTCAAGCCTCCAAAAGCAGTGTTCATTTCGACCGTGCGACTGTGACGTTGCAGTGGACGCAGCGTGACGCCAGTGCGTGCATGGACAAAACAATCACTGCTTTTGGAGGCTTGAGAACATTGCTTTATAATATTAGCAAAGTTGGGACTTCTCATGGATGGTAAAAAAAAAAAATTCTTCCGAAAACCAAATTACTTTTCTTATAGCAAATAAATCGAAAATGTCTTTCTTTGTCACATATTCATATATGGATTTTACTTAAATCTTCATTTCCCACAAAAATGGGGTTTATTTAATATGAGGCACACAGTTTTGCTGGTGCTGGTAATTTGCAGCAACCAATCAGCTGTTTTTAAATGTTTTCTACTTGAAGAAGAAGAGAAAAAAAGGGTGCAGTATCAGCTGATTGGCAACTGAGCATGCTTTCCCTCATAGAAAGTCTGGTCTGATGTAAGGAGGTGTTTTTTGAGTAAACCTATCTTTTAATCAACTGCTACACAGCCTTGTAATATGTAGATGTCATATGTGTTCAGGCTTAATCAGTCACAAACTCCCCAAGATTGCTTTTAATCTGCCAAAATCTTCTAGAAGTTGTTTTCATAATCTGCCCAAATCTTCTAAAACATTTTGCTTTAAATCTACCAGTCTCTCACAGATTACATTCCATCTGCTGTTACACAAAATCAGGGAGATTCAGTAAAAGTTCTTATCGTTAAAAATGGTACTAATTTTGCCCTACCCAGATCTTATTTAACATCTAATTTGTTAGGGCAAAATTAGCACCATTTTTAATTTTAAGAACTTTTATTTAATTTCTCTTACGGGCATATTTATAAAGCTTCATTAAGTTTTTGCGGGCGTTTTCCCTGACATTTCCGCATAAATCGCGTCTAACGCGATTTATTAGTGTCTGGAAATGGCCGCGAAAAGATAACGAAGTGTTAACTCTTCGCGCCAATACTTACCTGTTACCACCGCTTCTATTTATAAAGCGGCGGTAACTGTTTCGCACTGCTAGTATCGGCTGTTTTGCTTTGCCACCTTGAAGGTGGCGAAAGCAGCCGATACTAGCCTCCCTGTGGCAGAGATGGGCAGGCAACCCCGCGGCGGGTAGTCGCACCCGCCCCGGGAGGCATGCTTACCCCGCCCTCAACCCCCCTGGCAGCGGTGACCAACCACCGCCGCTTCCCAGCAGCCCCTCCCAACCCCTTCCCCGCTCGCGGCAATCTCGGAACAGGAGGCTAGGAGGGGCTGCCGTGAAGGGGCAGCAGTGGGTGGTCGCGACCACTTGCCGTGCACCCCCTCCCCAGCAGCCCCTCCAAGCCCCCTGCCCCGCCGCTGGCAGGGAGGAGAAGGGAAGGGCCCACTGGGAGGGGTGGAGGCACCCTCCAGCGGGGCCCTAAGAAGGGCCTTTTGGGGCTTAAGGGGTCCAGAAGCGGAGCTGATGTTGCCAGCCGCTTCTTTCATCTATCTTCAGCCATCTACTGTGATGGCATCTGAGTTCCGCAGCGGAGTGCACCTCTTTATATAGGTTTGCAGAAAACCCAAATCTGGTGTCCCAGTGACACCAGCGGAGCTGGAAGAAAGAAAACGCCGCCCAAGGGCTCTTTTAGGAGCCGCACACTGGGGGTCCCAGTTCGAGCTGCAAGACCCCCGCCAAAGGCACTTGTCAGTGTCGCAAGGGCCCTTTCAAGGGCCAGGGAGGGGGGTCCCGGTTCGAGCTGCGGGACCCCATAAGCCCCAAAAGGCCCTTCTCAGGGCCCCGCTGGAGGGTGCCTCCACCCCTCCCAGAGGGCCCTTCCCCTCCCTGCTAGCGGCGGAAAAGAAGGCTAGGAGGGGCTGCTGGGGAGGGGGTGCGCGGCGGGTGGTCGCGACCACCCATTGCGGCCCCTTCCCGGCAGCCCCTCCTAGCCTTCTTTTCCGGGATTGCTGCGAGTGGGGAAGGGGTTGGGAGGGGCTGCTGGGAAGCAGCGGCAGGTGGTCTCCGCCGCCGCGGGGTGTTGAGGGTGGGTGTATGCCCCGCCCCCTTAGCAGAGGCATCGGGAAGGTATTTTAAGTCCCTTTGCGGCGATACTGTACTTAGCGCATTGCGCTAAGTGCAGTATCGCCGGGAAGGGACTTAAAATTACCGCAACACATCACGGCCGCGATACATATCACAGCAATGGTGCTTGCCATTATAAATACGGCGATAGCGCTATTTTCGCGGCCGCGATGTGCAGCGGTAATTTTTTTGTGTTAATTTCGTTTTTTTATAAATATGCCCCTTAGTGTAGTGCTGCAGAGAGAGTATAATGAAGTGAACCTGATGTATTTCTCAATAGTGGACCTAAAGGTGAATGTTGGAGAATATTCTTTTGCTCACAAATTGGTTTTAATCTGACACAATCTCCCAAACCTTCATTTTCAGTATGTCAATCCTTCCATGTACAGATATTAACTGACACAAACATATGAAACCTTCAGAGCAAATCAATTTGGCTCCATATTTTTGTAATCACTCAATTGCGTGTGAATCCCTGACACAGAATGAGGATGATTAATAATATACCTGAAGAAGCCCCGCCTAAATACAAGCGGTGAAACGTGTATTGGATTAAAATTTTAATCGAACTTTATCATGTGGTTCTTTTTGTTTTGATTTAGAGAAATTCTTTAATAAAATCCTTAATACTCGGAGGTAAGAGGTTTTCAACATTTATAACATTATATTTATCACTGAACCATGTGAAGATGGGCGAGACCAAAGGATATTAATACAAGGTCACACTGCACAGCAAATTGTGCATGCGTATATCCAATTGGAGTTCTGCTCAACAAGATACTGGAGTGTAAGCAATCACAGGATAAGTTCCCATTGAACAAGTAGAGGGTTTGGGAGTCAAACTGACATTGCCAAAGGTATTGAGGTGATGTTTACAAGATAAGTCATTTGCATGGACCCACCAGGATTGGATATATGACCTTAAAAACATTATTGGAACAAGCATATTTTATCTAGAAAAAACATTATTATTTATTATTATTGAGGATTTATATAGCACCAACGTTACATGTGTACATTCACATCAGGCCCTGCCCCAAAGATCTTACAATCTAAGTACAATTATTTGACACATACAACCTATCAGTATGTCTTTATGATTGTGGGGAAAACAGAGTGCCCGGGGGAAACCCACGCAAGCACAGGAAGAACTTCAGTGCTGCAAGGCATCGGTGCTAGACACTGAGCCCCCGTGCTGTTAGAATATTTATGTTCCAGGGACAATGAATGTTGGACACTATTAATAAGTTTCATATATACATATGTGCCACTTTAATACATTGGTTGTATTATAAAGTTCATATGGTGAAAGATGTGGGTATTACATGATAATGTATGATTCCATGATAATGGTGACATTCTTTTTAATGATTGTGCCCAATTTATGATATCTAATGCTGATCTGTAGTTTAAATCTTGAGCACTGCCCATTTGCTAGGTATTTGGAGACCCTGGTATACCACATTTGATTCCTATCCAACTCCAGACCGCTAATTGTTATTACAGTTAGAATCAGAGCAGTGTGAAATCCAGTAGACACTAGACGCCTTCCTATGGCCAAAGGAGTCTGAGTGCTCTGGAAGAGTGCACACAATCTAATTTCCAGTGTGCGCTGCCATGCGCTGCGATTGCGAAAAATGGGGATTGCAGTGCACATCAGCGCACCCAGTGTGGCCACAACAATTGCCCGACACAAGTGTTAGGAAATAGTGCTCATAACTCCCCCCCCTTTTTTGAAAGAACATCTATATAACAATTTTTTTGTGACTTGCATGTTCTGAATATACATTCCTGTCTAGGATAAGGAATACACATTTTTTAAAACTGCATAATATATGTCTATATCTATATATCTATCCACTGGCTGCAGTCACTTTAACGTCTGAAGTTAGTGCAAGGGCTTAAAGGGTATGTCCACTCCCCAAACAAAATTTTAATATGTTGTAGGAAAAGGCTATAAACATCGACCATGCAAAGTTTATAGCAGCCAAAGATGTCCCCAAATGTACTTACCAACCTTCATTCCTCCGCTGCCTTCTGTTAAACTTCCGTGCCTTTTCTGTGCACGGAAGTCAAGCAGGAGGGGCTCGATCGGCATCCGCTCCTGTGATTGGCTAAGGCACTTATGTTTACAGCCTTTTCCCACAACATATTAAAAGTTAGTTTGGGGATGGACTTACCCTTTAAAGCCTTAAATTGCTGAAAGGAAATTTTACAAAATTCTGTGTGTGCAGTAATTATACTTTTGACCTCTTACGTCCATCACAAAGACTAATCACATGCTGATGCCTCTGGATATCTATTTTGTTCACAGAAACATTAGTGAAATCTTGGGGCAACTGATTTTGCTATCTTAGTCCATTGAGAAGGGGATTAACTGTAACCTTTCCACAGTCCACAAGCACAATGTAATAACAATATACTGAAACAAACGTTTTCTAATAAAAACGTATAATTTTCTTACAAAAGCTAAAATTCTGCGTGTGATTCAACTATTTACATTCCGGTGTTATTTTAACTTAATCCTTTTTTCTTATTCCAATTTCATCTTGCTTGATTCCATCTACATTGCCAGAATAGATTGTTAATTCAGTACATAAAACCAAGACACTTTATGTACTTGTGTCAAATCTTCACTGTTGCTTTACATTATAGTCTATCATGAAACATTTCTGATCCATCCTCAGTGCCGGCACCGTACTGTTGACTGATAAGCTCTGCCACTCAACTCAGATGCTCCCTATAGTTTCATTATAAAAAAGTGACCTTGAAAACTATACATGACATTTATTCCGTATGCAAGCTCTCTCTAGATGTTTTCCCTATGCCTGCTTTTTAAAAACCAATGTACAGTATTGCACAGCACTATAGAAATGTTGCATTCTTGAATAAAACTTTAATAATCCATAGGAATGCATATAATTAGAATTAAAAAAAAATATATAAGAAGTCAATCCTGCAACCTGGTAAACCTTGAAAATGCGTCTGGATATCTGCAGTGATCTGTCCCAATCACTAAAACTGTAAACAGGTGAGTAGTTGAGGGCAGATCCAGAAATGAGGAGACTCCAAAGATATCTCAATTCAGCAATCTTTATTCACACATGACATGTTTCGGACCAGGGGTCCTTCCTCAATGTGTGACATTTGGGGTTTGGGGGTTTTCCTTCCTTAAAAGGATATTTGTTTTTGGGGGAGGAGATACTCTTTAAGATTTTAGAAGATTAATTGCCAACATTTGTATGGAAGGTATGTATGTTATTCTCCCAATTAATTATATTCTTAAGGAAATGAAGTACTTGGGGTTTCTCAAATCTTAATCAGATTTTATCAACCATTATAATTAACACAAAAAGAAAAAACACAAAATATATACTAACCTAATAGAATGCCCTCAGCAACACTATCTAATTTGCAGTTTTTAAAAATTCCAATTCAAACAATGGTTACATAGAATAAATCAGGATTCTAATGTCTCTCGAGGCTCTTGAAACCAAGAATTTTCATGTTAATCATAGAACTATTGTGTGGGACTATTCTATCATTATGTTACAGTCTATTTAATGTTAAATGTGCATTATAAGGGGCATTTATTTTAAGTGCATCTCTGCTGAAATTCATTGAATTTTAAGAATTGCCTTGCTTTTAAGGAAATGCTGGGTGACCATCAATTTGTATTTTTTAAGCACAATTTCTAATTCAAGTGCTAAATGCGAACAAATGGGTTTATGCTTAGCTGTATTATTAGGTGTTGGTCTGATAGCTCCGCTCATGCTATTTATACTCTAACATCTCTGTGAGCTGTGATGTAAAACCTTTGCCATTGAATATATTTACTTCCATTCTAGTGGGCATTAGACTAAAGTATTCTAGGTACACTGACACTATCTGCAGAGTGATAGTCTAGTCTATGGAAGTCTAATAAAAAAAGAACCAATGTTGATTCTCTATGTAATGAGAACGTTATCTTTCAATTCTATGGGGTAGAGATGAGGTTCAGGTCCTGAATCGGATCTGACGCTTCCCAAGTTCTGACAGAACTCTCTGACTTTTTGGATTTTCAAAATTATTCTAAATCAAAAGTAATCGAAAATCTTAAAATTTAAGAATTTTTGAAAATGGTCCTGCCACATAACCTAATCCCCAAACACATCAGTGCCAAACCCCAAGGAATAAAAGTCAGTGTTCCGGGCACCATTTTTTCAGTTTGTTGGCCCCCTTTATGTAGCATAGTCTCTATTATTATACATCCTCTCTCTGTTATGTCAAAATCTACTAGCCAGTTTAAAGCTGGGTTCACACTTTAACAATAAAGATCCTAAGTGTATAGTGCAACACAAGCATTTACAAAGCCGCTGGACGTTCACCGCTTGCCTCAGGAATGCCAAGATCTGACTGAAAATATCCCACGGTCGGCCCCCTGTAGTAAAGGATTTTGTCAGTCCAGAACATTTTCCCTATACTTTATATAGGAAAAGCGCTCAGGACTGTGTGTAGCCTGATATTTAAAAAAAATGAGAGAAAATCTTAAGGAGAATTTAACCCAAATTTACACTCCAGAATCTGAAAATATGCCCTCTAAAATACCAAATAAATTGTAAAATCCCAATACAGCATTAAAATAAATGTAAACCCCCAAAGAACTGGATGAAAAATACTGTGTGTATGTACATTGACTGTGACCTCAGTCACATGTCTAATCTGTCCAGTAAAAAGATTGGCTGTAACAAGTTCCTGCAGTGTCTTAGGACTGAGCATGTATAAAGAACACAATGGTCACTGATCATGCTGTGTGATAATGGGATGTTGGGAAATAAAACATAAACCACATGTTAGAAAAGTAAATTTCCCAATAACCATATCAAAATTAGAGGTGAGCTATACCAAAAAACCGAATTTGCCTCTTCTTTAATTGAATACATGTAAGTAGCACTCTGATTTGTGTGTGTTGCTGCATGCCTTCAATCCAGCCCACTTTTTGTTTAGGAGCAGTATCCCCCCTCTCTCTTTTAACCACTCCCAATTCTATCTGACCTGACTTTTTCCCCACAAACCAACTGTCAAGCCTGCACACAGCATATAGCATTCTAATTGTCAAAACTCTGTCACCATTCCAGCTACAGCAAAATTGCTCACAGAAGAATAGATTTTGGGAGCAAGGAACTTGATTGACAGCTGAAATATAAGAAGTTTTAGATTGGATAGCTGAAGAAATAGGGGGCAGATCAATATCAGTATCAAAAAAAATGATACAGTGGTGGTTGGGAAGAATTATAGTTTCCAGTTATGGTCAATTTAAAATAACCTATTTTTTGGTATAGCTGCCCTTTAATGTATTAAAAAATAGGAGTACTCTGAGTACTCTCAGTGCTATACCCTCTTCATCAGGTCAGAGCAGCACTGATTTTAACAAAGGTTTAACAGACAGTAAAAAGCCAATTCCAAAAGATAATAAGATAAGCAAAACAACAAAACAGTAGAAAAAAACAACAAAACTATTTAAAAGCAAAAGGTGTATTATCTCCATGGTCTGTGTGTAGTTTCCTTCTAACCATTTTTTGTGTAGGTTTGGTGGCTGTCTGAATGCAAGCACAGGAGGTTCTGAAAAATGTTTTTGCATTCAGACAACCACCAAACCTACAGAAGGAAACTACACACAGACCATGGACATAATACACCAGGTACTACACCATGAGGGGGCGCTAGGTGCAAGCTTTGTATCAACATCAATAATTCTTCTGTTACACACAAGAAGGGAATTTCTCACATCCATGGATCCCATAGCTGTACATCCATCAATGTGCTTTATTTAATATATTGCAACAAATGCGAGGATGAAATATATATTGGAGAAACTACAAAAGAGAATGAATTCCAACAGAAGTAGCATCACCCACCATGACGAGGATATAAACTGTTTCTCTGTAGGACACCATTTTTCACAGCCTGGACACACTATGAAAAACTTCCAGGTCCAAATCTTAAAGGGACATTTTAGCAACACATAGGAAAGAAAAGCATTTGAAGGTAAAATGATCCTATTATTTGACTCTAAAAACAATGGTTTGAAACAGGACTTGGGATTCCTTTCACAGTATGAATAATTGAATTTCCACATCCTAGCTTCCCCTTACCAGTTTTTTATTTATTTTATTTTTTTCTGTTTTGTTTTTCAGTTTTGCTCTTTCCCCCGTTCTCTCCCCTCTATCTTTACTCTTCCTCCCCCGTCCTATTCTCATTACCACTTCACTATTCTGTTATCTCTCCTCATTTTATAACATCTACATTTTCCTTGTCTCATATTGCTTCTTAAGTTTCGTACACATGCTAAATTTGGCAACTTTCCACGACCACTGACAACGAACACTACACGCAACAAATGGCTGCCTCAGCCGAGAATCATCTGTGTATATGCGTTCTTTGATCTGCCCGGCGGATTGACAAACGACCCCTGACCGAACGCATACACATGGATGATTCTTGGCCGAAATGGCCGTTCGTCACGTGTAGCGTTCCTCTGTCGGGGGTCGTGGATCGTTGGCAAAATCGTATGCGTGTACAAACCTTTACTTTGGTTTTTTTTGGTCCTCCCTGCCTTCTCTTCCCCCCTTTCATTTCTTGACCACTTCACTATTCTGTTATCTCTCCTCTCATTTTATTGCCCTCTATAATTCCCCCCCCCTTTTATTTTGCTTATCTTATTATCTTTTGGAATTGGCTTTTTACTTTCTGTTAAACCTTTGTTAAAATCAGTACTGCTATGACCTGATGAAGAGGGTTTAGCCCTTGAAAGCTTGTCAACTAAATAAACTGTTAGTCCATAGAAAAAGTATCACTCTTATTTTTTAATATCTGTATATTGCACTAATACGGCACTGCAATAAGTTTCTGTTTATATTAAGGTGCATCTTCCTTCAGAAAGAGTGTTGCAGTTCCAGAAGGCCGGGTTTACAGCTCCGGGGGAATGAAGCAAGGTAAGTATTGTTAGGAGCGATTTTTTAGAAATAACTATAGCATTTGGGGGTGGAAGAGGGAGCCCTACAAGATATAAAAATATTGTGTAAGGGTGGACATGCCCTTTAACACTCTCTTTTCTTAAAAAATGAAATGCCAGCTTATATATCAAATATTTTTACCAAGATCTTGAAGAGATGATGGGAGAGTTGGACTACTGCGCAAATTCTTCTCCAGCACATCCCAAATATTGTCAAAGAGGTTAAGGTCTGAACTCTGTAGTGGTCAATCCATGTGTGAAAATGTCTAGTGCTTCCGGACCACTCTTTTACAATTTGAGCCAGATGAATCCTGGCATTGCCATCTTGGAATATTCACTGATTTATTCTGTATAATAAGGTAGTCAGATGCCCTCATTTTTTAGGCACAGGGGCCCACCAGGACAAGTTTAGCTCTTCCCTAACATTTCATATCTCTTTTATCACTCATTTGCTTACATAGCTATCTTACTTCTACTGACTCCTATTATTTATTAAAAGGCATTTCTTACTGTCCCTTTGGCTTTAGTTTAGTTTCTCTGTTTACTTTGGTGAGTGGGCCGTGGGCCCACCGGAGATTCCCCTGTAACCCTGTGGGCCAAACTGCATTGCTGAACCTAAAACTGACCAACAGCAGTAACCCCAAATAATAACACTGCCTCTACAGGTGGTGATCGATTTTTTGGACAGGCAGTGTAAATCATATTCTGCAATCATGTCCAACACTTTAGCACAAAAGTGCATTGTACAGTGCATTGTCCATTGAATTTTCAATGGACAGATATTATAATTTAATAAAGCTGTCAAACTAAATGTTTTATGTTAAACTTAAAAAATAAATAAAGAAATAAATAAAAATACAATATTTTATATCTCACATGCTTTTGGGTACTATAGACTTGTGTGGATTCATAAAATGCCCCTTGCCAGCATTATATCCATTACCCACGTGCACTACGCCCAACTATTAGAGAAAGAAGAGAAGAAAACAACAGTACCCCCCATGCTGTTTGGACAACCATGAATGCCATATGTACTATTAGTAAAATAACTTTTTTTTCATATGAACAGCAGATTGCAACAAACATCTGGACTTTGAAAGTCTCTTTTAAAAAAAAGTCTATAAAGTAAAAATGCTCCACTATAATCTTCTCAGCAATTTACAAAAATGTTATTAATAAAATTAATCCAGGATCAATGTTCCCTCTAATCTCTTTATTGGCTGTGTGCACAGATATAGATCATCTGTGCAGACACAAAATCCAATTAGTGTGTACACATGCCTGCTGATTTGTGTGCACACAAGCACATATGTTAGAGGAGACATTGCCCAGGGTATGAAATATTATGGATTTCATTGACCTGAAGAATTTTAGCTCAATTGCGTCTTTCTACAGAAATGCCACAACATTATTTTACAAAAGTCTACACATCAACCAAAATGTTCCGATTTACAGAATTATATTTCCCATATGCTTCTTGAAAAATAATCTGTAGGTGTTTTACATGTGTCTAGTGCCATTAGCCATAAAGTAATCTCAGGATTACCAAACAATTCTAGAAAATTTACAGAAATAAAATATTCAAAAAACACAGCTGTGTTTTTCTGCAAAACTAGAGAATAAGAATTCTTGTTAGACTATGACAGATAATTGAAACATACCAGTAACATACTCACCAGCAGCCCCGTTTATCTAATTAATTTTGCACAATTAACATAACATACAAAATATCCAAATACTCCTGTCATATATTATCAATTAAAAAATATCAAGTACATGCTGTGAGATGAACAGGCCATGCTCTGATTGTGTGAAAGTCTGTGTGCATTACCGCACATAATTATTAGGTAGAGGGCATGCATAGCTGTTTGATTGCTGTTTTTTTTTTTGTCAGCCTGACAGGGAGAAGTGGTGCTAATGATATTCCTTTAGCAGTAATAGAAACAGATCATTGAATGGCTCACATGAGCCATTGTTTTCATGATAAAGTGAGGACTTGTGCCCTATATACTGGGCATTTTTCCCTATGTCACTTGAAGATAGGGCTATGTCTTTGTCAGGTGAAACTATTTTCCCAAGGACAAAACACAGCAGTCAAGTAGCCACACGTGCCGTCAATTCATCTTTCTGTAAAAATAAAGATAATAAAGTCTGGTGATAGCAGTATAATACAAAAACTTGGCAAATAGTACCAAATCTTCAATATAAAAGATCCATCACAAAAAGGAATCATGCAAGTAGCACAATAACCCAGAGCCTGTACAGGGATACAATAGAAAAAAGAGAGGGCATGAAAAGGGAAAATAGCGAAGCATAAAGGAGAATGCTTACAGAAGATTCAATAGTGAACAGCTGCTCTGGGTTGTTGTGCTGGGCATTAAAACAAAAGGTGTTTCAGATTTACAATTCCCTTACCGTGATATATACATAAGCATTGCATTTTGTGTTACAACACAGTGTTCTGTGTTTACAGCTGCCTGAAGAAATAACAAAGCTCACAGAATGGTCTTTTCCCATTAATGCTATTTAAATGCTGGTAGAACAGATTGGCATTGGTTAAGGGCCAAGTTAAAGGATATGTATACTGGGAAATTTGTTTTTTTAAATAGCCAATTGTCAATTATTGGAAACTAGAATTCTTCCCAACTATCACTGTACCATTTTTTAGTTGATTTGCCCCCTATTTAGATATCCAGTCTGAAACATCTAAGGCTGGTTACACACAGGCAGATATTTCATCCCAGTCCCTTCCGTGTATCTGTCAGATAGTTTGTCAGGGGGCTGGGGGACTGAACTTGAGCAAATCAAAGGCATTCAGCAACATAAACACATCAGAGTAAGTGCTACTTACATGTATTCATTTATAGATTGAAATGAGGCAAAGTCATTTTTTCAGTGTACAATTCCTTTAAGGTCAGGGCCTAGGAGTAAGTGTAAAGTCCAATTGCATCAAATATGAAAGGGAAGGCAAAAGAGAAGCCTGAAATGCAGGGATAGTCAAGGGCAGAAGGAGTATAAAAAGTCAAAAATTCAAAGCCAACGTTTCAGAGCCAGAAAATCCACAAATAACAGGAGAAATATCAACCAGGAATAGCAAGTCCAATAATTGGCCGAACAACAGAATGGGCACTATTTGAGCTTCCCACAACTTGCACCCAAATGGCACTGGAAAAAGTACCACTCGTTACAGCTAAATCTCATCCATAGACATCAGTGGAAAATTGGGTTTGGGTAGACATATTTTTTAAATTTTCCAGAATGATTAGTTCAAATAGAAACTAAAGGGTGTGATAATTTAAGGTAAAAAAAATATGATTTTCCTAAGGAATGGAGTTAAAGCCTCACACATGTGCGATTACGGAGCCAACCCGTGATGCACAATGTGTATGCACAGCTGTTTCGGACAGCAATTGTGCCATGTATGGGCACTTTGTCAGGCAAAAAGCCCATTTGTTCGGGGCTTGATGATGATCTGCCTGGCGGATCGGTCAATGACCCCCGACTGAATGGCTAATCGGTCAATAAAGTGCCCATACATGGCATGGTTATTGGCCAAAACGGCTGTGCATACACATTGTGCGGATGGATTGTTTTCGCTAATCCTCAAAAATATTGTTCACTAACCCTTGAAAGTATTATATTGTTAATTTTCGATAATCCTCGAAAGTATTGTTTGATTTCGATAATCTTTGAATTTACAGTTCTATTTTCGGTAACCCTCGAAAGTATCGTTCGGTAACCTTCGAATTGACCGTAACCCTTGAAAATGTAGCTTGCACAAAACCCGACAATTGCCCGCTCATGTTCAATAAGTGTTTTAACAAGTTTTGATGATAGTGACATGTTCCCCAGACCATTTCCCAGGTGACACAGCCATTTACAGTAAGTTACCATTGTTAGTTTGTCTGTAAATCACTTGGACTTTTCGAACTATCACACTCCCATTGACTTAATTGGGTCCGTTTTTGAACTTTCGAACTTTCTCTGTTCGAAAGTTTGAAAACGGACTGAACTTTATAAAGTTTGGCCATCTCTATTTAAGGTGAAAGGAATTAGAAGCCTGTGATGGCCAATTACAGATTTAATGCTCTGTCTAGTGTTTTAGCACAATTCCTAAGGTAGCAATTGGTTAAATAAAAATCGAAAAAAATCAGCCTTTCCAAAGAAAACCTTTATTTTACATTATACTTCTTAATCATAGCTTGTTTAAAGGGCAACTTTACTATACAAATGACTTTGGCTCAACAATCTATAAATAAATACATGGAAGTAGTTCTTACTATGAGGTGGGTTTCTGCATGCCTTTAATGCAATACTTGTTTTGCTCAGTGTAAGTATTCCCCTCTCTTAACTGACTCCTCTTTCTATCTGACATGGCTTTTTGAGAACTTAAGCATGTTAGTAATCACTGAGTTAGCACTGGAAGGAGGAATTTCCCATCATACATTCCAACTATCAATATTTCAGTTAGAGATTTTTCTAAAGATATCTAAAGAACTAGCGGGTAGATCTACAAAAAATAAAAATGGTACAGTGAAAGTTGGGAAGAATTATAGTTTCCAGTAATGGGTAATTTAAAAAATAATAATAATAATAATAAAAAAACAGTATAAATGCCCTTTAAATGCATTTTGCCTGTTAATGGCTTTGTTAGATAACAAATGTCTTTCTGTATTTCTGACTATATTTTTCTAGTTTTTTTTTAATTTTTATTCAGAGCAGCAAAGCATGCAATCAGGCTTGCAATAAAGAGGGGGTTAAGTTTAGTACTTTAATGGGCCTTTAATGAGCCAGTAAAGTGCAACAGAAATCTTAAAAGTTTCTTCACTTGCTGCAAATTAGTGCCATTTTTTGCAGTAGAAAGTTAAATAACTACTGAAAAATAGTTCTATTCTGTTGCACCCTGGGATTGTTTGGTGGCTTGTTAAAATGAAGCTCACTTTCATTACTAATCCCATCTGGTAACTCTCCACGTGTGATGATCATATGCACCTAATCAAAGGAGTACCATAAGGAGTAATGAGTTTGTGCATGCTATCAACACATTTTGCTATATTAAGAGATTTGACAGGGCAGGGCTGGTGTCTTTTATTAGACTGGATATAATTTAGTTAAATTTATTTAAAGAAAGTTTCCAACATCACTTGCTTGGATTCCACAAAGGGAGGAAATGCAATACAGGATGCTATTAACATAGTTACTGCAGCGACAAACTTTTACATAATGGCTGCAAGTCTGCTCCTCTTCCTTATTCTTTAACAAAACTTGCATTAGTAACTCAATAACAATAGGTGGAGAGTCACAAAAGCTAGAATTGGTAGGAGCAGAAAGCAGACAGCTGCTGCTTTAGTGGCTTTTTGACAGCTTTCCATGGGGCTTTTGGGTGAAACGGGGTGTAGGAGCAAGGTCTTCTACCTCATTTTTAAATGTAGTTTCAGATGTAAAAGTTTTGATGTAATATTATTGTTTCCTTTTAAAGGAAATACAGGTGGGACAATAAATAAAACTAGAAAGGGAAAGTTTAAGAATTTGTCTTGAAGGGCTGCATTTTGGAAGGGAATATGTGTGTTTGCTGCAGATTTTAAAACTCAATAATGGAAATGATGAGTTTGTAGTGAACGCTTGTTTGGGACAAAAAAAACTTTTGTGTGTACCCAGCCCAAAGTGGTGCTAATTTTGATCCAATCAATCAGAAAGCTAACATCTGATTGGTTAGGGCAAAATTAGCGACATTTTCAATGATAATGATTTTTGATCAAAATGCATTTTTTTGACTTTAGTTACCCTTTAAGTATGTCTGCCACAGTAATGGATACGTAGATCAGTAGGTGTGTGTACCTGTGTCAGGTTGGGGGTTAAAAAAACTTTTTTGATAATTGGTCAAAAAACATTTTTGACTTTAGTTACCCTTTAGGTATGGCTGCAACAGTAATGGAGGGGTAGGTCAGTAGGTGTATGTACCTGTGCCACTTAGGGGTTAAAAAAAAAAACTTTTTTGATGGTTGGTCAAAATTTGTTTTTTTTACTTTAGTTACCTTTTAAGTATGGCTGCAACAGTAATGGAGAGGTAGGTCAGTAGATGTATGTACCTGTGCCACGTGGGGGTTAAAAAAACTAACTTTTTTGATTATTGATCAAAATTATTTTTTTTACCTTAGTTACCCTTTAAGTATGGCTGCCACAGTAATGGATAAGTAGATCAGTAGGTGTGTGTACCTGTGTCGGGTTGGGGGTAAAAAAAACAAACTTTGTTCATGATTAGTCAAATTTATATTTTGACTATAGTTACCCTTTGAATATGGTTGCCATGAAAATGGAAGGGTAGATCAGTAGGCATGTGTACCTGGATCAGGTTGGGGGTTAAAAAAACAAACTTTTTTGATGATTGGTAAAAAAAATGTTTTGACTTTAGTTACCATTTAGGTATGGCTGCAACAGTAATGGAGGGGAAGGTCAGTAGGTGTAAGTACCTGTGCCACGTGGGGATTAAAAAAAACAAACTGTTTTGATGATTGGTCAAAATTAGTTTTTTTGACTTTAGTTATCCTTTAAGTATGGCTGCAACAGTAATGGAGAGGTAGGTCAGTAGGTGTATGTACCTGTGCCACGTGGGGGTTAAAAAAACTAACTATTTTGATTATTGATCAAAATATTTTTTTTTAACTTTTGTTACCCTTTAAGCATGGCTGCCACAGTAATGGATATGTAGATCAGTAGGTGTGTGTACCTGTGTCGGGTTAGGGGTTAAAAAAACAACTTTTTTTGATGATTGGTCAACTTTTTTTTGACTTTTACTGGCTGCAACAGTAATGGAGGGGTAGGTCAGAAGGTGTATGTACCTGAGCCATGTGGGGGTTAAAAAAACAAACTTTTGTGATGATTGGTCAAAAAAAATTTCTTTACTTTAGTTACCCTTTTAGTATGGCTGCCACAGTAATGGATAAGTAGATCAGTAGGTGTGTGTACCTGGGTCGGGTTTGGGGTTAAAAAAACAAACTTTTTAGATGATTGGTCAAAATTTGTTTTTTTGACTTTAGTTACCCTTTAAATATGGCTGCCACAGTAATGGAGGGATAGGTAAGTAGGTGTATGTACCTGTACCACGCGGGGGGTTAAAAAAACAAACTTTTTTGATGATTGGTCAAAATTTTTTTTTTGACTTTAGTTACTCTTTAAGTATGGCTGCCACAGTAATGGATAAGTAGATCAGTAGGTGTGTGTACCTGGGTCGGGTTGGGGGTTAAAAAAACAAACTTTTTTGATGATTGGTCAAATTTTTTTTTTTACTTTAGTTACCCTTTAGGAATGGCTGCCACAGTAATGGATAAGTAGATCAGTAGGTGTGTGTACCTGTGTCCGGTTGGGGGTTAAAAAAACTAACTTTTTTGATGATTGGTTAAAATTAGTTTTTTTAAATTTAGTTACCCTTTAGGTATGGCTGCAACAGTAATGGAGGGGTAGGTCAGTAGGTGTATGTAACTGTTCCACATGGGGGTTAAAAAAACAAACCTTTTTTATTATTAATCAAAATTAATTTTTTTGACTTTAGTTACCCTTTAAGTATTGCTGCCACAGTAATGGATAAGTAAATCAGTAGGTGTGTGTGCATGGGTCTGGTTGTGGGGGTATGTCTTTTTTGTGTTTACAACCATAAAACTATATTTTATTGAAGATAAATCTAAATTAGTTTTTTTACTTTAGTTACCCTTTAAATATGGCTACCACCATAATGAATTAGTAGATTAGTAGATGTGTGTACCTGGGTCTGGTTACATTTCTAAAATTACATTTTTTCTTAAAAATTACTGGTATTAATACACATAGTTCTTGTTTCAGGGACCTTTTCTGTTTGCCATTTGGAATCAGGAAGGATTGTTTTTTTTTACCCCTCTACATCAAGCAGGGATCATGGGTAGGCTATAAATGTTGGACTAGATGGATGTATATCTTTATTCAACCTCCAATACTATGTACAGTACCTATTATTATCTGTTCCCCTCACTAGATAATAGACATGGCTGTCTGAAACACAGATGTGTGAGAATTTGATAGGGCATAGTACAAGTGTATCCCCCGAATGGTATTCCTAATCACCTCATAGCCTACTAGCCACCTAACATATACAAAGGAAAAAAAGCTTTTGCTTGTGATGAGTATTTTAAGCCTCCAGACCTTTCCCAAAAATAGAAACTGGCTACATAACTACTTGTCCTAAATATTGAAAGGATTTCCTTCTAAAATGTCTGTTAAAGATTTAGTAGTAGCTCAGAAATCGGTATCTCAGTCAGAGGGGGTCTTGGGTTAAAACTGAAGAAAATTATGTAGGTATGTAAAGACATCTATTCTCTTTGATCCATTTGAATTTAATCATTAGAGGATTGAATGTGGTTGTTTTATTATTAAAGATAATATGACATTAAGAGGGAAAGTCATTTGAAATGACCTTGAATATATCACTTCCACTGGAGCATCCATAACAATAACATCACTATGCTACCTTTACCTTGACATCACCGTTGAGAAAATATCACTGTTTTAAAAGTAAGAAATCAAAGTAACTATGAGAAAGGAAAAAGGAAGTGTCGAAATCTGTGAACTTTATCATTATCATTTTATAAAGAAATTTTCTTTGAAATAATAAAGGGAGAGGATATGGAAAATATACAGAATGAACTGCCAACTGCATCCTCCCAACTAAATGAAACCAATTAGATGATCAGATGGACAACATGAGCACCAACTGCACCATGTGCAAAAGGGTGTGATGAAGGGACAGGAACGGTCATGCTGGAAATGGTCACACAAGCTTAACTCTGGTCCTGGGCAAAAGCCTAAAACAATTTTTAGGATTAGATTGCAGGTTTAATTTAAAGATTCTTATAGCCACTGCTGCAGAATTTGTAACTTTTTTAAGGGAATGTACTCCCAACAAAATGACTATCCCTATGCATCTACAGCACCATTTGTCCCCCATATATATTGCAGCAGAGTACTGCCCCCTATATATTTTGAACAGTATAGTTACTGGCCCTCTATATTTAATACAGCAGTTATTTCCCCCCTGTACTTGCTATATAGCAATTACTATCCCCCTAGATTTGTATACTGCAGTTATTGGCCCGCTATACTTTATAAAGCAACTATTTGCCCTCTAGATTTTATACAGAATTTATTTATTAGCTCCTTATACTTTATACACAAACTAATGTCCCCCTATATATTATACAGAAGTTTATGACTACCCTCACAATCCCACTCCAAGATATGCTGGTTATGGCAACATTGTATCCTCTGCTTCAGTGCAGACTGTGCAGGCCTTGCTAATCAGCTTGTGAAGCAGGTAATACAATATTGCAATTACCAGCAGGTCTAGGAGGGGGTGTGTGAGGGTTTGGAGCTGCTTTATTTGAGAGATCGTGACATAAAAACAGTACCAAGAGATACAGCTGTTTTGGTCGGTATAGGAACTAATAAAAAATATCCTATAATTTACCGGCCAAAACAGTAAAGTTGTAGGTTATGGAAACTGATACTAAATTATTTCCTGAAGCTTTGTTTTTGTCTGTGGCTACTGTGAAGGACAGTAACCCCTTCCTATTTTAGGTTTTGCCATGTGTACAAAGCAGAGCCTTACAAGATTGTCTTTTAATAATTGTCCTTGTTTATAAGGTGCAGCAATAGAAGGTAGATCTAGATGTTCTTCCACCTCTCCTAGTAAGAAATGTCTATATACTTAGTTACCGTGGGAACCATCCTGCTGTTTAACCCTGTTAACCCCAAACTTTACTTGTGAATTCTTGTACTGTACAGATGGAAAACAATCTGATTAATTTAATACTATAATACACAGAATTAGTTTAAATGTCTGCTATATCTACGTTCTTATTGATGTCATCAGCAAAGATTGCAATAAGCACATTACACCTTCACGGAGAAATGAATAAAGTCTGGTAAAGGACATTTATTGGTTGGTTCAGTGTTACCCCACAGGCAGACACTTTACAATGTGATTATGAATTGTGATTCATGTTTGCACGGTGGTGGGTGAGTTTGCAATATATAAGTGGGAGGCTAAATAGTTCTAATTTGCTTTTCTCGGGGTAAATGTTGAACGTCTATTTTAAATTATATTGTGATTAGTTAGCGGAAAGAACAATTTAACCTTGATATATTGTCTGTTCTAAGAGCATCAGATTTGACAACTAATAACGTGGGACCCCTTCCAACCCCCATTTTCTGGCTAAAAGTTTACATAAGATAGAAGCACTGTGGGAGCACTCCTTAGGCTAAATTACAATTACATTTTGTGGAAATGCTACTGATCTGGTCAATCATTTATACAAACATTATTAACAAGGGGGCATGCTGAACATGGGTTTTAGTAGCAGATCTTTATAATTATTACTAAACTTTTGGTCAAAAATAATCAATGCACATTTCCAAACCCCATACAATATCATATTATCTGCAAACTTGCATACATTATAAACCAGGGTGTTTTTAGACCTAGACCACCTAGGTTAAGTGCCTATGTTAAACCAGAGTGCCCAGTGTTCTATCCAGCATCACCCTGTCATCTTTTACTTGCTGTGTTAGAACTGATCTCCTTGTTCTGCTGCTGTAATGTGTAACATCATAGTGAGTAGAGAGCCTGAACTCAGCTCCCTCTACTTGAATACAATGTTGCAAATTAATTGATGGTGAAGGAAGGAGGGGGGAGGATGAGCTCAGCTAAAAGGAGTAAAAGCCAGGGGCGTGTTTATGGGGGGGGGGGGGGGTCCTGGTGCCTCGATGCCCCCCTTTCTACCTGCTCAGTGCAGTCTGCTTTTCTACCTCTCCTGGTGTCCATAGACTGTTACATAGATTGTTACATTGTCAATTGAGCTGTGAGTTAGAAGCAGCATTTGTATGTTTCAAAAATGTATCCAGTCTGCCCTGTGATTGACAGCAGCATAACTAATCATAATTGATACAAAACTGTATCAACATTACCCTGCAGCTGCTTAAGGTGAGACTGGGTTTATATACAGTACTTACTGTACCTACTACACTGTGATGGAGCTAATTGAGCAGGAATTAAGAAATCCTGGAGGTGGTAGTTGACTATTAACATTTCATTATATATATTATATATACACAGGAGTGATTGTTCCATATATTCCATATACAGAATGATTGTTCAATGTGCCTTTGATCTATGTTATCAGCCCCCCCTACTGTAGTAAAGGGAATCGGTAACAGACATTTTTGGTTTTGTCCGATAAGTCCCGATACCGACAATATTCAGCAAATTCTGTCAGATCCACTGTCAATGCCACAGCTCTGACTTTGAAGGACACTAATGATATTGAAGGGCAAATGTGGATTTCTCAGTAAAACAGAACATTAGACTGGGAACAAATGGCTAAGTTTTTCATCTCGACCATTCGCCGCTATGAGCAGTCGGCTGGGACAAAGCACTGTTAGTCACAGCAAATGTCTCCTATGGGTGATATTTGGCTAACTGTGATGATAATTAGGGCAAGTACAGAATATATATTACTATGTGAAGCATATATAATAGAATATATGGATGTGTTTGGTCATGGACTTCCTTCTGGGATTGTTTATCCCCCCCTTGAAAATCCTGTGCTTGCCCCTGTAAAAGCTGCTGCAAACTTTTTTAAAAGTGGCCCCTGTGATTAGCAGCCATGAGATCTCTATCCCTGCCTCTTCCTTCCATCCAACTCTCCAATTTGAACTTAGAGTGAATGAGGAGTGAACAATTTAATGGAGGAGACATGGAAAGCAGCTACAAACTGTATATCATGTCAATGCTGGCAGCTAAAAGGATTAAAGGTAATGATACTCTGCTGGCATTGAAAGTGTTAATGGTAATACTCTGGTAAAGTGCTGGCACTGATATTATTAATAGAAAAGTCTACTGGCACTGAAGGGTTAATGGTTATACTCTGCTGGCACTGAAAGTGTTAATGGCAATACTCTGGGGAAGTGTTGGCACTGAAATGATTAATAGAAATTCTGCTAGCATTGAAGGGTTAATGTTAATACTCAGCTTGCACTGAAAGTGGTAATGGCAGTACTCTGGGGAAGTCTGCTGGCACTGAAGGGTTAATGGCAATACTCTGGGAAAGTGCTGTCACTGAAAGTGGTAATGCCAATACTCTTGGAGGGTTAGGCCAAACTACTTGTGATCTGATCACGCTAGGGCACCAAGATGGCTAGAAATGGCCCTGTTATAAACAAATATAATGGATGCAAGTCTGCAGATAATGATATTCTATGGGGCCTAGTAATGTGTATTGATTATCTATCCTATGTTTGATAAAACATTTAGCAATAATTATAGGATCTGCTACTAAAACCCACATTCAACAGGCTCTGCTCAAAATAGTGAACAGCCTGGTTCATACTATTGAGCTGCAATACAGTGCATTGCACTGGATGCAGCAGTTTTGTACATTAACGCACAGTGGTGCAATTGAAAATAATGGCCACCGCTGTACATAATCGCAGCGGAACATCGCACTAAATCGCAAATACGATGTTCCCCTGTGTTAAAAAAACACCCAATGTGAATGTAGCCTAAGGGATAAGGATATAATGATGTGAACATTTAACCTCAATCTCTGTGAGGGCATCAATTCTAGTAAAGGAAGAAGGTTAATGAGATGCAATTTAATTGTATAGGGTCAGGGGTCATGGGCTATTGAGCTATTTGCTTTCCATCTATCTTTCAGGCAGACATCAGCCATCAGCACTTAAATTTATTTTATTTTTGAGGCATAAACATTTTATTAGAAAACTTTTCAAATGCAAATGATAGTGTTTTTTAGCACTACCTAAAAGGGGGTGGGGGCTTTTAAAATTCATTCTTAACTGAGGACTATTCAGATCTATTCTATATATCTAGCCACCATATTCTGAAATCTCAAATTATCCCGCTATCCAAAGTTTTTTTGCAGGTATAAAATAAAGAGCGAAAAAACAGAAAAAATAATTTACTTATCAGCAGACAGCTGCCTTATAAAATATGACCATGTGACATGCATTGTGCTACTTGCTTAAAGTACACACAGAGTTCTGGCAGCCCACGCTGTCAGATCACACATAAATTATTAGCTAGCTTCTATTGTATTTGCACTTCCCAATTATTCCTTCTACCCTTTACGTTCTTTCATGTCCTATGATGATTTAGGACCATTGTAGTGAATGATGCTCTGTGGAGGGGGTGCCTGTGTGTGTGGAAAGCATGTGCAGTAGGCAAATGATAAAGGGAGGCGATGTCCAGTCAACAGTATAATAATGGTTTTATGTCCTTAAACAATGAATGAGAGATATTGAGGAGAAAGCTTACAAATAAAGGGAAATGTGAGATTTACAGCTTTTACTATGTTACCTTTTTGACTTTTATCCTGATTTTTAATATTAAAGATTCCCACAGCTTTTTTCTGTTTGCCTAATTCTGAAACATTCTCTGGGTCATCTTATGTTCCACAAATCCAGGATCATGTCTGAGATAAACTCTTCTCTCTTTTAGATCACAGATCCCTAGCTTATACAATTTTGTTCTGGCTTGTAAACCTATGTTACAGAAATTATCGATAAAGTAGGATCACAGAGAAAGGTATTTACAATCTGCAATAAAACACAGCCTGAGTTTCCATTCAGCACACAAAGACATTAAACACATCTGAATTATATTACTTACTTGGTATTAACAATGTTTAAAATATCAAATGAGGGTTAAGATAATCACAAGCACTGTGGCTTTTGTAAATGATGTAACAATAGATTTATCCTTCATGTATTACTACACAGAGAAAATATCTGGTACATGCAGCTGCTTCAAAGTATAGATCAGAATCGAATTTTCAGTGCAAATATTTACATGGAGATGCAGTAACTTCAGCAAATTGTGTATGGCATTGTTGGATGCCAGACAGGTAAGGAGTGTATGTTTGCCCATTTTACCTGTCAGCAAATGCGCTAAAATACTCTTTTACTTTCTAAATTCCCTCCCCGAGATCATTCTTGGATTGATCCCCTGAATCAAAAACACAAAAAAGACCAAAAACATGTAAGTAATGATGTACTGAAACCCATTTATTATAAAATCTTGACATAACAATTCTATTATTATCTATATTATTGATAATATAATCTCTGAAAATTCAGACATTTTATGATTCCATTTGTGGCCGTAATTTTTACCTCGAGCTTGAAATCTGCTCAATGTTGCTGGAGCAGGGTGTTGTAGTTCATTATTAATGTAAGTATGTACGAAACATATAGAGGTTTTACCACACACAGCTTCACCGTTAGGTGGGTGCACTGACCGGAGAGACAAATATATACATAATATAGAACGGATAAAACTAATCAAAACAAAACAAAATAGGAATAAAGGGAGGGAAGGGTAAGCTCCGGTAACTTGGAACGCAAAGTCCGCAAGGCACTCCCGCTGTATATAAGTGGTGATAAGTAAATATATATATTAGAAGGCCATAATCATGCCTAATTTAGAACAGACTGGTAAGTCGGTGGTGGACTCTGAAAGAAGATTAAAACATACACTTTATTCAATACTTTAAAATCAATACATATCTAGATGCACATATAAAACAAACAACTAAAAGTAATATTGCTGTGTAAGTCTCACTTATGAGGGGCAAGTGTAACCAGTGTAGTAGTTTTCTTTTGATGAATGTCAGTAATGGTGTTATATTTAGTTAGAACATTTTTGGACATTTTCTGATATATATTCCTAGGTATTTGAATGAGGAGACAACAAGGGTTGTGTATTGTATATTTAATTTGTTAAAGGGCATGCTCCCCCAGCCACAACGCATTAATATTATTGTTAGAAAGTCCCCCAATCCTTACTTACATTCCCTCTCTCCTGCGCCACAGTGTTCTGGCCCTCTGCTAGCGAACCGGTTAGCGTGACTTTAACTCCATTTATTTGCCCAGTGAGTTTAAGTAAATGAGCCTGATACTCTATTGTGTCTTGCAGTCTTAAAGGGTATCTCCACTGGTAAATAAAAGATGGTATTCAGTTTTATTGAAGAATGGGAGGTTAAGGAACTGTGTCTTACCTCCCGTTCTTCAATAAAACATTCAGTAAACCGGGAACAATGGTAAGGTACTTACCTGATCACTCTGTATTTGATGGACTCTGTATTTGATGCGCTAAGTCTACTGTCAGGGGACACAGCGGAGGAGCGAGCGATTGGGTAAGTACCTTACCTTTGTTCCTGGCTCCTGAATGTTTAATGGAAGAAAGGGAGGTAAGACACAACTCCTTTACCTTCCGTTCTTCAAAAAAACTGAATACCCCCAATTTTTTTTTTTTTACCAGTGGAGATCCCCATTAAACAAAGTGCCATAATACCATTGGCTAGAGCGTTCACTCTTAAAATAAACAAATAAGCAGTATTAGTGGTGGTCATACAGATATTAATAAAATTGCATACAGGCAATGTTCAGCAACAAGGACAAGTCCATAATTTAGAATAAAAGAAACAGTGCTGAACAATACTACAAGTTAGAAACAAGTAGTGCAAATGTGCATGGATATTGGCAGACATGTACACTGTAATGTGTGCAAGTGCTAAATGCCACACTACACACAAAACTGATTACATGTATCTGTGCATAATATTCTTTTCAGATAGTCTACCAATTAAAAAAATGATAGGTTTTCTGTCTGATAGGAATTATATTGGCACTGGTAACATTTTGGTGTAACAAATTGTATGAGCTTATGGGCTCATGATCTTGTATCCAGCAGTTCAGCATTATAGCATTTTTCATGTTTCTTCCTGTGCACTCCAGTCTTTTTCTTCCTGAGCTAAACACAGCTACGCCCCCATGTGCACTAAGCATCATATGAATAGTGTCTTTGCATCACCTTGAAAATCATCACACATGATTAAATGACTCAGCAGCAAATTGTCCCAAGGGTTGTTTTGCAGTTTTCCTTGGATTTTTGCGATACTGTATATTCCAAGAATTCTCCATTTAGCATCCCCATGTTCCCCATACTGCCCTCCCCTCCAACTACATTTCATGTATCCATATTTCAACCTCAGAAGATAATGACAAGGGAGATCAAATCTATCACCTTTTATAGCTAACATTTACATAAGCATTTTTTCTTATATACATGGACCATTATTATTGAGTGAAAGCCTTAAGGACAGAAATTAAGCAGCATGGTTAATTGAGATAAGAAGCAGCAGAAGAATTACTTTGACATGTCACACAGTTCTCCACTCGACTGTGATGATTAGATCAGTAATCTAGAGGTACACATACACATGTATGTGTGTATATATATATATATATATATATATATATATATATATTGTGTGCTGTACCTCTTTTGTTTGTTTATAGATTTGGGACCTACAGTATCACAGTGCGAATCTCCCACAGGGGTTCCGATTACCCCAAACTTATAATTGTATATCAATGGAGCCGTACACTAGGGATGAAGGTAAATAAAGATAGTTTATTGACATGCTTACAAGTATATCAGGCCAACATTTCGGGAGTACATCTCTATTTCTCAAAATTGTTAGCATATACATAGCCTTATAATCTTACAGTTCCAGGAGGAGAAGGAAACCAGAAGCCACAAAGGGGTAGGTTATAATAAATAATGCACCCCCAACCTCCAACTGTAAATTATAAGGATATTAGCAGTCAACTTGGAGTTCTGTGCCCTGTATAAAAGGTACTTAGCCTGCGGTCCCATGCTTTTATATGGTCACGGAACTCCTCTGTGACTTCTAATATTCTTATAATTTACAGTTGGGGGTGCATTATCCACTATATATTCTATATATTTAAAAGTTTAATGTATCTATCACTCAGGGTACTTTAACTGATTATTAATATGATTGGGAGGAGTTTATGGGTATATAATTTATCTTCTATGTAGCACTCTTATAAGCTCAATAAAGGCCATAGCGTGAAGACTGAATTGTCGCTTCTGTATTTTTTACCCAATAAAGGTTTCTAACAAAATTCTGTGCTTAATTTCACCTTGTGATCGATGCGTTTCAGCCCTTCACAGGCCTTTGTCAGGATTGTAATTAATTAATGTAAAAATAAATATATATATATATATATATATATATATATATATAGTGTTACAAATGTTTAAATGTTTATTCAGAGATTATCTTCTCATATTCCATATTGGCTTAACGCTCTTAGCTTAATATTTCATATTATATCTACCTAATGGCGCCAATGTAACCATATCTTCTGTGTAGATGGCTTATCCTCCAGTTTAGATAAACAGCTGACTGTTATGTAAGACAATACAGACTCAGGTAGAGCATCAGGATTGCAGTCTAGGTGTGATTTTCTTCCTTTAATACTTGCTTTTGGCTCTCAGCTACTTGGGTGCTGCCAAGTACTAACTACATGAGAACCCCACAGCTCCCATGTTGGAACAGAAGGAGGGGCTGGGTGGGGAAGGGAGGTGAGTTGTCAAAATGCGATTCAAATATAAACATTCCAACTATACAAACAAGGTTTTAGGCATGTTATGATTGTATAATGTACATTGGGTTAGGCAGCTCTGTACTAAATACGCAGCATCATTTTACATTAACATGCACAATCCATATATTTCTTTTGTTGGCACTAGAAATCAGTCAATGTAAATTAAATAGGAATTATTTACAGGAAATATATGATAACTGCCATGTTGTGCAGTATAACTGTGAGCTCCTTAAAAATGAAATCACATGTTTGTTTTCATTAGCTCTGGCTTGACATTCTTACCTGGGATGTTTCATTCTTGGCCAACAGGTCTATTAAAAGGCAAGTAACACTATTTCTCCAAGTTATATGGCACAGGGCAGCTTCTGCTCTGATTGAAGTGACTATTTTTATTCATACTGTATATAGGCAATAATCAAATGAATGAATTAGCACTCTATTGGCTACATTGCACTGAGCACTTAAATGTGTTATTAGTTAGTGGATTAGTTTGTTTATGTACACAGATAGCTGATATACTTTCTGTGCAAAGTAATATCAATTGAATATTCATACAGATGATAATATAAGGCTGCACAGCATTTTAATGTATTTTATATTTAATTAACAAATATTGTATAAGTGGCCTGGATTATAATGGGAGCAACAGTGGAATATATCCTTGTAAAAATCACTCAACTACGTAGTTGAGGGATTTTATAAGAATATATACCACTGCTGCTCCCCATTCATTTGCCGTCCTACTTCCGCACCTTCCCTGTCAAACCCAGCAATCAAAAAAATAGCGATAAAACACACAGACCTTTACTGTGGAGAACATCCTTCTCAGTCCTCCATGTGAAATGTATCTCTCACCTGGAAATTAGCCTAATTGCAAATGCAAATAAGATAACCTTTAAGGAATCTTATTGCAGATGTATACACCTCCTTTTAATTCCCTATACGGTACCCAATGCAAATATGGTATTAAATAGGATCCCTTTCAAGACACACAACTTATTACATGACACTCCAAAATTCCTTCCCTATGTCTCATTTGTTTTGGACAAGCATTGTACAGTGGACTAGCGACAGACCTTATCTAACACTACAATCAGTTATTTCCAGCCATTAATGGGCTTCTAAATAGCCAGTTTGCCTACATTTTCCACAATAATACGCTCTCTAGAACAGCTGCTGCAGTAAAGTATACACTTTGTCCTAACTGCTTTACACTTTCCATCCTATTGTGCATGTTTACAATTTGTTTTTCCATAAAGCGCAGGTGCAAGAAAAATAAAAAACAGGAATATTACTGCTGTGCGTCAGAGAAAACTATCTCAGTTATTAATGTTTTCCCCTGCTCATAAATCCAGGGTCAGAAAGAGCTTAGAAAACAATTTTCCAAACTCCTTACTGAAAATGCAGTCCTTGAAAAATAAGAAACGGAATATGCTGCCAGATAAGGCTTCTCGTGATGAGCAGGAGCCTTCTAAACTTTAATTTGTAGTAAAAACATGGAAGTGGTTACTGAGATGGAAGACTGGAGATATCATTTAAACCCGATACCATATACAATCATTTCTTGAAAATCTTCCGCCCTTAGTTGTTCTTTTTGGATCTATGGAACTGGCGTTTGCTGTAAATCTGGAGAGAACAACTTTCATGTAGAGCAGGTATAATTGGAATTCAGAATCATGCGCACAGTTTGAAATACCCAGATGAGCATATAAAGTTCATTACTCAAGGTATAAAATACAGCTTAAAAGAACTGTGAGTTAATGATAATTATCTTTTTGAGAACGCTTCATAAAATGTGCCA
The DNA here is from genome assembly GCA_019447015.1 of Hymenochirus boettgeri. Lineage (NCBI taxonomy): Eukaryota > Metazoa > Chordata > Amphibia > Anura > Pipidae > Hymenochirus > Hymenochirus boettgeri. Next base: position 145,284,007 of record CM033475.1, on the reverse strand, counting down.
TCAGCACCTCAGGAACAGAGGAACATTACTCAATGAAATTGTGAACTGCATTCTTATGCTGGTTTTATGCTTAAAGTGAAATAAAGTAGACATTGGAAAAAATCAACTGTAATTCAATGGGAGGTAAGAGTGATTACTCCTACTTTCCATTTTTAAATGGTCTGATAACATCTAAAGGAAGAGAATGCTTTTTTAAGGTTTCCATACATGGGACAATTTGTCTTAAATGGTTTTTCATTGACTGTTGATTAAAATTGAACTGAACACCGAACCAAAAAAGGGGGACTGTGGAAGCTCTCCTGTGGCAAAATTACTCTATAACAAATAGTGGAAGTGCTACTGATCTGACCAAAACATAATAACAAACAAGAAAATAGATGATCAAAGCACATTCCTTGGCCCCATATATTATCATAATATCTGTGCTAGTGCAAATAGTAAAACCATGGGGGGGTTTAGTTACAATTTTATGCATAAAAGTGAAAAGCCTTCCAACCACATGAAGGTAACCCCAGTATGGAAGGTCCTAACAATTTACCTTGGGTCATCTATCTGGGCTGACACTCCCTGCTTGGTTGCATTTTCTTTGGGAGGTTGTCTCCCTGACCTCGCATTGGATTAATATTAAAGGCTATCGCTTCCCCCCCGCCTACTGGCTTTTAACAAGGAGGGAAGAGGCCTCTCATTCAATGCTTAGTATTAAAGGCATAAGACCTCCAATTAAAGGAACATGTTGGGGGTGCTACTACCAGATGGAAGCTTGGTCAATCTTCCTGCAGAGAAGCTCTGCTACAAAATATACACAAAATTTTATGTATAAAAGTGAAAAGCCTTCCAACCACGTCAAGGTAACCCCAGTATGGAAGGTCCTAACAATTTACCTTGGGTCATTTATCTGGGCTGACACTCCCTATTTGGTTGCATTTTCTTGGGAAGGTTGTCTCCTTGACCTCGCATTGGATTAGTATTAAAGGCTATTACTTCCCCCCGCCTACTGGTTTTTCACTTTTATGCAACTAAAAACCCCCTAGCACAGATAATATGATATATGGGGCCCAGGAATGTGCATTGATCATCTCTTTTCTTGATTGTTCTGAACACAGAACCACACATGATTTTTTTTGATTCTTTACTAAAGCGATTCCTTTATTTATGTGATTCCTTTATTAATGTGATTCCTTTATTTATGTGATTCCTTTTATTAATGTGATTCCTCTATAAATGTGATTCCTTTATAAATGCAATTCCTTTAATAATGCGATTCCTTTATTAATGTGATTCCTTTATAAATGCAATTCCTTTATAAATGCGATTCCTTTATTAATGTGATTCCTTTATAAATGCGATTCCTTTATAAATGTGATTCCTTTATTAGGGCTAGGCCACACTGCAACGCAAACGCAATAGCATGCGATTTCATGTGCGATTTTCGTTGCGTTTGCGTTTGCGATTTCTTCAATAAGTATAGGAAAACGCATGCGATTGCGATTAAAAATGCAGAACGCAAAACGCAATCGCAAACGCAAGCGCAAACGCAAAATAAACGCAGCAGTGTGGCCTAGCCCTAATGCTATTCTTTTCTAAATAGGGTTCTTTTCCAATGTGATTACTTTCTAAATTATTCTTTACTATGATTTCTTTATTAATGAGATACCATTTTAATGCAATTCCTTTGTAAATGCAATTCCTTTATAAACGTGATTCTTTGATTTATAACTAATATTTCTACAGGTTTGCATGCTTTTCAATGCGATCAAACGTAAATTTTCCGACCTGATCGATCAAAATTCGATCTATTCTACACTCGATATCGGTCACTTTTGGTTGATCTAATGCAAAAAGGAATCAATTTTTTAAGCAATTGATTTAAAGAATAAAATTCATTAAACGATCAGAAAGAAAAATCGTCTCATGTATGGCTAGCTTAAGAGATAAGAAAGTATGTCATTGAGAAGGAGTGTATTGGAGGGAGTTGGAAAGAGCTTTCATCTGCTTTACAATCATTTTATTCCTTGTATGATGTATGTATAATTTTAGTAACACAATTTTTAAGGCACAGGACCACACAAAAACACATCAAACCCTGTGGGCCATGGTGCAGGAACTACACAAAACTAATGTACAAGTATAAAAGAGAGAAAGAAGAGTACCGCACTCACGTAATTATGAATAGTAAAAACCCTTTATTATTGGGAAAAATATATATCCATCCTGGGGTGTAAGATAGAGTGACAGACAATAAATTTAAAAACATTTAAAAAACATAGAAATACAGATAATAACAGAATAGTGTCCCTCTCTACAGCTAATAAAGTGGCTAGTGCCCAAAACCCTCTACCCACATAAGTCAAATACAGTTTAGTGGTATTGAGTCCATACACACTTATCTGTCAGTCATGCTGCTGCATTTAGACACAGAGTCAGGGTCCAGAGTGAGAGGAGAGCCTGTAGAGAGGCCCCCGAAGAGGAACCGGTGAGACAATGCTGAACGCGTTTCGCCTGAGACAGCGGGCTTTCTCAGCAGTAAACAATAAAATGTATAGTTTTATTTATAAAGCGCCACTAGGGCACACAGCATTGTACATGATAAAATACAGAGTATACAAACAAGGGGATAAGTGCAAACAATTATACAGATAAATAAAAATTAAGAAAAATTCCATACATAGGTTAAGAATACAAATATCTAAATTATATATAAATTTAAATGTGTGGCACGCCTTGACACTTTAGGATTGAGATCCCTGCTCATCTTAGTGCCCTAGGCCCCCTCCCTCCCAAGCGCTCAGTATGTACCTGCTTTCCATGTCTCCTCCATTGAACTGTTCACTCCTCACTTAAAGTTCAAATTGGAGAGTTGGGTGGAAGGAAGAAAGATGCAGGGATAGTGATCTCATGGCTGCTAGTTACAGAGTCCACTATTAAAAAGTCTGCAGCAGCTTATACTTGCCATTTTGAGAACAGCTCTCCTCAGTTTTTTTAGATGAGTTTATCCTGCCCCTTCTTCCTTCACCTTCTGCATGTCCATTTGCAACATTGTTTCCAAGTAAAGTGAGCTAATTTCAGGCTCTTTACTCACTGCAATGTTGGGAATTTATGGCTCTGCCCCGAAGAGCTTACAATCTAACAGGGTTATTCAATAAAAGTTCTTATCGTTTAAAATGGTGCTAATTTTTCCCCAACCAATCAGATGTTAGCTTTTAAATGTTAAATAAGATCTGATTGGTTGGGGCAAAATTAGCACCATTTTAAACGATAAGAACTTTTATTGAATCTCCCTGTAAGTGTGTGGAACAACATACATTTACAAGTGGGGGGATGGGTACAAAATGCTCAAGACGGCTAACAATCATTTACTGTGCTGGTGCTCAGAAAGGTAGAAGAATAGGGTAAACATTTAGAATTATTTTTAAAGGGTATCTCCACCCTCTCAAAATTTTTTTAACATCCTGTAGGGAATCCCCCAAAACCAAAAGATACCTTATTACACGCAGTGAGGCTCCTACTCTTCAGTTTCATGGACTTTCACATGGCACTGCAGGACAACCATATGGAGTAGGGGAGAAAGGTAAGGATTTTTAACACTACACAGTGGGGTCTACAGTGGGTTCAAATTTTAGTTTGGGGGGTGGACATGCCCTTTAATGGATGTCAACTGGCATGGTGAGAGAGAAAGGGAGTTCCAAAGGTAGAGCAACAGAGATTGGTTTAAGGTGGGAGGAGGCAGAGGCTAAAGGCTACACGATTGTGACAAATTATTGTTTATCATGTACTTACTTGTAATGAATGATTGTTAGCATAAAACTATGTTGTGTAAAAGTGAGTGTTTTGTCTCCATATTTTACTAAGAAGGAGAAGCAACTTGTCTGTTACTCAGTATCTCAGCCTCATTTTATACAAGTCTGAACATACAGAAGGATTCAAATAAGAGGCAGAATTCATCAGACTGTTACATGAGTATAGTTGAGATAATGATCTTCACCAGGGTAGGAATCTACATGATGGAATGTCAGCCCCAGCCAGAAAAAAAGATCAATTAATAAGTCTGACTCACAACCACAAATAGAACCAATGTTTCCATTTACAGCTGATTGAATCAAGTACGGTCATTAAATTACATCGACAATATTTGCGCAGGTCGTGATGCAGGTAGTAGAACAGACAGTTTATGATGTAGATAATAATGTCAGCCTTAATTGTTTACACCATTATAATATATAATAAACCTTATTCTCTAACTAAGAAACCATTTTGCACAGGAAGATACAATAATGTCAATGTACCGAGCACCACAATCGCTTTCTTCTGTCCCCACAATCACCATGTACAAGACATCGTGGGAACATGTGATTTTACCATAACATTTGCATGACCTTAAGGCTCACTACAATCCACTAAATTGCGTACGCAATCGTGAGCGTTATCGCATGCGATTGCGTGTGCGTATTCTGTGTGTTGTTGCGCCACATTTGCACATGCATTTTTATAATTTAATATTATAAAAACACATGCATTTGCATTAAAAAATGGTGCATGAAAAATGCACACACAAACGTATGCGCATCGGAAATCGCTGGAATATTTGCATTAGCAAACATGCTAAAAATGCGTTAGTGTGGCCTAGCCCTCACTCCAAATATCACACAAAGTTGTTGTTATATTGCGTGTGGTTTGCAGAGTTGTGTATTTTGACAAACTGACACAACCTCAGTACTGTGTAAGGGCTAGGCCACACTAACGCGTTTTTCGCGCGTTTGCGCACGCGTTTCACGCTCGCGATTTTCGGTAAAATGGAAATCGCGGGAACGCAAAAATTCCCGTGATTTCTTGTCCGTTCGCGTTTTGGTAACGCATGCGTTCACCATTTTTGGTGAGTTAACGCAGCGTTTCCATAACGCGAAACGGCGAAAACGCGAACACAAAACGCGAACGCACAAGAAAAGCGCACACAATCGCGTGCGATAACGCTCGCTATTTTGTGCGCGATTCCTGTGCGTTGCAGTGTGGCCTCAGCCTAACTCTTAGTACCTTCCCTTTATACCTCAAAGAGGTACACATATTAAAAACAAGTTAACTTGATTTTAGCATAGCTCAGTACAATGCATTATTCATACAGCAGGTAGCAGTGTTAGTGCAAACGAAAAACATTATAATTAATGCTCCATATATTATAATGTTGATTCACGTGTATATGTTACTTATATGGTAGTTTTGTTCAATGTTTTTGATCAAAGAGACACAAAGCCTTCCAAGTACATGAATGTACCTCTGTGTGGAAGGTCCTTGATAACTATGCCTTGTGATTCTTCTATAAAAATGGCAGCTCTGCTTAGTTGTATTGTCTTTGTCTCCATGACCTGTACAGCTTGACCTAGAAAGACATGACAGACGAATGCCATATATAAGCAAATATGAAACTCCAAAAGGAAGATTTACCCTGAGCATGGGTGTAGCTTGATATCACAGAGCCCCATAACATGATTTTTGATGGGGCCCCCTCACATAAAAAACTTTTTAAAGGGCATGTCTACCCTCCTAAGAAAAAAATTACCTCACGTAGTTCAGCCCCACAGGATGTTGGACATTCCCACAGGGGACCTGGACTGGACCTAATCTGCCATGATGGATTAGAAAAGTACAGCTATGATACCTTTTATTTTTTTCATCGGGGGCTTATCTTCTCTTACTTATGGCTGACAAGGTACAAACCTCAACTATTGCTTTGACTGGTGGATTAACGAACAACCCTGACCGAACATATACACACGCACAATTATTGTCCGAAACGGTCTTTCGTCGCTTGTATCAGATGTGGTCGGGGGTTGTGGGTTGTGGACAAAATCGTACGTCTGTACGAGCCTTTGCTGCAAATGTTTAAGATCATTCCACTGCAAGAGCCCAAGCAAGCCTTCATTTTTGTAAAAAGAAACAAATGCTGATGAATAATTAGTCAGGTGAGTGGAGTAAATTGGATGATGAACAATAGTGAAGGTAAATAAACGAGCAACCCTGGAGCCATAAATTGTAGGTCTTTGATAATGACTGTTAATGCATCTTGCAATACAAAAACATGACAGAAATACTACTTATAGGCCATTGTTAAACAGAATCTAGATAGTCTAAAAGTATGTTGTAACGTTATAACCACAGTAAAACCTTTTGAACATGTTCGATCATTGTAAGCAGACCATTTAGCCCATCAATCTAGCCAATGTACAGGTGCCCCAATACTCACCACAATAAGAAAAACAGTGTGTGGTGGGACAAGATTTTTTAATTTATAGAACTGAGTTGTTTTTTTTAAATTAGTCCCAATATACAACATCTAATTACTGCACTGCTTCTCCGCTTATCTGTGGTCCTCAGGTCTCATCGGCTTCTTCCGGGGGGCTCCTCTCGGGTCTTTCCTGTGCGCTGCTGCAAATGGCTGTCTGTCAGTTTCTGGAAATCATGATAGTACACAGAGGACTTTGATGATTTCTGGATACCCAGTCTCTTCGCGAGCTTGCGCAAGCAGCTCATTTTATCTTGTTCCCTGGTGGCAAACCAGTTAAATTCAAATATGCACAATTTACCTATCAGCTTCTTTCTTCCTGCTGATTCTCACCTCTTACTGTCTCTTCTTCCTTTATATACCTTCCAATACCATTACTCTCTACCAGTTATAGCGTTTAGCTTGCTACTCTGCTCATGGTGTTTCTCCAATTTGACCTAAGACTTAACCTGAGAATATAACCGGAGCCTCCGATTCCTCACCTGATATATTACCCGTAATAAACAGTCAAGAGGCAGATATGGAAGATAAAAGGCCACAGCTTTATTAATAACAATAATTCAAACACCGTATGCCTGCAGCTGCACTACAGAGGCAGCCGGCACGAATTGCCCCACATTTACAGGAGTCTCAGGCTACAGTTTGGGCAAAACCGTAGTTTGCTGCCCTCCCTGCAGCGTAACTCACCAACACCGTATCATTTACCAGCATCCTGTACCCGATAAACCCCCCCCTTTAAAGCTGTGACAATACAACTGGAAATAAATACTTTTTTTTTTAAAAATAGCATGTTATATTTTCTAGTCTGGCACTAAGCCCTTTATAAATACCAATTAAACGGGCGTATCTAGGGTCTAAGAAGATCAGGGGCACTTTTGGGCACTCCATACGCCGCGCACAGCGAGGCGAATTTTTTGGGCCACGCCCTTTCTTCGCCCCAATTAGGCCACACCCACTATGTACTTATAGACATTGACAAAAAGATACAGACAGATAGACAACCACATAGACACACAGCCCGATAGTGATAAACAGACAGAAAGACAGTGAAATAGACAGACAGAGATAGAGATCAGAGAGTTGGACAGAGAGACACAAATTAATGACACAAAGGCACAGTAAACTGGCAATTTCATTATATACTGGTAGCAATTTGGTCATTTTAAACTTACTGCTGTGTTCAGTTGTAGTCAGATGCTTGCCCACACCTTTGGCCAGGGAGACCTTCTTGTACCTTCTACATGGACCTCTGCCCCTATCTATCTCTATCTGTCCCTCTCTCTCTCTGTATATCTATCTCTATCTATATATCTGCCTCTTGTTTATCTATTTAACTATGTCTATCTGCTTCTTGTCTATCTCTGTGTCCTATCATCTCTCTATCTATCTATCTATCTATCTCCTATCTAACTCTCTATCTATCTATCTATCTATCTATCTATCTATCTATCTATCTCTATCTATCTATCTATCTATCTATCTATCTCTCTCTCTATCTATCTATCTATCTATCTCTATCTATATCTATCTATCTATCTATCTATCTATCTATCTATCTATCTATCTCTCTATCTATCTATCTATCTATCTATGTAACGCTATCTATCTATCTATCTATCTATCTATCCCTAATCTATCTATCTATCTATCTATGTAACTGCTATCTATCTATCTATCTATCTATCTATCTATCTATCTATCTATCTATGTAACTGCTATCTATCTATCTATCTATCTATCTATCTATCTATCTATCTATCTATGTAACTGCTATCTATCTATCTATCTATCTATCTATCTATCTATCTATCTATCTATCTAACTCTGCTATCTATCTATCTATCTATCTATCTATCTATCTATCTATCTATCTATCTATCTATCTATCTATCTAAGTAACTGCTATCTATCTAACTCTGCTATCTATCTATCTATCTATCTAAGTAGCTGCTATCTATCTAACTCTGCTATCTATCTAACAGCTATCTATCTATCTAATCTGGCTTGGCTCTGCTGCTAGTACTGCTACGGTGCTACCTATCTGGACTCCCTCCCTGATATCTCTCTTGCGCGCCGGCGCGCTCGCCGGCATTGTGCATGACGTCATTGCGCATGATGTCATTGCGTGCGCCGGCTGTGCGACATGCCCAGAGGTTCGCGCAGCCAGGAAATCCAGAAGTTCGGGGCACTTGCAGGGGGCACAGGCAGTTAAAATATTCGGGGCACTTTGCCAAACATCCGGGGCACGTGCCCCAAATGTTTTAACGTAGATACACCACTGCAATTAAACCAAGAAAAAAAAATGTAAGTTTGTTTCTCAGAACTTTACATCAAAATTACAACAGTCTGCCAATGGGATGGCTAAATGAGCTTACAATCTGAGTACCCTATCACACATATCCACACACAACCTACCAGTATTTCTGTGAAACAATACAAACGAAGGTCGCTCTCCAGTAAAGCGTGATACTTTTGATTGTGACCACACATCCACTCACATCCACTCACAACGTTTCTGAAATGTTGTGAGCGGATGTGTGGAGTGCGATCTTCGTTTGTATTGCTTCTTTGGACTTTTACGTTCCTTAGGGAGGAACCCTGAGGTGTCTGCACCCTGGTTGGTTTAGAGTGCACCCATACCCTTGTTTTTTGAATTTCTGTGTCTGCATTTCAATCCTGACAATTATCTAGATGCAGGCATGCTAATTAAAAGTATCCGGTGGTTGATTCCATTATGATTATGATATGCAACCCCTTCTGGTAAAGATCAGACCATCTGTTGCTATATATTTACAGTGTTATTCAGAGGATGCATAAAAAGTACATTATGTATCTGTGAAATGCTTGGAATAAAGATGCCATGATATAGTATGTGTTTCATCATTATTTAGACAATTGTACTGTTTCTGATGTGTGTGTGTGAATCTGCTTTTCCTGTGGTCACCATACAGGCTGACCTATTCCATGCTGTATAAGCATTTAAACACTACAGGAGTTTCACTTATTGAAATGCAAGGCAATAATAAAGATCTGTGTATGCAGGATCATCAAAATGCAATTGATTCATTAAAAAGCACTTAAAGTAACCTGGCAAAGAGACAAGATTTCACACCGAGCAGAAAATAACACTGTGTCAATTAAAATCTAATACCCTGAGGATTGTATGAGAAAACCTGATCAGATACACCGTCTTCTTGGACCAGCTGAGCTTGAATAAAACTTCAAAGGGGTATGAACTGTGTGTGGTACTATAACCTGTGACTGGGGCTTTGTTAGCACAACAAATCCACACAGCTCTGATACATGCTCCTAGTCAATGCTGAAATGGAGACTGTTATTGAAAGAAAGATGAGTACATAAAATACCCGATGCTTTCAGTGTCTCTTGTATTTGTGTGGTTAATAGCGTAAATACAGATTTAATAGGCAGTAATGGGATTTTTATTCTCAAATAACATTCTTTCTCACAGTCCGTCACAAGCTATACACATGCAGATACTGCCTGAGTTTACCATTTATTGGACAATTGTATGGCCAGCACAAGTCGTAGTATTTGTAAAGTCAAAATATTAATCTTTGGGTCCTTATTTCACAAAAAGTAATCTGGCTGTAATTAATTCGACACCTTTATCTTTAGCATTTACACGTGTTGGTGTTTAGGTTTACATGATAATGTTAATAACTTTGCAAAGTGTTTACTGTTACATAGGAACATGAGCGAACACTGTGGACTGCTTTCACACACAATCACATTTAAAACTTTCTAGTAGAACTATACATTTAATATTGTATCACCAGATACAATATTAAATTTTTTCTTTTCATGTTTGCTTCATTTTTCTCTTTTGTTGACACCATTCTGCTTTTATCTAACACAATTTTATTCTGTTTTTCTTTCTCACTCCCACGAATGTCTCTTCTTCTATCTATTCTCTTTCATCCTTATTCTCTGTCCTCTAATTTCCTTTATGACCTTTTGTTTCTCATGTTGCTTCCTCCATTTCCATTTTTTGAGTATGTTGGGTATGTCACTGCTTCCTCCATTTCCATTTTTTGAGTATGTTGGGTATGTCACTGTGTTAGCCAATGTACAACTGCTAACTGCAGCACTACTAAGAGTATCAGAATAATCAGAGGTGGATTACCCACAAGGAAACCTTGGCAGGTGCCTGGGTCACTCTGTGGGCCCGACTCCAAGGGCCACTGCTCCTGATCCTGCCTCATATTTACAGTCAAACTCACTGTGGATAAATTTGTATGTAGCAGTCACTGTGGGCAAATATTTATGTACCAGTCACTGTGGGCAAATTTGTTTGTACCACTCACTGAGGGCAAACTTGTATGTAGCAGTCACTGTAGACAACTTATATGTAGCATTCACTGTGGAAAAACTTGTATGTAGCAGTCACTGTGGGCAAACTTGTGTGTAGCAGTCACCGTGGGCAAACTTGTATGTAGCACTTACTGAGGGCAAACTTGTATGTAGCAGTCACTGTAGACAAACTTATATGTAGCATTCACTGTGGAAAAACTTGTATGTAGCAGTCACTGTGGGCAAACTTCTATATACCAGCCACACTCACTGTGGGCAAATTACTACCCTCCATTTGGCATATATTTGTCAGAACTTGAATTTCCCAGCTACTGTTAGGCTAGCCCTCCAGTTCACCAGCTTCTGTTAAGTCAACAATGGCTGGTGAACTGGAGGGCTGACCTAGCAGGGGATGGTGAATTGAAGGGCTAACCTAACAGTGTTTGCTAAACTGGAGGGCTGACCTAGCAGGGGATGGTGAATTGAAGGGTTAACCTAACAGTGTTTGCTAAACTGGAGGGCTGACTTAACAGTGTCTGATAAACTGGAGGGCTGACCTAACAGTGTCTGCTGAACTGGAGCACTGACTTGACAGTGTCTGCTAAAATGGAGGGGCTGACCTAACAGTGTCTGCTGAACTGGAGGGCTGACCTAACAGTGTCTGCTGAACTGGAGGACTGACCTAACAGTGTCTGCTAAAATGGAGGGGCTGACCTAACAGTGTCTGCTGAACTGGAGGGCAGACCTAACAGTGTCTGCTGATCAGTAAGTGGCTGACCTAACAGTGTCTGCTAAACTGGAGGGCCGGAGGGTTCAGCAGCCACCTTTAGGTCAGCCCTTCAGTTCACCAACCAGTATTAAGGCCATACACACATGTGATCCCAGGGCCTTGGTATACAACTATTGTTAAGTGAGTGGGCGATTGGTTGGGCGAAATGGCATTTCTATCAGGCATGGTTGATGATCCGCAAACTTAGCAATAGTCTTCTGAAACGGCCGTTCAGGCCCCACAATGGTATGTGTGTACAAAGCTTTAGTTTGCCCACCACACCCACCTCCACAAGCCACACCCACTTTTTTTGCTAATGCATAGTACAACATGAAACAATAAGAAGTGAGGTGTGTCCAGAGCCCCTGATGGTGGTGATGTTACTCTGCTAAATAGTACCAGGTTGCGGCCCCCAGTAACTGTGAGTGCTGGAGAAGAGCTTTTCAAGTGTATTCCAAAAAAATGTTGTGTACTTTACTCGCTAATAATTCGTTTTTTTGCAGACACATTTTGTGTTCCACTCCTGTACTTTTCCTTCGTTCTTCGAAAGGCTAGTCAGATGTTTCCAGGGATTCAGAGCCGGAAGGGTAGTCAGATGGTGCCAAGATTCAGAGCCAAAAGAGCAGAGCTAGGAGCAAGGAACTCAGGAACAGGACTCAGGAACAGCATCAGAACACAGGAATAGGATCAAGAAGCAAAGGAATCCAGCATGGTAACAAACATCCAGCAGTGTCCCATTCATTTGCTGGGCTCTTTAAATCTGGCACCATGCCAGTGTGAGCGCACAGCCGTGCGAAGGCTCCTTCGCGCAAAGAAGGACCAGAGAGGAGTAAGCTGCTATACTGACACATTTTTAATATACATAGTTACATATATGTCAAAGTTACATAGCAATTGAAGTTGAATAAATACACACATCCATCAAGTCCAAACCTTACACCCTTCTTTAACCCTAACAGTTGTTTCAGAGGAAGGCAAAAAAACAGCTAAAAAGGGGAAAGATTCCTTCCTGTCTCCAAATAGCAATCGGAAAGTGTCCCTGCATAATTTTTAGTTTTAGAAACGTATCTAGTCCACTTTAATAAGCCATAGTCCAATATGAAGGAGCTGACGGCGCACATTGACTCTAAGAAGTTCCAGAGGATGTATAGTAAAACCAATGATTCTTTATTAACACATATGTCATATCACCCACACAGACGCCTGTGTTGATATCACCCACGCAGACACCTGTGTGGGTGATATCGCATATGTGTTAATAAAGAATCAGTGGTTTTACTATACATCCTGTGAAACTTCTTAGAGTCAATGTGCGCCGTCAGCTCCTTCATATTGGACTATTGCAACGAGAACCAAGCAAAGGGTTATGGGCAGGCTGTACCTGGACCACCGCGCTGTAGCGGTGAGTACTGTGTTTGTCGAGTAGTGGGGACTTTGCCGTTTGAGAATCAGCACAAGAAGCAAAGAGTCCTGGTTCTATTTTTAAACACCCGGACCACTTAGGTTAAAAAGTAAGGAGGCTAACTTTGTGTAGCTCCGAGGGCAGGCAGATTTAATTAGGCTGCTCTAATAGGATGTGTATGGCACTTTAAAAAGCTGTTCAATGAACTAGCTATTACCCCATCTGCTACAGTTACAGGCTTATGTTAAACTTTTGCCAATGCAAGCTGATTTACTAGGAGGCACCGTTGAGCTATTGAATCAGTGCAGTACTGAGTCTGTTTATGTTTCGTTTTGTATGAATAGGTATTTTTATAATGTCACCCATGTCACAGAAAGCAGATTGGCACCTGCCTCCTATACTGTGTCATTTAGACCAATAAACTTAAAGTTGTGACAAATGCATAAAATATTAATTGCAACTCTTTAAATAGGCCATAGGCCAAATGTGAGGCTATTTAAACTGAACTTACTGTTAAGCACTGGTTTAAATGATGTATACTAGACTTATACGACAAAGAATTAACATGGAGAAGGTACAAAGTTGGCAGTTGCTGTCCATAAGAGAAAAGGAACAGCTGGTTGAATATGGAATATGGCAATCAACAATTCTCAATTGCCATTTATCAGCGGCTTAGGAAAGGGAATAAAGGAATGTGGGGATTTATTGAGTAAAAACGGCAGGAAGGTTTTGAAATTCAGCTAAGGTCTTTGAGATATGAATGCATTTAAGTGCCATTACATAACTTTAAAAAAGTTATCGCTATGATTTCCGATTACCGCTGTGTATAAGGATTTAAAACCTACAGGGGCAAGCAAGTCAACTCCTTAAGAGTTTGTACCTACATTTTCCCATAATCTATTCTTTCTATGTACCATGTTCAGAAGAGTCACTATTGGTAGCTCTTAAATTATTTTTAAATCAAATGGTGAATATTAATTCTAATGTGAGCTTGACTGTGCTTGACTTCACATTTTGTCCTGTTGGGAATCATGGTTAAAGAAAATAATGCATGTATTTTTTCTAAATGCAACAGCATATTTCCTGATATATGTAAAAATCTGATCAGGAACTAGTTTTTGAGAGAGCAGTGCCATTTTTTGTGGGTGACTAAATGACCATCCTAATGTATTGAGTTGAAAGTCTAAAAGGGTATGTCCACCCCTAATAAATATTTTTAGTATGTTTTTCGGGACCCCCCAAAACCTAGGTTTCGTTTTGCTTAAAAGATTAAATAATGTTCCCAGACAGAGAAATTACACTTACAGCCTCCACAATCCACCTCCGTGGCTTTCTGCTATTTCCTGGTAAAGAGTCACGGCCGTGACAGTGACATTACTGCCAATGGCTGACTGCCATTACCGGACGAGTGGACATATCCTTTAGGGGGGAACTTATGTCAAATGATAACATTGTCAATAGACAGAGCACATTCAAAAAAATACAACAAACTTGTCTCACCTCTCGCTGTGGGTACTAGGGTGCTGCTCCCATTATCCACCGCTTTATCTGTGCTATTCAGTTAGATCAACTGTACTTGAAGTTTAGTTCTTGAAGACATTTTGCTAGTCAATTGATCTAACTGAATACCACAGATATACCCAGGGTACGTAACTACCAGGGGAGCAGGGCCTGCAACCGCCCCATCTTCTTATTTTTCCTATGATAGACATAGCCCCCTTTCCAGAAAACCACTGTAGATGAAGCAGAGATAGGGGTCCCATCATAGTTTTGCAGGGGCCCGCAGTGATTCCTAGTTATGCCACTGGGTATACCATGACCTGGATGAAAGAGAACCTTCTCATGGAAGTAAATCTGGGGATTTGAAGTTGTAATCTCATGGGCTGTGTGTTTCTAAAGTAGAGCCAGAGTCAGGTGGAATGTCTAATAGGTGCATAAGCTTACAAGGCTCTTTGAGGACTACATAGTCTGTGAGTTGTACTAGCAACAACATGGAATTTACTTCTTACTAGTGATGGCCCAGTTTGCAGATCCGAACCCGGATCCGCGGCGGATTTACCTCGTTCACGAACGGCAGATATCGTGGATTTTCCGGTTTTCCGGCTTGCGAACTTTTCTGAAACCCGTTTTTGAAAATTTTCGAAATTACTAGGATTTCTCCTATTTTTGAAAATACGGGAAAATACGAGAAATTCTCGTAAATTCGAAATTTCGAGGATTTTTCACATTTTTGGATGGAGCAAGCCACATTTTCGGGTCCGTATTTTCGAAGAATCCTCGTATTTTCGAAGAACAGATTTTGCCGAACTTTCATTTTAATAGGTTTTAAAGGGTCCGTTCGCGGATTTTCGAATTTTTTCGAAAATTTGCGGATCCTCGAGTGATTTTGCAAAGTTCGGACATCTCTACAGTTCTTACATGTAAGTAAATGCAACTTACTAGAGAGTATCTTACAATGTAAAGGTGTCACAGTTAGGGTAAAAAAATTATTTAGTTTTTCTTTCAAAGCTAACTTGAGATACTACTACATACAATAGGAGGACTGTGAGAACACTCCTTTGGTTGAATTACCATTAAATTCTGTGGACATGCTACTGGTCTGGTCATGCAAACCAAAGAAAAGATAATCAATGCACATTCTGAAGGTTCGTACACACCTGCCGATCTTTACCAGACCCCCGAGCCCTGACCGTTCCCGGCGAACACCTGTGCCGAAACGGCTGATAGTTGCGCTTGTGTATGCGTGTGTATCCGCCTGGTGGATCTCCGAATGACCCCTGACTGAACGTATACACAAGCGTTACTATCCGCCCATTCACCACGGGTGTTCGTCGGGCTAGGGGGTCTGGTAAAAATCGTCAGGTGTTTACGAACCTATAGGCCCCATACAATATTCATATTATCTGTGCACTGGCATACATTATAAACAAAGGGGGTTTAATAACATTTTTGTGATCACAAGAACTTGAAGCCTCCCAACCTCGACAAGCTAACCCCTTGTCCTAACTTTTAACCTTTTTTTACCTTAAAGGGCAACTAAAGCCACAGAACAACACTTAACCAGAAGGCAGAACACCTTGATATAAAACCAGTAATCTGTGTCTTACCTCTCATTTTGATACGAGCACTGGGAAATTTACCTAAATAACATATGATTTGTGCTTTACTTCTCAGCATTCTAATATCACACAGTTTGGTCAACGACCATTATGTTCTGCTCATGCTCAGTCCTTAGCTATGGCACAAACTTGTTACAGTTGGTCACACCCATTAATAATCTCTAGCCAATCCTTTTACAGGACAGATAAAGCAAGGAAGCATGTGACTGAGGTCAGGAGGTGTGGTCTGACACTGCCCATACACACAGATACTTCATCCAGTTCTTAACAGGCTTTGATTTACTTTAACAGAGTTTACTAAAGTGGAATTTTATAGTTTATTGGTGTTTTTAGGGGGTTGTTTTCAGATTCTGGAGTATACAAAATTGGGTTTAGTTCTCCTTTAATACTAATACTAATTTTAGCTTATAACTGCTAATAATAATACTAATTCCCAATCAAGCTTTATAGATCAGTTACATTTTCCTTCCTTCCTGGTTAGTTATAATATTTTATTTCTTGTGCTTTCTTAAATATTTGATCCACACTCCACATCCGCAGCTGCTTCAGTGCCTCTCCCTCTGAATTATCCCTGCAGTTTAAATTAGCAGTTAATGGGAATGAAATCTAAATTGCTAAATGATTACTCCCTACCAGGTTTTCGCTGGAAGTGAAGTGTAAAAACGTTGTGTCTGTCAGGTGACACATGACACTACTTCAGCATACCAAGCATTACCCTCAGACAAATGCATCGTTTTTCTATACATTATATTATATATTAATATATACAGAGTCTTGAAAAAACTGGTATAGTGTATGCACAGAGTTTTCAGTCCTGAGTGTGATCATTTGACAGTAAGTTAATTCTGAAAAAAGTGAATAACTTATCCTCCTCATGTGTCCCTTTTGATGCAGATGTCTGTTAAACTTATGCTGGGTACACATGGGCAAATTTTTCGCCTTTAGCGAGTTTTTGGCCGGGACGAATCACTGTCAATTGTGGGGAATGTCGCTTTGGCTGCGTTGATTATCCATCATGTCTGACCGCTCTTTCAACTGTTCTGAGCAAACTGTCGATGGACATTGGTTGCTGCCGCCTGTGAAATTAGCACAGATTTTTCGGCCTGAACAACCGATTCATGGAAATATTGAAACGTGTAAGTATTTGGTCACCGCACTCCCCTTAAGTAAATTCAAAGGTGCTGGGTGCAGCTGTTAGGCCATAGCCACAGGCCGCTTAATCACAGACAATCATAAGAAACAGCGCACTCGCAGATAGCTTCCATCCCAAACATGTGTTCACAAGTTTACCCACATCGCAATTTTTACGGGTCCACCGTATTTGTAATGATCCCGAGGAGAGGGAAACACAATTAAACAGGATGGAAAATAAATTTTTGGAGAGGGGTTACAAACATACAGATATAACACTAGCTAGAACACAAGCACTCACACATACCAACACAAATAAGGTACAGAAAAAAGGAACACCGATGATCCAAAAATACTCGACAGCCTCACATATGATTAATCAAACAGTAAGAAAGTATTGGCCGATCATTCAAGGGGACTTAGAACTATGTGAAGAAGTAAGACAAAAACCTATCCCCACATACAGAAAAGGGAGATCATTATATTCTTACCTAGTACAGGCTGATCCGGTTCACAAATATTCAAAACCCACGGTAAAACTGTCCAACAAAATTGGTTGTTACCGCTGCTGTAATTGCAGTATTTGTAACTCACTAATCATAGGAAAACAGTTTCAACATCCATATAGTGGTAAGATATATACAATCAAAGGATACTATACATGCAATACAGATTACTGTGTTTATTTACTCAAGTGCCCCTGTTCGAAGATCTATATTGGAAAAACCATGGGACCTTTTAAAAAGAGGTTCCAAAAACATAAAAGTGATATCAAACTTGCTTGGGAAAGGAAAGACAAAGAAATACAGCATAAAAAAGATATACCACCAGTAGCGGCTCATTTCATAGAATACAAACACCAGGTACATGAATTAAAGGGGATGGTGATAGACCAGGTACTCCAACAAAAGAGGGGTGGTAACAGGAATAATAGACTTTTGAGAAAGGAATCCTTTTGGATTTATACATTACAAACACTACAACCGCGGGGACTAAATGTTAATTTAGGGCTAAAATGCTTTCTAAGTGACCGGTAAATACTATATGTATTGCATGTATACAAGATTTTTCCTCCCCCTTTTTGTGGATATTTCATAGTACGAGTATATTAATATATTATCAATAATTTCCACATATTTTATATCGAATATGAATGGTATACATAGTTAATCTGAAGTAAACGACTTTTTTAACTTTTTATCTTTTTTATATTCACGACACAATAGATTGGTTTTTTATATATAACAAATTATTATAAGATCATTACTATGGCACAAGATCATTATTATGGCACATGCACTTGTTGACTTTTTGTCTAATAACCTGTTCGTATATTTTATTGTCTTATATTTTTAAATATTTTTAAATATTTATATAAGATAATTATTTTCACGGTACTGTATTATTGTGATTGATGCATTATACTATTATATCACTAGAGGTCAATATCACTTCCTGTTGTAACACTGTATTTAAATGCACCTAGCACTTTTGATCATTGTTTTTTGTCTGAAGAAGGTACCACACGGGTACCGAAACGTTACACGTGTGAATAAACACACTAAAACTTTTTTGAAAGACTGGAGTGCGCTGTTTCTTATGATTGTCATGGAAATATTGGTCGGTTGGGCCAAAAAAATCTGTTTGTGTGTATACAGCCTTAATGTTCATTTAAGAATAAGTCCATCCTGTGTACTCTGAAGTTAAAGGGCATCTATATCAAAAAATAGGTTAGTTTAAATTGACCATAACTGAAAACTATAATTCTTCCCAACTACCACTGTATCATTTTTTTGTTGATCTGCCCCCTATTTCTTTAGATATCCAATATAAAACTTCTTGTATTTCAGCTGTCAATCAAGTTTCTTGCTCTCAAAAACTATTCTTCTGTGAGTAGTTTTACTGTAGATGCAGTTTTGAAAGTTATGCTGTGTGCAGGCTTGACAGTTGGTTTGTGGGAAAAAAGTTAAGTTGAATGGAAGTGGGAGTGGTTAAAAGAGGGAGGGGGGATACTGCTCCTAAACAAAATGTGTACTGGATTGAAGGCATGCAGCAACACACCCAAATCAGAGTAAGTGCTACATGTATTTAATTATAGATTAAGATGAGGCAAAGTTATTTTTCCAGTATAGTGTCCCTTTAAAGAAAAAGCATGTTAATATGACACATTGCATTGAAAGGTAGCATAAAACTGACAATTTTTTAGTTCAATCAATCAGTCTATCCATTCCTTCTAACTTACAATTTCTGCAATTCTTTGCATTCGATTGAACAAAAGTGGCTGATATTAACTGTAGAATCAATTGCATCATAATTGGTTTGGTTGATCGTATCTATAAGTATCTGGTGAGTTTACATTTACATCCATTTATCCTTTTTCATTAATCAGTAAAGAATCAACCTTATATTGATTCTCTGCTTGGTTCTATAATCAACTGATTTTTGATTAACGTCATTGTATCAATTGAACACAAGTCAATTAGTGCATGGCTCACTTAATTATTATGTGGTTGGCACTTTTTAAACGTTATTTAGATTTAGATACAGGGTAATACTGTATCACCTATAAAGAAAGGGTTTAATAGTAATGTTTTTCCCCTGTTTTTGTATACCCAGTGTTTTACTAGAAGCTTGTTTATGCTTTAAAAACATTTAAGGAGTTGTTTAACTCTCCACTTTTCATTGCTGAGGAACAACTGTTGAATTAAAATAGCCATTGCTTTTCAAACTTTAGCATTCCTTGGAAGTAAAAGGAAGAAATGTCAACCTTTATGTTAGCTGAAACTGATGGCGACAGCTGTGAAAAAACACCCACATTTTCATTTTAAGTCGTCAAAACTGTAATTTTAGTTCAAAATTGCATTATACTTCCTGTACCATACCTTGTAAAATCTTCCTTTTGATTCCAAGTTCAACAGGTATCAGTTAACTGCAAGCAAACAAGAAAACAAAAACTACATACATAGCTAAAATAGACTTGATTACATTTAATAGCAATATAAAGGTATCAGAACAGGTAAAATAAATTCTGTAGCAGAAATTAAAAATACATTGCCCTGCCAATTTTATGGAACAGATGTAGAACTTATTGTAACTATTGTACTTGATTTATGGATCCATCACAACAGTAAGTGGTCTTGATTATTGTCTTTTAGCCAAATAAATTTGGCTTCTACTAAAGTCAGTTAAAGTGGCATGGTGGATACCAGGCCCAGAAGCTTTTTAACACACGTTTTTATGTGTGTACCACCAATTCAGCTACTGTTTCTTCACATTTATATTAATTAAAACATGAATTTGTGCAGCATTTAAAAAGCAAAATTAAAGACAGTAAGTACTGATATTCGAGTATATTTAT
Source organism: Hymenochirus boettgeri (assembly GCA_019447015.1). Lineage (NCBI taxonomy): Eukaryota > Metazoa > Chordata > Amphibia > Anura > Pipidae > Hymenochirus > Hymenochirus boettgeri. The sequence continues at coordinate 145,263,643 of CM033475.1, read as the reverse complement.
TTTCCCTCTTACCTCATCAATCCTTCTTTCTAAATCTATCCAGCCCACAAGGACACAACACAACTAATGCGTGCTGCTGGAAGATGAATTATATCATATAAATTGCTTTTTATCACATTCATCCTTTTAAAATATGAGTTTTCCTTGTCTCTGGACAGCTAATACATTTCCCCCAGGTATATAATCCGTTCTCCCCTGACTCCCTGTGCTATCAAGATGTAAGTTCTGAAATAGACCCTATATCACTGTAGTACAAGCCCAAAAACTAGCTATTTATAATAAGGCCCCTGTGCACTAGGAGGCAAAACTGCTGTAAGGTATTTGTTATGGCTGGAAACTTCACGCAAAGGACTCATTTTTTATTTGATAAATTACTAGGTTTTTTCAGTATTTTTAGCAGTATTGAAAAAGTCAGAATGTGAATAGAGTCTCCATGATGAATAGAGCTGTTTGAATTAGTTTTATTAGCCTTTTTACATTATAAAAATACATCAGAAAACACAAGTCATTATAAGTAGGTGCCAGAAAGGTTTTATGCATGATAGATCCTGCCAAACATATTTGATTGCTTTCTTGGAAGAGGTGATCCTCGGGAGTCAGTGGGTGTGATTTACTAGATTTTGCATACATTCGATAAGGTATCTGATAAAAAGCAATGTACTGAACTAAGGAACAATTGTCTTGGTTGTTACTACTGGCCTTGGATTGAGAACTGGCTGAAAGATAGATTACAAATAGAGATTTGGGAACCTGCCAAGTTTTGCTTTACCCTGTTGAAAAGTCATTGAAATTTTGTCACTGAAATGCAATGAAAATTTTGCGGTTCAGTGAAATTTTTCAGCTTCATGAGGATTCAACAGTTAAATTTTGTTATCAATGTTCATTTCATAGTAAACTCAGGGTTGCTTCAAAATTAGAGACACGTCCCATGTTTATTTATGGGCCAATTTCTAGTTGGACAACTATTGCCTGTGTGTTTCTCCAGTGTTTGTGTTGGGTCCAGTGCTTTTTAATGTTTTCATAAATATTCTTAAGTTTGGCATTGAAACAATGATGGGACTGCTATTCATTTGCAGTAATTAATAAGATGTAAGCTTTTAACTGGGTAACTGCATTTAGATAACATCTGATTGATAGACGCAGATTAGTAGCAAAGACACATTTTTGCTACTTTTATTGCATCGGCCCCTATTTGTGGGGAAAAGTTGTTCTAAGCTATAATCTAAGAGTACAATGTATCAACCATGCAGAAGGATTTAAATAAACCTAGGGAACCTGAAGTAGACATGTATTTTAAAGCAATTACATGTAAGAGGTTAAACACTATTTACTGACCTGCTGGTTAGTCGCTCTTTCACTTCTTTCCATTGTTCAGGCCAAGACACAAGCAAGAGACCCACCAGCAATTGTACCTCTGAGCTTACCATATAAATGGATGATAATAGACAAATGGTGCATATTTGTTTAACACCAATGCGTGTACCTAGCTTTATTATAATGTAACCTAATAATATAATGCTTTGTAACATATGTACAGTTTTTAACTTCATTTTTAACTTCATTTTGCACAGTTTTAGCTATCACCTGCTCTGTGCCCTGAGGCAGGTGAATAAGAATAATTTCCTACTTTAAAGGCACGGCCTAAAACACTTTGGAAGCACAAAACTTGAATATTTTGAGATTAGTATATTATGATGGCAAGACTGGCAACGAAGAACAATTTCCTGACATTTGAGCACCGATTGCTTGAAATCTTTATTATCATGCAATTAAATCATTGGAAGGGCTAGCTGGCATTTAACATTTACTCACAAACTTAAATGATTATAAAAGTAGTGTCAAGTTATCCTTTCTTGTATATGGGTTTCACAATAGAAATAAAGTATATGGTATTTGGTGTGGGGTTTATTTGAAATGTATGCAAATTCTGTATGAATGGAGAGCCTACTGTTGGAATGGAGCATCCATTAAATATGTGTACCGTATATACTCAAGGAATAGCTAAGAAATTTTACCTTTAAAATCATCCTTAAAGTCTCTCCTTTGCTTATATTTTACAGCTGGACAAAATTACATAGCCCTGGGAATCAAAAACTGTACCATCTAACACATAGAATCATCTTAATTTTGGTGGGTTAGGCAATTGCTGTCCTGCTCACTTAGAGCAGCCCAGACTGCAAAAAAAAAGTAAGAAACGATAGAAGTGTCCCTGTGTATGGGACTTTCTATGGGGCTGTGTATGGGGCTTTGTATTGGGCTTTCTATGGGGCTGTGTATTGGACTTTCTATGGGGCTGTGTATTGGACTTTCTATGGGGCTGTGTATCAAATAAAACAGAAGCTTAGTGCACATCCTATTAATTTACTTGCATTTTACTTTACCATATTATTGTGACTTAAAAAAGCCTGCCCTTCTCTCTGGATAAATTAAAGCAATTATTTCAATAGCTTGGCCAAATTAAGCCCAGCAACCACTTCAAGGTTTACTTTATTCTGCTGGGTCCTAACTTTTAACCTTTTCCACCTTTTTTACCCTCTTAAGAGACATAATTCTCAAAGCTGTGTATGAGGCTTTCTATAGGACTGTGGAACTATCTATGGCGCTGTCTATGAGAGAAAGTCAACCCTCGGATTATACTCGAGTCAATCAGTTTTACTAGTTTTTCAGGTAAAAATAAGTACATTGACTTATACTCAGATTGGCTTATACTCGAGTATATACGGTATATGGGATGTTGCCATTTTCATTGCTACTGATCACCTCTTAATCTTAAATGAAACCAGACTTGTAGTGCCTCCAAATATAATAAACTCATCACTTGCTTTTTGGTAAAAATGGGTATAAATGAGAGGCAAAACCACCTTATTTTATTCATTTTACCATGCATTGCATTTCCTATTAACCCCCATAAGTGCAAAGTAAGTATGTTCTAAACACGTGATGCAGGCAGCAAACGTAAATCTTCCCTTTAATGTGCAGCAAATTAAGTTTAAAGATATAATGTTAAATATTTTATAGATTTCTTATTTTAGGAATTATAGAATGGATTGTTCTGTTTTAACCAGAATGAAGATGTGCTGTTTGAAAGAAAAATAGCAATGCAGTGACATTTCAAATAGCAGTCAAAAGATAGCTGAAAGTGGCACATATAAGTATATGGAAATAATCCGGCAGTACTTGTATAATACTGAACAGTGGAGAGAAATAACAAAGAAAGAAGAAGTGAATTGAATCACTTACAAATCTAAGGGACCCTGAACAGCATTTTCTAGTGATGTGTAAGATGCATGAACAGAGGAATAAGCAATCTTACCTTTTAACCCTAGAAATTGATACACGTGAGCATAAATAAAGAGTAGTGTCCGCATACAGCACTTGACTAGTGGATTTATGAAAAACCCAACCACTCTGACTGGTAAAAAAACCCCACCCATTTAATTAAAACACAAATCCAATCCAAGATGAAGGTAAAAGTTAACAATGATCATCTGTACAATGACGTACCCTTTGTTTGTCTTTTATACTTTAGCTTTAATGCTTCTATTTTAGCACTTCGAATGCCAGGCCCATGTTCAAAGTGGTACGTATTGCAAAATACTCATTGGTATGAAATAACGTGCAGCTGTAACTACTGATAATAAATAAACTGCAATTTACATTATGTATCCGATATAGACTCATAGTATTGTAATAACTTCCTGACCTCAGATCTCCTCTCTTCTGGTGGCACAGAAATGCTGAATGTTCTTCATTCAGGATAAGACTTACTGTGCACTTATGATGCACTTTTGATGCAGTGCTATGTTTATTTAAAAGTGCTTTTTCACTTTTTAAATGCAAGTCATAAATATTAAATATCTTAAGCTCCTTTTAAGGCAATGGACAGGTCCTGAGAATAAACAAGCAGGCGTGTATTTGCGCAACAGATTAAATATGTACTCAGGTATTAGGAAACCGATTCATAACAGTTTACAATAAAATCTTTGGCTTGTAGTTCAAATAAATCATTTTTACCTTTAATGAACAGAAATAGCCCAATGTCAGTTAAAATGAAAAATTTTCTTTTTTGCTATTAGCAGTTAAAGAGGGGAACTTCAGCTAATGTGCACAAACAATCCAAGTTGTTTCATTGAGTGCTCACATACAGGCATGCAAAGCTTTGTACAGACATTATCTAATTGTTTTTTGGAACAATCATTCCAACAAAAGACAATTACTTAAAAATTCCTGTAAAGACAGGCTGATTGGCAGTGGCCAAGCATTTTGCTCTGTTGAAATGAAAAACAGTAAAGGTTTGTACACAATTTCCGAGCGAGGAACGAATCATCTAGCTTTCCAACCGTTGATACTTTTCTGTTGACTACAACTATTCAGTTGATTGCAAGGGTTGTGTCTTGAGATTCTTTGACTTCTGTAACTGAGATAACAGCCAGCTAAAAATAATAATTTCATTATTAAATGCACATAAGGCTGTATTATGCCATCTCATACCATTTGTACTATACTGTAAGTCATTTTACCTTCTTTTGTACAGTTTTAGGTTCTCTACTGCTCTGGTGGTTTGTCTGATGGTCTTGTGAAAGTTCTCATTCATCCAGGTCATGGTATATCTGTTGTATTCAGTTTGATCAACTGAAGTTTAGTTCTTTAAGATGTTTCGCTAGTCATCCGACTGGCTTTCTCAATTCAGAATGACTTGTACAAGAATCTTTTGTCAATAAGTACTCTGGTAGGTCCCAATAGGCATATCACAGACAGGTGTTAGGTACCTTCTGAAGGTGTGATTGGCTCAGAGAAGCCAATTCCTCAGGCCAGGACTCAGCCGTGTCTAACCGAATACAACAGATATATCTAATTGAAATATAAATTAGTCCTTCTTTATTTAAATAAACAAATAATGGTGATAGAATAACCTAAGTTTGGAATGTCTTGATTCAACAACTTTTTCCTTTTACAATTGAGTTCATTTTATATGTCTCCAATTAATTCATCATCATATTGTTTATTTGTCTGTATTAAGTAGGGGTGATTATGATGGGAGTTATTATTTGTCAAGGTTGGCTAAAAGCTATTAGGATCCTAGCAACACTCCTACGGGCATTTAATGGTGTTACATGCAAAATGTCTTGGTTAGAAGATAATGTTAAAACTAGCTATTCTAGTTAATGCATCAATTTTGCAATTTTTCTGATTTAAACCAGATAAAAAAATATTTCCCCCCCCCTCAATTTTGTGTATAAACAAATAGTGGTACACAAAGAAAATAACAGACAGACACTCATAACTAATGACACCACCATATTAGGTCAAAAGTTGAAATCACATTAAATGTTTACAAACATGCATGATAAATCATTCTGTAATTGATCTTACCCACCCCAATGAACACCCTTGTTGCACACAGAAGGGTATTCATAAAACATATGTATTTTTAATGTAGAGTAGTTACCCATAGCAACCAGTCAGCAATTAGCACTAATTGGCCAAGTACAGTAAATCTCATGAATGATACATTTTTGTTGCTGTGTGTTACTACACCAGTGAATTATTGTGACATGTTTTTTTAAATACTAATACTAATACTAGTGCTAACATTAATTGTCAGTGAAGACTACATGTTGTTAACAATAGATGCATGCTAAAATTATGTTCATATATGTAATATTTTTTTTGAAAGGCCATAATAAACCTGCAGAACTGTAGTCAGTCCAGATGAATTCCCTTGCTTGACATACATTTATAGTGCTATGGTGTACATGTGATTCATACATTGAACAAAAAACAATTATCGCTGTGGAGGACAGATCTTTTTCTGTATCTTTGTTTGTTCATGGAAGGTTCCATAGGTTTATTAGCAAGATTCATGCCCTTGATTACATAACTACTTATCCACATTTTGTAGTGTGGGACCCCAACACAATGGAGGTAATGTGATCCATGGTCCAATGGGAACCTAATGCCATTTATTGTATTTATAAGAGACAATATGTGACAGTTTAGATTCAGTTCTGCTCCTAGCAGAAGTAGACAAGTATCAGTACAACACCTAATGGAAAAGAACAATAACATTGGCTTACCCATTGGCAATGCCTTAGAATGTAATCAAAAGTGACGGTGTTAGAAGTATTTTGCTTTAAAAGCTTTCTAGTAGCTCTTGTTTAAAAGAGTCCAATATATTACAAATCCAATGAATTACAAATTAGCAAAAATATAAGGTTGTGGGGAAAAGTTGTAGGCTACATGGCCATGCTTTTTGTAAAGACCTAATATTCCCAGCATGGACATTTTTCAACCACCAGCCACCATTAAATGCTTTAAATATCCTAGGTCCCCATAAAATGTACAATCTCTAAAACTAAATTTGTATTTAAAGTTGAACTTAAGTTGATAAAACCAGTTATTAAAACCTGAATTATTTTTAAAAAAAGTGTAAAAACTAGTTAAGTGTAATTGGATGCTGCAGCTTTAACTAATCATCAGTGAGAACGGTGAAGCTGTGGAACTGTCTTCCAGCAGATGTGGTAATGGCAAGGTCATTGAATAGCTTTAAAAAAGGCCTGGATGAGTTCCTAAACCTAAATAATATTGAGAATTACTGGTATTAATGAATATAGATCTGGTTGATCCAGGGATACTTTCCGATTGCCGTTTGGAGTCAGGAAGGAATTTTCCCCCCCTTTTTAGCTGTTTTTTTTTGCCTTCCTCTGGATCAACTGTTAGGAAGGGTTAATAAAAAAAAAAAAAAAGAGGGTGGATAGGTTGGACTTGATGGATGTATGTCTTTATTCAACCTTAATTTCTATGTTACTATGTAAATTAGTCAGTAACATAATGAAAAAAATGAAATCTCCCCCCCCCCCCTTTTTTTCTTGGTCCCTTCTGACCCTACCTGTGCTGAAAAGTTCCTGACATCTTGGATCTTCATTGTAGTCTTCTTAGCTCTGCCCCCCGAGACTTCCTGGATCTCCTTCCACAGTATGTCCAAAAATGCTCCGTGCACACCCCCCCCTCCTCTTTTTTGTTTACAGTTCTCTCCACAACTTTCCCCATATTTCTTGTACTTCTAGGCAATTGTGTACATTTTGTGCAGGGTCAACAGGCAGTGATGGTAATGGAGAATGAAAGATCCAGCCTAGGAGGAGAATGTTCCTAAAGCATAAGAATTATTTATATTAAAGCACAGTATATAATTGTATTGGTTGCAATAAAATATATACTGTCGGGGTTATTCAATAAAAGGTCTTATCGTTTAAAATGGTGCTAAATTTGCCCTAACCAATCAGATCTTATTTAACATTTGAAAGCTAACATCTGATTGGTTGGGGCAAAATTAGCACCAATTTAAATGATAAGAACTTTTATTGAATCTCCCTGTGTATTTCTTAAAGTGGCTCAAAATTAGAGATGGCCATTTTTGGCCATTCCATTCTCGAATTCCCGGATTTTGGAAAAATCCTGAAGATCCAAAAATCCGAAACGCATATTTTTGATAATTTTCGAAAATGTATGGAGCTATTTTTGCTAATTTTTTTAAATAGAATGATATGATCAGAGACCGCTTTCGAGTTTCCGATCTTATTTTCGAGGATTTTCGAACGTTCGTTCTATTTCCGAAAATTATAGAAAATAGCTCCATACATTCAAAAATTATCGAAAATGCGTTCCGAATTCCCAAAATCCAGATCACTCTGGGTTCCGAACCGAGGAGTTTCATGTCGGATCCGGGTTTGTGTCGGACCCGGATCCCATCTCTATTCAAAATGTGGCTATCTAGAGGACTTTCTAAGTGTGTATACTTTCCAAGACTTAAAATGGACTGGGCCAAGACACTTGTATTCAACCTTGAAATATTATAAAATAAGAATTCTAAAATGTTTTTCAGTTTTATATAAATCCTCTTCTTAACCCTCCTGACAACTTGTCCAGTTAATAATGAATCCGATGTGATATAATACTTTTTTAGAAAATGTGTCTCCTAAAATACACACACACAAAAAACCCCCCATACCAGACATATTACTGCTAAGATGCCCGTTCACCAGGAGATTGTACCATTACCAGATAGCATAAGGTTAACCCTTGAGAGAAGAAGAAAGGTAATGTTATTTTGATGAACAGAAAGGATTTTATTTGCAGTAAGGAAGGGAATCTGTAATACTTTCTTCTGGAGTAGGTTAAAAGGGCAGATGCATTAAATAGTGACAGGATGCCCTTTTTCGAAATAAAGAAAATTCAATGTTCATAAATTTGTATGCTATATTGGATATAGGTCAGAGGTAGGATTTTTTTATCTCTTCTTCAGTATCAATTTTAGGTTGGAATTATGGATGGGATGAACAGATCAAAGATGAAAACTTTTCACTATGCCTCTTTTTATCACTATGTACTGTATATATGACCAGCTCAAGTTCTATATTAATAGTATATTCCTGCTGTAGACAAATCTTGCTTTATACTATTTCTTTAGGTTAGCAGAATTTAAATATTGTCCAGGGAAATGCATGAAATGAAAATCAAAACTAATAAATAAATCATTCTGAATTAATTTCTTAATTCCCAACAGTTTTTTTTCACAAAATAGCATTGTAGGGCAATTTTCAAAATTCCACAATGGCAACTTCTTTATTTTTATCATTTACTGGTACATCAAACAGTTGCTTTAGTCCAGAACTTGGCTTTCCTTACATCTTAAGGTCTTTTTAGATGATCTCTTTACTAGCAAAGCTGATAAACTAGATCTATAGTATCCAAAACAATTTAAAAATGTAAATTTTAATTTTGGGAGGTAGGGTAGATTACTCCTAACTCCCATTTTGCAATGTATAGTGCCATAAGGAGGCACAGTTGATTAGGAGAGTGCAGCTGTCAGCTGCAATACAAGTGCCATGTTTGACAGCTCAGTGCTTCTTTTGTGTACCAAAATGGCAAAATAAAGCAATTTCTTCATTGCAATACTATAGTGTGCTTGTGAAGGTTCTCATTCATCCAGGTCATGGTATATCTGTTGTATTCAATGCTGTTTTAACACCTTACTCTGGGCGTTCCTATAACACCTCTTAGCCACTATCTAATCACACCCTTAACACCTGGCTGTGATATGCTAATTGGGATTTACCAGGGTACATAATTGCCACAGATTCTTGTACAAGTCATTCTGAATTGAGAAAGCTAGTCGGATGACTAGCGAAACGTCTTCAAGAACTACATTTCAAGTCCAGTTGATCTAATTGAATACAACAGAAATACTATAGTGCCATTTTACTCATGAAAACTGAAGCTTACAATGCCTTAGATGTACTTAAAAATTAATTTTACCTTTTTTTTAAGCTTAAATGTTTATTTTGGTCATAATAACACCAGGTAATTAACATTTAGCACAGATTTCTTTGACAAAAGACAAATCAACACTTGTGTTGCAAACAATTAATTCTAAATCCAGTGTTAGGGCATGGCTACACTGCATCGCACCAGAAGCGCTCACGCAATGGCAAATGATTGTGTGTGCGATTTACATGCGATTTCTGTGCATTTGCGTTTGCAATTTCTCCTTTTGAGATAGGAAATTGCATGTGGTTGCGCATAAAAATGGTGATCACATGCGATTGTGTGCAACCGCAACACACCCGAATTCGTGCAATTTTGGTGTGTTGTAGCGATTTCAAAGTTAGAAAAATTGCAATCGCATGGAAATTGTGCTAGTGGGGCCTAGCACTTATAATGTAGAAAAAATTTATCTCTCTCATCATTACTGCAAAAGAAACTCTTTTTAAATTCTACAGTGGACCGTTAGAACTTGAAATGACAGCTCACTAATGTCAACAGAAAAGGGAATGAAATCAACTGATATTTCAAAATGGGAGAGAATATGTAGAATAACTAACTATGCATTACACAAACTAACAATTTAACAAATATTGATCATTTCCACTGAACTGTCCCTTTAAGGTTCATGCACACGTGTGAGCCAGCGCAAAACCTTAAATGCGTAAACCTGATATATAATTTATAATGTATAATACACCTTAACTGTGAAATAAAAGAACTTTAGAAGTCACTCACTGAGTAGTTTATTGGCATATAAAAGTGCAAAGCCTCAAGCAGAAAGGTTTTTATACAAGTCATGGAACTCTAAAGTGGCTTGTTATATCATTATGTTTTACAATAAAGTGTACAGTACATTAGCTCTTATAGTATATTTATTCATTATGGGTAGGGCTCATAGCCTGTCTGTGTGAAAAGTTAAAGGATGTGTACACCCTTTTTTCACGTACCTTATATCTTTCTTTTAACGTCAAATGTATAATTTCCCTTCCAGGCTCACTTTAGTGTTCTCCCAGTCCCTTCTATCTGTATTCCCTGGTTTCTGCTCAGGCTTATTTTGTACTCTCTTGTCATTTTGATTTGACTTCCTTGCTTGTTGTATATATGTTTCCTGTGTCCCTGTATATTTATATTTTTCATTATTAATTAGATTATATTAGATTAGTTAGTTTAGGATTTGTAGTGTGAGGGTTTGTTCACTGTAGCTGTGTTCTTATAGTCATCATTTTGTAAGAAACACTTTCAGTGGTTCACGTGACTTAAACTCCATATTAGTGCTAGATGCGCGGGTTCCGTAAAAGACACTCTCGCATCCTGTGCTCGCCATTCAATACTGCATTTGTGCTACTTTTATCACATGATTTTAACACCGGCTTTAAAATGACGCTGTGGGTAAACCTCTTTTGGGATTTACCCACTTGTACAAACGCAATATTGTATTGCGTTCGGGAGATATACCCAGGGGTAAATCGCCCTGCTTGTTTATTTCTTTGTGTCTACTATTTAATTGCTGCTATTAATAATCAATCCTGTTGGCTACTAGTGTAGCCAATCCTAGCAGTAGGTTCTGGCAAGGAAGCAAGGGGTGCAGTCCTTAAATAGGTACCTAATTTTTCCAGGTGATGGTGATTTGGTAAAGAGGATTCGGTAAGTCAGATGACCAAACGCTGGTGAAAAATGGAACTTCAGGAAAACATAGAAATGGGTAAGGCTAGGTTCACACTAGGAATGGAACAGAACGGATAAAAATGCAACAAAAAAAACGTACCGTATTTCGTATGTTTTTACACATTTTTGTATCCATTACTATACGTTTGTGTGTGCGATGGTATCTGTTAATGTCCGTTTTTATATGCGTTTATGTCCATTACGTTCCAATGCGTTTTTGGTTGAATTTTTAAAAAACACTTAAAAAACGGACCGGAACGGACATTGGTATAGGTTTTGTTCCGTTTCTATCCATTTTTGCCTTCTGTTCCGGAAAAAAAATGCATGCAGCAGTACGTTTTTAAAACGTGATGGATCGGATCGTAAACGGACATGGGACTGGTGTGAACAGTAATATTAAACTTTATGGAAAAAAAATGTTTTTGCATTTTTTAGAAAACTTACCACCAAACACAAAAACGGACACAAACGGACCTAGTGTGAACAAACCCTAATAAGGGCCAGTGACACCAACAGGTGGACATTGGAACAGCGCAAGTCATTACATCCAGATGTAATGACTACAATGAAACTACAACTCCCAGAATGCGTACATGCTGGAAGTTGTAGTTTCCAAATTATATCAAATGCCAAGGTTCAGCATTACTGCCTTATGTGGTTCTGTTCATGGATTACATGATATAATATCATGACACAAAACAAAAAAACTGTCTGACGTAATCAAGACATTAGGAACAATTATGTTACAAATTAATAGAATAGTAAAGATAAAACACAATATACTAGTACTATTTTATCAAACATAAAATGTGTCTTAAATAAATTTTAAAAAATTGGTTTCTATCCATTTTTAATGAGCTCTTTGCAATGATATTTTAATATTATTAGAATTGTCTTGTTCTTTTACTGATTTGTACAATTGTTGCAAGTCACACATCAGAATTAGTACTCAGATATGATATTTAACCACATGTATGTACTGAAATGCCAATTATCGCTTTACTTTTCTTTCACAGCATAAACTATTTTTTATTATATTATTTAGTACTTAGTCTATAGCATGAGGTTAATTGCAAGTAAATCGTGTGCAGCTTTCAAGAGAAATGTTTATAAATGTGCGGTAATAGCAAAGCATATTGTAAATTATTTAGTGCCTTTTAAACTGCTTACAATATTCTTTGTCTGTCTGATAAAATATAAAGATACAGGTTACAGATATAAGGAACAAACAATTTAAATACACCCAAGATTTCACCAAATCAAGTGTACATTGGGGGTGCTTGTACATAGAACTTACAGCAATATGATTACGTTAATCAGTTAATCATGATAAATGAGAGGGTGTTGTTATACTAGTTCACAAATAGAAAATTAGGAATTAAAAAGTTTGCAAAATGTTTAAGGGCAAGTTCACCCCTTAGATGAAAATTTGTATAGAGGGGAATCAACCCCAAACCCAAAACTACAATAGTTAGAAATCTGAGAGATGTAGGTCTAACCTGAAACACTACCTGGTGTACTTTTACCTTTCTTTCTGTTTCCTGGTTCTTCCAGTTAGCAGCTGTCAGTCATGGATGTAATAGATGACATCACAGCCAATGATTGAATGCTATTCCCATAGTTGCCTATGGCAGAGGGAACATCATTTTGCTGCATAAAAGATTAATTATTGCAAATTTGGGTTTTGCGGGGTGATTTACCGATATAATAGTTGACTTGAGGGATGAACCTTCCGTTAAGCCTGCAGTTTGAAAAAAGGTAAATCTCAATTTAGACTTTCCTGTTTTGGAGCCAGGATGCTAAAAGGGCAGCAAATCGATCACCTATTATCTCAGTTCATATATAATTAATAGCAATTTCAGAATTAGTGAATTATTCTCTCTTTTACTAAAGTCTTTATACTTTTTTAGACAGCTGGCTGCATGTTTTTCATTGGCATTGGTTAGATTTGGAAAGAATAAATGCTGAAGATTAATGGGGACTGGGGAGATGCAATAAAGGCAGTTAATTGACAAATAAGTGTAAAACCATGCTTAACATTGTAATACCAGGTTAACATAGATATTACATTAAAGGGCATGTCCACCCCAAAATTTAACTTTTGATATGTGGTAGGGCATGCTCCCCCAGCCCCAACCGCATTAATATAATTGTTAGAAAGTCCCCCGATTCTTACTTACCTGCCCTCTCTCCCCTGCTGCAGTGTTCAGGCCCTCTGCTTGCATGGAATTGAAAGCAGGGGGCGGGACCGGCAGCCGCGTCCGTGATTGGCTGAGAGGCAGGGAGGGCTGCACTGAGCATGCCTCAACCTTGATGAGGTTGAGGAAGTCTCAGGCACAGCATGAGTCACACACTGCTCCTACACAGCAGTTTCCTGGACTTTGGAGGGGCACAGCAGGGGAACTATTTTGAGCAGGAATGTAAGGTAAGGATTGTTTTAAACTACTTAATGTGGCCAGTAAGGGGTTAAATTTTAGTTTTGGGGGTGGACATGCCCTTTAATGGCACCACATTTTGAGCTACCATGTTGTATATTGTGTGAAACTTAACGTTTACCAAAGGGAGGAGTAAGAGGGGCAAAACTTACCCTCTTGGTCCGAACGATGCAGTCACTTTCGCAAAGTGCATTGTGGGAGCCCAAAAACATAAAAGGAGCTCTGCACTATTATATTTCCCTGTAAATGCTAAAGGATAATAACATATACTTGTTGGGTAAAAAATATTTAAGCATTAATAAAAATACTAATTAAAATGTTTGCTTGTCATTCAAGTTTTTCTAAATGAGGGAGCGTGGAAGAAATCATTGTTAGAGACTGTTTGTTTAGGTTTTACTAAGCTTTACTGAGTTATGAGGTATAGTATGTAGAAAATGTATTGCAGAACAGTTCGTCGATAAACTAGATTTTATTTAACCTTATTATATTACAGGTTTTTCATGTGAATTATTTTTTTCTTATAATGCCTACCAAAAGAACATATAATAAGCAGTTGGGTGATTGTGTCTGCTGTTTTTGTGAAAGAGTACAAAACCTTTCCCTTCATAACTAACAACAAGCTAACAGGAAATAACTCTAAACAGACAGATACGCTAATGAGACCAAAAATCTGACCAGTTCTAAGAATATCGGATCTGCGAATGTTCCCACTAATATGAGTTTAAGACAGCTTATGGCTCCTTTAAATATTAGTCAGAAGGAGAAAACACAGTTTCGACTTAGATTGTAAGCTCTTTGGGGCAGGGATCTCATTTCTAATTTGTCAAGGCTTGTTGCACTTGTATCAATTTATACATAATTTATATATATGCTTTCTTAACCAATGTATGAAATTGTATTTATTTATTTAATTTAATTTAATTTTTATCTATCTGTATAATGGCTTGCACTTATCCCCTTGTTTGTATACTGTATATATTTTTTAATGTACAGCGCTGCGTACCCAAGTGGCGTTTTATAAATAAAATTATACATACGTACATTGAAAAGATAAATTGCCAACTGTATGTAGGGTGACAGACTAACAGAGAAGGATAAATAGAGTGGTTAGGCTGAGGAGATGGGCAGTAGGGATGGAAACCGATGGAACTCTTGGATTTTCGGATTGCAGAATTCTTCCCGTGTTTATTTGAAATTTCAAAATCAAATATTCTAGAATTATCAAATTTTCAAAATTAAATATTATTGAATATACAGGCTGATTTCAAGTAATAACGAATACATGAACCTTTGATTCTCTCTACATAATCCAAAGCAAAAGAACACCGCAGCAAATATTTAACTGTATGAAGAGACTTTTATTTTGTTTCTTCTGAAAATTGTGTTTATGGATTTACCGTATTAATGAAATTTCAATGTTCATAGTCCTGCCAGTGAAATAATGATTCTGTGCACATTACTACACAATTTCAACATCATTTGTTCTTCTCCTGTGAATAACATATCACCAGGGAGATGTAATAAAAGTTCTTATCCGTAAAAATTGTGTTAATTTTTCTACAACCAATCAGATGCTAGCTTTTAAATGTTGAATAACATCTGATTGGTTGGGACAAAAGTAGCACCATTTTTAACTATAAGAACGTTTATTACATCTCCCTGCACAAGTCTTCAATAAATGTTATATCATTTAAAGTAATTTCATGAATTGTTTAATAGTACCCAGTAGAATGTGTTTTTTCCCATCCATGTTTCCATCCCTAGATTTCTCACCATATCAAGAATGTTACTTGGTCAGTGCCTTTTAAATTAACTGTGAAAATCAATATTTGTGAACTAAAGTATACTGTGTCTTCTGTCTCTAGTTAACAACTTGTGAACCCACATCAAAGCAGTCTGTTGCTCTGGTCTTCTCCCCTGGTACAGTTTCTCCATGTCACAATTGTTACAAAAAGATAGCACTATGTAATACAGGCAGTCCTGGGGTTACAAACCAGATAGATTCTCTAGGTTTGTTCTTAAGTTTAATTTGTATGTAATTTGGAAAAGTTACATTTATCTATTAAATGCAATAGATAAATGGATCGCAGGCTGCTCCAAGCAAGCAGAAAAGGGGGATTCCCGGCACTAGTAATCCCCCCTTAACACTCCAATGGCCCATATGCCCTTCCAATTGCTCCATTTGTAAGTAGGAGTTGCATGCAAGTCAGATGTTTGTAACCTGGGGACTGTTTGTATTAATTTATGTTCACATAACTTTTAGCATTTTGTAGACTGTGTCAATCTAAGCAGTTTTGCAAATGGGCTTTATTGAGTCTATGTTTCTAATTATTATTTGCTTTTCTATTCAGCCTCCAGCATCCAAGTCGATTAATTGTAAAGCTACATTTTCTCTGTCTACACATTTTTACTTTATTTATATTTAAGTCAGTCATTGAAACAATGCAGAATACTGCCCATCAAAAATCTATATAGTGTAAAAAGTGCTGGTTTTATTAGCATTAGGTATGGTTTCCATGGAAATATAAAGGTGGGGTGGATCTGTACATGCTTGTACCTGTGTCTCTGTGGGGTTGGGTTGTATGTTTTTAGGTTTGTGAGCATAAAACTAACTTTATTGTGGGGTGTCACACCCATGAGGCAGTGGGAATAAACCTGTTTTTATATTTAAATGGTGCAGCGGTGCATCTGTAGATTTGTGTATTTGTGTCAGTATGGGATTGGAATTTACCCATAGTGCAAATTTAACATCAGCTATTACCTTGCTTAAAAATGTCACACTTAAAGTCCAGACCCAAAATGAAAACTTACATACAGGTAAATCACCCCCCAAAACCCTAAACGGTAATAGTTTGAAACCTGAAATCCTGCACAATGTCCTGTTGCCCGTTTCTGCTTCCTGGTTCTTCCAGTTAGTAACTGTCAGTTATGGATTTGACAGTTGACATCACAGCCAATGACTGAATGTTAATCCCCTGTCTGTCTTTTCTGAGCATGCTCAGGCTCAGTACAGATTCCTAAATTGCTCAGTTTCCATGAGGCATCCAGAAGCATAGCAGGCATACAGTAATGAATTCATAGGACAAAATTTGATATATCAACATATTTTATAGAGGGTGGAGTTGTCCTTTAATCCAGTGCAAGCCCCTTATTAAATTTATTGCGCCGACTGCATTGGCGTCTTTTGCGTTACCCTGCACTGCCAGCAGCTTTGTGTTTAAAACATTTCCTGTAACTTGCATTGAATAATCTCACTTGCACAGAATGCATGGTGACAAATGAGGGCACTACATTCCTTTAATTTCCAATATATTTTTTATGTACTCGATTTAGAACTGTATATTTTAAACTGAGGTAAATAGAGATGTGTGTATTCATGTGTGTTAAACACTGGTTTCCATGAGCAAAGTTTGAAGCCTGGTGTACCTTTAAAAACAGACAAATACATGGGTTTAGCACGTAGGGGAAACCACAGAGTAATTTTCTTGAATCTGTGTGCT
The DNA here is from genome assembly GCA_019447015.1 of Hymenochirus boettgeri. Taxonomy (NCBI): domain Eukaryota; kingdom Metazoa; phylum Chordata; class Amphibia; order Anura; family Pipidae; genus Hymenochirus; species Hymenochirus boettgeri. The sequence continues at coordinate 145,246,719 of CM033475.1, read as the reverse complement.
CTCAATAAGCCCTGGTGCAAATAAAATATCAACCACTGTTGCCTATCAGACACATGTCCTGGAAGGTAAAGTAGCAACTGCAAATGGCTAAAAAAAGAAAGAAAAAAACAAATGAAATTAGGTCCCTATAGGAACATAAAATAATGCCTGCAGCTCTGGCTGACTGCATTTATTAACTAAATCTATTGTTTCCATGCTAAATATCAGCACAATATTTGTAGCATTTGCATACAAATAAGCCTACCAAGAAAAATAAGGTAGTAAATGTTAAAACCATAACTATAATAAAGGAAGGACATGCACAGTGTATGCAAGGTTAACTGTATGATTGGAGTGAGCCTAGAATATCTCAAGCATAGAATAATGGTCATATTATGCTAATATTATTATCGACTGTAGCATTACACCAAGAAAGAGTAACCAGGGCTTAAAAAAATAAAGAAATTGAACATAGGAATTACAACCCATATAGAAATACAGTCATATGCACCATTATTATAATTAAAGGACAACTCCACAATAATAATAACATCTTTTAGAAACAATGGCCTCTTAAAATATATTGATATATCCTACTTTGTCCTCTGTATTCATTAATGTAGGCCTGCTATGCTTCTGAATGCATCATGGAAACTGAGCTATTTAGTGACCTGGTACTGAGCCTAAGCATGCTCAGAAGAGGCAGCTAGGGAATTAGCATTCAGTCATTGGCTGTGATATCAAATGTCAAATCCATAACTGACAGTTGCTAAGTGGAAGAACCAGGAAGCAGAAACAGGGGCAACAGGATAATGTGCAGCATTTCAGATTATACTTTTATTTCAGATTTCAAACTATTACAGTTTAGGGTTTGGGGGGTTGATCTACCTGTATATAAGTTTTCATTTGAGGGCTGGACTTGCCCTTTAAGTCTTTGAAAGACAAATTTAGGGGTTTTAGTTGGGCATTTGGCTCTTGTTTTACAATGCACATTGTCCCTTCCTTGTAATTCCAGTATAAATGTATAAAGTATTTAGCTGCCCCTTTTCAGCTATTTTTGGAAATTCACTAATGCTGTAAAATTAGTTTTACTAATAAATCTAACCATCCCTTCCATTACTGCCCATTAGGGATGATCGAAACTGATGAGCCTCGTACTCAAAAATAGAAGTGAATGGGAGTTAAAAAATCTGAAAGTTCCCATTTAATTTAAGGTATAACTAGCAATAGTGTGTCAGTGTGTATGGCTCACAGAGCCATAGAGGATATGCCAGACACACTCTGATAACTAAAGTTTAAAGAAACCTTAATTTAGATAAATAAGGTAAAGTTAGTTAAAAACATATAAAAAAAAAACCCTATATGTGAACCACCTCTATTGCTAATACCCGTATAAAGTGCTGTGCAAAAGATAATACAACAGTAGCTATCTACACCTTGGAGGTACTCAAAAATCAGTAATCTTAAATGTATCTACAAGACACCTTCTCCAGTCACTTAAGGAGTCGCAGGGTATGGCAGGGGTTAGGTTCATAGGGCCTAAGGGCAGGCGTGTTTCGTCCCACCACAGTAAGGTGCTTCCTCCAATGCCCAGAAAAGAGTGTGAATGGCTCAGGGACCTGGGAAATGGACTCAGGAACATGTACATTTAACCAAACTAATAATAAAAACAAACTTTCTTCACACACAAGCTATTTTTGAATATTCAAAATCGAGGGCTTATGTATTCGCTATTTCTCCTAAATTTGAGAGTTCAAATATTCAGAATCAATATTTCTCAAACTCAACCTATATATTCAATAATTTCTGAATATTCAATTTCGGAAATATGATAATAATAAACAAAAATCTGGGAAATGTCCTGCGATCCAATATACCAGGGAGTTCCCAGAGTTCAGTCGGAACTTCGGAATCATCAGTTTCAAGTCAAAAACTGGGTCTTCATCACTAGTGTTGACCAATGAATATCTACTAAAAATGACTAAGAACTATTTTCACAGTTTCAGTCCAGGTACTGGTAACTCTGGTTCCTCCTATGGGTTAGGGCCACCCCAATTATGACTGGGTACTAATGGGAAGGAATGGTCAGCCTTGCACTCACTTATTCTTTCCTGTGGTCTGGGTGTGTATACCCCAGGCCCGTCGCTGTAGTAGTTAACTACTCTCCAGTCTGTCCGTATCACCAGTCTGTCCTTACAAATATAATGCATTCTCTGCTTTATCGGTATAAACAACTGTATTCATCAGGATGCATCACTCACCCTTGCTGTGAGGTGGTCCGGTTGCTGGGTTGCCCCAGACCCCTCGCTTGGTCAGTTAATCGCTTGTTCCGTTACTCCATACAGCCATTGGCTCTCCGCACTCCATACCCCAAAATCAGATTTGGGGTCAAACTTACTCATGTATTCAGTTAACCACACAACTGATTATGATGGCTGCCTGTCCACAGACACTCAGTCTGATAAGTATAATGTGTGTGGGTGGAGGTTAAGCAGGGCACCGCGTCTTAGACAAATAGAAATATGGTTGACCCAATTATATTGTTTTATATTTGTTTATTTACTGTAATGTTATATAATGTGTTAACATTTTCCACCAAGGATTGGGTACACATTTTTGCTAAATTTGTTGAAATGCACTAAATGTGCTCCTATTACAGTTGGCACCCAATTGCGAGGCCCTGCCCCTAGTTCATGTCCCCACCCATGCCATGTCTTCCAGTCTTTCTCTACTACAACCCAATTTGCACCCCATGCCTTTTAATATAAACCATTTCATCATAATTTTCCCATTTATACCTGTAGAATTCATAACCCACAGGCTATAATACGTCTCTCCAAGCTCAATGTTTGTAACTGATTATGTGGGAATTATTCTATTACATTTTCTCATTTTTTTGGCAACAAATCTAAAAAACTAGGGAATACCAGCCAAGTGAAGGGAGACTGAAAATACTCCACAGGATTAAACCCAGAGATTAGGGCAGTGATGCTTAACAATATGTATCATTGCCACCCAGGAGTCAGACTAGTGCCCCAATAAGGTTTTATTGAGCTCTGTTTCCCAGCAGGAACTGTGTGCTGATAACTGTAGTCAGTTACTGCCCAAGCATGAAATAAAATTATCACAATGCTTAATTATGTGTTAACTTTGCCTAAGTGTGCTGCCATTCTGTGAAAATATAATGAAATGTATGAGGAAACATTTACAGCTCTTACTGTTTCTGCTATTTTTGTACAGGTGCAAAGCTGCCGTTTTTATTGTGATTTATAGCTTTATATAAATGGAGAATCATTCATTATGCAACATATATTTATTAAATGCTGACAGAACTGGTGTTCTGTTTATCAGATTACTGAAATAAACAAATCTATAGGTCAGTTATATTGTAAGAATATACTTAACTGTCCATTCCTTCATTTAATGATTGCTTTTTAAAGCCTTATGGTATTAATCAAAATGTATTTTTAATTTGTAGTGAGGTGGGTTCCCAATACTGCCCAGATATAGGTAAATGTAAATCATATCACCTCACTACAGTAATAATTTCAGTTCAGTTTCATCAAATTGTTCTTGGTGAACTAAAACTCCAGGTGGGATCTGGGTTCGACACGAGCCCGGATCCGACATGGAACTGTCCGAATCCGGTTCTAGTAGTCCAGTTCTAGTTCCTGCAGTTTATCTTGATCATTGTTCTTCTTTTGTTCTCCTTGTATTCTTGTCTTTATTGTCTTCCAGTTCCTGTGATTCTCCTTTGGTGTCCTGGTTTTCTGGAGTATACCCGGCCTTAGCATTCTATACCTTGCGTCCTAGTCCTGGAGGTAACCGTGTTCAGTGAGGTGCGACAAGTCTCCTGATGATCGGGGACTTGTCTATAGGTGAAGTCGACAGTGATAGATCGGGGTATAGGTGCTGAAGGTATACTCTGGGACTGCAGGCATCACAGTATGGGGCTATTTTCGATAATTTTCGAAAATAGCCTCGAACAATTCAAAAAACTTCGAAAATACGAACGAAAACTCGAAAATTTTCTCAGATCGTATTTGCTCATTGTAAATCCGATGTACAAAAAAATGGAAGAACCCCAAGCAGAGCTTCACTTGCAAACCTTTTATTCACACAACAGCACCATGTTCTTTTACCAATCAATAGCTCCGAAACATGTTGCTGTTGTATGAATAAAGGATTTGCAGTTTAAACTTGGTTGAGGTTCTTCCATTTTATCTTCATGATTTATACTGCCAATGGAGATGGGGTAGACAGGAATGGAACCTCCAAGAGAACTGCTACAATCTGCTACTAGTCATTGTAAAAACAATTAAAACAGTCAAACAGTTGCGGGAGGGGTGTGGATGGGTGTGGCTTAAAATGAAAATATAAATATAGCCAGTGATGCATTTATCTTGTGGGAAATTTTAGTATTTCCATGGTAAGTTTTTAATCACACTCACCATCTGTTTGACTTAAACTAAAAACATTTTCCAAGCTATATGCCGAACTGGAAAACTTATTTACAAAGCTCTTTTGGAATTCTGGGAACGTATGGGAAATTAACTAGCTATACTTTAATCACCAATCGATGGACATTGGCAGATGATGAGATCATCTAAGCAACCCAAGGGAACATCCCTGGTGTTAACATGTTAATATGTAATTTGCAGTTTGTTGCCTATGGGAGAATAAGACATGCAGATAAAGAATATTTTGTGCTTGGTTTATGAGGGGTAAAAAACTGTTCCTGTATATAGTATATTTTCCCTTTAAATCCATATACCGTTTAATGAAGTCTCTCTTTCATGTGAGTGATTTCAGATAGTTTGATAAAAGACACATTTATCATTGAAGACTTTTGTCACCATTCAGTGAGTTTCTCCTTTTATGTTGATTCAGAAAATCAATTTCATTGGAGCTGCCAAGCCAGCACTGCTAATGCGCTAGACAGACTTTTTAATGGGTGCATATACGGAAAGGGACAGGCTTGGAGAATTTCCTTTCTTGAACAGAGAAAGTTGATAATATTAATATGAAAGAGGAGATTTAAAAATACAATCTTGCTAATTCCTCAAGACAGCCGGAGATTAATATTAACGTATTCAGAGCAGCTACAGATCCTATACTAATTCTCCTGAGGCTGCTCAAATCAATATAGTGACATGCATTGGCTGACAGAAATCCCTATGTACGCTAAGGGGAATTAAAACAAGATATTTTATGTTAAAAAAAACACATTTTAAATATAACTATATCATTTCTAATTCTAACCAAGAATCTTATTACCGCAAGTCATATTTTAACTTTCATTCCATACTGTCACATTCTAATATATAGATATTATGAAATATAATAACCAAGGATGTTATAAATGCGATAAGTATGATGTTATGCTGCTGTGTGACACAGTGACAATTTAGGGTATATTTAAAAGGAATTTAACTCTAGACATTTCAATTTTTTATCCTATTAGTTTTAGAGACCGGCACTTACCTTTTGTTTGCCCCTGTGACGTCTCACTGTGTGCTGGTGTTTAGCGTTCAACTTAGGATCTTTCCAGCAGCTGTTAGGCTGCTGGAAAACTTTGCTCTGTGCCCATTATAGCATTAGGCTTGTCTTTGCTGGTGGTGTTTCCCATTCAGTTGTCCTGTTTCTCGCAACCGCTTCATTAATTCCCTATGCTTCCTGCCTGCCTTGTCTCTTGCCTTGCCTTGACTTCCTCCTGAACCTTCCTCTGGTCCCTTCTCAGCTACCTTACCCGACCTCAGCACCTACACCTTGTGTTAGAAAAAATAACTCAGGCTGCCTTAGACCCAATGAGTGACCCTTAAAGTGCCGGAACCACAAATTACACCACACACAAAATGTAGCAAATGTAATTATTTGTGTAACAAGCTTATCAGGATGAGAAAAAGAGGCACAACTAGACTGAATTTCTTCAGGCAAGATAATAAAATATCCATGGGAATGAGAGCTGTGGGTCAGGTGGACACAAATGTGGGACACATTTACTGAGAAATGAGAGAGAACAAAACTTATGCTAACTTATGCTAACATATAAGACAAAATAAAGGTGGAAAACAAAATGGATGCCATAACGCCGTGTGAATATAAGAAAACATAACACCTTGCACTATAAGACATAGCGGTAACCTTGTACAGCGAGGTGCATAAAGCCTCCTGATGTTCGGGGGGCAAGTCCATAGGTGAAGACAATGGTGAAAGATTGGGGTATACATGAGAACTCCAGGCATTACAGTTAGTTAACAATATGGCCCAATATGTTTTCTCTGTTACCAACCCCAGATTTTTAGAGATGCTTTTCCCAAATTATCCAACATTGTCAGTTGACTGCATTTTCTCAAGTATGTAATTTTCAAACCCCTTTATGTCTACATGAAAGTGTAGAAAAAGAATTACTTTTGTGCTTCATTCGTGGCACTGCAAAACTTCTGATGCTTGAGGTACAGGTGATATACTTCTTTTCTTTCTTCCTTATCCTTAACTTATTACCTAATTTTTACGGGAGGAGGTGGGGCATCATGGGTGAAAGGGTGTGAGTTTTGTACTAGTAAAGGCAAATTCTTTGTATTGAAACTCCATCTTTCCAGGTTTGATCCATTTAAAAATCCCAGATTCAAATAAAATTGCTTTTTAAAGACCCTGTGTAATCCGGTAGATATCTTTAAAGCCAGTTCCCCTGGTTTGTTTAGGTAAGTGTGTGTGCAGACATTAATGTTAAAGGAGATGTCCACCGATTTTTTAACATTCTTTTTTACTGTTTAACTGTAGAACGGGAGGTTAATGAGCTATGTCTTACCTCCCATTCTTCATTAAAGCGTGCAGGAGAGAGGACAGAACTTACCAGCGAACAGTCCAGCGCTGCTGACAGTCTCCGACACCACTGATACACTCCGAAGCATCCCCAGTTCCTTGCATTGTGCGAGCATGTGCACACAGTGCAAAGGAGGCTTGGATGCGTCGGGGACTGTCGTGAGAAGCCGGTGCTGGAATGATCCAGCCAGTGCTGGAATGATCCACGGTAGGTTCTGTCCATGTTTTACTGAAGAACAGGAGGTAAGACATAGCTCATTAACCTCCCATTCTTCAGTTTAACAGTAAAAAGGAATGTTAAAAAAAAAAAATCAGTGGACATACCCTTTGTTCTTATGCTCAAATATCTATTGAAATGAAATTGTCTAGGCCAGTAAATGTTGATTGGAATAAAACTATTAAATAGCCCTTTCATCTTTATTTCCATATATTTGACACTGAAAGACCAAAATAATGAATGACTTGCATATGCTTGAGAATGTTTTAATATTTGTATAACATTAAATGGCCTTTTGAAGAAGGATACCACATAACAGATGCTATAACTACCGGCTTAATGCAATTAGATATTAGACAAAACAGACAGCTGATTGGCTGCTTTCAGATACTTACAAACATGATTCCATCTTATTGTATAAATAACAAACATTTAAAGTTTGGCATACTGTGTATGTTTGGACAAGGAATATAAAGGACCAGTCAATGCTCTGTGGCACATCATGGAGAAAGGGTGTATTCAAATACACAAGAATCAACAAAATAGCAGACACCCTTTCATGTATGCAAATATAGTGCACAATGTTAAACATTCTTTACACAACAAAGACGTTAACTATTATCAAAAAAGATTAAGGTTGTAGTCGGATTGTTATAGAGAAAACACACAAAACATCATCTGGAATATAAAAGTGCTAGGTGACAGTATATTATAGCTCTCTGAACCAGAGCACAGCACAGGGCAATTCGTGGAATCCAATCGCCCAGATGTCACTGCTTTAAAGCAGATCATTCTTATGCCCAAAAATATTTACAGGGGAATTGCAATATTCAATGTGATACTGCACCATTTGCGCCATGCTGCTTCCAAAATGCTTGAAAAAGAAATTTTATTAAATTTAAATTATTTAAACAGCAACATACATGGAAGAATATATCTGAAAACCAACACCTGTGGTAAATATATTGGAACCTTTTGTTCTTAAAATCCAGAAGTATATAATCTACAGTGGAACATCAACGGTATTATCCACCGTTAGTTAGTAATAGCGCAATTAAAGACTTTAAGGCCGAATGGCAGAGAAAAAGCATTATTTTACAAGTGCACAATCTTGAGGTGAAGGACCTCTACTGTATAGTCAGTAAGTAGGTGTAAATAATTCAAGGAATATTCATCTTGCAATAGATTCATATTCAGCTGGAATTTACAATTGGCTAGAGAATGTGCTTCTGGAATACTGAGTGGGAGAGAATTCTACAGGCAAACTATTAAAAATAAAGGACAAAAATAGAAAGCAAACATTACATCTACATATGTCAAATAAATATGCCAGTGATTGGAAAACCAGAAGGGATTACAAGTTGATGCAAGCAAAACCATCATAGGTAGATAAGTAGAGAGAGATAGAGCGAGCAAGAGGTAAACATAAAGATAGGAAGAGATAGATGGACAGATGGGCATACAGATAGACATGCAAATAGAGAAATAGATCACTTATTTACATGGAGATGATTTTGGTAGAACCATTCAAATCATTGGGGTAAGGGATGTTTGTTTAGCTGCTAATATTTATTTGTAAACCTGTGAAAATGTGCTACTTGACATCGTAACAATCTGTTTGAGTCCTATAATGTCAGCAATCGTGCCATGGGGCTAGTCTATCAGTAGGCTGCTAACTCTGATTAGAATGGCTAACATCTCGCTCTACACATCTGAATATATAAATAAACAAGTGGGGAGATAACATGTATTTCTCCTTATATGTCTTAGGAGAAAACTTGTAGTTTTTTGTCTAACATTGGGCCAAATTTCCTTTTTAACATGACAGGAAAATACAAGCTTACACATGTAATTTGACTTAGATTATGTCAAGCATGTCAGCCTCAAACTGTTGAAGGCTACTTGCCTAATTCATCTTTCAAGCAAGGTTCATTGCCTTTTCATTTGCCATGTCAAGGTTTTTAAGAATAAATTAAGGTTACCTCACATAGACAGGCAATCAATGATGAGTTCATAAGTGTATTCGCCTTTAATTAAGTACATCATCTGATTATGCGTAAATGCTTTGGAATCTATTAATTCACTCAGCCAGGGATTTTCTTTGCAAAATAACACAAAAAATACTCAGGCAGTCAAAATGTGTGGTATTTAGCGGTCACAGTCATTGCTGTCTCTTTCATTGCTATCACATTGTTCCCTGGCGCAATGATTATCGGCAGGTAGGCTGTAAATGTTCAGATATCATGGCTAAACTGATGACTTGGGGGCTGCTTCACAGCATTACCCTGTTTTACCAGCTGCCAGAATGCAGTGAATGTTTATGGATTGTACAGGTCTATATGTACAGAAGATTCAAATGCATTAAAGCCCTGTTGTTATGAAGCTTGGCTACAAGAATGATAGCTAAACTTCTATTTTACAAGTTTCTATAATCTACAAAAATTGCTTGTGACTCAATACAGTACCTTGCTGTAAAATATTTTCGGACCTCTAGAGGCTGCATTGAGTAAATTATTTTCCTCCACCCCTGGGGAGAAGACAAAAAAGTAACTACACTGAAGATGTGAACCTCAAGTTTTAAACATAAGGTAAAGACAATCTTACGTATCAGTCCCAAGAAGACTCTCGATAGCGCACACCAGTATTCCGGATCAAGTCATTACAGGGGACTGTAATTACGTAGTGTCAAGACTTGCATGGCTCGAAACACATAAGGTGTGGATGCATATGGTTTGTGGCTGTAATGCTGAATAAAGAATAGTGGTTTTAACAACACGGAGTAATACTTGATCCGGAATACCTGTGTGCGCAATCGAGACTCTTCTTGGGACTGATACATTTGTTGACCCTAAAGCGACGGGTTCGGGGCTGGTTGCACTCGGACCACTGCAGGGGAGCGGTGAGTAAGCCTATTCTGAATCAGCTGTTAGAATGTTTACCCTGATGGTTATTCATTAAGCAAAAGGCACACACACCCGTGTCTCCTATTCATCTAAGTGAGTTTATCTTAAATGGGGTCAGGGACAGCTTTTAAACCTATACATACATTTTGGGTCTTGCTTTCGTATAGTTTAAACACAATCTTAGGGCTAGGCCACACTGAAACGCAAACGCAAACGCAAACGCAATAGCATGCGATTTCATGTGCGATTTTCGTTGCGTTTGCGATTTCTTCAATAAGTATAGGAAAACGCATGCGATTGCGATTAAAAATGCAGAACGCAAAACGCAATCGCAATCGCACCGAAAAACGCGCGTTTTTTTGCGTTGCTGCGTTTTCAATAATTTTGGAAAATCGCAAGCGCAATCGCAATCGCAAACGCAAACGCAAAAAAAACGCAGCAGTGTGGCCTAGCCCTTACAGCTTATTTTACTGAATAAGGCCACCTCAAGCAGAGCAGAGCTATAGTTTGATGGGATGGAGTGGTTAGGAGGACTAGAAATGAACAAATTTGCTTGAATAGTTCTGCTGTTGAAGATTATGAGGTTTAAATTCCACAATTAACAAGCATTTTTCCTAAGGCTAATATTATCCATGATAAAAGTGTACACATTGCATAGGGAGTTTGAAAAGGGCACAGGAAGCTTGTTCACATGGACAAAATAAGTTTTAAAATAATGTACCAGTGCGGTCTAGGGATTTAGTATGGCAGCTGCCTACCACCTATTTTTAAACATTAAAGGGGCTGTGTTCCAAAAATGACTTAGGTAAATTTATCGGAATTGCTGTTTTGAGAATTTTTTGCAATTTATTTACATTGTTTATTTTGCATAGTTTTGAAGATATTTACATTTTTGTGTGAGATATGGCAGCAGCATCACCAGGTCCCCTGCACTTCCTGCTTCCTGCTCTGAAACCATGTGACAGTCAATCTGCCCTGTATCTTCTCCTCCCCTTGCAGCCCCCCTCCTCTTGCAACCCCCCCTGGCCAACCCCACTCATGGACCACATGGCCCCTCCATTTGCAGGCCCCCCTTGGCCCTATCTCTTACAGCCTCACATGGCCCCACACACTCGTGGACACCTTAACCCCTCCCACTCGCGGACACCTTAACCCCGCCCACTCGCAGTTGCTGTGGTCCCGCCCATTCGCGGGTGCCTGTGGTCCCTCCCACTTGCCGGTGCCGTGGTTCCGCCCAATCGCGGGTGCCATGGGTCACTCAGACACACCCCCTACAGAAAATGGTGTGAAAACAGCCTTCTCAGGCAGAGTTCTGTGTGAAACAAGCCTTTTCAGGCAGACTTCTCACTCTGCCTGAAATGGCTGTTTTCACATAGTGGGAGGGTAGGGCTGTAGATTCCCTTACCTTTACTGTGGGGATCTTCACGGCTCGTTTTAAAGGTAGGAAACTGGCCTTTCATTTAAAATCAACTTGTATGGAGACCACAGTTCCCCTTTAAGATAAAGAATTCTCACACAAAATTAACAAAACTGTCATTGTGGTTTAGTATGGAAGCTTACACCTAAAGACTTAAAACGAAGATTCAAATAAGGCAGAGTTTAAAGAAAAATTTAGATTGAGCCTAATGTCCTTTGAAAACCGGTTAGTTCAGTAATATATTTGCAGCGGTTATGTTTTGGTGCTCCATGATGATAATAATAGTGGTAATTTTGTTAGTAAATTTGTAAAGTGTAGGAGGCAGGACCAGAGGATGCTTTCAGAAGCCGGCTTTGGAGGATTTGTTTGCTTCAGATTTTTTTGTTTCAAATTCCAAAACCCCTAAAACGGACCCATAAAAGTCAATTGGGCATAACATTTTTTGAAAGTTCTGAGTAAGTAAGGGTGATAAAGCATGATAGCTTACATTAGATGCCCGGCACCTGAAAAATGGGGAACATATAGAAATTACCAGAATGTTAATAAAACAAACTTCCTGTACAAGCAAGCTATTTTCGAGGTTCTGCACGCACTTAGGGTTACTGATTATACAAGTCTACCTTTAAGGGTTACCATAAGTAGCCTTGTATATTCAGTAACCCTTGAAAGTATTTCTGTATTTTTGAGGGTTACCAAATATACCGAAAGTTCAAGATCCAAAAGTTCAGAAAGTTCTTAACGGTTCCGAGGGAACCGGGTTTGAATCAGACACTGATTCCATCCCTTACCTGATACAGGTGATTGGCTGGTGGATCAGTTACTACTGTAGCTGTATCACCTGCTGCTTTTACTTTGTATAAAAATCTCCACCAAAGATGATCTAGACTGGATCACAGTTATACTAAGGGAAGGCAAAATGGGATACAGAACTAGAGGTGACAATTCATTTTTTTAGAGAGTCCCAGGGTCTCTGTTGGCGACTCCCATTGCTCCCTCTTGAATGTTTAAATACAAATATTCAAAAATGCAATGCAGGCTTGTGAACTGACTGAAACGGAAACCAATGAGTTGACAGGCTGGTGGAATGGCTGGTGTCATAGTTTAGCAGAAGGCTTAAAAAATTGCCTACAGTTAAAAGTGTTTGTAGGTCTTGTGCTGGCTATAGACGTGATTACATAGAAGAGATTATGCATGTAGGCTGTTGTAGACCAATGCTTCATAATAGCCAAGGTATTTTTCTGCGAGGAAAGCAATCATTTTTGACAGGAGGAAGAACCATCAGTTATTTTGCATTGAATGTTAATGTGAACATAAAAGAAATATCAAGTAATGCATTTGTCTAAAACTGCGCCTACAAAAGACATCAAAGGAACATTGCAACAAGCTCTTTTGAACATTATGTAACTCATTACAGAGAAAGACCGATATGAAAATACAATAGAATTAAACTGCACGTCATGCAGTAATTTTAAGTACTTAAGTACATTTTAAGTACATTTTTTAAATATGTAAATGTAAAATTTAATGATAAATTTTATATATATTAGCCTGCTAACTGCTAAGCAACTGCCTATGTTTCTATATGCCTTGATTTGTGAATTGAGAATTAGAATCAAAACAATTGATTAATGTCAACAGGGCTAGGCCACACTAATCCATTTTAACGTGCAATCCAATCACGCATTAAAAAGCGAACACAAGCACCTTGATCGGTAATAGTACAATAAAAGCACGTTTTGGCATACTTGATTGGTGTTATTAATCCACCAAGATCTTCATATCATCCTCAATATTACTATACTCTAGAAAGTAAACTTATTTGACACTAAATGACAGTCATACAACCTAATAGGTATCAACAGAAATACTTGAACAGGGGTTTCTGCTCTGGGTGTGTACCAACATCTTCTCATTGTCAGAGGCAGGGTAGAGGGGCAATGCAAATGGGGCTGGCTGATACTAGCTCCCTGGTCCCATTCCAGATTTCAGAGAGAAAGATCTCAATGAATATAAAACTTCAATTGAAATGGTGACTTTATTCTCTTTTAAAGCTTTATACGTCACATTTATAATTAACCTTCCTTTATTGGGACAGTCAGGATTAAATGCATTTTGAAAAGAAATGTAATGAGGAATTATGCATCAGACATACTAAAGCAAGTTTGAATATTAATTGGTTAATAGCCAAAATCCCTATGGCAAATATCGTGATATTAAAAAATGATGCAAAATGAAAAGGTTAATACTCACAAATTCATAAATAAGGTTCATCCAAAGCGTCGACAGACAATGTCAAAAGCTAATACAGTAGGTTTTATTATGTTGAAGAACAGACTTAAAGGAACTGTTCAGTGGAAAATATTAATATTTGTTAAATTGTTAGTTTGCGTAATGCATACTTAGTTATTCTACATATTCTCTTCCATTTTGAAAAATGCTTTGCTGTTCCATGCTGTTGACATTTGTGAGCTGACATTTCAGGTTCTAACGGTCCTTCTTCTTCCCAGGATGCACCACATTCTTGGAATGTTCCTAACAGTTATTTCTACTGATTTGCTGTTGGATGGGTCAGACATGCTCAGATCTCTACTGAGCAACTGAATCAACCCAGGTACTGGGTCAAGGGCAGACCATAACGGTCTCTACTAGGGATTCTGCAAACAGGAAGTCAGTATTTCAGTTGCATTTATTTATACACAGACAAAATGCTGAATTGACAGATTAAGGTCATTGATGAAAAAATACTGCTCTTTTTTCTGAAAAATACATGTATTTGCACTGAACTTCCCCTTTAACAGTAAATCGGCTTTAGACACAAACATTTGGATTAAATTGCACAGGACCTACTCTCTATTACTGGATTTTATCAGGGAGCACCTGAGATATCAGACTATAGGACCCCATATATACTCCTATAGCTGCCCCATGATTCATTTAAATGGTTTAGTTCAGGAAGCAAAGATCAAAGGACACCAGCTTGCACCCTAAAGTTTGAGTAGATTTGAGCAGTAAATGCTTTGTGGGATTTTTTAATGCAGCGGAACATTTAGTGTAATATCTTGCTGCATTAACGTGCAGCGGTGGCCATTATTTGTAATGGCAACGATGTGCACCAATCTGGACATGCAGTGCGTTTTTAAAATGCTCTACATCACAGTGGTGCAATGTGAACGGGACCGTTCACTAACATTGCACTTGCATTTTGGTGTGACAAAGTGAATAAAGCCTTTAATGCAATCAGTTTGAAATAAATGCTGCCTTGCTAATTACATTTATTAAGAGGGTACTACAATCAGCAAGTAATCTGGAAACCCAGTGTCCAATCAGCCCTTTTCTCCCATGCCACTGTGGTCTCCTGGTCACTCCCCCTGTTCTCTTTATGGAAACAGAACAGGCTGCTCATTAGAGGAAAAGCGCTGATCCCAAACAAACTTTATTTGGGGTGTGTATTGTATGTAGCTACAATGTTTTGTTACCAGATCTCAGATGTCTAAATATTGGGGGTAGGGTTTCCACCTCTTTCCTAAACCAAATTCACTTGAAATCTACATGCTGCAAAGCTAAGCACCAATTCATTAAATATATGCTGTAAAGCTACGCTGAAATCAATGCAGCCCACATCAGCAAGTTTAAGGGCAAGTTAATTTTTTATTGTGATGCTGGATTTACCCTTTAAAGGGTATCTCCACTCGTTTTTATAAGTTTTGGGAATCCAGTTCTATTGAAGAACGGGAGGTAAAGGAGCTGTGCCTTACCTTCCGTTCTTCAATAGAACACACAGGAGCCAGGAGACAAGGTAAGAAACTTACCCGCTCGCTCGCTCCCCCGGCGCGTAGTCTGACAGGTCCCGACGGACCTTGTCTTCTATGCACATAGATCGCACAGCTCCTTTACCTCCCGTTCTTCAATAGAACTAGATTCACAAAACTTATAAAAACGAGTGGAGATACCCTTTAAGGATTTTGTTTTGGATAGACTTTGTGCCTGTGTCAACAATACCAAAATCTTCAACACCCATTTTACAGTTACACAGTTTCTCCGATCTCATTGTAAGAAAACTGTCCTTGAAGATGAAATTTCTTTTCTTCCAATGTTAAAGGATATGTGCACTGAAAAACTAACTTAATGTTATTAGATAGCTGTGGCTACCATGTAAATGTGTGTTCATTTTTTTTGCCTATTCCCTTCCCACCCCCTACCTTCAGTGTAAGTTCTTGCTGCCTTCCTTCTCAATGGTAATGTGGCTCCTAGGACCGTCCCAATGAGATGTGAATTGCCAAACCAAAGAGAATGGACTAAGAACCTAGCTTCTGCTAGTGGTGTGTGACGATGATGTCACTGCACCCTGGATATAATGCGCCATCAGCGTGCGCATGGTTACATCCCAGGCGCATGTGCAGTTACGTCACCAGCCGGGCATGATGCACGTGTGCATTGACGTCACCGAGCACGCACAATGGTAAGGAAAGGGAGGTGTTTGCGGTCGGGGTGCTAGATGCCAGGAGCAAATCTTGCACAGGGTGCTATTTATCCGATGGCCATCCCTGATCGCACATGCTTGTGCTGGGGCCTGGCCTACTGAAATAAACAAAAAAAAACAAAAAAGTTTGTTGTTTGCTTAGGGTTTAACTACATGAGCAAGCTTGGTAGGCTAACATTTTCTTTATATTTTAATGTAAGTCAGAGGACACAAAGTACCAATGAAACTTTAGGCCATAAAATGTGTTTTATGCTAGAATTCACATGAAAAGTATGGAACTTAGAACTCATTGTATTCTGCAGCATTCACTAGTGCTGACGGACAGTTTAAATATCACATACAGTATGGGGTGAAATATCTGTCTGGCTTGCTCCAAAATAATGTGAATAGTGCACTTACCTTAAACACCTTTAGTATAGAGGTTACTGGATAGATCACTGATGATAATAGCAAAACAATGTTTATTTTTAAAAAATCCATAACATATTCATATCAGGCAATCTTGTAGCCGGCGTCCAGTTGTTATACCACCACACCTCATTATTTGTTATACACTAATTACAGAGACCAACATCTCTAACTGAAATCTGCTAATCTGCAGTTATACTGGAATATCCAGTTTGTTACCACATTCACCTTACAATAGGCAGGAAAGCAACAGCTTGGTATGACCTTGGGTGCACTGATCCTTTCATCATCAAGGACAAACGAAAGTGGTAGTTTTTAGTCTTTTTTTCAAAAGCCTTTGACAAGCAAACTTTTTTTAATGCACGAAAAACAACAAATTCTTCCCCCCGCACGGTTTTCTTTAACAAAAGGGAACTTGGCTAATTTGATCTTATATTTTTGGAAGAAAATGGGTATTCTGAAAGTTTTAAAACTAATGTTTTTCATATTTTAAGTCAGAAGAAGAAACAAAGCCGTGACCAGGTTAAACAAATATTGTCAAAATTACAAGCCTATTATCCTGTTTCCTCAAATATTTCATACCCTGTGTGCACACCAAAATTTCATGTGTGCAAATTTAAAATTTTAAGTGAAATTAAATCTTGTGCACTACATAACAGTGAGGCTAAGTTATTAGCAAGCTTTTTAATGCACAACATACAGTATACAAAGGTGATTATGTTTACAATAAAGGAAAGTTCAGGTTAAAACGCATTTTTCTGATGCTTAGCACAGACTTTGGATAATAGTCTCTAATCAGCAGGTGATCGGGAACCTTACCCATAACCCTTCCTATATAAAGGACATATATTAAATACACACATAGCAAAGTTGAGACAGAATTAATGGGATTTAAATGGTTGAATCCAGTATTAATTTCAACAGCATGCAGAAGTTCAGGCTTAACAAAACTATAAATTTCAAGGTTGTGTTAAATCTCACACTATGCTTACTTTTGAATTAAATGATGGAGCAGGGGCTTTTTAGGGTCAGAAAAGTTCTGGACCAGTTTTGTTCATTGTATGTACGTACACACCCCTTGCTCTGCACTAATTAAGCCACACCCATTATGTACTTCGAGATGAACAGAATGAAACAGACACACAGACAGGCAGATGGCGAGATACTGAATTAGATACACAAACAGATAGAGAGCTATAGATAGAAGATATAAAGAGAGAGATAGACTAGTTCAACAAACTGGCAAATCAATGATTTCATGAGAATGGTACAGCAAACTTTGAATTTCATTAGAATAGTACAGCAGACTATGAATTTTGTGAGAACGGTACAGCAAACTAGGAATTTCATGAGAATAGTACAGCAAACTGGGAATTTCATGAGAATTGTACAGCAAATTGGGAATTTCTTGAGAATGGTACAGAAAACTGGGAATTTCATGAAAATGGTACAGAAAACTAGGAATTTCATGAGAATGGTACAGTAAACTGGGAATTTCATGAGAATGGTACAGCAAATTGTGAATTTCATGAGAATGGTAGGGCAAATGTGGAATTTCATGAGAATGGTATAGCAAACTTGGAATTTCATGACTGGTACAGCAAACTCCCAAATCAATAATACTGGTAACAGGGGTGTAGGGATCACTATAGCAACCATAGCAGTTGCTATGGGGCCCAGTTGCAAAGGCCCCATGTCCACCCTGCTAAGAAAAAACAGCCAAGTCTTGCCATAAAATTGCCATTACACAATGTAAAGATGGTTGCTGACCACTTAGCTACCTGTACTGCGATTCCTGCTTTCTTTAATCCCATGCCCACATGTGCTGCCTGCTATCTTCTACTCTATACATAGCCTAGAGGACACAATAATACTGAGTGATGCACAGCCATCTAGAAGACCGCGATGTGTAGTGCCATGTGATTTTCCGGTCCTGGATGCTTCCTATATTGCATTCAAGCCCACTACTTAAAAAAAAAAAATGTGTATGTACTGGCAGTGCCTGAACCTCTGGATCCTCTGTGCACATATTTTCAGTCTGTGTGCTCACCTGGAAAGTAATGTGCATGCATACACCTTACAGGGATCGCTGACTCAAAACATGCTCTATACTGCCAGGCCAGGTTCCAGTTCGTTAAATGCATATAGTATGGCTACATTAAAATCAATGCAGTCTGCATCATGAATTTTAATATAAATATTAACCAGCATTTTTATATTTAGATTTCACATGTGTTCAGGTTTTAAAAGGAAAAGTGTCAACCTTAACGCATAACCATATGAAATGTATCAAACACAACACTGAGTTAGAATGAGCCTACCCTCCAACATTCACCTTTAAATAGGTACACTATTTAGAAACTGGATAGGGTAATATTGGAGGGTCTGCATTAATGAATTTGAAATGCATTCAGAACAGTCCAGATAATTACATTTATTAACGGTCATTAAGTGATTATGTTACATAACACTAGAAAATCTTTATCAGCTTACTGAAACAGACTAGAAAAAGGATTCGTTATTGTTCAGTGGGACCGGGAGGCCATTGTGCCTTCTCTGTTAACAATGAGGCTTATTTGAAGGAATCTACTAATCTGCTACTGGTGGTTAAGGGTTGCAAGGTTCCTAAAAATTCAGATGCCCATGAAACACACATGTGGCCTGGCCATGTGTGTATAAAGCAGACATGTGACCAGGCTGCCTGCATTTATGAAGCACACATGTGGCCAGGGTGTCAGAATTAATGCAGTGTAAATAGAATAAGTGCAACCTTGCTAATTAAGAATATTAAGAATATTCTTCTGTCATCAGATAATCTGATAACACTGTTCAGGTGTGACAAGACACGCCTTGGATTTACCAAGACACTGAGAGAGAACAACCATTGTCTATTTGGTGTTGCCATAAGTTTTCCTGATTGCTTTTAAAATAGCAAGAAAAAATTTAAAATGTAAAAAATGTCACCGAAAGATGATTCTGCATAAAATAACCCCCAAATAAGTGAAGCATAATGCAAGGAATAATAATTCATTATTATATGAAGAACAATATTTAATATCCACCTTTATTGCTTCTTGTAAAAATAGCTTTTTGACAGTGGTTAGAGCTGTCCCATTTAACTTAAAGGACAACTAAAGCCTCAGAAAAACACTAAACCAGAAGGCAGAACACCTTGATATAAAACTAGTAATCTGTGCCTCATCTCTGTTTTTGATGCGGGCGCTGGTAAATTTACCTAAATAATTTATGGTTTGTACTTTACTTTACAGCATTCTAGTATCACACAGTTTGGTCAATGACCATTATGTTCTGCACATGCTCAGTCCTTGTTACAGTTGGTCACGCCCATTAATAATCTCTAGCCAATCCTTTTACAGGACAGAAAAAGCAAGGAAGCATGTGACTGAGGTCAGGAGGTGTGGTCCGACACTGCACATACACACAGATGCTTTATCTAGTTCTAAACAGGCGTACATTTACTTTAATACAATTTACTGAAGTGTTATTTTATAGCTTATTGGTGTTTTTAGGGGGGTTTCAGATTCTGTAGTATTAAAAAAATGGCTTTAGTTCTCCTTTAATTATTAAGATTTCAATAGAAAGATGTTTCATTGTGGAATGATATATCACTATTTGGATTAAAGCAAATCAAATACAACCCCCAACTAACACTGTTTCCTCCCCTTCTTAAACCATGGGTAGTGTATGCAATATGTATTTATATGTTAAAATACTGTTTGGTGGAGTGGCCGCAGCTTTATGTAACTTTAATGGTCATATAATCCATCTTATAAAAACCAATGTCACAACCCTTTTTATTTCTTTAAACATAACCACTCCTTATCCTGAGCCTTGGCTTTGGGCCATAAATCATTACCTTTACTTAAAACAAATTCCTCTTCTTTTTTTTTTTTAAATATCAAATTCATTGACATAAAACTAGGGTCTTCCCTACAGCCCCTCAAACCGGAATGCAACTTTCTCCTCACAGGCGCTGTAAGACTTAGAGATTCCCGCCAGATGGACAGGACCAATCACGCTGCAACTGCAGGTAAGACACGCCCCCCTCAGACTTTTTAACCCTTTACTCACCAATTGCCCCACTCAATTGCCCACACGTCGAGAGGCCATTCTGTTCTCATTCTCTCTTTGTGATCAGTACCTTTGGTACTCTCTCTCACTTTGCCAGGTGACATCCATTAGTATTTTTAAATCTAAATTTTTTTCTTAACATTCAAATTGGATTGCATATTAAAACGGGCTGGTGGGGCCTAGCCCTTATAAATAAAACTATACATACATACCTCTAGCAATAGCAACATGACAACTCATTACAACTCCCAGTCTTTTTCTACAGATAAAAAATTGGACTATGGGGTGAAATCAGAAGAATTAATGTAGAAAATGAATCTTAATTTTGTGAGAAGTAAAAATCTGCTGATTGGAGGAAACCCTTAATACTTGTTATTAGCATGTCTTTATTGATTGCTTCAATTGCCAACCCAATCTTGTTGCCTGTGTTTTTATTAGATTTTTCACTGATCTGGCATCCCTAGGTAATTCTACACAGTACCTGGGGACAAACTAGCCACACACAGCAAATTTCCAGATATCATCTGACTTGGAATGGATTTTGAGTAAGATGATGACTTGCACTAAGGGTAATTAGCTTACCCTGGATAGATTGGATGATATTGAAAAAATAGCCTCTGCCTAATTTCAGGGTTACTAACAATCCCCTGCATCAATCCTATTTATTAGCTAAATTGATTGACTTTTTTCTGATTCTGATTGGACTACAGTACATATTTTAAATGTCTATTCTGTGCTTGACACACAAGTCAATACTTTCTGCTGTGTTAAGGTCTGGTCTAAAAAAGCACAAAAAATGGAACCGGTTCCCACCCTATGTATCTATTTTTAATTCTGTTAAAACTTAGCTCTTTCTTGATGGTGCAATGTGGGTTTCAGCCTGTCCCTTAGGTGTTGCTATTTCTTCCCTTTCACCCTAAGGCATGCTGCAAGTACCAGTTTATTAAATATGTACATACTAATAATGCACTACTAATATGGCTTGTTTTTGTCTGAAAGTTAGGCTGGGTACACACTAGGTGATTTTGTGACCAAACCAACTGATATTTCCGGGTACCGGCGATTGGACGTGGCGGTAAAGCACGGCAGGTCATGCGGTCACCTGTGGATTTTTGCCACAACCAACAGTGATTCATCTCGTCTGACTGCTCGTGTGTGGGAAGGCTGAAAAATTGCGGCCAGTCATGCCCACAACAGACTCCCGTGCTGTGACCTGAGAACCTTGTTGTATCTATATGAAATAAATTGGAGAGGTAGGAATAGCAATTCCTAACTTTGCTATTATACATTTCATAAATCCTTTAGGTTAACTGCTAGTTTTAAAACATTTGTAATTGTATCCTTTCTTTTCATAAAAAATTGACTGATTTTTCTTCTGTTCACAGAAGAAGGTCTAAATTCTAGGACTTGCCTTACACAGTTTATGCAACCATGGTTTGTATAATAGCAATGCACTCTCAGAGATGCAATAGATAGACAAAGAGCCCCTATTGCTGGAACAGGACTAGCATATCATTTATAATGGACATATATTAACCTTGGAAGATATTAACTTTTGGAGGGTCCCACACAACAAGGAAATTTAGAATGCCCTAAACGACCAAAAAATTTCTATAATAAAGCTTTATTGACACTAATACATTGGGGCTATCACTGGAATTCCATTGTGTCTGGCTAAAATACAATGGTAGCTTTTAGGTTTTAAAGGGAAATCCTCTTTGGTTCTAAACTCAAATACTACACAATGTTGGGGAAAAAAACTTCCTCTCAAGACTGCAACACAACCAAGTGATTAACCATTATAAAGATGTCCCAGCCCTCATCCTGGGATGTAAAAAACAAGGTTTTCATTCTTTTTCAGTGTACGGTTGAGGGCAATCAATGATCAATGTATAATCAATACTTACACATGGTTATTGTGTGGATTTTCTTTTGTTTGCTGATATGAAAGAATTTATTTCCCTTATCTACACAAGAAAATCATTTTCCAGGAGGTTAGTTCCACTGTGATTTATTTTTAGACCATTATGAAGTAGTTGCTTTAATAGTGAAATATTGTAAGGCGTTATTTAGCCATATTTGGAATATGCGGTGCAAGGTCCTACCTTTGTGTGGTTATATCTCTTGTTTCCTGGACTTTGAAGAGGCACTATAGGAAAGGCATAAGGAGCAGGGATATAAGGTTGTACAGTGGGGCCAATAGTGGGTTAAATTTTAGTTTGGGGGATAGACATGCCCTTTAATAGGCCATACATTTAAACTATCTGGGGCATTGTTTAGAATATGTCAGAGGACACATTGACATCTCTTTAAGTTTGGAAATGTTTTTTCACTGTAAGAATGGTAAATTTATGGAACTGTCTTCCATTGGAAGTTGTGATCACAGGTTCATGAATTTCTAAAAACAAAGAATGTAAAATGTTACTGGTATTGATACATAAAGTTGTAGTTGCTCCAAAGATATTTCAGATTGACACTTGAAGTCAGGAAGGAATATTTCCCCCTTCATAATTCTGGGAGTTTGCCTTCCTCTGGATCAACTGTTATGCAGGAAATGTGGGTATTGCTGAGTAGGTAGGACTAAATGGATGTATGTCTGTATTCAACCTCAAATACTATACTATACTACAGTATACTATTTTCTATATAAAATAAATGAAACATTTTATTTTGGGAACAGAAAAATCATTCTACAAAATATCTTAGCAGCCTTCCCTTAAGATCATTTAAACATCAAAGGTTCGTACACACGTGCGATCGTGGGTGCCACGCGGGTACACGCATGCGATCGGGCAACGATCTCCGAACGAACGGGCGTTTCAGCCGATAAAGTGCCCATGCTCGGGCCGATTATTGCCCCGAAAATGCCGTTCATATGCATCGTGCGTCGCGAGTCACCACTCTCGCACGTGTGTATGAACCATAAGGCAGATTATTCAAAGTTTAAGTTTTCAACCTAATAATCTAATTTTCTGGATGAAGATTTAGTAGACAAGTTTTGTTATTCCATGGAAAATCAAAATGGTTTACTCTTCCACTATTCACCAATCCACCAGGAAGGAGTGGGGGAGTATCAGTCTCTCCTGGGTGGTTAATGATAAAAATTACAACAGCTGAAAGAGAGCTCATAGATCTTTAGACTTTTCTAGATCTTTCAACTGCTTAGACTTTCACAGATCTCTTCCCAAGTAGCTTCCAGGAAATTTTATACTTTCGTCACCTATATGGATTGTATTTAGACTGAAGACAAAAAAGCTCTTTCTGGCTGATTCATAAAAAGGATTGAGTATGAAAGCTAAAAATTTATTAAACAGTCAGGACATCCCAGCTATGACTGCTGAATGTTATTCTATGGACCCAGTAGAATTCTTACTCTGAATTAAAAGGCAATTATAATCTGATTAAATAATTATACTAATTAAATATAATTATAATTAAAATCTCACCTTTCCTTACATGTACCCGGGGTGAGGACCTAAACTGCTTGGTCCTTACCCCTTGGTTTTGTCTGTGGCCCCCATAACTCTTCTTAGAAGTTCCATTCAATACCGCACTCAGGTCTCATCTGACAAATAGATACCCACACTGAAAAATGCACTGGCATGAGATTCTCATATGCAAAACGTGCCCGGAACACGTGAGAATCATGCTGGTTGGAACTACTATATCCCTAAATGACACATTGCCTTAAATGGGAATTGTGGTCTCCATACAAGTGACCTTTATTACTTCTACTGTACCATTACAATTATTCCAGGATCATGCTTCCAGCTGCTGTCTATCCAAACATACAGCAGTATAAAGGGTGTTTTTTTCCTGCTAGCACTGTGTTTTAAAGCTGCTGGGACAGAGCATCATCAGCTGTATCATAACTTCTAAATCACATTTAAAGCTAGCCACAAACTTAAAAATACATTTTTCTCTCTTCCTAAGGTGTCCATAGGTAGAAGAAAGTGCAGAGTATGTTTGCAGGTCTGTAAGTAGCTTTAGAAAAGATCGAATTTTGGAGGTTGGGACATCATTCTAGGCTTGTTTGAAACTTGTATGGAGATCACAGTTACTCTTTTACAGATTAAAAAAAATAATCAAAACCAACAGGTGCCTGTTCTTTATGATAAAAGTTGCAGTGATTTAATTTAGTTAACTTTTGTTGGATTACTGTATATGCTGGGATCTGTATGCTGTATAAAGGATTTTTTTTTAATTCTTAATTTGTTTAAAGGAGAACTGTGGTCTCCACACAAGTTAAGTAGTGATCAGAAAGTTACGCAAATATATAAAGTTTTGAGGAAGGAACCAAGGCAAAAACAGAGATTATCTGCAAACCAGGATTTGTTTTTTTTAGTCACACACAGCATGTTTGGGGTATGTTAACCCTTTATCAAGTTGGCAAAGGGTTACCATACCCCAAAAAATATTTATTAAACTTACTACCCTTTCTAGAGGTGTTCCTTGGTATTACTACAAACATGTTGCTACATTCTTATGTATCACTTAACTCATATAGATTTACATGAGTTATATAGAGAATGTATATCAATATATTGTATGTATTTATGTGTATATTCTTTATATTTTAATCCCCTCCCCCAACCTAAATAATAAAATCTCTATCTCACACACACATACACACACATATATCTAAAGCTGGAAGGTGGGATGAGAGATTTCAATTTCTATCTGTGTTTACAAGAATAATAACAAACAGATGGCAACTTGATACAGCTGGTGCCTCTGAAAGATGTGAAACAAGATGGAAATCTATGTCCCAGGACGTCTATGATGTGGTTTCCCCTGATGTTACCTGACACTCTTAACTTATCATCCCTGACAGAGGGTACATGTGGCAGATCTGCAAAGAATAATCTAGGACTGGCAAAGAAATAGCTTTAGAGCTATGTGTAGCCAGGGGAAAAATATACACAAAAATAAAGCAAAACAAAAACACTAGTACAGTATTTCCTAAATTTAAAAAGAAAACCTGAAAAGTATACTCAATGCTATGTTTTTTTAAAATAACATGTATTAGGATAAAGTTAAGATACAAGTCCCAAAGCTGTATAGCAGTAAATAAATGTGTGTGCTGATTTTCTTCCTAATAAATATATCAGCACACCCAAAGCAATAAACCAGAAAATACATTTTGTGCTACACAGTAAGGCATGCCCATCCCCTACCACAAATGAATAGTTTCAAAGGTCTAATGGTGGCCATTGACACAACAAAGCACCATATGATCTGCTGATCGTACGATCGGATTGGCAGATCCGATCTGCAAGAACTGGCCCAATTGGAAAATATCATAAAGAACAGACTACAGTACTGCAGCCCTACGGCAACCAACAGATGGTGGGCTCACAAATTATAAATCATGGGACATTCAAGGAGATGCTAGTTGCAAGGAGGATTTTGTATTGTATAGCTTAAATGCTTTTTACGTCATACCTACTGGATAAGCATAGCACTGAACTGTTTCAGGAATTATGAATGCTAAAAGCAAGATAAAGAAACCCTTCAACAGTTTGTTTATATAATGGTATTGTGTTCTTCTCATCAAATGGGTGCTACTATTGTTTATGATAAACATTTAATGCAAAAGGGTTTTTCTTACATATTAAATCAGGGAATATATAGTGAATAATATAGTGGCATTTGTAGAGAAGCCAACCACCACTTGTTTCAGAATTGACAGTAAGTTATGCAATACTAGAGACAGTAACCAAACAGCTAGATTAGTTGCTGAGAGACGTGCCAGGATAAGTGGTGCAAGTAGACCCTAATCCGCTATTGCCAATTCTGTACAGACACAAGGTATCAGATATCAGCATACTATGTTTGTAACAATCAAAATATTGGCAGAGTTATTTGGTCAGGTTGCTGCATTAGCAAAAGTGTCCCCAATGCAGCCAAAAATTTGGGATACTTTCAAACCATGTACGGAGAGCCATAAATTTATTTTTCCATTTTAAAGTCATGTTAATCCATGTACTAAGGGTTAACATGACTTTAAAACATAACTTATGACATTAAAAAATTTGGAAAGGGTCTGTGGCATAGCCCTATACATCATCTCCGTGCACAGATCTATAAATTGACTGATAAGTAATGGTGTATGGGGAATTACTATATTGTTCATTTTGTATTACGTTACTATAAAACTGATTTCCCAAGATGCTACAGAGAAATTAAAATTGGCATAAATAAAATACGACCCATGAGGACTACAATAATAATTACAGCTACCCTACCACAAGACAAAATAATTACAAACCACTCTACAGACAATAATCCCAAAAATTGTGTTACAATTACAATTTCTATAATAAAATTATGCACGCAAAAAGTTTTTTTTTACCTATTTACCTTTTTGTGGGAGAAACCGGACAAAATCATTGCAGATGTGTCCAATGGGTGGATTGAAACTCAGGATCCGAGTACCATTTAAACCCAGGACCCCAGTGGCAAGAGTTTTAACCACTCAATATTTGAATTTCATATGCATATTCATATTATTACAGCATGCCTATCTATTTGCATAAAGGGGTGGAGCTATGATACAGCAGTGCACAGTTTGTATTGGTAGAAGCACCTAAAAGGTGCAGCTGCCTCAAAAGCATCCAGCAGTACCAGACAGAGCTCCTTTAGGCTGCATTAGATTTCCTATCTAGAAAAAAGCAGTGGTGGCTATGAGGACATATTAGTTATCATAGACCATTGTTATCCTACATGTAACAATTCAGGATAAACAGCAGCAGAAAAGATTTTTAAAAACATCCCTAGATTTGGGCATCCTTAAAGGGACAGTTCAGTGAAAATTATCAATATTTGTTAAATTGTTAGTTTGTGTAATGCATACTTGTCTCTTCCATTTTGAAAAATAAGTTGATTTCATACCCTTTGCTGTTCCCTGCTGTTGACATTAGTGAGCTGCCATTTCAGGTTCTAACTGTCCTTCTTCTTCCCAGGATGCACCACATCCTTAGAATGTTCCTAACAGTTATTTCTACTGATTGGCTGTGGATGGGTCAAAGATGCTCAGTCTCTACTGAGCAACTGAATCAACCCAGGCGCTGGGTCAAGTGCAAGACCATAACACTCTCTATTAGGGGTCCTGCAAACAGGAAGTCAGTATTTCAGTTGCATTTATTTATACACAGACAAAATGCTGAATTGGCAGATTAAGGTCACTGGGATAAAAAATACTGCTCTTTTTTCTGAAAAGTACATGTATTTGCACTGAACTTCCCGTTTTTAAAATTACATCATGAGAAAACATTGTGGAAATGAACACTCGATACCACATACCGTGCATGTATGTAGATATGTAAAATATATACATATATGGACTCCAGCACTCCTAAATATTATTATTAAAAATATTTGTATTGTGTATATATATATATGTATATTATATTATATATTTATAGGTCAGGTGCAATAAAAGGTGCAAATATTTCCTTGCACCTTGATCCGTTATCTATTTTAACTCCAGAAACTCAGTAAAATGCTAACATTTAATTTATTGCTGCTAGCACTGGATTACCATTAGACACAGTAGGCATGTGCCTGTGGTTGCAAGGGTGGCTGTCAATCTCTCATCTTTTTGATTCCCCACTGTTGGCACTTTTATTTGCTTCCATCCATTTTTAAAAGATTTTGACATCCCCCTGCTTAACAAATATTGTTTAAAACAGTTTTTATGTTCAAAAATGTCATATGAATACGTAGAGTCAGTGTTTTCCTCTGAATGAAAAAAAAATTGGTGTTCTTTGGGATGTGGCATTTGTGATGGGTGGGATTAAGGACACCAGAATCCTTGCACTTATAGGTTCCTGAGAAGTAAATCTGGACCTGGTTGCTGGTGTTTAAAAGATGCTCTTTAAATACATGGCTACACACAGTGCTGATGTTTCTCCATATAAAGTAACAGGGATTGTTCAGGACTGCCACACACCTGATCACAGGTGGACTGATCCCACCGTACTGACGGGAGTTTATACTGAAGACAGTTTAAATAGAAAATGAGAGAATTGCAGTCAATTCATAAGGTAGGATGAGTTTTCAAGCCCATTTTATTTGCTGCCACATTTGCTGTTTGTTTCTTTCACTAATGCCTTAATGAGCAATGATTTCAATATCCATAGTGACATTATAACAGAAAAAAATGCAATATAAAAGATGTAATACTTAAAAGTGGTGGCAGGATACTGAACACAATTCTGACCTAAGGAACAAGCAAAGGCAATGCAGTAATTGGGGTCTCTGAAGTGTTGGCAGTGAAGGACTTGCCATTGTGAATAAGGCTTCCAAGGGAATTAGTGGCACTAACATTTACAGATCATTGAGAACAGACGGGTACAGGAGGAAGCCATGACAGAGGCGTTTTCACTGGACCCTTTCCAAAAAACAGATTGCTCTATTCTAGATCTTATCGGTATTGGATGGTTTCTTAGCATTGGTTTATATTTAAAAACGTAATAGCTTCATTATAGTTGTTAACATGTGGATTTGTGGGGAGAAAGAAGTTTAAGTAGAAAAAAATATTTTATTGAGGCCTTACTTTTATTGATGGGTTTAAATTAGAATGTAGTTGTTATATTAATGGGAATGAAAATTGTATATAGCTTTATCACCCCCAAACTATACAATTTTTCATTTTGGGGGTGGAACTCCCTTTAACTTTCAAGCAGTTGATTCAGCAAGTTTTTATAGGTTTCAGTTTCCATAAAGGTTACCCATCCACTCCCACATTTATAAACTTTGATTCCTGTTCTTTTGGATAAAGTAAGTTCTTCATTCGTTTAAATATGATTAAGTTCTGTTACCCATGTTGTTGGGTGGGCATATGTTATTTTCCAGTAACATGGTTGGACCATTCTCCTGCTGTTAAAAAATGTCTAATTATGTCTTTCTTTTGTTGGTTGAGAGATCCTGGTAGCACCGATAATAGGATTGCATCGGCAGATAGTGATACTGATTGAACTGAAATTTGGTTGTAAATTTGGATTATAGTGTTCCAGAAGGGTTGCCTGATGGAGCATCTGTACCAAATATAAGTCATGGTTCTTTTCCTGTCTAATCTCCAACATTTATCTGTGATGTTGGGAAATATTTATGAAGACTGTCGGACACCTATACCATGGAGTCCGAATTTTGAAGTTTTTTCCTGTGCTTTACAGGCCATTGAAAGTTTATGTGATACATTCTGGATCCATTAAGGAATGCAGAAAGTGGGTGAGTTGTACAAATTGGGATGTAGAGAGAGGGTGAGTATATTTAAGTCCATAATTTGGGCTAGAGGTTATATTTGAATGGTAGGGGTATCCGACATGGTTCATTTAAGAAAGTTGGTGTAGTCCTTCCCTGATGGGAACTCAGGATTATGACATATTGGAGTTTGTAGTCCAGGGCGGTTGGTAAGGTGATACTTGTTGTAGATTGTTCCTATTTTTTCAGGATGAGGGTATAAAGAAGCTTGTTGAGATGTGATCTATCGTTTTTTATCCAGGAGAATATGAAGGAAGGGTAAGTGTTGGTATTTCCATCTCAACCCATATTTTTGTGTATCGGTTATGTTTCCAGTCCAGCCTTGAGTGAAAAGGTGTTGCTAGGTGGTATAATTGGATATCTGGTAGTCCTGCACCACCTGAGTTTTGTTGCGAATTAATGCTGAGTATTTTATCTATGAGAGGTTCCTGCCCATATGAATTTTAACATAATTTGTCGTGTAGAGACAAAGAAACGTTTGGGTGGGACAATCAGTATGGTTTGGAAGATATAGAAATTTTGGAAGGACATCCATTCGTATTGTATTTATTTTTGCAAACCATGGATAAGATTTGCTTGCAAGGCATACAGATCAGAGGGCAGCCATTCCACAAGTGGTTTGTAATTAGTACATATAGATTTGATAGGTTTTGGAATCTTGGTCCCTAAGTATGTGACATGGGAAGGTTGTCATCTAAGGGGAAAGTTAGATTGTAGAAGGGTCTTGTCATGGATAAATGGAAGTGAGATATGTGGGTGTGTAATGTATAATAGTATGTCTCAGCATATGCCAAGAGATTGTATTTGGTGTGCCAGTGGATATTCCACCTGTGTGGGTAAGAGTGTAAGGCATTAGTAGATGTTCCATGGTAAGTATGTATAGAAGTGGGGAGAGTGGGCATCCCTGTCTGGTTCCATTTTGGATATGAAATCAGTTTGTAGTTGGCGCTTTCGATTTGCGTTTATCTTGTGAAATGCTGTAAATTCTTTTTAAAGACATAGTGTTCCTAAGAGCTTCCATTGATAAACGTAGTAAATTCACAGAAAGGGATCCATTCATTTTAATTTTGCTGTGTTATTTGATAGAGGGTTTGAATTTTATCAAGGCATGTGGGCCTAAACTGCTTGTATTAGGGTGGTTTTGAGGAACACCAGTTAACTCTACCAAATGCCTTCTCCTCTTGGTAATTGAGTGGGAATAATAGATATTGTCTAGGGGCATATTTATAAAGGAACGATGTTAGCGCAAAAAAATTACCGCCGCACATCGCGGCCGCGAAAATAGCGCTATCGCCGTATTTATAACGGCGAGCGCTATTCCCGCGATACCTTCGCGGCGCGATGTGCTCGCGGTAATTTAAGACCTTCGTGGCGATACTATATAGTATCGCCGCGAAGGGACTTTAAAATCCCTTCCCGACGCCGTCCTAAGGGGGCGGGGCATACGCCCACCCCGCCCACACCCCCCCGCGGCGGCAGCGGCGACCACCGCCGCCGCCGCCACTTCCCAGCAGCCCAACCCGTTCCCCATTCGCGGCAATCTCGGAACGGAGGCTAGAAGGGGCTGCCGGGAAGGGGCCGCAGCAGGTGGTCGCGACCACCCGCCGCGCACACCCCTCCCCGGCAACCCCTCCAAGCCCCCGCCCCGGCCGCTCCCGGGGAGGGGACGGGAGGGAGCCGCTGGGGGGGTGGAGGCTCCCTCCAGCGGGGCCCTGAGAAGGGCCTTTTGGGGCTTAGGGGGTCCCGCAGCTCGAACCGGGACCCCCTCCCCGGCCCTTACAAGGGCCCTTGCGGCACTGACAAGTGCCTTTGGCGGGGGTCCCGAGCTGAACCGGGACCCCCAGTGCGGCTCTTAAAAGAGCCCTTGGGCGACGTTTTCTTTCTTCCAGTCCCGGCGACAACAGCTCCGCCGAGGCCGCCGACCCCGAGAGGTACCCCTGCGGCCGCCAGGGGTACCCCCGGGGGCGCCGGCGACTAACGAGGCAATGTTGCCGGCGTTTGATCCGACGCGACGTCTTGCGGCTGGCGACACCAACCCCACTCAGGTCGCCGATGCCAGGCAGACTCACTGCGGCCGCCAGTGAGCCCGCTGGCACCGCGGCGCTCAGCGGAGCCGATGTTGCCAGCCGCTTCTTCTTCTTTCTTCAGCCATCTACTGCGATGGCATCTGAGTTCCGCGGCGGAAATCTCCTCTTTATATGGTTTGCAGAAATCCATAATCCGTTTCTGATTGGTCAATTTTTAATACTTGCTTTACATAACCAATCAGATTTAGAAACTTTCCAGAAATCTGATTGGTTAATGTAAAGCAAGTATTAAAAATTGACCAATCAGAAACGGATTATGGATTTCTGCAAACCTATATAAAGAGGAGCTTTCCGCGCGGGGAACTCAGATGCCATCGCAGTAGATGGCTGAAGAAAGAAGAAAGAAGCGGCTGGCAACATCGGCTCCGCTGAGGCCGGCGGTTGCCAGCGGGCTCATGGCGCGCCGCAGTGAGTCTGCCTGGCATCGGCGACCTGAGTGGGGTTGGTGTCGCCAGCCCAAAGACGTCGCGCGGATCAAGACGCCGGCAACATCGGCTCGTTGAGGTGCCGGCGCCCGCCGGGGGTACCTGGGCGGCCGCAGGGGTAATCTCGGGGTCGGCGGCCTCGGCGGAGCTGGTGTCGCCGGGACTGGAAGAAAGAAGACGGCCCAAGGGCTTTTAAGAGCCGCAATGGGGGTCCCGGTTCAGCTGCGGGACCCCCGCCAAAGGCACTGTCAGTGCCGCAAGGGCCCTTGTAGGGCCGGGGAGGGGGGTCCCGTTCGAGCTGCGGGACCCCCTAAGCCCAAAAGGCCCTTCTCAGGGCCCCGCTGGAGGGAGCCTCCACCCCCCCAGCGGCTCCCCCGTCCCCTCCCCGGGAGGGCGGGGGGGGGGCTTGGAGGGGTTGCCGGGGAGGGGGTGCGCGGCGGGTGGTCGCGACACACCTGCTTGCGGCCCCTTCCGGCAGCCCCTTCTGCTCCCGTTCCGAGATTGCGCGAACAGGGAACGGGTTGGGAGGGGCTGCTGGGAAGTGGCGGCGGCGGCGGGTGGTCGCCGCTGCCGCCGCGGGGGTGGGGTGGGCGGGGTGGGTGTCTCCCGGGGCGGGGTGCGATCAACCGCCGCGGGTTGCCTGCCCATACCCGCCAGCGGGAGGTTATATCGGCTGACTTCGCCTCCTTCAAGTGGCGAAGTAACACAGCGTATTGTATAGCTTAAATGCTTTTTACGCTCATACCTACTGGATAAGCATAGCACTGAACTGTTCCAGGAATTAATGAATGCTAAAAGCAAGATAAAGAAACCCTTCAACAGTTTGTTTATATAATGGTATTGTGTTCTTCTCATCAAATGGGTGCTACTATTGTTTATGATAAACATTTAATGCAAAAGGGTTTTTCTACATATTAAATCAGGGAATATATAGTGAATAATATAGTGGCATTTGTAGAGATAGCCAACCACCACTTGTTTCAGAATTGACAGTAAGTTATGCAATACTAGAGACAGTAACCAAAGCAGCTAGATTAGTTGCTGAGAGACGTGCCAGGATAAGTGGTGCAAGTAGACCCTAATCCGCTATTGCCAATTCTGTACAGACACAAGGTATCAGATATTCAGCATACTATGTTTGTAACAATCAAACTTTATTGGCAGAGTTATTTGGTCAGGTTGCTGCATTAGCAAAAGTGTCCCCAATGCAGCCAAAAATTTGGGATACTTTCAAACCATGTACGGAGAGCCATAAATTTATTTTTCCATTTTAAAGTCATGTTAATCCATGTACTAAGGGTTAACATGACTTTAAAACATAACTTATGACATTAAAAATTTGGAATGGGTCTGTGCATAGCCCTATACATCATCTCCGTGCACAGATCTATAAATTGACTGATAAGTATATGGTGTATGGGGAATTACTATATTGTTCATTTTGTATTACGTATACTATAAAACTGATTTCCCAAGATGCTACAGAGAAATTAAAATTGGCATAAATAAAATACGACCCATGAGGACTACAATAATAATTACAGCTACCCTACCACAAGACAAAATAATTACAAACCACTCTACAGACAATAATCCCAAAAATTGTGTTACAATTACAATTTCTATAATAAAATTATGCACGCAAAAAGTTTTTTTTTACCTATTTACCTTTTTGTGGGAGAAACCGGACAAACTCATTGCAGAT
The DNA here is from genome assembly GCA_019447015.1 of Hymenochirus boettgeri. NCBI lineage: Eukaryota > Metazoa > Chordata > Amphibia > Anura > Pipidae > Hymenochirus > Hymenochirus boettgeri. The sequence goes on along the minus strand of CM033475.1, from coordinate 145,212,914 downwards.
GTGTCCAATGGGTGGATTGAACTCAGGATCCGAGTACATTTAACAGTAAATCGGCTTTAGACACAAACATTTGGATTAAATTGCACAGGACCTACTCTCTATTACTGGATTTATCAGGGAGCACCTGAGATATCAGACTATAGGACCCCATATATACTCCTATAGCTGCCCATGATTCATTTAAATGGTTTAGTTCAGGAAGCAAAGATCAAAGGACACCAGCTTGCACCCTAAAGTTGAGTGAGATTTGAGCAGTAAATGCTTTGTGGGATTTTTTAAGCAGCGGAACATTTAGTGTAATTCTTGCTGCATTAACGTGCAGCGGTGGCCATTATTTGTAATGGCAACGATGTGCACCAATCTGGACATGCAGTGCGTTTAAAATGCTCTACATCACAGTGGTGCAATGTGAACGGGACCGTTCACTAACATTGCACTTGCATTTTGGTGTGACAAAGTGAATAAAGCCTTTAATGCAATCAGTTTGAAATAAATGCTGCTTGTAATTAATTATTAAGAGGGTACTACAATCAGCAAGTAATCTGGAAACCCAGTGTCCAATCAGCCCTTTTCTCCCATGCCACTGTGGTGTTCTGGTCACTCCCCTGTTCTCTTTATGGAAACAGAACAGGCTGCTCATTAGAGGAAAGCGCTGATCCCAAACAAACTTATTTGGGGTGTGTTTGTATGTAGCTACAATGTTTGTTACCAGATCTCAGATGTCTAAATATTGGGGGTAGGGTTTCCACCTCTTTCCTAAACCAAATTCACTTGAAATCTACATGCTGCAAAGCTAAGCACAATTCATTAAATATATGCTGTAAAGCTACGCGTGAAATCAATGCAGCCCACATCAGCAAGTTTAAGGGCAAGTTAATTTTTATTGTGATGCTGGATTTACCCTTTAAAGGGTATCTCCACTCTTTTTATAAGTTTTGGGAATCCAGTTCTATTGAAGAACGGGAGGTAAAGGAGCTGTGCCTTACCTTCCGTTCTTCATAGAACACACAGGAGCCAGGAGACAAGGTAAGAAACTTACCCGCTCGCTCGCTCCCCCGGCGGGCTAGTCTGACAGGTCCCGACGGACCTTGTCTTCATGCACCATAGATCGCACAGCTCCTTTACCTCCCGTTCTTCAATAGAACTAGATTCACAAAACTTATAAAAACGAGTGGAGATACCCTTAAGGATTTTGTTTTTGGATAGACTTTGTGCCTGTGTCATACAATACCCAAAATCTTCAACACCCATTTTACAGTTACACAGTTTCTCCGATCTCATTGTAAAGAAACCTTTCCTAATCTGAAGATGAAATTTCTTTTCTTCCAATGTTAAAGGATATGTGCACTGAAAACTAACTTAATGTTATTAGATAGCTGGGCTACCATGTAAATGTGTGTTCATTTTTTTTGCCTATTCCTTCCCACCCCCTACCTTCAGTGTAAGTTCTTGCGCTTCCTTCTCAATGGTAATGTGGCTCCTAGGACCGTCCCAATGAGATGTGAATTGCCAAACCAAAGAAGATGGACTAAGAACCTAGCTTCTGCTAGTGGTGTGTGACGATGATGTCACTGCACCCTGGATATAATGCGCCATCAGCGTGCGCATGGTTACATCCCAGGCGCATGTGCAGTTACGTCACCAGCCGGCATGATGCACGTGTGCATTGACGTCACCGAGCACGCACAATGGTAAGGAAAGGGAGGTGTTTGCGGTCGGGGTGCTAGATGCCAGGAGCAAATCTTGCACAGGGTGCTATTTATCCGATGGCCATCCCTGATCGCACATGCTTGTGCTGGGGCCTGGCCTACTGAAATAAACAAAAAAAAACAAAAAAGTTTGTTGTTTGCTTAGGGTTTAACTACATGAGCAAGCTTGGTAGGCTAACATTTTCTTTATATTTTATGTAAGTACAGAGGACACAAAGTACCAATGAAACTTTAGGCCATAAAATGTGTTTTATGCTAGAATTCACATGAAAAGTATGGAACTTGAACTCATTGTATTCTGCAGCATTCACTAGTGTGACGGACAGTTTAAATATCACATACAGTATGGGGTGAAATATCTGTCGGCTTGCTCCAAAATAATGTGAATAGTGCACTTACCTTAAACACCTTTAGTTAGAGGTTACTGGATAGATCACTGATGATAATAGCAAAACAATGTTATTTTTAAAAAATCCATAACATATTCATATCAGGCAATCTTGTAGCCGGCGTCCAGTTGTTACACCACACCTCATTATTTGTTATACACTTACAGAGACCAACATCTCTAACTGAAATCTGCTAATCTGCAGTTATACTGGAATATCCAGTTTGTTACCACATTCACCTTACAATAGGCAGGAAAGCAACAGCTTGGTATGACCTTGGGTGCACATGATCCTTTCATCATCAAGGACAAACGAAAGTGGTAGTTTTTAGTCTTTTTTTCAAAAGCCTTTGACAAGCAAACTTTTTTTAATGCACGAAAAAAACAAATTCTTCCCCCCGCACGGTTTTCTTTAACAAAAGGGAAATTGGCAATTTGATCTTATATTTTTGGAAGAAAATGGGTATTCTGAAAGTTTTAAAACTAATGTTTTTCATATTTTAAGTCAGAAGAAGAAACAAAGCCGTGACCAGGTTAAACAAATATTGTCAAAATTACAAGCCTATTATCCTTTTCCTCAAATATTTCATACCCTGTGTGCACACCAAAATTTCATGTGTGCAAATTTAAAATTTTAAGTGAAATTAAATCTTGTGCACTACATACATACAGTGAGGTAAGTTTTAGCAAGCTTTTTATGCACAACATACAGATACAAAGGTGATTAGTTTACAATAAAGGAAAGTTCAGGTTAAAACGCATTTTTCTGATGCTTAGCACAGACTTTGGATAATAGTCTCTAATCAGCAGGTGATCGGGAACCTTACCCATAACCCTCCTATATAAAGGACATATATTAAAAAACACACATAGCAAAGTTGAGACAGAATTAATGGGATTTAAAGTGTTGAATTATCAGTATTAATTTCAACAGCATGCAGAAGTTCAGGCTTAAACAAAACTATAAATTTCAAGGTTGTGTTAAATCTCACACTATGCTTACTTTTGAATTAAATGATGGAGCAGGGGCTTTTTAGGGTCAGAAAAGTTCTGGACCAGTTTTGTTATTGTATGTACGTACACACCCCTTGCTCTGCACTAATTAAGCCACACCCATTATGTACTTCGAGATGAACGAATGAAACAGACACACAGACAGGCAGATGGCGAGATACTGATTAGATACACAAACAGATAGAGAGCTATAGATAGAATATTAAGAGAGAGATAGACTAGTTCAACAAACTGGCAAATCAATGATTTCATGAGAATGGTACAGCAAACTTTGAATTTCATTAGAATAGTACAGCAGACTATGAATTTTGTGAGAACGGTACAGCAAACTAGGAATTTCATGAGAATAGTACAGCAAACTGGGAATTTCATGAGAATTGTACAGCAAATTGGGAATTTCTTGAGAATGGTACAGAAAACTGGGAATTTCATGAAAATGGTACAGAAAACTAGGAATTCATGAGAATGGTACAGTAAACTGGGAATTTCATGAGAATGGTACAGCAAATTGTGAATTTCATGAGAATGGTAGGGCAAATGTGGAATTTCATGAGAATGGTATAGCAAACTTGGAATTTCATGACTGGTACAGCAAACTCCCAAATCAATAATACTGGTAACAGGGGTGTAGGGATCACTATAGCAACCATAGCAGTTGCTATGGGGCCCAGTTGCAAAGGCCCCATGTCCACCCTGTAAGAAAAAACAGCCAAGTCTTGCCATAAAATTGCCATTACACAATGTAAAGATGGTGCTGACCACTTAGCTACTGTACTGCGATTCCTGCTTTCTTTATCCCATGCCACATGTGCTGCCTGCTATCTTCTACTCTTACATAGCCTAGAGGACACATAATACTGAGTGATGCACAAGCCATCTAGAAGACCGCTGTGTAGTGCCATGTGATTTCCGGTCTGGATGCTTCCTATATTGCATTCAAGCCCACTACTTAAAAAAAAAAAATGTGATGTACTGGCAGTGCCTGAACCTCTGGACTCGTGCACATATTTTCAGTCTGTGTGTCACCTGGAAAGTAATGTGCATGCATACACCTTACAGGGATCGCTGACTCAAAACATGCTCATACTGCCAGGCCAGGTTTCAGTTCGTTAAAGCATATAGTATGGCTACATTAAAATCAATAGCAGTCTGCATCATGAATTTTATATAAATATTAACCAGCATTTTATATTTAGATTTCACATGGGTTCAGGTTTTAAAAGGAAAAGTGTCAACCTTAACGCATAACCATATGAAAGTATCAACACAACACTGAGTTAGAATGAGCCTACCCTCCAACATTCACCTTTAAATAGGTACACTATTTAGAAACTGGATAGGGTAATATTGGAGGGTCTGCATTAATGAATTTGAAATGCATTCAGAACAGTCCAGATAATTACATTTATTACGGTCATTAAGTGATTATGTTACATAACAACTAGAAAATCTTTATCAGCTTACTGAAACAGACTAGAAAAAGGATTCGTTATTGTTCAGTGGGACCGGGAGGCCATTGTGCCTTCTTGTTAACAATGAGGGCTTATTTGAAGGAATCTACTAATCTGCTACTGGTGGTTAAGGGTTGCAAGGTTCCTAAAAATTCAGATGCCCATGAAACACACATGTGGCCTGGCCATTGTGTGATAAAGCAGACATGTGACCAGGCTGCCTGCATTTATGAAGCAACATGTGGCCAGGGTGTCAGCAATTAATGCAGTGTATAGAATAAGTGCAACCTTGCTAATTAAGAATATAAGAATATTCTTCTGTCATCAGATAATTGATAACACTGTTCAGGTGTGACAAGACACGCCTTGGATTTACCAAGACACTGAGAGAGAACAACCATTGTTATTTGGTGGCCATAAGTTTTCCTGATTGCTTTTAAAATAGCAAGAAAAAATTTAAAATGTAAAAAATGTCACCGAAAGATGATTCTGCATAAAAAACCCCCAAATAAGTGAAGCATAATGCAAGGATAATAATTCATTATTATATGAAGAACAATATTTAATATCCCCCTTTATTGCTTCTTGTAAAAATAGCTTTTTGACAGTGGTTAGAGCTGTCCCATTTAACTTAAAGGACAACTAAAGCCTCAGAAAAACACTAAACCAGAAGGCAGAACACCTTGATATAAAACTAGTAATCTGTGCCTCATCTCTGTTTTTGATGCGGGCGCTGGTAAATTTACCTAAATATTTATGGTTTGTACTTTACTTTACAGCATTCTAGTATCACACAGTTTGGTCAATGACCATTATGTTCTGCACATGCTCAGTCCTTGTTACAGTTGGTCACGCCCATTAATAATCTCTAGCCAATCCTTTTACAGGACAGAAAAAAGCAAGGAAGCATGTGACTGAGGTAGAGAGGTGTGGTCGACACTGCACATACACACAGATGCTTTATCTAGTTCTAAACAGGCGTACATTTACTTTATACAATTTACTGAAGTGTTATTTTATAGCTATTGGTGTTTTTAGGGGGGTTTCAGATTCTGTAGTATTAAAAAAATGGCTTGTTCTCCTTTATTATTAAGATTTCAATAGAAAGATGTTTCATTGTGGAATGAATCACTATTTGGATTAAAGCAAATCAAATACAACCCCAACTAACACTGTTTCCTCCCTTCTTAAACCAGGGTAGTGATGCAATATGTATTATATGTTAAAATACTGTTTGGTGGAGTGGCCGCAGCTTTATGTAACTTTAATGGTCATATAATCATCTTATAAAAACCAATGTCACAACCCTTTTTATTCTTTAAACATAACCACTCCTTATCCTGAGCCTTGGCTTTGGGCCATAAATCATTACCTTTACTTAAAACAAATTCTCTTCTTTTTTTTTTTTAAATATCAAATTCATTGACATAAAACTAGGGTTTCATCAGCCCCTCAAACCGGAATGCAACTTTCTCCTCACAGGCGCTGTAAGACTTAGAGATTCCGCCAGATGGACAGGACCAATCACGCTGCAACTGCAGGTAAGACACGCCCCCTCAGACTTTTTAACCCTTACTCACCAATTGCCCCACTCAATTGCCCACACGTCGAGAGGCCATTCTGTTCTCATTCTCTCTTTGTGATCAGTACCTTTGGTACCTCTCTTCACTTTGCCAGGTGACACCATTAGTATTTTTAAATCTAAATTTTTTTCTTAACATTCAATTGGATTGCATATTAAAACGGGCTGGTGGGGCCTAGCCCTTATAATAAAACTATACATACATACCTCTAGCAATAGCAACATGACAACTCATTACAACTCCCAGTCTTTTTCTACAGAAAAAAATTGGACTATGGGGTGAAATCAGAAGAATTATGTAGAAAATGAATCTTAATTTGTGAGAAGTAAAAATCTGCTGATTGGAGGAAACCCTTAAACTTGTTATTAGCATGTCTTTATGATTGCTTCAATTGCCAACCCAATCTTGTTGCCTGTGTTTTTATTAGATTTTTCACTGATCTGGCATCCCTAGGTAATTCTACACAGTACCTGGGACAAACTAGCCACACACAGCAAATTTCCAGATATCATCTGACTTGGAATGGATTTTGAGTAGATGATGACTTGCACTAAGGGTATTAGCTTACCTGGATAGATTGGATGATATTGAAAAAATAGGCTCTGCCTAATTTCAGGGTTACTAACAATCCCCTGCATCAACCTATTTATTAGCTAATGATTGACTTTTTTTGATTCTGATTGGACATACAGTACATATTTTAAATGTCTATTCTGTGCTTGACACACAAGTCAATACTTTCTGCTGCTGTGTTAGGTCGGTCTACACAAGCACTTAAAATGTCACCTGTTCCTCCCTATGTATCTATTTTTAATTCTGTAAAACTTAGCTCTTTTTTGATGGTGCAATGTGGGTTTCAGCCTGTCCTTAGGTGTTGCTATTTCCCCTTTCACCTAAGGCATGCTGCAAGAGTACCAGTTTATTAAATATGTACATACTAATAATGCACTACTAATATGGCTGTTTTTGTCTGAAAGTTAGGCTGGGTACCACTAGGTGATTTGTGACCAAACCAACTGATATTTCCGGGTACCGGCGATTGGACGTGGCGGTAAAGCACGGCAGGTCATGCGGTCACCTGTGGATTTTTGCCACAACCAACAGTGATTCATCTGTCTGACTGCTCGTTTGTGGAGAATGGCTGAAAAATTGCGGCCAGTCATGCCCACAACAGACTCCCGTGCTGTGACCTGAGAACCTTGTTTGTATCATATGAAATAATTGGAGAGGTAGGAATAGCAATCTAACTTTGCTTATTATACATTTCATAAATCCTTTAGGTTAACTGCTAGTTTTAAAACATTTGTAATTTGTATCCTTTTTTTCATAAAAAAATTGACTGATTTTCTGTCTGTTCACAGAAGAAGGTTCTAAATTCTGGACTTGCCTTCAACAGTTATGCAACCATGGTTTGTATAATAGCAATGCACTCTCAGAGATGCAATAGATAGACAAAGAGCCCCTATTGCTGGAACAGGAATAGCATATCATTTTAATTAATGGACATATATTAACCTTGGAAGATATTAACTTTGAGGGTCCCAACAACAAGGAAATTTAGAATGCCCTAAACGACACCAAAAATTTCTATAATAAAGCTTCTATTGAAACTAATACATTGGGCCTATCACTGGAATTCCATTGTGTCTGGCTAAAATACAATGGTTAGCTTTTATGTGTTTTAAAGGGAAATCCTCTTTGGTTCTAAACTCAATACTACACAATGTTGGGGAAAAAAACTTCCTCTCAAGACTGCAACACAACCAAGTGATTAACCATATAAAGATGTCCCAGCCCTCATCCTGGATGTAAAAAACAAGGTTTTCATTTTTTAGTGTACGGTTGAGGGCATCAATGATCAATGTATAATCAATACTTAAACATGGTTATTGTGTGGATTTTCTTTTGTTGCTGATATGAAAGAATTTATTTCCCTTATCACACAAGAAAATCATTTTCCAGGAGGTTAGTTCCACGTGGATTTATTTTTGACCCTTTAGTAAGTAGTTGCTTTAATAGTGAAATATTCTGCATTGTAAGGCGTTATTTATGCCATATTTGGAATATGCGGTGCAAGGTCCTACCTTTGGTGGTTATATCTCTTGTTTCTGGAATTTGAAGAGGCACTATAGGAAAGGCATAAGGAGCAGGGATATAAGGTTGTACAGTGGGGCCAATAGTGGGTAAATTTTAGTTTGGGGGATAGACATGCCTTAATAGGCCATACATTTAAACTATCTGGGGCATTGTTTAGAATATGTCAGAGGACACATTGACATCTCTTTAAGTTTGGAAATGTTTTTTCACTGTAAGAATGGTAAATTTATGGAACTGTCTTCCATTGGAAGTTGTGATCACAGGTTCATGAATTTCTAAAAACAAAGAATGTAAAATGTTACTGGTATTGATACATAAAGTTGTAGTTGCTCCAAAGATATTTCAGATTGACACTTGAAGTCAGGAAGGAATATTTCCCCCTTCATAATTTGGGAGTTTGCCTTCCTCTGGATCAACTGTTATGCAGGAAATGTGGTATTGCTGAGTAGGTAGGACTAAATGGATGTATGTCTGTATTCAACCTCAAATACTATACATACTACAGTATACTATTTTCTATATAAATAAATGAAACATTTTATTTGGGAACAGAAAAAATCTCTACAAAATATCTTAGCAGCCTTCCCTTAAGATCATTTAAACATCAAAGGTTCGTACACACGTGCGATCGTGGGTGCCACGCGGGTACACGCATGCGATCGGGCAACGATCTCCGAACGAACGGGCGTTTCAGCCGATAAAGTGCCCATGCTCGCGGCCGATATTGCCCCGAAAATGCCGTTCATATGCACGTGCGTCGCGAGTCACCACTCTCGCACGTGTGTATGAACCAAAGGCAGATTATTCAAAGTTTAAGTTTCAACCTAATAATCTAATTTTCTGGATGAAGATTTAGTAGACAAGTTTTGTTATTCCATGGAAAATCAAAATGGTTTACTCTTCCACTATTCACAATCCACCAGGAAGGAGTGGGGGAGTATCAGTCTCTCCTGGGTGGTTAATGATAAAAATTACAACAGCTGAAAGAGAGCTCATAGATCTTTAGACTTTTCTAGATCTTCAACTGCTTAGACTTTCACAGATCTCTTCCCAAGTAGCTTCCAGGAAATTTTATACTTTCGTCACCTATATGGTTGTATTTAGACTGAAGACAAAAAAGCTCTTTCTGGTGATTCATAAAAAGGATTGAGTATGAAAGCTAAAAAATTATTAAACAGTCAGGACATCCCAGCTATGACTGTGAATGTTATTTATGGACCCGTAGAATTCTTACTCTGAATTAAAAGGCAATTATAATCTGATTAAATAATTATACTAATTAAATATAATTATAATTAAAATCTCACCTTCCTTACATGTACCCGGGGTGAGGACCTAAACTGCTTGGTCCTTACCCCTTGGTTTGTTGTGGCCCCCATAACTCTTCTTAGAAGTTCCATTCAATACCGCACTCAGGTCTCATCTGACAAATAGATACCCACACTAAAAATGCACTGGCATGAGATTCTCATATGCAAAACGTGCCCGGAACACGTGAAATCATGCTGGTTGGAACTACATATATCCCTAAATGACACATTGCCTTAAATGGGAATTGTGGTCTCCATACAAGTGACCTTTTTACTTCTACTGTACCATTACAATTATTCCAGGATCATGCTTCCAGCTGTGTCTATCCAAACATACAGCAGTATAAAGGGTGTTTTTTTCCTGCTAGCACTGTGTTTTAAGCTGCTGGGACAGAGCATCATCAGCTGTATCATAACTTCTAAATCACATTTAAAGCTAGCCACAACTTAAAAATACATTTTTCTCTCTTCCTAAGGTGTCCATAGGTAGCAACTGAATCAACCCAGGCGCTGGGTCAAGTGCAAGACCATAACACTCTCTATTAGGGGTCCTGCAAACAGGAAGTCAGTATTTCAGTTGCATTTATTTATACACAGACAAAATGCTGAATTGGCAGATTAAGGTCACTGGGATAAAAAATACTGCTCTTTTTTCTGAAAAGTACATGTATTTGCACTGAACTTCCCGTTTAAAAATTACATCATGAGAAAACATTGTGGAAATGAACACTCGATACCACATACCGTGCATGTATGTAGATATGTAATATATATACATATATGGACTCCAGCACTCCTAAATTATTATTATTAAAATATTTGTATTGTGTATATATATATATGTATATATATATATATATATATAGGTCAGGTGCAATAAAAGGTGCAAATATTTCCTTGCACCTTGATCCGTTATCTATTTTAACTCCAGAAACTCAGTAAAATGCTAACATTTAATTTATTGCTGCTAGCACTGGATTTACCATTAGACACAGTAGGCATGTGCCTGTGGTTGCAAGGGTGGCTGTCAATCTCTCCATCTTTTTGATTCCCCACTGTTGGCACTTTTATTTGCTTCCCATCCCATTTTTAAAAGATTTTGACATCCCCCTGCTTAACAAATATTGTTTAAAACAGTTTTTATGTTCAAAAATGTCATCATGAATACTGTAGAGTCAGTTGTTTTCCTCTGAATGAAAAAAAAATTGGTGTTCTTTGGGATGTGGCATTTGTTGATGGGTGGGATTAAGGACACCAGAATCCTTGCACTTATAGGTTCCTGAGAAGTAAATCTGGACCTGGTTGCTGGTGTTTAAAAGATGCTCTTTAAATACATGGCTACACACAGTGCTGAATGTTCTCCCTATATAAAGTAACAGGAGATTGTTGCATGGACTGGCCACAACACCTGATCACAGGTGACTGATCCCACGTACTACTGACGGGAGTTTATACTGAAGCAATTTAAAAAGAAAATGAGAATTTGCAGTCAATTCAGCTAAGGTAGGATGAGTTTTCAAGCCCATTTTATTTGCTGCCACATTTGCTGTGTTTGTTTCTTTCACTACTGCCTTAATGAGCAATGATTTCAATATCCATATTGTGACATATAACAGAAAAAATGCAATATAAAAGATGCTAATACTTAAAAGTGGTGCCAGTACTGAAACAATTCTGACCCTAACAGGAACAGCAAGGCAATGCAGTATTGGGGTCTCGAAGTGTTGGCAGTGAGGACTTGCCATCTGTGAATAAGGCTTCCAAGTGAATTAGTGGCACTTAACATTTACAGATCAGTGAACAGACGGGTACAGAGAGGAAGCCATGACAGAGGCGTTTTCACTGGACCATTTCCAAAAAACAGATTGCTCTATTCTAGATCTTATCGGTATCTGGATGGTTCTTAGCATTGGTTTATCTTAAAAACGTAATAGCTTATCTTCATTTAAGTTGTTAACATGTTTGGATTTGTGTGGAGAAAAGAAGTTTAAGTAGAAAAAAATATTTTATTTGAGGCATACTTCTTTATTGATGGGTTTAAATTAGAATGTAGTTGTTATATTAATGGGAATGAAAATTTGTATATAGCTTTATCACCCCCCAAACTATACAATTTTTCATTTTGGGGGTGGAACTCCCTTTAACTTTCAAGCAAGTTGATATCAGCAAGTTTTTATAGGTTTCAGTTTCCATAAAGGTTACCCATCCACTCCATACATTTATAAAACTTTGATTCCTGTTCTTTTGGGATAAAGTAAGTTCTTCCATTCGTTTAAATATGATTAAGTTCTGTTACCCATGTTGTTGGGTGGGCATATGTTTATTTTCCAGTAACATGGTTGGACCATTCTTCCTGCTGTTAAAAAATGTCTAATTATGTCTTTCTTTTGTTGGTTGAGAGATCCTGGTAGCACCGATAATAGGATTGCATCGGCAGATAGTGATACTGATTGAACTGAAATTTGGTTGTAAATTTGGATTATAGTGTTCCAGAAGGGTTGCCTGATGGAGCATCTGTACCAAATATAAGTCATGGTTCCTTTTTCCTGTCTACATCTCCAACATTTATCTGTGATGTTGGGAAATATTTTATGAAGACTGTCCGGACACCTATACCATGGAGTCAGAATTTTGAAGTTTTTTTCCTGTGCTTTACAGGCCATTGAAAGTTTATGTGATACATTCTGGATCCTTCATTAAGGAATGCAGAAAGTGGGTGAGTTGTACAAAGTTGGGATGTAGAGAGAGGTTGAGTATATTTAAGTCCATAATTTGGGCTAGAGGTTATATTTGAATGGTAGGGGTATCCGACATGGTTCATTTAAGAAAGTTGGTGTAGTCCTTCCCTGATGGGAACTCAGGATTATGACATATTGGAGTTTGTAGTCCAGGGCGGTTGGTAAGGTGATACTTGTTGTAGATTTTGTCCTATTTTTTCAGGATTGAGGGTATAAAGAAGCTTGTTGAGATGTGATCTATCGTTTTTTATCCAGGGAAGAATATGAAGGAAAGGGTAAGTGTTGGTATATTCCATCTCAACCCATATCTTTATACACCCGTTATGTTTCCAGTCCAGCATGTGAGTGAAAAGGGTTGCTAGGTGGTATAATTGGATATCTGGTAGTCCTGCACCACCTGAGTTTTTGTTGCGAATTAATGCTGAGTATTTTACTCTATGAGAGGTTCCTGCCCATATGAATTTTAACATAATTTGTCGTGTAGAGACAAAGAAACGTTTGGGTGGGACAATCAGTATGGTTTGGAAGATGTATAGAAATTTTGGAAGGACATCCATTCGTATTGTATTTATTTTTGCAAACCATGAATAAGATTTTGCTTGCAAGCATACAGATCAGAGGGCAGCCATTCCACAAGTGGTTTGTAATTTAGTACATATAGATTTGATAGGTCTTTTGGAATCTTGTCCTAAGTATGTGACATGGGAAGGTTGTCATCTAAGGGGAAAGTTAGATTGTAGAAGGGTCTTGTCATGGATAAATGGAAGTGAGATATGTGGGGTTGTAATGTATAATAGTATGTCATCAGCATATGCCAAGAGATTGTATTTGCGTGTGCCAGTGGATATTCCACCTGTGTCTGGGTAAGAGTGTAAGGCATTTAGTAGATGTTCCATGGTAAGTATGTATAGAAGTGGGGAGAGTGGGCATCCCTGTCTGGTTCCATTTTGGATATGAAATCAGTTTGTAGTTGGCGCTTTCGATTTGCGTTTATCTTGTGAAATGCTGTAAAATTCTTTTTAAAGACATAGTGTTCCTAAGAGCTTCCATGTATAAACGTAGTAAATTCACAGAAAGGGATCCATTCATTTTAATTTTTGATGTGTTTATTGATAGAGGGTTGAATTTTATCAAGGCATGTGGGACCTAAACCTGTTGTATTAGGGTGGTTTTGAGGAACTCCAGTTAACTCTACCAAATGCTTCTCCTCTGGTAATTGAGTGGGGAAATAATAGATATTGTCCTAGGGGCATATATAAAGGAACGATGTTAGCGCAAAAAAATTACCGCGCATCGCGGCCGCGAAAATAGCGCTATCGCCGTATTTATAACGGCGAGGCTATTCCCGCGATACCTATCGCGGCCGCGATGTGCTGCGGTAATTTTAAGCCCCTTCGTGGCGATACATATAGTATCGCCGCGAAGGGACTTAAAATCCCTTCCCGACGCCGCTCCTAAGGGGGCGGGGATACGCCCACCCGCCCCCCACACCCCCCCGCGGCGGCAGCGGCGACCACCCGCCGCCGCCGCCACTTCCGCAGCCCCAACCCGTTCCCCATTCGCGGCAATCTCGGAACGGGAGGCTAGAAGGGGCTGCCGGGAAGGGGCCGCAGCAGGTGGTCGCGACCCACCGCCGCGCACCCCCTCCCCGGCAACCCCTCCAACCCCCCGCCCCGGCCGCTCCCGGGGAGGGGACGGGAGGGAGCCGCTGGGGGGGTGGAGGCTCCCTCCAGCGGGGCCCTGAGAAGGGCCTTTTGGGGCTTAGGGGGCCCGCAGCTCGAACGGGACCCCCCTCCCGGCCCTTACAAGGGCCCTTGCGGCACTGACAAGTGCCTTTGGCGGGGGTCCCGCAGCTGAACCGGGACCCCCAGTGCGGCTCTTAAAAGAGCCCTTGGGCGACGTCTTCTTCTTTCCAGTCCGCGGACACCAGCTCCGCCGAGGCCGCCGACCCCCGAGAGGTACCCCTGCGGCCGCCAGGGGTACCCCGGCGGGCGCCGGCGGACCTCAACGAGGCCAATGTTGCCGGCGTTTGATCCGACGCGACGTCTTCGGGCTGGCGACACCAACCCCACTCAGGTCGCCGATGCCAGGCAGACTCACTGCGGCCGCCAGTGAGCCGCTGGCACCGCCGGCCTCAGCGGAGCCGATGTTGCCAGCCGCTTCTTCTTCTTTCTTCAGCCATATTACTGCGATGGATCTGAGTTCCGCGGCGGAAATCTCCTCTTTATATAGGTTTGCAGAAATCCATAATCCGTTTCTGATTGGTCAATTTTTAATACTTGCTTTACATTAACCAATCAGATTTTAGAACTTTCCAGAAATCTGATGGTTAATGTAAGCAAGTATTAAAAATTGACCAATCAGAAACGGATGGATTTCTGCAAACCTATATAAAGAGGAGCTTTCCGCCGCGGAACTCAGATGCCATCGCAGTAGATGGCTGAAGAAAGAAGAAAGAAGCGGCTGGCAACATGGCTCCGCTGAGGCCGGCGGTGCCAGCGGGCTCACTGGCGGCCGCAGTGAGTCTGCCTGGCAACGGCGACCTGAGTGGGGTTGGTGTCGCCAGCCCAAAGACGTCGCGTCGGATCAAGACGCCGGCAACATCGGCCTCGTTGAGGTCGCCGGGCCCGCCGGGGGTACCCCTGGCGGCCGCAGGGGTACCTCTCGGGGTCGGCGGCTCGGCGGAGCTGGTGTCGCCGGGACTGGAAGAAAGAAGACGTCGCCCAAGGGCTCTTTTAAGAGCCGCACTGGGGGTCCCGGTTCAGCTGCGGGACCCCCGCCAAAGGCACTTGTCAGTGCCGCAAGGGCCCTTGTAAGGGCCGGGGAGGGGGGTCCGGTTCGAGCTGCGGGACCCCCTAAGCCCCAAAAGGCCCTTCTCAGGGCCCCGCTGGAGGGAGCCCACCCCCCAGCGGCTCCCTCCCGTCCCCTCCGGAGGCGGCCGGGGCGGGGGCTGGAGGGGTTGCCGGGGAGGGGGTGCGCGGCGGGTGGTCGCGACCACTGCTGCGGCCCCTTCCCGGCAGCCCCTTCTAGCCTCCCGTTCCGAGATTGCCGCGAACAGGGAACGGGTTGGGAGGGGCTGCTGGGAAGTGGCGGCGGCGGCGGGTGGTCGCGCTGCGCCGCGGGGGTGTGTGGGCGGGGTGGGCGTGTCTCCGGGGCGGGTGCGATCACCCGCCGCGGGTGCTGCTGCCCATCCCCGCCGCGAGGTTAGTATCGGCTGACTTGCCTCCTTCAAGGTGGCGAAGTAAAAAAGCCGATACTAGCCAGCGAAACCAGTACCGCCGCTTTATAAAAAGAAGCGGCGGTAAAGGGTAAGTATCGGCGCGAAAGGTTAACGCTTCGTTAACTTTTCGCGGCCGTTTTCGGGCCTTTATAAATCGCGGTAAACGGATTCATGCGTTAATGGCCGCGAAAACGGCCGCGAAAAGTTAAACGAAACTTTATAAATATGCCCCCTAATGGTGTTGTCTCTGGCCTCCTGACCGGGGACAAATGCCACTTCTTCCATACCAATCCATTGGGGTAAGTGGTCTTTTAATCTTGAGGCTATAGGGAAAGCGTTTCATTTTATATCTATATTTATAAGGAATATTGGGCTGTAACTAGTAACTAGAGTTAGATCTTCTCGGTTTGGGGACAGTTATATAGGTTTCTAGGGCCTGTGGGGGGAAAGGTGATTTAGTGTCACTGAATTTTTTAAGAGAAAGGATTCTGTTTCCAGGTAGAATAATTATAGAATTTTTTCACCTTGTGCTATTATTCAAATAGCGGGCCAAGGATCTACCACATTTATCCAAATTCATAGATTGTGCAATTTCTATAGTCTTGGCTAGGGATGGCCGGTTTGCGGATCCGAACCCGGATCTGCCGCGGATTTATCCCGTTCGCGAACAGCGGATTTTTCCGGATTTTCCGCCTTCCGAACTTCCGAACCGTGGATTTCTTGTATTATAAAATTTTAGAAATATGAGGAATTCTTGTATTTTCGAAAATATGTGAAAATACGTATTTTCGAAAATTTTCGAAATTACGAGGATTTCTCGTATTTTCGAAAATACGTATTTTTGAAAATTTTCTAAATTATGAGGATTTCTCGGATTTTCGAAAATTTTCGAAATTATGAGGATTTCTCGTATTTTCGAGGATTTTTTCATTTAGTGGCCATAGTGGCATATAGGTCGCCAGGAGAGTAAATAATGTGGAATAAACAATAGATCAATTGTACTGTATGAATTATGTGCTGGGGAAAAGAAAGAGAAGTCTTTGTTAGTAGGATGTAGAGTGTGCCAAATCTCCACTAGTTGTAATGCATGTACAGTAGTTAATGTTTTAATCTATTTAGGTGTCTGTATGAAATGTGTGTGTGACCTGATGTGAGTGTTTAATGGGAAGTTAAAATCTCCTCTATTAATAATTTTACCTTCTTGGAAAGTTTTGAGTTTGTAGGTATATTTGACATGTCCGTATCTGATTTGAGTTTTTGTAGGTATATTTGACATGTCCGTATCTGATTTGAGTTTTTGTAGGTATATTTGACATGTCCGTATCTGATTTGAGTTTGGTAGGTATATTTGACATGTCCGTATCTGATTTCAGTATGGTAGGTATATTTGACATGTCCGTATCTGATTTGAGTTTGGTTGGTATATATTTGCTATATATATAAATTTTCCTGTGAATAGATATTTTAAGAAAAATATATCTGCCCTGCCCATCAGTTACAATTTTTTGTAACATTAAAGGGAAAAGTAAGTAAATTTGTTAAAGATATACTCAGCCCCCTCTTTTATTTTGGGGTGGATATTTATTGTCAAGTTTGTTGTTTCCTTGGGTAGTTTAGGTTCCTTTGGACTGTTTGCCATGACGTTTAAGAAATGAAGGTTGTAGGGGTGTTTCAGGAGTCTGGTAACTCCATATGTGGGAGGCTTAGTTTTGAGAGAAACATGGGTAGGTGTTCAGGCTCCCGTAGAATTGCAGTGACTCCATTGTGTTTGATGTGTAAGCCAAATGGAAAAAGCCAGTTATATTGGATATTGGAGTCTTTTAGTTTGTTGAGCAGGGGTTTTATTGCTCTGCGTTGTTGAAGGGTTTGCCTGAACAGATCTGGGTATATAGAGATTAGGATCTCTTGTTTTTAGTAGGATTTGCTACTTGGTTTTCTAATCATGTATACAACATATTGTGTCCCTTGGGGAGAGGTCCTCCGTGTTTCTGGGTTGCAATGCCCTGTGGGCTCTGTCCATTAGGATCTTTGAATTAAAGATCTTGCATAGCACATTAGGGATATCAGGGAAATAGTTTCAGGCAAGCCTCTTACCCTTAGGTTATTACGTCTAGACCTATTCTCTAGATCGTCCAGTTGGTTCAGCAACGCACAGATGGTGTGGGATTGCCGGCTTTATAGAGCTTCTTTTCCCTATGTTAGCTGCATTTTAGGGATGTTTAGGCTGTTTTATGGCAGTTTGGGTTACTCCAAGAACAGAGCTTTCACTCGATGCGTCCGGTCAGGTGTGCCTCCAAGCCACGCCTCCCAAAAGTTTATATTTTTGGATAAAATCACCTTTAACTAAGTGATAGTCAACTACTTTGTAGAACTTCTAGGTTCACATTCTTTTCCAGTCAGAATTGGTTACAACCATATTATTCCAAAAAGCATATTAATCAGATTCTTTCTCAAAGAATCTGATTGTAACCACTCACGGATTTTCTGGATTTCCGCTTACCGGATTTTCCGTGTTTGAAATTTTTTTAATTTTCGAAGATTCTGAATTTACAAGGATTTTCATGTTCCAAATTCACCAATGGCAGCTATTTTTTCAGTGTCAACCCCCTGGGTATAATAGACAGCTAGACAGGCGCCATTTTGTCAGTGTGTTAAAGTGAGATCTGACAATGTAGCTTTTTTTTATGCTTTTTGAGCTTTCTACGTGTAAATTTCAGTGTGGTGGACTAGCACTGGTTGTTAACCACCCCTGTATTCACACAATTTGGGACACAAAAGTCCTTTTAAGGACAAACCCCCCTATAAGTCCTTTGAACAAATTTAGATACCAGAACTGCAGATAACTATAAACCAGCAGAAAGGGGGGATTCTGGGCACCTGCAATCCCCCACTTAAAATTGCACGTGGATAGTTGTACACCAGAACTGCTATCATCAGTATATTACACTGGAAGGGTGATTGCACCAGGGAGCAATAGCGGGACTGGGACCAGACCAGACACCAGTGCTCTTAATAAAAACTTTATGAAAACAACTGGTGGCAAAGCAAATCAGGGGATAATAGGACTTCTGTCTATAGCTGGCTGTAGTCTCATATTCTATAGCAGATTTAGTAGCAGGTTTAGTCTCAAATGAGGATGTTAAGATTTGTATTTAAAATAATAAATAAATACATGTCCATCATTCAGCAAAAGTATTGATCATATAAGTGCTCTCTATAATCAAAGATGTCTTTCATATTTATATGTAAATCATGATCCAAACTGTATGCGTCATTGCCTGCTGTACATTTATGGTGTCTACACTGTAATGAGGATAATTGAAGTCAGTTGGCTTTAACTGGCTGTGTGAGATATGTCTTTGTGCAGATATTTGGGTCAGTGGAGAACACACAAGAATCTGTGACATTTCGGATGTTTCTGTGCGCATGTTTAGCTAATCATATCCTCAGGGAGTTGCATGAACAGAGTTTTGAATTTCCAAATCAATAAATCTCTCAATTAGACCTAGGCTTGTGTGTCAGGATTTAACATTTGTGATTACAAATTGAACACCATTAGTTTCTGTATACACCTCAATCTCTGCTTTGACCCCCACCCACCGATCTCCAGCATTTATTTACTATGTATTAATCCTTGTTTTACTTTCTGTGTTAGCACTCTTCCCTTTTCATCAGGCTAAACCCTATTAGCAATGATTAATCCAGACTTGTAGCCATTTTAAGACTTCTCTGATCTCTTTCCCTGTATATTTTTTCCTGCTGTCTTTGGAAGATGTGAGAAATAGATATTTATATGAAGTGTGCAGCTGATAGGTTTTATAAGATAACACTAATCAGAACCAGTTAAGCAGAAATTAAACACATTTCAGGTCACAGCAACAGTATAAAACTCTGATTCACTAGGCAGGCTGAAATATTTCCCACAAATTCTAAAAATGCCCTCTAAACTTGAGCGTACTAAACCGTGTAAATCTTAGTTATGGCTCTGCAGTGTACTGTGTATCCTTGCCATCGTAACTGTAGTTCAGTTCACCAGAGACATAGCGGTCTACTAACACACACAATACATTTATTTACCACATGGATGTGATGGTTCATAAAGGCAAACTGTTTTCTATTTTTAACTGGTTTACATTTGTACTTTGCTGTTTTAATTATTGCTGTTTTAATAATTTGTTTTAATTATTCGTAGATTTATGATCACCATAGAATACCATTGTGGTAGTTTACTTTCACATGGTATTCTATGGCTGAACATTCATTAATTAACAAGGGTTCGGCATACATTTGCGCCCGCTGACGTACATTACGGAGAACACACGGTATCACTAAATTGTGATACCGCATGTTTAGAAATATGGCCCAATATCTCTATAGCTGGGTACACACATTACAGATAAAGGGACATTCCCATTGGTACTGACTGGATCCTTCCTTGTCAGTAATTTGTGTACATGTGAAGCGACTGTTTCTGATGCTGACAGACATTGAGCATCAGAAATGGTTCTTACGGCCAGAAAATTTCTCTCGTGTATGGTCAGCTCTCTGTACTGTCGTACAGGGAGTCAGCAATGATTGTTAGATGTATGTCAGTCACGAATGATCTCCCTATAATTACAGATTCTGTCATCTTCAAAGATTGGCTATGTGTGTACCCAACTTAACTTAATACTATTCCTTAGCAGAGTGGGAGCTGAAAGAAAATTGCTTTGTTGTGATCCTCTTTACAACTTCTCGCTGTATTCCGACTTCATCTCTAAGTATTTTTTATGCTTGGCATATGAAGAGTAATTGAACAGTGTTGGGGGAACAAACCAGACAGCTGTGAGGTGGATGACAACAATACAATCTTCTTCCAATCTTCTTCCAACTCTGAAAAGGAATAATATTGGGCAATAAGAATGCAGACTCCTAATGTAGATACATTACTGTTTAAAAAAGGCCTAGATACTACTGTTGACTATATTTAATATAGTATTTTTTATAAACTGATGATTATCTCTTAATCCCTGATGAATGAATGGTACATAGGCATAGTTCACCCAAGCTCACCCCTAACCCTGCCCAGTCCAGCACCTAACCCCTCCCTGATCTCCCCAATTTGAAGAGGCAGATGGCATATTTGAGATGAAAACAAGTGAATGCACTGTTTAACTAGGCATGTGAGAATGATAAAAATGTGTATGTGAAGACAAATATTACGTTACATTAAAAAAATGTACATGCCATGTTCTATTACTTGTCAACAAAACTGTTTTCCAACTGCGGTTTTGCACAGTAATAAATACCTTACTTAAAGCACAACTCTGTTGTCCTAGCCCCTCCTGTTGTCCCTTCCACCATTTAAGTACCCAGGGTGAGGACCTGAACGAGTTAGACTTACCTAAAGTTGCACTTGCAAAGTTCTGGTCTGCTTCCTGTGTCCAAACTTGTCCAATGGGAAGACAGAAGGGGTAAAGTTGTCTTTAAAGGTACTTTATAATTTGGTAAATTTAAGAGAGTTTGACTACATTTTAAGGGCAGAGCAATGATATCACGGCAAAAACCTCAAGTTCCAGTAAATCTATTTATTATAAATAAAAGGTTGAATGAAGACATATGTCCATCTAGTCCAAACTTTATACCTTCCGCTTTAAAGGGCATGTCCACCCCCAAAACTAAAATTTAACCCACTACTGACCCCACTCTGTAGTGTTCAAAAATCCTTACCTCACCTCAGCTCTTTATGGTTCTCCAGCAGTGCCTGAAAGTCCAAGAAAGTGAAGAGTAGGAGCTGTCTGTGTTTTATCAGGTCCCTGCTGTCCTCTTAGAGAACTCTGCAATACGCAGGGGAGCCCCCCCCCCCCTTCCTCCCAATTCCTTCAGGCTGCTTCATCCTTTACCTATAAAATATTTTTTAAAAATTAAAAAAGCAAATACAAATATTACCCCTGCTATATATACTTGCACAAGCTTATTGTTTCCAACTATATTACTATCCTGCTGGCAACCACTGTGGGTTCAGCTAGGGGCTGCCAATTCACTATTATGCATTGCGACCAAATGTGCTTGGGGTAAATTCTTTCTTTCAAGCACATAAAATAAGCAAAATGGCACTTCAATTACTTTTCACCACAATGGGAAACCTTATCACTCAAGTGTGAAAACTGATATAACAAAGTTCCTCTTTACAATAAACCCACATATGTCTAGAAATACATATTCATTGTGGAATAAAATGAAAGGAATTCTTGAATTATGTGCCACGAGAAAGAAAGAGGCGTGGCACTAAATTATTTTTGGAAGCCTACTTTTTACGTTGTAGTGTCTTAATAAAAAATATAAAATATAGATTGTAATAGAATTTGACTTACTTTAAACTTCATTGACTATATTTAAATTTTACTACAACATAAAAAACAATATAAACTAGTGCGTAATTAAACAACTACAAAACAAATTTGCCAAGTGGTTCAAATCTGGAAAGTCTGAGAACAATTTTTAAAGAAAGGACTGGTAACAAAAGTAAATTTACACAGTCTCATTAAAGAACTAGAAAGGGAAAGTTTAAGTATAAACTTTGAATTTGGCTTGAAAGACTGCATTTTGGAAGGGAATTTGTGTGTTTGTGCTGCAGATTTTAAAAGTCAATAATGTCAATTATGAGGACATTGTTGTTATTTACTTACCCTTTAAATATGTCACATGCATTAAAGGTAGGTCAGTTGGTGTGTGTGTATTCATATCAGGTTGGGGGATAAAATACTAACTTTTTTGATGATTGGTCAAAATTAGTTTTTTTTTACTTTAGTTACCCTTTACGTATGGCTGCCATAGTAATGGATAAGTAGATCAGTAAAAAAAGTAAAAAAAAAAAACTTTTTTGATGATTGGTCAAAATTAGTTTTTTTGACTTTAGTTACCCTTTAAGTATGGCTGCAACAGTAATGGAGGGGTAGGTCAGTAGCTGTGTATACCTGTATCAAGTTGGGGGTTAAAAAACAATGTTTTTTGATTATTGATCAAAATTTGCTTTTTTGACTTTAGTTACCATTTAGAGTATGGCTTCCACAGTAATGGATAAGTAGATCAGTAGGTGTGTGTACCTGGGTCTGGTTGAGGGGTATGTCTTTTTTGTGTTTACAACCATAAAACTATTTTTTATTGAGGATAAATCTAAATTTGTTTTTTTGACTTTAGTTACCCTTTAAGTATGGCTGCCACTGTAATGGATAAGTAGATCAGTAGGCATGTGTACCTGGGTCTGGTTGAGGGGGGTATGTCTTTTTTGTGTTTACAACCATAAAACTATCTTTTATTGAGAATAAATCTAAATTAGTTTTTTAGTTACCCTTTAAGTATGGCTGCCACAGTAATGGATAAGTAGACTAGTAGGTGTGTGTACCTGGGTCTGGTTGAGGGGGTATGTCTTTTTTGTGTTTAGAACCATAAAACTATCTTTTTTTGAGGATAAAGCTAAATTAGTTTTTTTGACTTTAGTTACCCTTTAAATATGGCTTTCATGGGAATGGAAAGGTAGGTCAGTAGGTGGGTGTACCTGGGTCTGTATGGGGGGTTGGGGGTATCACCATTTGTATTTATCTATGGGAAAAAATGTCCGGAAATTCGCCGATAACGCCGTAACACTTCCGCGGATTCCTTAGCTAGAAGATAGCACACTTCTTCTATATGCCCCACACATCTGTACCGAATTTCATGTCTCTAGCTCAAAAACTGTGGGAGGAAATACGGTCCAAAAAAGCGGAAGAATAAAACGGAAGAAAAAGAAGAAGAAATAGAAAGAACAGTAATTTGGCTTTTGCAAGCCAAATTAATAACTATACTCACCTCCCCCCTGCTCATCCTATTCCACTCATTAATACCAGGGCAAGGACCTAAAATGTTAACTTGAACTGTTTCTAATCACCTGTAATACTTGTAAATGATTGTTCCATAATCGCTTCAGTCCACTTCCTGGTTGTCTGCAGTCCACAATGTAGCCAATAGGACATTGCAAAGACACGTGTGTTTCCATTGGTGAGATTGTGGGCTGTCACTGACAGTTAAAGAGGGGCAGAGCAGAAAGGACAACTTCATTTAAGTATTACAGCTGATCCGTAAATACCCAGGGGTAAGCGGTTTAGGTCTTTACCTTAGGTAGAATTAATGGATAGAGTGGAGGGAAGGTGAGTATATTTATCTTTTTTTTTCATTTTTTCAGATGTCAAAAACAAACTGATTAAATACATAAACAGTTTTGTTGCAATATGTAGGGCAGGGCAGTGGGGAAAGACTAGACATTTTTAAATGATAGATGGGGATTGCATAGGCCAGGGATTCTCAAAGGGTGTGCTGCGGCACACTGGTGGGACTTCAAAGAGCAAGAGGCGTGCCTCCGAATTTTGGTAGTGTAATATACTTTTAACAAATTTTAATTACATTTTTTATTTTGCACAAAAAATATATTTTGTGGTACAATTTACACTTTAATGTAATGTAACATTACGCTACATTGATGAGAATATACATAGCATAAAATATGGATAATTACAAAGTAAAATCTAAGATTAAGAACACTGGTTTTCCCCGTGAAAAATTTGCATTACCAAGTGGGTCATAGTCTGCAAAAGTTTAAAGGAGAACTAAACCCAATTTTTTATACTCCAGAATCTGAAAACAACCCCCCTAAAAACACCAATAAATTATAAAATGCCATTTCAGTAAATTGTATTAAAGTAAATGTAAGCCTGTTAAGAACTGGTTGAAGTATCTGTGTGTATGTGCAGTGTCAGACCACACCCCCTAACCTCAGTCACATGCTTCCTTGCTTTATCTGTCCTGTAAAAGGATTGGCTAGAGATTATTAATGGGTGTGACCAACTGTAACAAGTTTCTGCCATAGCTAAGGACTGAGCATGTGTAGAACATAATGGTCGTTGACCTAACTGTGTGATGCTAGAATGCTGAGAAATAAAGCACAAACCATATGTTATTTAGGTAAATTTCTCAGCGCCCATATCAAAATGAGAGGTAAGACACAGATTATTAGTTTTATATCAAGGTGTTCTGCCTTCTGGTTTAGTGTTGTTTTGTGGCTTTAGTTGTCCTTTAAGAACCACTGGCCTAGGCATAGTGGTAAGAGGGGTTATATATTAAGGTGCAGAAGGAAGAAGGCAGGCTGTGAGGACTTTGTAGGTCGTGATTCATGAATGAACAGAGCAACCATCTTCAATCAGGCTAATAATAATATAATAATATATATTATATAATATACAAAACTAACAGTAATACTTTCAGACTGATGTGAAAAAGAAGAAATACAAAATTAAAGAGGTATTATAGGAGGTGGAAGCAGAACCAGGTGGCTTACAAATAATGGCAGATGGGGCATCAAGCTAAATGTACCTGGGGGAAATGTTAATCAATATGCTAATATTTCTGAATAAATTGGAAAATATTGTTATATAAAATCATACAGAAGGGCCATTGCCATTTTGGTACATTTTGACAGTTACAGCTTGTCTTAACAGTTCTCAACATCTGTTCTTTAAATGAATTTCTATATCTGCCAATGCAGTCTACCACAGTGTTTGTTAAAACTTTTACGGAACGTAGAGCACATGACAATGCCATGCAACACAGCACCTTTGTGTTTTTAATGTTAAACTCTTGTGTAATTACATGTACATTTTCTGGGGTATTTTATAATGAAATGTTAATATAGCCAAAGTAGTATAATACATTCAGAGTGTATTACAAGATAGACTGTGGAACTATAGAGTTTGAGAAACAGTGGTCCAACAGCACAGCATTTCAAAGGGAGGGAGTCTAGAAAGGATTGTCATGGATAGTGCGGAGCATTGTTAAAACATTCATTAATTATGTATCTCTGTCTACCTTTTATCTCTGTCTGTCTATTTATTTGTCTTTCTGTCTATTTATCACATTCTGGCTGTGTATCTATCTCTCGGTTTGTCTATGTTTGTCATTCTGGCTATCTGTCTATCTCTATCAAATACCTTGTGGGTGTTGCTTAATTGGTGTGGGGAAGGGGTTCTAAAGTACACACGGCACATAGAGTGCCCAAGAGTGCCCTATACCTTCTCAGACACTAGAGATGCCCCTGGTGGTGTTAGCATTTACGGTACTAAAAGGATTAATTGATATTATCTTCACAATAAAGAGAAACAGATCCAGGCACACTTTACATACAGTATATATAACAATTCCTTTATTAACATATTACAGGGGATACCACAATCTTTAAAAACATCCCAAAACCATAGAAATACACAGTGGGACACTCATGGGATAATCAGATTGCCAGTCCACACATTAGAATTAAAGTGCATATAGAAAAAAAAACCTGTCTAGCAGAACAACAGTCATATATAGTATAGTATAGTATAGTATAGCATAGTATAGTACAGTACAGTATAGTACAGTACAGTACAGTACAGTACCGTATAGTACAGTACAGTACAGTACAGTACAGTATAGTACAGTACAGTATAGTACAGTACAGTATAGTATAGTACAGTACAGTACAGTACCGTATAGTACAGTATAGTACAGTACAGTACAGTACAGTACAGTACAGTATAGTACAGTACAGTACAGTACAGTACAGTACAGTACAGTATAGTACAGTATAGTACAGTACAGTATAGTATAGTACAGTACAGTATTTCAAGTTGAATAAAGACATGCGTCCATCCAGTCCAACTCATCTAGCAATATCCTCATTTCCTGCCTAACTGTTGATCCAGAGGAAGGCAAAAACAACACCAAATTTATGAAGGGGAAAAATTCCTTCCTGACTCCAAGTGGCAATTGGAAATTTCCCTGGATCAACTCTACTTTATGTATCAATACCAGTAACTTGCAACATTCCTTGTTTGCAGAAACTCATCCAGATTTTTTTGAAACCAGCCAATGAACCTGCCATAACAACGCTGGAAGACCGTTCCATAGCTTTACTGTTCTCACAGTGAAAAACCCTTTCTGAACTTGAAGCCTAAACCTTTTTTCTTTAAGTCTTAATGGATGTCCACTGATAATACCCACTTCCAAATCATTTATAAACAGATTAAATAGAACCAGCCCCAACACATGACCCTGTGGCACCCCACTTAGCACTTTAGTCCATAATGATGTAGCCCCATTAACTACTACTCTCTGCATCCTATTCATTAACCCATTTTCTATCAATGTACAAATGTACAGCCCAACAGACCTTAGCTTATACATTAGTCGTCTATGGGGGACTTTATCAAAAGCCTTTGCAAAATCCAAGTACAGTATACTACATCTACTGCTAAGGGTTCCATAGTATCGCACATAGAAGGTGAAGTGGGCATGACTTTCTGGGGTGAGCAAGGCTTACACAAACACACACAAGAAGTTTAAAACTTTACAGCTTCTCACCAAAACATTAATTAATTGCCCTCTCAGCTAGGCAAACAATATTACAATTGGGGAATAATTACAGTTTATTTAATGTATAGGCTGCACAAACAATCCCCCAAGCATCCTACAATTCCCAAAGAAACCCCCCCAGTCATGACATAGATCTCACAGAGCCCCAAATAATCCCCCAGGCCCCCAACACATACCACTAGGCACCCACAAACAGAAGTGACCAGTGGTGTAACTAATCACTGGGCCCCCCAGGAAGGTTTTCTGGGAACATCCTATATCTGTCATAGGAAAAATAAGAAGATGGGCCCCCCTGCAGTTGATCCCCCTGATACCCTGGTATTTATGCCCCTGGAAGTGACCCTAGGCACCCCAAAGTTCCCCCAGGCACCAAACACCTCACCTCACTGCACATGCCAGAAACCTCTAGGAGAAACAGTTAGAGGCAGAAACAGATTACACCAGGAAAAGGCTCCTATTCTACATCTCCCTGTATGGTCTTTGGCCTTGCAGGATAACCATATGTAGCAGAAGAGAAAAAGGTAAGGTTCATTTAATACAAAAAATGACCACCCACTAGATACCCAACACGGATGTAACCTAGAAATCCCCAACTGGGAAAATTAACATAGAAATCTCAGATTGCTGAAACCAGCAATCAGGGATATCAATATCTACAGATAAATAAAATAACACCACGTGTTCCTAAAAGGACTAGATAGAGCAGATTTTCATAAATAATATAAAAACCATTTATTTTCTATATAAAAATAGCTGGCCAGCTGTAAACCCCTATGTAATTATACACAGCATAGATACATAATAAAAACATATAGGATGTCCAAAAAGTATCAAAGTTGGTATGAGTAAAACCCCTAATATGATAGACAGACACAATCCATAAAAGTTTCCAAATGGATGATCTCCTCCAGTGTGAAGTGAAGATATAAACATCCAATAATAATCCAAAAATAGTTAGAGTGTGCACACTGAAAAGCTCAGTTTCAAATAGAAATATACGTCACCACTGTGAACATATAGTTACCAGGCTGTGAACAACTACCTGTTTTTGAATATTGATATTATATTGGCTTTTTTCCAATCAGGGGGAATAGTGTAGATAAATCCTCTTTCTCAAGATTCAAGGATGCATTTTATCAGGTTATGGGGCTTTATTGATATTAATTAATTATTAATTGTGTCTGTACCATACCCTCTGTCAGCCAGAATGAATATTCTTTTTACTATTAATATACTACAAAAACTTTTTTTAGGTTGGTTTGCTTTGTTCAGCTATATATGCTTGCTTTTCTATTTTAGCTTGTTACATTTCTTGCAATCCTCATTACAGCTTTTATAATCCATGTAGGACTGTTTTGTTCCCTCTGATTTAAAATTTTTAGATGCCCTTTTTTTCCTTTCCATTTTACCTGATCATTAAGCCAGGCAGGAGTGGACCTCATTTCTTTAACACTTGTTTTCTAAAGGTATACATTTTAAAAATAGTCAACTTCTGTTCAATAGTTTTACCTAAGAACATATTACTGCAGGACACCGGCAAAGTTATACAGGTTAAGGAACACTGAGTACCAATTATGTATTTTAAGGGGTAATGTACCCACTACTGTAAATTATAACAATAATAAAAGTCACTAAGCTGTTGTGGGTCATATACAGGTACAAGGACACAGGCAGAGTTTTGCAGGTCAGGAAACTCATCTACCAATCATGTATTATATAGGGTAATGTATCCACAAATTTAAATTTTATGGATATTTAAAGTCACTAAAGAGTTATGTGTCCTTATAAAGGTAAACACACATATGCTCAGTTTGTCAAGTAGGGAAACTCTGAGTACCAATCAGGGGCGTAAGAATCAATATAGCAGCCATAGCAGTTGCTATGGGGCCCAGAGCCAAAGAGGGCCCCATCCAGGTCCCCTTTAGGCATGTCCACCCTCCTAAGAAAATGTTTGCCTCACGAAGTTCAGTTCCACAAACCACATTTTCAGTTTACTTTCAAAGATGCCACCAGGTTTAAGTAAAATGAAAACAGGGTTTGTGGGGCTACTAAGTGAGTTACATTTTTTTTCTAGCAAGGTAGACATGCCTTTTAAAAAAGCCTATCTGCAATTTGGCAGAGAACTAAACTTACATTTTTAAAATCCTAATATGTAAGCTTTTCTCCCCAGAACACATATACATTGAAAGATTCTTCTCTAGTTAGTTGCATTTATTACATGTCAGAATTAGATTGTTTAGATAAAAAGGTTGTTGCCAGTACAACCCATAGCCCATGTAGTCATCAAGGAGCCACACCCCGACCCAGTATTCACTGTCTCTATGCACATTTTCTGTACAGATGTCTCCACACCAATATGGAAGCCCCTGATAAGACTTTGAAAGCTGCTTGTTATCCTGAAGTTTATTTACCTGTCAGTGTGAATTGTTGGTCAATCAACTGCAGAGACTTTCATATTGGTGTGGAGAGATCTGTATTATATTTTTTTAATATTCTTTTCCTAGATAAAGTTAAAGCTTCTAAATGTACCTGAGTTCTCTGCTTGTTCAGTGGTGGTGCACCTGGTAAGGCACCAGGTTTAAAACTACACATTTCTGAAGGTCAGAAGTTCAATACCCAGCCCTTCATTTTTTTGTTTCTATTATGTTCCAAGCAAAAGATAAAGCTTCTAAATGTACATCAGTTTTTGTACTTCTACAGTGGTGGCACACCTGTAAAGCACTAGCTTTAGAAACACACAGTACAGAAAGTTCAAATCCGCAGGCTTAAACATTTTTTTGGTTTCCATTATGTTCCTAGTAAAAGATTCTACATGTACCAGTGTCCTATAAATTATATATGTTAGCCTAGAGGTAAGAGCTCTGCTATTAGCAAGACAGAGTAAATGTACAAGTTGCAGGTTCTATTCTTCAGACTTTTATTTATTTAATTTTTACTGAAATGTTAATAATTGTTTCTTACATCCATGATATCTATGATAAACTGCAAAGATTACTTTTCTTTTTGTATGTAAAGTAAAGGATTATATTATTGTTAGGACAGGAGCATTAAATGTGTTTGAAAACAAAAAACTAAAATCCCTGTTCTGTGTCAGGGAGGATCTCTGTGCTGTTATGTGATTGGCTGTCAGCTTCTAAGAAGCAAGGCTGTAACTTTCTTGTTTTGTTCTGTTGAGCACTACAGAGCATGTGCCTCTACGCAGACACTTAGCTGGGGGAATACCCAGCTGAGATGAATTGTGGGAGCTGACCCCTAGTACTCACAGATTATTTTCATAAATCACCCAATGGCCACAGCAAAGGAAGAGGTGAGACATAGCTTGTTATATGTTTGTGAATGTGCTCTGTCTATTGCGACAATTTTGTCTGGAGAATTTAGATCTCCTTTAATGGATAATGTGCCCCCTACTGTAAATTATAAGGATATTATAATTTTATCCCTCCCTCACACCCATACACAAACAAAGCATTTTAAGTGATATAAAATGCAAAAACTGAACAAGGATTCTGTTTGTGAAGGATCTCATTTATCCAGATCATGGTGTATCTGTGATATTCAGTTAAACTGGACTTAAAGGAAATTATACTTACCTCCTCTCCGCTCCTCTTCTTATATCTATGCTTTCTACCCAGGGTGAGGACCTAAACCGCTAGGTCCTCACCCCTGGGCTTTTTGTAGTTATGCCAGTATACTTACAGTCCTTACTCTGCTCCCCTTTCAGGTTCCGCAGTGCGTCCAATAGGAAGACATGCTCCCTGCAGAACGCGTGTTCCTATTGGCCTTGTCGCCAATGAAGAAGGGAGGGGGGGTGGAGTGTCTGGCCTAACTACAAAGTGCCCAGGTGTGAAGACCTAGCAGTTTAGGTCCTCACCCTGGATACAAAGCATCCCCACTCCCTCTTCTCAAAGCATTTGAGAAGAGGGAGTGGGGAGGAGGTACGTATAATTGTCCATTAACGTTTAGTTCTTGAAGATAATTTGCTAGTCTTCCCACATTTAAGTTAATTGGATGACTAGTGAAACATCTTCAAGAACTAAATTTTATATCCAACTGAATATTTTACAGATATTTTAAAGGATTCTGGTTTCTTACATAACTTGAAATCTGTGAATAGTGGGAGAGTCTGGAGCACAATGCTTCAGCGCAATAAACAAAATAATTATTATCTACTTAGTAAAGCTTGCTTATAATGTAGGTGTGCAAACAGTGGTATTAGATTAAAATAAAGATATGGTAGTAAGCTATAAAATTCTTTTATTTATAAAGCGAAAAAGGATAAATATAGTATAATATCTTATTTTTGCTATAAGTTGTAGTTCTACTTTAAAGGAGAACTACTGTATACCACTGTAATTTTCTACCACAGATGATTATAGTACTGAATGAAACAGCAAAACGCCTTATTTCTGCATCACAGATACAGATGCACTTTATATGATTTTATATTTGCATTATATGATTTTATTTGCATTGTATAAAAACACCTGCATTCATTTATACCAGGAAGAGGTTGTTAATTTTTCTAGATGGCCAAATTCCAGACTGTGGTCTTTTATTATTGTTTAAATCTTTTAATGTATGTTTTTTTTACTATCGATGTATCACAATTTTAAACTGATATTGGACACTTTTTAATACTATACTTTATATTCTATCTATCACTCTAAAGGCACAGTGCACAAACACACAAGATCCAATATACCCACATACCTGTGCAATACCATCCCAAACGACCTACCTCCCCTTCCCTCATAGTACCCAGGTTGAGAACCTAAACTGATAGATCCTCATCCCTGGTTTTGCTTTAGTATTCCCATTGAACTGTCTAGGAGGAGTCCTTTACACATTTAGTAAAATATTCCGTATCCTGGATTTTTCTATGCCTAAAGAGAGATTCCTTAAGATTTAATGTGGTCCAAACAGATGTTTATGTTTTTTCACTAACATGTTATAATGAATATTTTCCTAATGTTCCAGCATTTCAATAGTATTTTAAGGATTTATTCCAAAAAATTTTTCTTTGACTTCTGGTTGCTTTCACCTGTACATTCAAATCTTCAAACAGCAGTATAGATATGAATTTACCAAGAGGCAGAAGAAATCTCTACAGTGTGAAAACCTTTCTAAATCCCTTGTTATTTTAGAGAATAACCTATCAAGCGGTGAACTTATTTCTGGAAGCGAGCAGTCCTGTAAAACAACATGGGATTTGAAGAGATTAGAAAATCAATTAAGCCCAGAATGGTACAGTTGATATGAGTTGGTCTGACCATTTTTAGTCAATTGTTCAATTGGGCTACAGTATTTCACTGGGCTTTTCAAGTTTGGATATTTCTCCTTGTCTTTTTTGAAATGGTCTTGGATATTATTATATACGTTTGTTATCCCCCCTACTGGTGAGTTATTCCCACCAGCCCCAAACACTTTCTGTAATTCTAAATCATTCTGCTTAGTCTGCTAAATGTCTATATCAGTGCATGCTCTTTTCTCCTAGAGTTTTTCTCTCACACATATGCTTTATATGGATAGTGTATTCTTAGCTAATGTTTAAATTTGTATCTGGTTCCAAATTAGCAGTGATCACACTGCATAATAATCAACAAAGCTATAAAAAGAAGGAAAGATGTGAAATAAGGACAATGTATCTAAAAAACAAAAAAAACCAAATTAGTCTGTGGAAGAAATTGTGTGACATGATTTTGTTAACATTTACATTCCCTCACAAAATTATATTACTAATTAGTTTACAAGAAATGTAAAGCAATATTAGAAATACCAGTGAAGTTATACTATGAAGGTATTGTATAATTGTTTTAAAATGTTATTTTGTATATTATACAGTATGTATTCAAAAGTACAGGTAACAAAAATAGATGACTGAACCTACTATGTTTGGTACCTCCTGGGTGTTTCTGGGAATAGAGCCCTTAATCTTTTGGTAGGTTTGACCGCTAAAAATGTTGTTGACAAAACTGGTAGTTTCTACCCAAAACTATAGTACAGTGGTAGCATGCGTGATAAACTGATTATCAAAACAATGCTTATTACCATAACTCAGAGTAATACAGAAAAGGCTACAGGAAATAAAAGTACACAGGGTTACATTAAATGCACTTTTTTACCAGACATGGCACTATGGTACAAGTGTGGGCTTTAGGAGGACAGTCAGAGGACATACTGCAGAAGACGAGTGTAAATTATGTGCCTTACGCACCTGCAACAACTCTCCTGACACTGCTCCAGTCTGCTTTCCCTCTGCAACCTCGTGAGTTTTCAGGAACAACTGACGGGATCCACACCTTGGTCTCTTTCCATTTTGCTAATTAGTATGTTTGCTGGTAAGAAGTGCCGGTTATAAACCGAAGCGAGATTTACAGGGTCATTTTAAAAATAAAAAACCTTGAATAACTGTATACTCAAGTAGAGAGTCAATAAAAGTTCTTATCCTTAATAATGGTGCTAATTTTGTCCCAACTAATCAGATATCATTTAACATTTGAAAGCTAACATCTGATTGGTTGGGGCAAAAATAGCACCATTTTTAACTATAAGAACTTTTATTGAATAACCAAGTGTGTAATATCATTTTATATGAGCTTGGAAGTAGAAATGTAGCTTAAAGGGTAACTGTGGTCTCCAAACACAGCCCAAGATATAAAGAAATTACTGACAAGAAAGTTAATGGGTGGAAGGCTGACATGTGACATTCCTAAGGCTGCTCCTCCACCTCGCCGCCGGCGAGCACAGCCTCAGACTCCCTCAGTGTGTCATGCACTGACGTGGTTTCAGATCAGGAAGCAGTAAGTGCAGGGGACCTGGTGATGCTGCTGCCATATCACACACAAAAATGTAAATATCTTCAAAACAATACAAAATAAATGATGACAATAAATTGCAAAAATTTCTCAGGAGAGCAATTCCTATCAATTTACCTAAAGTCATTTTTGGACCACAGTTCCCCTTTAATAGTTGAAATAATTCTAAGAGGTAAAAAAACTAATGTCTAAATGGGAAAAAAAACTGACCAGTTACCATTAATAGCATTCTACACCACACATATATATTTATATGCAAATGACTCTGCCATCGCATTATCATACGGAGATTTCCACACCTTTTCTACCCTTACAGAGAAAAACCATTCACTTTGCTAAAACACAAAAAACTATTTGCCTTAATGGGGTGTCTTCTTGCCCCTAAACATGTTAGTAAAGGCTTATCATATCCCCTCATAAAAGATTCTTTTACAGATAAAGCAAACCCAACTTTGCTAGTTCATCTTCATCAGGACCGCCTGGGTGAAGCCCATTACAGC
Source organism: Hymenochirus boettgeri (assembly GCA_019447015.1). Lineage (NCBI taxonomy): Eukaryota > Metazoa > Chordata > Amphibia > Anura > Pipidae > Hymenochirus > Hymenochirus boettgeri. Next base: position 145,178,671 of record CM033475.1, on the reverse strand, counting down.
ACAGCACCCTGTAGCGAGGCAGCAGTTTTGATGGCAGAAAATTTTTTTTTTTTTTTCCTGGAATCATGTGCCATGATTTTTCCATTGTGCCTGGCAAGGGGGGCAGCATTTGGATTTTTTTTTCAGGTGCCAAAAATTCTAGAGACGGCCCTGATCTTTATAGAATGATTCTGCTATTTATTTTACCAATTGTTCATCTCTGCAACTTTCTGCAAGGAAAAAGTAGGGAGGAAAAAACACGTTCTGTACACTAACTGCTACCTTTCTAGTAAGCTGAGTGTATATTTTACCCAGATGATGGATCCTGCCTCTTATGCCATAGTAAGTAGCCACTTTGGTGAAACTTATGTATCAATCACTGTGACAAGACTTATATATCAATCATTGTGGGCAGACTTATATACCAATCACTGTGGGAAAATGTTTGCACCAATCACTGTGGGCAGACTTATATACCAATGACTGTTGGCAAATTTATGTACCAATTACTATGGGAAACTTATGTACCAATAACTGTGTGCAAAATTATTTTCCAATCACTGTAGGCAAACTTATGTGCCAATTACTGTAGGCTAGAGATGGCCGAACTATATAAAGTTCAAGTTCGAATTCAGACCCATTCAAGTCTATGTTCAAAAAGTCCGAGTGAATTACAGCTAAACTAACAGTGGTAACTTACTGTAAATGGCTGTGGCACCTGGGAAATGGTCTGGGGAACATGTCACTGTCACCAAAACTTGTTAAAACACTGCAGGCAGGCAATTGACGATACATTATTGAACAAACGAACGATCCTTAGAGAACGGTCCTTCCTAGACTTAGCAAATGGTACATTCGAGGGTTGGACAGTGTACTGGTTAAAGGCACTGCCTTTGACATGGGAGACCAGGGTTCGAATCCCAGCTAGGGGCAGCTATACAAATGTTTGGATTATTATAATACCCTAGTAATATAATAACCATATAATAACCTAGTAATATAAGAACCATATTATATCCTAGTAATATAATAACCATATAATAACCTAGTAATATAAGTACCATATAATACCCTATATTCTAACCATATAATAACTTAGTAATATAATAACCATATAATATCCTAGTAATATAATAATATTATATGGTAATTATATTACTAGGTTATCATATTGTTATTATATTACTAGGTTATTATAGGGTTCAAATCCCGGCTAGGGGCAGCTATAAAAATGTTTGGATTATTATAATAACATAGTAATATAATAACCATATAATAACCATATAATACCCTAGTAATATAATAATATAAGAACCATTTAATATAATAACCATATAATAACTTGGTAATATAATAACCATATAATACCCTATATTCTAACCATATAATAACCTAGTAATATAATAACCATATAATAACTAGCAATATTATATGGGTATTATATACTAGGTTATTATATGGTTATTATATTACTAGGTTATATAATAATCCAAACATTTGTATAGGGCCCCTAGCCAGGATTCAAACCCTGGTCTCCCATGTCAAAGGCAGTGCCTTTAACCAGTACACTATCCAGCCACTACATTTATGGTTAATATGTTACTAGTTATCATATGGTAATTATATGGTTATTATATTACTATTATATCATTATAGTATACTTATAGTGTCTGGTTAAAGGCACCGCCTTTGACGGGAGACCAAGGTTCGAATCCCGGCTAGGGGCAGCTATACAAATGTTTGGATTATTATAATATCTAGTAATATAATAACCAATAATAACCTAGTAATATAATAACCACATAATACCCTTTATTATAACCATATAATAACCTAGTAATATAATAACCATATAATACCCTAGTAATATAATAACAATATAATAACCATTTAATATAATAACCATATAATAACCTAGTAATATAATAACCATATATACCCTATATTCTAACCATATAATAACCTAGTAATATAACAACCATGTAATACCCTAGTAATATATAATATTATGTGGTTATTTATACAGGTTATATATGGTATATATTACTAGGTTATTATAATAATCCAAACGTTTGTATAGCTGCCCCTAGCAGGATTCGAACCCTAGGGTATTATTATCATACCCTAGTAATATAATAACCATGTAAAACCTAGTAATATAATAACCATATAATACCCTATAAATAACCTAGTAATATAATAACATAATACCCTAGTAATGGTATTATAAATACTAGGTTTTATATTACTAGGTTATTTTATGGTTAGATATAGGGTATTTTATGTTTTATATTACTAGGTTATTATATGGTTATAAATTCAGTGGCTTAACCAGTACACTATCCAGTACATTCAATAATTATCGAATTTACGATCAGAAGTCTGGAACATCAAAAGTCCGAGAAATCCGGGTCCGAGATAGTTCGAGAAGTCCGAGTCTGTTGGAACTCATAAAGTTCGACTCGAACTCGAGTTCTAGTACAGCCCTACTGTGTATCAATCAGGTGGCAAACTTATGTATCAATCACTGTGGGAAGACATATATCATCACTGTGGGCGACTCATGTACCAATTTCTGTGAGCAGACTTATAAACCACATCACAGTGTCAGACTGGCCTATGCTGGTTAATTATATTACTAGGGTATGAATAATAATACCCTAGGGTTCGAATCCTGCTAGGGCGCTATACAAACTTTGGATTTATTATAAAACCTAGTAATATAATAACCATATAATAACCTAGTAATATAATAACCCAATAATATTATTAATATTACTAGGGTATTACATGGTTGTTTATACTAGGTATTATATGGTTAGAATATAGGGTTTATATGGTTATTATATACTAGGTTATATATGGTTATTATTTAATGGTTATTATATTGTTATATATTACTAGGGTATTATATGGTTATTATATTACTAGGTTATTATATGGTTTAATAAAGGGTATTATGTGGTTATTTATTACTAGGTTATTATATGGTTATTATATTACTAGGATATTTATATAATCCAAACATTGTATAGCTGCCCCTAGCCGGATTCGAACCTGGTCTCCCATGTCAAAGGCGGTGCCTTTAACCAGTACACTATAAGTAATACTATAAGTAATATAATAGTAATATAATAACCATATAATTACCATATGATAACCTAGTAACATATTAACCATAAAATGTAGTGGCTGGATAGTGTACTGGTTAAAGGCACTGCCTTTGACATGGGAGACCAGGGTTTGAATCCTGGCTAGGGGCAGCTATACAAATGTTTGGATTATTATAATAACCTAGTAATATAATAACCATATAATAACCTAGTAATATAATAACCATATAATATTGCTAGGTATTATATGGTTATTATATTACTAGGTTATTATATGGTTAGAATATAGGGTATTATATGGTTATTATATTACCAAGTTATTATATGGTTATTATATTAAATGGTTCTTATATTATTATATTACTAGGGTATTATATGGTTATTATATGGTTATTATATTACTATGTTATTATAATAATCCAAACATTTTTATAGCTGCCCCTAGCCGGGATTTGAACCCTATAATAACCTAGTAATATAATAACCATATAATAACCTAGTAATATAATAACAATATGATAACCTAGTAATATAATTACCAATAAATTTTATATTACTGATATTATTGGTTATTATATTACTAAGTTATTATATGGTTAGAATATAGGGTATTATGGTACTTATTATTACTAGGTTTTAATGGTTATTTATATTATCTAATAAATAGGTTCTATATACTAGGTTATTATAGGTATTAATTACTAGGTATTATAATAATCCAAACATTTGTATAGCTGCCCCTAGCTGGGATTCTGAACCCTGGTCTCCCATGTCAAGCAGTGCCTTTAACCAGTACACTGTCCAACCCTCGAATGTACCATTTGCTAAGTCTAGGAGGACCGTTCTCTAGGATCGTTCGTTTGTTCAATAATGTATCGTCATTGCCTGCCTGCCTGCAGTGTTTTACAAGTTTTGGTGACAGTGACATGTTCCCCAACCATTTCCCAGGTGCCACAGCCATTTACAGTAAGTACCACTGTTTAGTTTAGCTGTAATTCACTCGGACTTTTGAACATAGACTTGAATGGGTCTGAATTCGAACTTGAACTTTATATAGTTCGGCCATCTCTAGCCTACAGTAATTGGCACATAAGTTTGCCTACAGTGATTGGAAAATATTTGCACACAGTTATTGGTACATAAGTTTCCCATAGTAATTGGTACATAAATTTGCCAACAGTCATTGGTATATAAGTCTGCCCACAGTGATTGGTGCAAACATTTTCCCACAGTGATTGGTATATAAGTCTGCCCACAATGATTGATATATAAGTCTTGTCACAGTGATTGATACATAAGTTTCACCAAAGTGGCTACTTACTATGGCATAAGAGGCAGGATCCATCATCTGGGTAAAATACACTCAGCTTACTAGAAAGGTAGCAGTTAGTGTACAGAACGTGTTTTTTCCTCCCTACTTTTCCTTGCAGAAAGTTGCAGAGATGAACAATTGGTAAAATAAATAGCAGAATCATTCTATAAAGATCAGGGCCGTCTCTAGAATTTTTGGCACCTGAAAAAAAAATCCAAATGCTGCCCCCCTTGCCAGGCACAATGGAAAAATCATGGCACATGATTCCAGGAAAAAAAAAAAAAAATTTTCTCCCATCAAAACTGCTGCCTCGCTACAGGGGCTGTGCTGTAATGGCTTCACCCAGGCGGTCCTGATGAAGATGAACTAGCAAAGTTGGTTTGCTTTATCTGTAAAAGAATCTTTTATGAGGGGATATGATAAGCCTTCTAACATGTTTAGGGCAAGAGACAAGAAGACACCCCATTAAGGCAAATAGTTTTTTGTGTTTTTAGCAAAGTGAATGGTTTTTCTCGTAAGGGTAGAAAAGGTGTGGAAATCTCCGTATGATAATGCGATGGCAGAGTCATTTGCATAAATATATATGTGTGGTGTAGAATGCTATTAATGGTAACTGGTCAGTTTTTTTTCCCATTTAGACATTAGTTTTTTACTCTTAGAATATTATTTCAACTATTAAAGGGGAACTGTGGTCCAAAAATGACTTTAGGTAAATTGATAGGAATTGCTCTCTCTGAGAAATTTTTGCAATTTATTGTCATCATTTATTTTGTATTGTTTTGAAGATATTTACATTTTTGTGTGTGATATGGCAGCAGCATCACCAGGTCCCCTGCACTTACTGCTTCCTGATCTGAAACCACGTCAGTGCATGACACACTGAGGGAGTCTGAGGCTGTGCTCGCCGGGGCGAGGGGGGGAGCAGCCTTAGGAATGTCACATGTCAGCCTTCCACCCATTAACTTTCTTGTCAGTAATTTCTTATATCTTGGGCTGTGTTTGGAGACCACAGTTACCCTTTAAGCTACATTTCTACTTCCAGCTCATTAAAATGATATTACACACTTGGTTATTCAATAAAAGTTCTTATAGTTAAAAATGGTGCTATTTTGCCCCAACCAATCAGAGTTAGCTTTCAAATGTTAAATGATATCTGATTAGTTGGGACAAAATTAGCACCATTATTAAGATAAGAACTTTTTGACTCTCTACTTGAGTATACAGTTATTCAAGGTTTTTTATTTTTAAAATGACCCTGTAAATCTCGCTTCGGTTTATAACCGCACTTCTTACCAGCAACATACTAATTAGCAAAATGGAAAGAGCCAAGGTGTGGATCCCGTCAGTTGTTCCTGAAAACTCACGAGGTTTGCAGAGGGAAGCAGACTGGAGCAGTGTCAGAGAGTTGTTGCAGGTGCGTAAGGCACATATTTCCACTCGTCTTCTGCAGTATGTCCTCTGACTGTCCTCCTAAAGCCCACACTTGTACCATAGTGCCATTTCTGGTAAAAAAGTGCATTTAATGTAACCCTGTGTACTTTTATTTCCTGTAGCCTTTTCTTTATTACTCTGAGTTATGGTAATAAGCATTGTTTTTGAATCAGTTTATCACGCATGCTACCACTGTACATATGTTTTGGGTAGAAACTACCAGTTTTGTCAACAACATTTTTAGCGGTCAAACCTACCAAAGATTAAGGGCTCTATTCCCAGAAACACCCAGGAGGTACCAAACATATAGGTTCAGTCATCTATTTTGTTACCTGTACTTTTGAATACATACTGTATAATATACAAAATAACATTTAAAAACAATTATACAATACCTTCATAGTATAACTTCACGGGTATTTCTAATTTGCTTACATTTCTTGTAAACTAATTAGTAATATAATTTTGTGAGGGAATGTAAATGTTAACAAAATCATGTCACACAATTTCTTCCACAGACTAATTTGGTTTTTTTTGTTTTTTAGATACATTGTCCTTATTTCACATCTTTCCTTCTTTTTATAGCTTGTTGATTATTATGCAGTGTGATCACTGCTAATTTGGAACCAGATACAAATTTAAACATTAGCTAAGAATACACTATCCTATAAAGCATATGTTGTGAGAGAAAACTCTAGGAGAAAAGAGCATGCACTGATATAGACATTTAGCAGACTAAGCAGAATGATTTAGAATACAGAAAGTGTTGGCTGGTGGGAATAACTCACCAGTAGGGGGATAACAAACGTATTAATAATATCCAAGACCATTTCAAAAAAGACAAGAGAAATATCCAAACTTGAAAAGCCCAGTGAAATACTGTAGCCCAATTGAACAATTGACTAAATGGTCAGACCAACTCATATCAACTGTACCATTCTGGGCTTAATTGATTTTCTATCTCTTCAAATCCCATGTTGTTTACAGGACTGCTCGCTTCCAGAAATAAGTCTCACCGCTTGATAGGTATTCTCTAAAATACAAGGGATTTAGAAAGGTTTTCACACTGAGAGATTTCTTCGCCTCTTGGTAAATTCATATCATAACTGCTGTTTGAAGATTTGAATGTACAGGTGAAAGCAACCAGAAGTCAAAGAAAAATTTTTTGGAATAAATCCTTAAAACTATTGAAATGCTGAACATTAGGAAAATATTCATTATAACATGTTAGTGAAAAAACATAAACATCTGTTTGGACCACATTAATCTTAAGGAATCTCTTTAGGCATAGAAAAATCCAGGATACGGAATATTTACTAAATGTGTAAAGGACTCCTCCTAGACAGTTCAATGGGAATACTAAAGCAAAACCAGGGATGAGGATCTATCAGTTTAGGTTCTCAACCTGGGTACTATGAGGGAAGGGGAGGTAGTGTCGTTTGGGATGGTATTGCCACAGGTATGTGGGTATATTGGATCTTGTGGTTTGTGCACTGTGCCTTTAGAGTGATAATAGAATATAAAGTATAGTATTAAAAAGTGTCCAATATCAGTTTAAAATTGTGATACATCGATAGTAAAAAAAACATACATTAAAAGATTTAAACAATAATAAAGACCACAGTTCGGAATTTGGCCATCTAGAAAAATTAACAACCTCTTCCTGGTATAAATGAATGCAGGTGTTTTTATACAATGCAAATAAAATCATATAATGCAAATATAAAATCATATAAAGTGCATCTGTATCTGTGATGCAGAAATAAGGCGTTTTGCTGTTTCATTCATCAGTACTATATCATCTGTGGTAGAAAATTACAGTGGTATACAGTAGTTCTCTCTTTAAAGTAGAACTACAACTATAGCAAAAATAAGATATTATACTATATTATCCTTTTCGCTTTATAAATAAAAGAATTTTATAGCTTACTACCATATCTTTATTTTAATCTAATACCACTGTTTGCACACCTACATTATAAGCACTTTACTAAGTAGATAATAATTATTTTGTTTATTGCGCTGAAGCATTGTGCTCCAGACTCTCCCACTATTCACAGATTTCAAGTTATGTAAGAAACCAGAATCCTTTAAAATATCTGTAAAATATTCAGTTGGATATAAATTTAGTTCTTGAAGTGTTTCACTAGTCATCCAATTAACTTAAATGTGGGAAGACTAGCAAATTATCTTCAAGAACTAAACGTTAATGACAATTATACGTACTCCTCCCTCCCCACTCCCTCTTCTCAAATGCTTTGAGAAGAGGGAGTGGGGATGCTTTGTATCCAGGGTGAGGACCTAAACTGCTAGGTCTTCACACCTGGCACTTGTAGTTAGGCCAGACACTCACCCCCCCCCCTCCCTTCTTCATTGGCGACAAGGCCAATAGGAACACGCGTTCTGCAGGGAGCATGTCTTCCTATTGGACGACTGCGGAACTGAAAGGGGAGCAGAGTAAGGACTGTAAGTATACTGGCATAACTACAAAAAGCCCGGGGTAGGACCTAGCGGTTTAGGTCCTCACCCTGGGTAGAAAGCATAGATATAAGAAGAGGAGCGGAAGAGAGAGTAAGATTCCTTTAGTCCAGTTTAACTGAATAATATCACAGATACACCATGATCTGGATAAATGAGATCCTTCACAAACAGAATCCTTGTTCAGTTTTTGCATTTTATATCACTTAAAATGCTTGTTTGTGTGATGGGTGTGAGGAGGGATAAAATTATAATATCCTTATAATTTACAGTAGGGGGCACATTATCCATTAAAGGAGATCTAAATTCTCCAACAAAATTGTCGCAATAGACAAAGCACATTCACAAACATATAACAAGCTATGTCTCACCTCTTCCTTTGCTGTGGCCATTGGGTGATTTATGAAAATAATCTGTGAGTACTAGGGGTCACTCCACAATTCATCTCAGCTGGGTATTCCCCCAGCTAAGTGTCTGCGTAGAGGCACATGCTCTGTAGTGCTCAACAGAAAAACAAGAAAGTTACAGCCTTGCTTCTTAGAAGCTGACGCCAATCACATAACAGCACAGAGATCCTCCCTGACACAGAACAGGGATTTTAGTTTTTTGTTTTCAAACACATTTAATGCTCCTGTCCTAACAATAATATAATCCTTTACTTTACATACAAAAAGAAAGTAATCTTTGCAGTTTATCATAGATATCATGGATGTAAGAAACAATATTAACATTTCAGTAAAATTAATAAATAAAAGTCTGAAGAATAGAACCTGCAACTTGTACATTTACTCTGTCTTGCTAATAGCAGAGCTCTTACCTCTAGGCTAACATATATAATTTATAGACACTGTACATGTAGAATCTTTTACTAGGAACATAATGAAACCAAAAAAATGTTAAGCCTGCGGATTTGAACTTCTGTACTGTGTGTTTCTAAAGCTAGTGCTTACCAGGTGTGCCACCACTGTAAAGTACAAAAACTGAGTACATTTAGAAGCTTTATCTTTTGCTTGGAATAATAAAACAAAAAAAAATGAGGGCTGGGTATGTACTTCTGACTTCAGAAATGTGTAGTTTTAAACCTGGTGCCTTACCAGGTGCACCCCCACTGAACAAGCGAGAACTCAGGTACATTTAGAAGCTTAACTTTATCTAGAAAAGAATATAAAAAAATTAATACAGATCTCTCCACACCAATATGAAATCTCTGCAGTTGATTGACAAACAATTCACACTGACAGGTAAATAAACTTCAGGATAACAAGCAGCTTTCAAAGTCTTATCAGGGGCTTCCATATTGGTGTGGAGACCATCTGTACAGAAAATGTGCATAGAGACAGTGAATACTGGGTCGGGGTGTCTCCTTGAGACTACATGGGCTATGGGTTGTACTGGCAACAACTTTTATCTAAACAATCTAATTCTGACATGTAATAATGAACTAACTAGAGAAGAATCTTTCAATGTATATGGTTCTGGGGAGAAAAGCTTACATATTAGGATTTTAAAAAATGTAAGTTTAGTTCGCTTCAAATTGCAGATAGGCTTTTTTAAAGGCAGTCTACCTGCTAGAAAAAAAATGTAACTCACTTAGTAGCCCCACAAACCCTGTTTTCATTTTACTTAACCTGGTGGCATCTTTGAAAGTAAACTGAAAATGTGGTTTGGTAACTGAACTTCGTGAGGCAAACATTTTCTTAGGAGGGTGGACATGCCTAAAGGACCTGGATGGGCCCCTCTTTGGCTCTGGGCCCCATAGCAACTGCTATGGCTGCTATATTGATTCTTACGCCCCTGATTGGTACTCAGAGTTTCCCTACTTGACAAACGGAGCATATGTGTGTTTACCTTTATAAGGACACATAACTCTTTAGTGACTTTAAATATCCATAAAATTTAAATTGTGGATACATTACCCTATATAATACATGATTGGTGGATGATTCCTGACCTGCAAAACTCTGCCTGTGTCCTGTACCTGTATATGACCCACAACAGCTTAGTGACTTTTATATTATTGTTATAATTTACAGTAGTGGTACATTACCCCTTAAATACATAATTGGTACTCAGTGTTCCTTAACCTGTATAACTTTGCCGGTGTCCTGGCAGTAATATGTTCTTAGGTAAAACTATTGAACAGAAGTTGACTATTTTTAAAATGTATACCTTTAGAAAACGGTTAAAGAATAGGGTCCACTCCTGCCTGGCTTATATGACGTGGTAAAATGGAAAGGAAAAAAGACATCTAAAAATTTTAAATCAAGGGAACAAACAGCCCTACATGGATTATAAAAGCTGTATGAGAGTTGCAAGAAATACAAGCTAACATAGAAAAGACAAGCATATATAGCTGAACAAAGCAAACCAACCTAAAAAAAGTTTTTGTAGTATATTAATAGTAAAAAGAATATTATCTGGTCTGCTGACAGAGGGTATGGTACAGACACAATTAATAATTAATAATATCAATAAAGCCCCAACACCTGATAAATGCCTCTTGAATCTTGAGAAAGAGGATTTATCACTCACCTATTCCCCCTATTGGAAAAAAGCCAATATAATATCAATATTCAAAAACAGGTAGTTGTTCACACCTGGTAACTATATTTTTCACAGTGGTGACGTATATTTCTTTGAAACTGAGCTTTTCAGTGTGCACACTCTAACTATTTTGGATTATTATTGGATGTTATATCTTCACTTCACACTGAGTAGACATCCATTTGGAAACTTTTATGGATTGTGTCTGTCTATCATATTAGGGGTTTTACTCATACCAACTTTGATACTTTTGACATCCTATATGTTTTATTATGTATCTATGCTGTGTATAATACATAGGGTTAACACTGGCCAGCTATTTTTATATGAAAATAAATGGTTTTAAATAGTTATTTTATTATTGAAAAATTGCTCTATCTAGTCCTTTTAGGAACACGTGGTGTTATTTTATTTATCTGTAGATATTGATATCCCTGATTGCTGGTTTCAGCAATCTGAGATTTCTATGTTAATTTTCCCAGTTGGGGATTCTAGGTTACATCCGTTGTGTATCTAGTGGGTGGTTCATTTTTTGTATTAAATGAACCTTACCTTTTTCTCTTTCTGCTACATATGGTTATCCTGCAAGGCAAGACCATACAGGGGAGATTAGAATAGGAGCCTTTTCTGGTGTATCTGTTTCTGTCTCTCGCTCTAACTGTTCTCCTAGAGGTTTCTGGCATGTGCGTGAGGTGAGGTGTTTGGTGCCTGGGGGAACTTTGGGGTGCCTAGGGTCACTTCCAGGGCATAAATACCAGGGTATCGGGGATCAACTGCAGGGGGCCCATCTTCTTATTTTTCTCTATGACAGATATAGGATGTTCCAGAAAAACCTTCCTGGGGGGCCCAGTGATTAGTTACACCACTGGTCACTTCTGTTTGGGGTGCCTAGTGGTATGTGTTGGGGGCCTGGGGGATTATTGGGGCTCTGTGAGATCTATGTCATGACTGGGGGGGTTTCTTTGGAATTGTGAGGATGCTTGGGGGATTGTTTGTGCAGCCTTTACATTAAATAAACTGTAATTATTCCCCAATTGTAATATTGTTTGCCTAGCTGAGAGGGCAATTAATTATGTTTTGGTGAGAAGCTGTAAAGTTTTAACTTCTTGTGGTGTTTTTGTGTAGCCTTGCTCACCGCAAAAGTCATGCCCACTTCACCTTCTATGTGCGATACTATGGAACCCTAGCAGTAGATGTAGTATACTGTACTTGGATTTTGCAAAGGCTTTTGATAAAGTCCCCATAGACGACTAATGTATAAGCTAAGGTCTGTTGGGCTGTACATTTGTACATTGATAGAAAATGGGTTAATGAATAGGATGCAGAGAGTAGTAGTTAATGGGGCTACATCATTATGGACTAAAGTGCTAAGTGGGTGCCACAGGGTCATGTGTTGGGGCTGGTTCTATTTAATTCTGTTTATAAATGATTTGGAAGTGGGTTATTATCAGTGGACTACCATTAAGACTTAAGAAAAAAGGTTAGGCTTCAAGTTCAGAAAGGGTTTTTCACTGTGAGAACAGTAAACTATGGAACGGTCTTCCAGCGTTGTTATGGCAGGTTCATTGGCTGGTTTCAAAAAAATCTGGATGAGTTTCTGCAAACAAGAATGTTGGCAAGTTACTGGTATTGATACATAATAGAGTTGATCCAGGGAATTTCCAATTGCCACTTGGAGTCAGAAGAATTTTTCCCCTTCATAATTTGGTGTTGTTTTTGCCTTCCTCTGGATCAACAGTTAGGCGAAATGAGGATATTGCTAGATGAGTTGGACTGGATGGACGCATGTCTTTTTCAACTTGAAAATACTGTACTGTACTATACTATACTGTACTGTACTATACTTACTATACTGACTGTACTGTACGTACTGTACTGTACTGTACTATACTGTACTGTACTGTACTGTACTGTACTGTACTATACTGTACTATACGGTACTGTACTGTACTATATATAACTGTACTGTACTATACTGTACTGTACTTACTTACCTGTACTGTACTGTACTGTACTATAAACTGTACTGTACTGTACTGTACTGTACTATACTGTACTGTTACTATACTATGCTATACTATACTATACTATACTATATATGACTGTTGTTCTGCTAGACAGGTTTTTTTTTCTATATGCACTTTAATTCTAATGTGTGGACTGGCAATCTGATTATCCATGAGTGTCCCACTGTGTATTTCTATGGTTTTGGGATGTTTTTAAAGATGTGGTATCCCCTGTAATATGTTAATAAAGGAATTGTTATATATACTGTATGTAAAGTGTGCTGGATCTGTTTCTCTTTATTGTGAAGATAATATCATAATCCTTTTAGTACCGTAAATGCTAACACCACCAGGGGCATCTCTAGTGTCTGAGAAGGTATAGGGGCACTCTTGGGCACTCTATGTGCCGTGTGTACTTTAGAACCCCTTCCCCACACCAATTAAGCAACACCCACAAGGTATTTGATAAGAGATAGACAGATAGCCAGAATGACAAACATAGACAAACCGAGAGATAGATACACAGCCAGAATGTGATAATAGACAGAAAGACAAATAAATGACAGACAGAGATAAAAGGTAGACAGAGATACATAATTAATAATAACCTAGTAATATAATAACCATATAATACCCTATATAATAACCTAGTAATATAATAACCATATAATACCCTAGTAATGGTTATTATAATACTAGGTTTTATATTACTAGGTTATTTTATGGTTAGAATATAGGGTATTTTATGTTTATTATATTACTAGGTTATTATATGGTTATAAATTCAGTGGCTTTAACCAGTACACTATCCAGTACATTCAATAATTATCGAATTTACGATCAGAAGTCTGGAAACATCAAAAGTCCGAGAAATCCGGGTCCGAGATAGTTCGAGAAGTCCGAGTCTGTTGGAACTCATAAAGTTCGACTCGAACTCGAGTTCTAGTACAGCCCTACTGTGTATCAATCAGGTGGGCAAACTTATGTATCAATCACTGTGGGAAGACATATATCAATCACTGTGGGCAGACTCATGTACCAATTTCTGTGAGCAGACTTATAAACCAATCACAGTGTCAGACTGGCCTATGGTGTTACAGGGGAATCCCCCAGTGGGCCCACAGCTCATTCACCTAAGAAAACAGACAAATGCTAACTTTTAAATACAGAGCCAAAGGGCCGCTAAGAAATTGATTTTAAAAAACAATAGGATTCAGTAAGAGTAAGAAAGGTCTGAAAAAGAGTGATAACAGAGATATAAAATGTTAGGTGGGCCCCAAAACTCATCCTGTTGGGCCACTGGTCTCAGACATCCTGGTGAGCCCCAAAACCCCAGTCCGACACTGTTGGGCAAACTTATGTACCAATAATAGTGGACAAACCTATTTTTCAATCACTATAAGCAAACCTATATATCAATTACTGTGGGCAAACTGATGTATCAATCACTATGGGAAACTTATGTACCAGTCATTGTGTGTAAACTCATGTTACAATCAATGTGGGCAAACTTATATAAAAATAGCTGTGGGCAAACTTATATACCAATAACTGTGGGCAAACTTATGTACAAATCACTGTGGGCAGACTTATATACCAATTACTGTGGGCAATATTTTAACAATTTATTGCATGTTAACCTGTAATTAGGAATATTATCTGATAGTATGCATACTTAAAATTAATATGATTTTGGGCAACAGTTTAGTGTTTTGCAAAATTGAGAAATAGGACATTTAAGTGGCTCTATAGATACAACATTATATTATCAGGGTTTTGAAATCAAAAGTAGAAAGAACAAAAATCTTACCTCAAAGAAATTATCTGTAAAGGCTGTGAAGCTGAATATCTAAAGAAGTTACATCAACGATAACCCATGGTATCAGAAGTTTCCGATAGTGCTGGGCTACTTGTTGTTAAATAACTACACCATAAATAACTCTGTGTTAAGTGAATCTGTAATGGAAAAAATTTGGGGGTTCTGGTAGATAACAAACTTAGCTGTAGCAAACAATGCCAGAAAGCCACGACTAAAGCTAGCAAGATATTGTCTTGTATAAAGAGAGGAATAGATTCTAGAGAAAAAATATTATTCTCTAGAATAATGGAGGGGCTTGAATATGCAAGCAGATTAGACAAGTTAGGGCTGTTTTCATTGGAGAAGCGACGTTTGCATGGGGATATGATAACCTTATACAAATATATTAATGGTCCATACAATAAACTCTCTGGTACATTGTTCATGAATAGGTCATATCAGAGGACTCGTGGACATCCTTTAAAGGAACACTAAATCCATAAATATTACTATTTGCCATCCGTTTATATTATTCACAGGGAGGTGAGAACGCTTATTCTCACCTCCCTGTGAATAATAGGATGCTCGGGGGACCTGGAACTTACCTTACCGCGCTCCACTCGCAAGCCGCTACTGCACAGAACAGCTGTTCTGTCCCAATCGCGCGCCCTATCTTTTGTGTTGGCGCGCATGCGCCTAAGATAGGGCGCAGTTGGGACAGAGCGGCTTGCAGTGGAGCGGCGGTAAGGTATTTTCCAGGTCCCCCGGGCATCCTATTATTCACAGGGAGGTGAGAATAAGCGTTCTCACCTCCCTGTGAAAGATAGAAACAAATGGCAAATAGTTATATTTATGGATTATGGGGAGTTTAGTGTCCCTTTAAGGTTGGAAGAAAAGAAGTTTCATCTTCAGATTAGGAAAGGTTTCTTTACAGTGAGAACGGTGAAACTGTGGAACTATCTTCCAGCAGATGTGGTAATGGCAAGTTTATTGTATAGCATTAACAATGGCCTGGATAAGTTTCTAAAACTAAAAAATATTTATTGAACTGGTATTATTGAATTGCTGGTATTAATACATTTACTGTAGATCTAGTTGATCCAGGGATACTTTCCGCTTGCCGTTTGGAGTCAGGAAGGAATTTCCCCTGACTTTTTTTGCCTTCAACTGTTAGAAAGGTGAACAGGTTGAACTTGATGGATGTATGTCTTTGTTTAGCCTCAATTACTATGTTACTATGTAAATGCTATGTAAATTACTTTGTGGGCAATCCTGCTCTAAATTAGCAGAGGTTCAAAAAAAAAGTATCAGACCCAGTCATGTTGTAAATGTTGTAACTATGGTGTATGTCCTGTGATCTACCACAGTCACTCACGTTATATTACATTACTAGAGAACATCCTCTGGGTCAAAATGGACCCAAAAAGGGTTTCAAAAGGTTCAAATATGGCCATACTGGTGATTTAGGGCCCTATATAATGTTACATTTAAAGGGATATAATTACTAGGCTGTTAACAAATAAATGTTTTGAATATTATAATAAGATATTAAACCAGGAACAATGGTCTAAATACAATTTAACATAGCTCTTATTTTTAATCCTAATGTGAAAGCTTTTCTCCCCTATACTCCACCTATACATTGTAAGATTCTTCTCTGGTAAGTTGCATTTTTGCACAGAGAAATAGATTCTGTAACTAACAAGGCTTCAGTGTTGTTGCCAGTACAACTCACAGCCCATGTAGTCTACAAAGAGCCTTGTAAGCCCCACACCCCCAAACCCCAGTATTCACTGTCTATGTATTTTTATACATATTTCGCCACACACATATTGAAGTCAAGTCCCAAGACTTTGAAAGTTGCTTGTTACCCTGCAGTTTATTTACCAGCCAGAAATTGTATATAGGCTTCCAGGGGCAATTCAAAATGTTCAGGTGATTTTTATTTTTTTGATTCCTAACAAAAGATAAAGCTTCTAAATGTACCTGAAATCTTTGCATTTGCTGTGGTGGCTCATAAGTCTAACACAAGTCTAACACATTTGTTTAAGAAACACACACCATGAAGTCACAGGTTCAAATACCCAGATTTGTTTTGTTTCCATTATGGTTCTAAGAAAAAAGATAAAGATTCTACATGTTCCACATAGTAGCTCTGTTGAGATAGAGGTATAAATCTTTGCTTTTAGCAGAATACATGAGATTGCAGATTCTTTTGGTTTGCTTTTTTACCTAGAAATTAAGCCACATAGGCATGAGTCCTATTTTATTTACATATAAATTTAGAAATGTAATAATTGAATACCTCTTTTATAGCAGTCCATTTCTGTTCCGTATCTTTACCCCAAAACATATAGGATATTATTTGCTTATCTAAAGTTATATGTCTTTGTTTATCCAATATTTCATGATCACTATTCCCTAAGCTTCCCATTATTTTCATCTCTATAATGAGCTCCAGGTTGTTAGATATTACTAGCTTGGTTAAAGCATCTTTTCTAGCCGGAACTTCTAATATCTGCAGCAGAACATGCTCATGTAGCAAATCTAGGAACTTGATAAAAGAGATGAAAGAAACCGGTGTGTTTTGTTCTGACAGCAGTTCCGAAATTCAAAACCCAATTAAATCAGAAATTTTCAAATTTGTTTTTTAAATTTTTTTCCCAATTTTCAAATATCGAAAAAAAAAATTCATTTTCGACATAATTTTTGATTTTCGATTTGTTGATAATAAAAATCCCCACTAGATCAGCAGTTTTCCAAAACAGGCAGTTCTGGATTGAAAACAGGGCCTCATCACTATGCGGCAGAAGAAGAAGTTATCAAGAAGTTCAACGTGAGAGGCAGTGAATAAGACTACAGGACAACCAAAAGGGTTCAGCAGATGCTGAGGAGTAAGCTTGAGGAGTAATTATGTTGCCACCAGTGCAGAGCTTGCTCAGTATTGGCAGCAGGTTGGTAGACATAAAGACAACATCCTTGTTTCAAGAATGGAAACAAAGTAGCCACTTTCCGTGAAACGCAAAAAGGAAAGCATGAAATTCTGAAATAATTTTCTTTGTTAAAAAAATCCTTGTTTGAGAGGCCTGGAAAATCAATTGGGATTTTGGTGCACTCACTTATTATTATTATTATTATGGATAACATCTTCCGTGACGCTTTACAATTACAAAGTCATACATTACATACAGGGTAATACAGGTTATACAAAGTCATACGTATTACATACACAGGTAATGCATATTATAAGTAAACAAAAAAAACCAGTGATGAGTTTCTTACAGCAATACCGTGATACAACAGGAGAGAGGACCCTGCCCAAAGAGCTTACAGTCTACAGGATATGGGGGTGAGACATAAGGTTGCAGGAATCGGTAGGCTGTAAATAGATTGGCAGTGGAGCGTGAAAGGCGGGTTGGATCATATTGGGTAGTCAGATTGGTGATGTCTAGACCAGGTTATATGCTTGCCTGAAGAGGTGGGGTTTAAGGTTACGTTTGAATATATTAAGGGACGGTGAGTGATGGACAGACGGAGGAAGGGAGCTCCATAGCAGAGGGGCAGCACGAGCGAAGTCCTGAATACGGGCATGGGAAGAGGTGACAAGGGTGGATGAGAGGAGGAGATCATTTGCGGAGTGGAGATTGCATCTGGTACGGTGTCGGTGGATCAGCCAGACACACAGATACTTCATTCAGTTTTTAACAGGCTTACATTTACTATAATATGATTTACTGAAGTGGGATTTTATAGCTTATTGGTGTTTTTAGGGGGGTTGTCTTCAGATTCTGGAGTACAAAAAATTGGGTTTAGTTCTCCTTTAAATTCAAGAAAGTCTCTATTTTTGTTACTCTTGCGCCAGCGTCGTTCGGCTATACGGGATTGTCTTTTCAACTTTTTAATCTGATCCGTAAGCCATGGGATGTGGGTTCTTGCGACTAAGGCGACAGGTGGATAAAGGAGCAACAGAGTCAAGGGCATTGGAACCCATAGTAGTGTAGTGGATGGCTGCAAGATCAGGGTCAGAGAAAGGGGGCATGGATATATGTTGTTGGAGGGGGCCAGAGAGCGAATGGATGTCAAGATTACGCAGGTCTCTGCATTTGTACATTTGTTTGTTAGGGGTTACGGCCAGGACAGATGACACAAGATTAAATATGAGAAGATGATGATCGGATAGAGGAAAGGGAGAGTTGGAGAAGTTAGATATGGAGCAGAGGCAGGTAAAGACCAGATCCAGTGTGTGTCTATTACAATGGGTCTGAGCAGAGCACCATTGAGTAAGGCCAAGGCAGGAGGTAAGAGGGAAAAGTTTAGTGCAGTAGAGGCGTTTGTATCGATGGGGATATTGAAATCCCCTAAGATAATTCAGGGGATGTCGGTGGATAGAAAGTGGGACAACCAAGAGAAGTGATCAAAGAAAGAGGTGGTCGAGCCGGGTGGTCGATAAATAACTGCAATCTGTAGGGGTGTGGGAGAGTAAACCCGGACTGAGTGAAACTCAAAGGATAGACGGGAAAGGGCTGGTAAGGGCGGGATGGGTTTGAAAATACAGCGCTCACAGAGAAGAATACCAACTCCCCCACCACATTTATTATCTTACAATTTTTCCTAATGATTTCTACTAAGAGCAACTTCACCCAACAATCCAAGTGAAATGTGGTGATGTCCTGTGTATAGAGCACCTTGTCAGGATCTGGCCCAGAAAATTCTGTTTGGCTTGCCAAAGCAAACTGCATAAGTTCTAAAGAAGGGTCAATACTGCACTGTTTCCATAAATATGACATATCTACCAATAAAAACATTTGGAACTTATGAAATTGTTTATTATTATTGGTCTTTTAATATGTCAGTATTACATATAAACATGTAAAAATAAATCCAAAAATGTTGAAGCAGCAAATTTGCAGGACATAATTACATAATCTCTGTCTGCCCACAAGCTGTTTAAAAGTCATCTGTGACCCTATAAATGACCCTATAAAAATGTGTATTTTTTCTTTTCTTTTATTGCTCTATATAAAATGTCATCTTGGTAACACATCTGACACCTTTTCTAATGATTATACAGTTTCCTAAATCCAAGAATAAATAGACTTTCAATTTGTATACTGAGAAGATTCTACATAAAGAAAATAAATGCAAAAAATCCTGACTTTTGGTTAATCGATTTTTAAAGGGAAAAAAAAAGGTAACTTTTTTTTAGGTATAAAGCTATTTTTCAAATGAATTTTTGCAGAGGTAATACAATTAACACTATCTGCTCGAAAGAAATAGTTGTTGACGTTTTCAGTCAGTTCTGCTTACCTTATAGATAGTGTTGCTGATACATAACAATGATTCTGGCTCAGTAAATCTGTTTTACTTACTTGAATGAAAATGCCATGTCTGTTTCAGCTCTGTTAAGAAAAGAAAACACTTTACAATTTAAATTAAATTGATGTCCAAGTATTCTTATGTCTGACTGTTGTCAAGTAACTCTTATCTCCACAAATTCTCCTCAGCAATTAACAGGCTTTTGGTACCAAGAAAACTACCCAGGTACTATTCCATATCACTCTTTATAAAGCCTCGTACACACGTCCAATCTTGGCACCGACCCAAGACCTCTGGCAGATCAACAAAAGAACCCCCAACCGAACGCATACACATGTGCGATTATCAGCCAAAATGGGCATTCGGCGTGCGCGTGAACACACTCGGGGGTCGTGGGTCAATGCCAAGGTAGGATGTGTGTACGAGGCTTCATAAAGAGTGATTCGGAATAGTACCTGGGTAGTTTACTTGGTACCAAAAGCCTGTTAACTGCTGAGAAGAACTCTCAGCATTTCTTGGATGCCTAGAGCAGCCAAAGAATGCTTGGAGTTGTAATTTTCAAACATTGCTGGTTGCCTATCCCTGTTTACAGCATACACATCTATTTAAAAAAAAAAATAACAGGTGAACGTAATCTTTTTGCCAGCTGTTTGTATACAGTTCCCTGGACAGAAAAAATATTGGCTTTGAATATGAAACATTTATAGCACATCTGGATAACAAAAACAGGGTAAGCACTTTTTAAAAAAAGATATTAGCTAAAGGAAATAGAATATTAGCACTAGAGATAAAAGAGAATGAACATAAAAGAGAATGAACATTAAAATGACCCTACCCTCTAGACTTTAGCAAGTATTGAGTATGTTTACGTTCCAGGTATGGAACGTAAACATCACTCGTATCATCACTTGTTATGCTCAAAATAAATAGTAAACAAAGGGAGAATTACAACTTACCAACATAATATGATTACTTTTTTTTATCAACCACTGTTAAGACCAGTGCCAGTTTCTATTCTATACTAAAAAAAATTTAGTAAACATTTTCAGTTGTGCATATTACAACTATACAAAAATGTTGAATGCTGGTTTCACTACAAATGGGTTCCATGGCAATGATAATAACATGGATATGGTTTCTGGAAATGCTTTTTTTCATGGGAAAACGAATAGATATTCTAAATATACTTGACCTCTCTTCCTTACTGAGCATGCTGCCCACAAATAGATAATATAATGAAACACATACATCGCTAGGTTCTGCAGATAGTTGGCTTCTACTGGAAAAAATGCTTTTCTAATGGGGTTCTAAACATTTGTTACCCCAGTAAATCTGCTGCCACGTTTACAAGTATTTTTAATTAAAATATAGAAATGTGTCAAGCTATACGTACTCCAGTCTGCAGAGGGAGTGCCAGAGCAGCACTATAGCTATTTGAGACACAGAGGGGTCTCTCAGTTATCAAGGAGCAGCTAACCATGAAAGATGGCTCTGCATCCCATATTATTTCTTTATACAGATATGTTCTATAAAACCCTGTTAATAAACTGTTTATAGCATTCATTAATATAATATCCAGACTCAGTTTGGAGGCAGATGGAATCTTACAACCCTTAAAAAAATGTAATATTGTAGGCAGGACCCCCTCAAAACTTAAGGTTCTGTTTTGTTAAAATGTAATAATTCTGCTCCCAACTAAAGAAACCATACTTACAAATTTGCGATCCACCGCTGCTTCCTGTCTCTCCACTCCATTTTCACTGCAGCTCCTCTGTTCTTTTTGTGTTCCTGAGCAGCCTCAGTGGAGGCTCATCTGAGAATGGCAGTCAGTGATTGGCTGTGACATCACTGTCACAGCCGAGACTGACTGCCTTACTCGGAAAAGCCAGAGAGACGCTGAGGTGGATAGAAGTGCTTGTAAGTATGATTTCTCTTACTAAGAGCAGAATTATTAAATTTTAACAAAACGGAAACTAGGTTATGAGGGGTTCTGCCTAATACATTGATTTTTTTTTATAAGGGATGGACATACCCTTTAAATAAAGTGGATTAAATCATTGCAAGTTATAAGCACGGTGGTAAAACAGAGGACACCACATGGTCTAATAATATATGTGAATATAGATGTGGATTCAGTTATTTTATTAATCTGAACCACCTTGTAATGTATACTGCAAGATGGCACCCAGTAGAAATAGTATAAGCCATTAGTTGTGATTAAGACAGTATGAGTGATACTTAGGCTTGTTAAAAGTTTGATAACTTAAAGTTAAAGGATGATCTGCTTCCATGTATGCTGTGTATTGTCAGATATACCAGGTATCCTGTATTATATTAGCCAGATAGTTTTAAAATGCTGATAATAAATTGTTGTTGTAAGTAAATACCAAGTTTATATAGTGAATCCTGCATTGGTATTTTAGTGTAACTATGATTTATTATATATAATATGCCTATGAGACATAAAGTAATGTATGTGTGATATGTTGTGAAATGTGAGAACATTTGGGACCCCTGGGACTGTTACACATTTACTACTGTGTGTGCAGGTCTAGAAAATCCCTGTTTCCGGGGACGCCCTTTACATTATATAAACATAAACATCTAACTATAAATTATCAATACGCACACACACACACTAATTGTATGGTATATCAGATTAGCTAACTGACAGCCAAGACAGATCATTGTTTACAGATAGGTAAGATGTCTATTTGTTTTATACAAAAAGTAGTAGAAATTGTACCATGTAAGCCATTGATGAAAGTGAAGACATCTTAAAGGGCATGTCCACCCCCAAAACTATAATCCCCCCCACTACTGGCCCCATTGTGTAGTGTAGTTTAATCCTTACCTCACATCCCAGCTCCATATGGTTCTCCTGTAATCCCCCCCAAAGTCCCAAAAACTGCCGACCAGGAGGATAGCGGAGTCCATATAGGACTCTGCCTCCTATCTGGCCTCCGGGAGAAGTTTGGCATGCGTACTGCAGCCCTTCTCCCCCCTCTTAACACCTGGCTGTGATATGCTAATTGGGAGAAAACTAGTCGGATGACTAGCGAAACGTCTTCAAGAACTAATCTTTAAGTCCAGTTGATCTAACTGAATACAACAGATATACCATGAACTGGACGAATGAGAACCTTCACAAGCCCCCCCAAGAGTACAGAAAATTGACTGGAAGGGGTTGTGCATGCAGTAGTGGGAGTAGAGGAGATGAACTGAATCACTCATACAGGGAAATGCAATATTTTAAGACGTGAGGCTGAGGCCCCACTACAACGCACTAAATCGCTCCCGCAATCGCAAGCGTTATCGCATGCAATTGCGTGTGTGATTTCTGTGCGTTATCGCACATTGCGCCATGTTTGCGCATGTGTTTGTGTAAAAAAACAGTGCACCCAAAACACAAATGCGTGCGCATCGGAAATCGCGGGGATTTTTCCATGTTAACAAAAATTGCATGCGCAATCGTGTGCGCAAAGTGCACATGAGCTAAAAATGCATTATTGTGGCTTGCCCTTAAACACTACTTACCTGACCACATTCCTGTAATGCAGCACATAATAACATAGCGGGAGCTCAGTAAGGTAAGGAGTGAAGGAGGCACTGCAAAAAAAATAATGCATTGGGTGCAATGCACTATTTCCTAAAACATTTGGAAAAAGCATGTAAAAGTGTGAAGTCAACACTAACCCAATATTACATGTGATAGAGTAGATCTAACATTAATTTATACAATGCTAGGATGTATTGCGTATCCCTTACGGTACACACAGATGGATTTTTCATCCCGACCATCCGTTCATCTGATCCGGGTGAACGGACAACCGACATCGGTGGCCGTCGCCGCCAAAATAACCTCAGATTTCTTTTTGCCCTAAACAACAGTTACATGGAGGTATCGGTCGGTTGGGCCAAAAAATCTGCTTGTGTTTACCCAGCCTAATAATGTCATAGTTCGGTTTTTCTGAACTCGCAGGATTTTCAATATCCCTCAAATGTACCGTTTCGGGAATAACTCTGAATGCAGGGTTTCGGTGATATCCCTCGAATGTGGTATTTGGCAATAACCCTTGAGTGTAGCAGTTTGGAGTTAACCTACAAATGTAGCGGTTCGGTAACACTCGAATTGGCGATAAAACTTGAATGTAGCAGTTCAGCAATAACCCTCAAATGTAACCCCCGAATTGGCGATAACGCTCAAATATATTGTTCGGTTACCCTTTAATTGGTGATAGCCCCAAATGTAGCAAAAACTCAATACGTAAAACCCGACAATTGTCCGATCGTGGGGAAAGTTAGTGTTTAAACAAGTTATGGTGATATGGACATGTTCCCCAGACCATTTTTCAGGTCCCAAAGATATTTACTGTAAGTTACCATTGCTATTTTAACTGTATTTAATTAGAACTTTTCAAACTATTTTCTCCCATTGACTTTAATGGGTTAGTTTTCGAACTATAGAACTTCAGTAAAAGTTCAAAAGTTCTATAGTTCGGAAACAAACCGAACTTTAGGAAGTTCTGCCATCTCTATTGCAGGCATTTATGTACTAAACCTTCCCTCTTAACTGGTGAGAGGAGGCTAAGAGTCAATGAAGAGCAGTGGAGATGTGATTAAGATTCAAATTTTATATCCAGAGAATAAGAAAACATTAAGGGGGACATCCTGTTAGGAACTGGTTTATAATACGAAAGAGACTTAAATTATAATGGGAGCATCAGTGGCGTATTTTCTTATAATAATTACTCGGCTATGTAGTGATTATTTTAGGAAATATTCCACTGCAGCTCCCATACCCTTCTGGCCATCCACTGTTGCAAACCATGTAATGGTTTTAAAAATGTAAAACTGTCATTTTAAAAGTAAATGACTAATAGTTTTTACCTGTGCAATGCTTTGTGCATGCAGACTGCATTGTGGGTAAAAACTACAGAGGATTAATCCTGTTTGACCTGAAGTTGGGAAAAGAAAGTAAATCATGGTCAGTTTCTTCTACTTATTTACTTTTAAAATGACAGCATTACAATGGTAGTCATAACTATTTTTGAAGCTGTACACAGCTTTAAGACAAAAACATTAAATATATAAACCTTATGTATTATAAAAAATATTGTGCCCCTTCACTATATAGTATAAGATATTACAGTAAGTCACCTCAGAGTTCAGAGATAGTCAGGGAACTCCTCTGTGATGTAATATCCTTAATTTAAACTAGAAGCGGAATGTTCCTTAGATCATAGTTATTTGTGAACTGACCAGCCCTTATAGCATATATTTAGCATACCGGTATATATGGCAATACCCATTTGGTCAAGAGTGAAAATATGGTTTTATTAATTAAGTTTTATATTTATCCATCAGATGTCAGGGCGTGCAGGAAGGAGAGGCCAAGATGTGTTGGGAAATGTGTTCTTTTTCACTATTCCTATGCCTAAAGTCAAGAAACTTATGAAATCTGATGTCCCTGAGTTGAAGGGACAATTTCCATTTAGCATCAGTTTAGTTCTACGACTGATGTTACTTGCTGCAAAGGCTGATGACAAAGAAGATGCGAGTGCTAAGGTAAGTGGCAAATTAGTGAATCAATAATGCACTTCTCTAAAATGGATTGATTACAGAAATCTACACCCCGTTGCCTTAGAAAATACTGGGATTTGTTGAAAAAACACAAATAAATTGTTAAAAGCCATCACTAAAAAGAAAGTTCTGCATGGCATTCATTTAAAGGGTATGTGCACTGGAAAATTAGTTTTTTAAATTGCCCATTAGTGGAAACTATCATTCATCTATCATTCAACTATCACTGTTTCTTTAGATAACCAATCTGAAACAAAATGTTTCAGTATTTCTGTAAGCAGTTTTGCGTAACTAGAAATCAGTGTGCCCCCCAGCAAAAATTTGGGTGGGGCCCCCACGCCAACCAACCACAACTCCCTCCTCCCCCTGACAAGACTTTGTGGCTTTGTCCTCCATTCTGTCTGCGATTCCAGGAAATGGGAAGACATGATTTGTTGAAGTGTGTCTTTTCATTGGCCAAGATCGCTAAGGCGAAAGTGAAGGCAGAGCCAGGAAGCAAAATGTAAGTATTACAGAAGATAACAGCTATCTATCTATCTATCTATCTATCTGTTCCTGTCTCTCTATCTATGTCTGTCTATCTATCTATCTATCTATCTATCTATCTATCTATCTATCTATCTCTGTCTATCTATCTATCTGTCATCTATCTATCTATCTATCGAACCAAAAAAAGCAAAAGGAATTAAAAGGAAACAGCTAATTAACAAGACCCGGTCCCGAGCCCCCTTATGCCCCCGGGACCAGGGGTGGTGGGGGTAGTAGTTACGCCACTGGCTGTTATGGTTTGACAGTTGGTGTGCTGTATACTGTATGCAGTATTGCTGTATACTGTATGCAGTATTGACAGTTGGTTTGGGGGGAAAAAGTAAAGTCAGTGGTCAGAGCCTGCATCAATACACACACCTTAGAGTAAGTAGTGCTACATACACATATTTATAGATAAGATGATGCAAAGTCATTTTTCAGCATACATACACTTTAAGATCTTCCATGTAATCTTGGAGAATCCAATACACTGTAGCTTACCTAGTTCCTGAAGTGCATGACCACCCAGCACTACCATTTATTACATACGTAAACCTCACTAATTGTGACTCAAACTATTATCAAGGTACCTTAGCAGGTAAGGACCGATGGAGCAGTAGACGTGACAGGTATTTCGACAACTGTCAGATTAAACACTGAATCAACTGTGACGTCTAGAAAGTTTATGACCACCTTAAGTCTTTTTTCTCTATTTATTTAGCTTTTTAGTTACAAAATGAAAATAGCAAAATGTAAAAAGATAACTTAAAGGGTATCTCCACTGATAAAAAAAAGAAGTTGGCATTTAGTTTTATTGAATAAAACTAAATGCCAAATTTTCTTTTTAGCAGTTGAGCTACCCTTTAACTTTAATTTGTTTTTATAAAAGTTAAATTTTTTATCAAGACTTTATTGATCTAAGGCTGTATACACACAAGCAGATATTTCGGGTAGATATTTTCGGGTAGATATTTTATTAGAATTTCGGTTGGTCGACCCAAGATATCTGTACTACGTTCCCCCGACCATCTAATGCCCAAATAATGCCCATTTTTCGGAAATGGCGTTAATTTACGAACGATTGTGCAGTCTTTTAAGGACCTTGCCATTGGTTGCAGCAAACAATTGAAACTGGCGAACATTGCCAAGACTGATAAACTTTTCTGCACGGCTGACCAGTCAGACGCATTGAATGGCTGACTGGGCCAAAACATCTGCTCATGTGTACCCAGCTTAATACAATATCACTAAT
Source organism: Hymenochirus boettgeri (assembly GCA_019447015.1). Lineage (NCBI taxonomy): Eukaryota > Metazoa > Chordata > Amphibia > Anura > Pipidae > Hymenochirus > Hymenochirus boettgeri. Next base: position 145,151,331 of record CM033475.1, on the reverse strand, counting down.
ATCTACATTAAAACATTTCATGAAAGCAGAAATCGCAGGGATAGAAACTGCTTAAAGGGGAACTGTGGTCCAGAAATCACTTTAGGTAAATTGATAGGAATTGCTTTCCTGAGAATTTTTGCAATTTATTTTCATTGTTTATTTTGCATAGTTCTGAAGATATTTACATTTTTGTGTGTGATATGGCAGCAGCATCACCAGGTCCCCTGCACTTCCTGCTTCCTGCTCTGAAACCACGTCAGTGGATGACAGTCAATCTGCCCTGTGTCTCCTCCTCCCCTTGCAGCCCCCCATCTCTTGCAAGCCCCCCGGTCCCTCCCACCCATAGCCCCTCTGTTTGCAGGCCCACTTGGCCTGTTCTCTTACAGCCCCATGTGGCGCCTCCCACTCGTGGATGCCTTAGCCCCACCCACTCACGAGTTCTGTGGCCACGCCCACTCATAGATGCCGTGGGCCTCCTAAACCCCCCTACAGAAAACTGTGTGAAAACAGCCTTTTCCGGCAGAGTGAGAACAGAGTGAGGACAGTAGGGCTGTATATTCCCTTACATTCTCTGTGGGGATCTTCACACAGCAGGGAAGGGACTACCTGTCTCTTGTCCTGTCACTGAAGTCTAAGGCTGTGCTCGCCGGCGGCGAGGTGGAGGAGCCGCCTTAGGAATGTCACATGTCAACCTCCCACCCATTAACTTTCTGGTCAGTAATTTCTTCATATCTTGGGCTGTGGAGCAGGTAGAGAGGTGGATGATGGCTTGTAGGAAATTGGCCTTTCAACTTAACTTGTTTGGAGACCACAGTTCCCCTTTAAGCTGGGTACACACATGCCAGACCTTTGAAAAGATTGCATTTTTCAAAGATCAGGATACACACAGTGTACATAGTAATTGAGGTTGAATAAAGACATACATCCATCAAGTCCAACCTATTCACTTTTTTTTAACCCCTCCTGACAGTTGATCCAGAGGAAGACAAAAAAACCCAGCTAAAAAAAAATGGGGCGGGGAGAATTCCTTCCTGACTCCAAACGGCAATCAGAAAGTATCCCTGGATCAACCAGATCTAAAGTAAATGTATTAATATCAGTAGTTCTCAATATTTTTTAGTTTTAGAAACTTATCCAGGCCATTTTTAAAGCTATTCAGTGAACTTGCCATTACCACATCTGCTGGAAGACAGTTCTACAGTTTCACCAATCTTACTGTAAAGAAACCTTTCCTAACCTGAAGATGACACTTCTTTTCTTCCAACCTTAAAGGATGTCCACAAGTAATCTGATATGACCTATTAGTAAACAATGCATCAGAGAGTTCATTGTATGGCCCATTAATATATTTGTATAAAGTGGTCATATCCCCACGCAAACATCGCAAACTCCAATGTAAACAGCCCTAACTTGTGTAATCTGCCTGCATAGTCAAGCCCCTCTATTCCCTTTATTATTTTAGTTGCCCTTCTCTGAACTGCTTCTATTTCCAAGATGTCCCTTTTGTATATGAGATTCCAAAACTGCACCGCATATTCCAAATGAGGACTTACCAGTGCCTTGTAAAGAGGGAGAATAATATTTTTCTCTCTTGAATCTATTCCTCTCTTTATACAAGACAATATCTTGCTAGCTCTAGCCGTGGCTGTCTGGCATTTGCTATAGCTAAGACAGTAATCTACCAGAACCCCCAAATCTTTTTCAATTACAGATGCACTTAACACAGAGTTATTTATGGTGTAGGTGGCACAGGGATTATTAAATCCCAAATGCATCACCTTACATTTATCAACATTGAATCTCATCTGCCATTCTACTGCCCATTTTGAAAATCTATCTAGGTCTGCTTGCAGCACTTGCACATCATTTCAAGTTTCCAAAGCTCTGCATAGTGTCATCAGCAAACACAGAGACCTTGCTCTCAATGCCCCATTCTAAGTAATTTACAAACAGATTAAAAAGAAGTGGCCCCAGTACAGAACCCTGAGGCACTCCACTTAGAACTTTAGCCCACATAGATGTGGCTCCATTTACCACAACTCTCTGTTTACAATCCAATAACCAATTCTCTATCCATGTACTAATGTTTTCTTCTAGGCCAACAGTTTTTACATTAGTCGCTTATGTGGCACAGTATCAAAAGCTTTCGCAAAATCCAAGTATACCACATCCACTGCTGTGCCTGAATCTAAATTCTTACTTACTTCATAAAAAACAATTAAAATATATAGCATTTTCTGTTTATTGGGCCAGATATACAAGCCCAGTCTACACAGTTATTTGAAGGATAGGAATTACTGGTCTTTCTACTTTGCAGCCTTCCCTTTGCAAGGCCAGTGTGGTGTGATGATGCCATCACGTATGATGTTTATTTAATGGCATGGTGGACATTTTGTTCAGACTTGCCAATTATGATATCTGTCTGTCTCTAGTTTCTGCTGAGCTGCCATCCTGCCTTCTCTTCTTATATTATTTCTTTGGACATTTTTCCAGACCTGGAAATCTTATCTTAACTAATCTTAACTAAGTAATCACTACATAGGCTATGCTGTGCTATTTTCAAAAAATTTTGGAAATGGCTCAGGCAGCACGATATTAGTTCAAAACCCATGCTAACCATAGAAAAAATCATAGTACTTCAGGTAGCGTGGGTTTTGAACTAATATACTACAAATTTGGACGATATAGCATTGGACCCTTAGCCTCCTCATGATGCCTTCTCAACTATTGATCCAGAGGAAGGCAAGAAATCACAGCATGAAGGAGTGAATCCTTCATGACTCCAAATGGCAATCAGAAAGGATCCCATGATCAACCAGAATTTTATGTGTGAATACCAGTTGCCATTACCACATCTATATCCCAGAGGAATTTTGGTAATGGTAAATTCTTGCTTTAATCAAAAATTCTTCTGAAATGAGAGTTTATTATAAACTAAAATGAAGCTCCATTGACAACCACTCTCTGTACGCGATCCATCAACCAATTCTTTAGTCATGTACATATGTGTTTTGTGGCGCAGTATCAAATGCCAATTTCTTCATATCTTCATCTTCATATATCCAAGTATGTTTGTTTAACATGATATAGTTTTCATGAATCCATGCTAATTACATCATTTAGGGCCAGTCCTTGAAACAGATTCCAAAATATGGTCCGGTAACAAAGTTTCCAGCATCTTGTGGTGATCCCTTTGTGTTCCTTGAGCACTACAAATTGGTTGTATTATCTCATAGTCCTTATACTGTATGTGTATGTGTGTGTGGTGTGGTTCCTACCTCTTTAGCTTTGTAATTCCCTTAGACTTTCAATGCTGTGTTTGAAGGACTAGGAAAAGAAAATGTAGGGTTATTATTGTATTGTAGTATGACAAACATTTTCTATTTTAAAAAGGTAGTTATGTTGTTAGAATTCATATTTATACTGATTTATTGATACTGTATGACAAGCAGAACTAATAATACTGTCTTTTGTATTTTAATCAGGTTTTGTCACTTTTGAACCATTCCATGATGTCATTTAATAAAAAACATGAAACTAAAATGATAAAACTCTACTTTCTGTTCTGCTTGCACTTCTTAATCCATGAGGTATGTATCCTTCCTTAAAATATTGGCACTACACAAAGTTTCACTGTTTCTATGCTCAATTAAAATGGCAGAGAACATGTATATAATCTAATCAATATCACACAAAATTGGACCAACTCAGTCCCACATAAATTGATCACAGGAATTGCACCACACAATACCCATTATTATTACAGGTTGGGTCAGATCTCTTACCCTACATTAACCGTGTCAGTCTGGGTAGTGCCTATGTTTTCGCCCATAACACATATTGGCACAGTATCATCACTCCAACCAGATTTTTAAACCAAGAAGCGGCAAAATAGCCCAATATACATATAATGTCCCCTAGATACCATTATCTCTCCCCAAACCACCAAGCACACCTACTAGTTGAATATTTTCACACAATTAAATTTAGTGTATTTTCACACAATTAAATTTAGTGTAAGAAAGGACTGAAACATTGCTATTTCCTGCACAATAAAGTCATATTACAAGGAGTACACCTTTATATACAAACATGAGAATAGCACCTATGTAAACACAGGACACACAGTAGGTATGAAGCCTATGGCAAAGCTGTGCTCAAGCTGGGTACAAATAGTACAGATTTGTAGGTAATGGCAAATTCCATTGAAAGCTGTCTGCAATTGCCTACTGATCTGTGTATACACAGTACCGTACTTTTTTATAGGGAGATTGTTTGGGTGATCAGTGGTTCTTTTTTTTGGCTCACTATACTAATGTACATATTGTGTTCTATAACAATCGTTATCATGTTACTTACCGATAATGCTTTATAAATATGTCCATAATGTACAATAGTTTAAGGAATGTGTGGACTTAATTGACAAGAGCAATCCACAATTATAGCATTGGCGGATCATTCGGTTTTTCAATGTAACAAACATAACTAGTCTTCATGACACAAATTCCCTTTCTTCTTACTAGTTTAGTTGCCCATCTCTTAACACTATATAATTGATTGATATCCTTTCTGTGGACTGGTACCCAAAACGGCATACCATACTCAACATGAGTATGGTATGCCGTTGGCCTTACAGGGGCTCTATATAGAGGTACAATAATGTTTTCATCCCTTGACTATCAGGGAGATTCAATAAAAGTTCTTATTGTTGAAAATGGTGCCTGTGGAGTCTGCTTGACATTATCATAAATGTAACCCCTTCTCTTCAACCCATAATCCTGCAGCTTGGCAGCCTTTCTAAAGTGACCCCTCTTTGCTTCAGTAGGCTATGCTATTAAGTGCATTAGGAATTATTCCTATTACAGAGAAGTATGGGTAAAGGAGAAGAGCATATTTCACAATCACAACCAGATCATGGTTGAGATACAGTCAAACAGGGTGATGCACCCAGAACCGCTAACAGAGTTTCAAACAGGGTGATGCAACCCGGTGAAAATCGCCGTCGATGTTAAGTGGTGGTATCTTTTTCTGAGCTTTTAACACCAGCTGACTTCTGGCGTTTAATGTGCCGCAATAGAATGCTCTTGGCATATACTGTAATATCGATTACGGTGGCTGTGCAGTTAACTTCCGTGTTAGCCACGCAGCTGCCACAATGAAGGAGTTTAAGTCATGCTAACCGATATAACATCGGTTTGCGTGACTTAAACTTCCGAAAAGTAGCGGTGGGCCACTTGGTGCCCTGTAAGTGCATATTATTCATTGTGCATATTATTCATTGTTGTAATATGTCAGTGTGCCAATTGAAATTGGGAATCCAGATTGTTTAACCTGCATTTTATTTTGTTTCATTTAGCACATTTAATAACTTTCTTTCAAAACTATTTTAGGGGTTTTTAGATGAATACTGCAATCCATTGGACTTAACTGGGCTGGTTACCCACTTACATTTTCATGAACCATCAAATTTTGTTTTTGTCAGTTTTCTTGAAAATGGCTTATTTCACCAGCTCCTAAGGAAGGAAACTAAAGGTATTTTAGTTTTTCTACATTTTGTTATTAAAAAATTTACCTGCACATACACACTTAAGAATCAGCAAACAATCGTTTGTGTGTGGCGTTTGTGTGGGGGCGTTAATTGATCCAGCAGGATAGGTCACAAAAGGTTGTGCAACACATATATAATTATTGACTGAACTCTGATCTCTGAACATTCGTCGCCTGCTTAGGACAATAGCATCCTGTATGCGTACTATGAGGCAAATGATTAAAACAAAAATTGGATGCTCTCATCACCCAGTTTTATATCACCACGGGCCTTTATATAAAATTATCTTACAACGCAGTCAAAAAATAACAATACCATGCAGTTTTTTATATTTAATAACATCTTAGAAAAATGCCCCAGTGTCAAACAGAAAATGGATCCTTTTTAGATACTAATGTAAAGCTGGCCATCCACTACAAACATACCTTTTAGCATTCCTGCCACAATTATTAATTATTAATACAAACCGACTGTCCCCAATAATTCTGTAATTGATCTAACAAATATGACCCGGCCAGGATGCATCACAAGTAAAACTGCTGCTTTCCTGACATTACAAACAGTTTGACATTCATCAGGGATCAAATGTCGAATCTGTGTAATATCGAGGTAGTGTATGCCAGCTTATGACTTCTTTAAAATACATACCTGCTGCAGGTAAATGTTCTTAAAGGAGAACAATATTTTATGGGTTTTTAGACTGACTGCTTTTGCTTTGCTGGTTGTCCTAAATAGCTGGTACCAATCTCCAATAGGTTTAGCCTAATGTGAGAGTGATGTCAGCACTGCTTTTATACCTCCTCTAGATGGCCTGGAAGGGAAGTTGTGTATGCTTGATTTAATAGAGGAGATAAAGCCATTTTAAAAATGTGCATACAGGGACTAAACTCTAGTACACACATATGATATGAGCAACCAACACATGAGGAATGAATGGCCGATAAACAGCCTTTCTGGCCAACAAACACACGTGTGGACGCTTGCCTGCAGCTCACGTGGCCAACAAACACACGTGTGGATGCTTGCCTGCAGCTCATTCGCTTTGCATCGGTCACGCAAACACAAAAGTGTACTATTTTAGGATGAAAACTATATTAAGTTGCCAGAATATTAGGTCACCAAGCAAAATGATAGAAGCCATTCCTGCCTTGTTTTATCGGAGTGGCTCATTCCTGCTTTGTTACATTCTGGAGAGGCACAGATAGGTACTCAACACTTTTTGCATTTTTCTCTCCTTCCTTAAACAAAATTGCCTAATTTGCTATAAAATATTCATGTCTTTAAACCAAATTCACACAAATATTGATTACATGGAACATTTAGAAACCTATTTGTGTAGAATTAGATGCTTAAAGGGCATGTCCACCCCCAAAACTATAATCCCCCCACTACTGGCCCCATTGTGTAGTGTAGTTTAATCCTTACCTCACATCCCAGCTCCATATGGTTCTCCTGTAGTCCCCCCCCCAAAGTCCCAAAAACTGCCCACCAGGAGGATAGCAGAGTCCATTTAGGACTCTGCCTCCTATCTGGCCTCCGGGAGAAGTTTGGCATGCATACTGCAGCCCTTCTCCCCCTCCCTCTTGTTCCCGATTAGGATTCTCTCCCCCTAGTGTAAAAATCTTTTACATAACATTCCCCCTGTCCCCCCAGCCCCAACCGCTATATTTGTATTATCAGAAAATGCCCAAAACATTACTTACCTTCCCTCTTTCCTGCCGCTCAGCCAATCACAGACGCGACTGCCGGTCCCGCCCCTCTGCTTGCATTTTCTCGCAAGCAGAGGGCCTGGCAGCGCGGTGGAGGAAAGAGGGAAGGTAAGTAAAGTTTTGGGCATTTTCTGATAATACAAATATAGCGGTTGGGGCTGGGGGGACAGGGGGAATGATATGTAAATTTTTTTTTAGAAGGGTGGACATACCCTTTAAAGTAACACAAACGGTATCTGCCACAGCTCCACTCTAGCTCCAGAGATATTAACAGTGTAATGCGCAAGTATACCTTTAGCATAGATATCCAAACATGGTTGCCACATGGAAAACCCAATATAAAATGCCTGGGCACACTAGAATAGTCAACAGTCCAAGTTGGTAACAAGAATCAGGTGGCTGAAGGTACAAAGGGTAGGCAAACTCAGAGTCAGGCCAGAGATCAAAGCATGGAGGCCGGTCAAATCCAAACAAAGTCCAAAAGGGTCAGGCCAATGCAAATTCATAAAAGGCAAAATGTTGGTCCAGGCAGCGGTTGTTGAAGCAGACAAACTAGAAAACACACCCTAGAATAGGTAAACTAAGATACTATAATGAGCAACCAGGCACTGCAGCTAGGAGATCTTTAAAGGCAATGACAGCCAATCAGAAATTTGTGAAAACCCAGGATGAATTCTGATTAAAGGGTATGTCCACCGATTTTTTAACATTCCCTTTTACTGTTTAATGGAAGAACAGAGTAAGTAAATGAGCTATGTCTTACCTCCGATTCTTTAGTTAAACATGCAGGGGAGAGGAAAAAATTTACCGTGAATTGCTCCAGCCCTGGCTTCTCACAGCGCCAGCTTCTGACAGTCTCCAACGCATCCACGCTCCCTTGCTCTGTGTGTGTATGCGTGCACAATGCAAGGGACTGAGGATGCGTTGGAGACTGCCAGTAGCGTCAGAGTCTGTTGGTGACCCTGGACCGTTCATGAGTAAGTACTGTCCTCTTTCCTGCAAGTTTTACTGAAGAATGGGAGGTAAGACATAGCTCATTTACCTCCTTTTCTTCAGGTAAACAGTAAAAAAGAAAGTGAAAAAAATCAGTGGACGTACCCTTTAAAGCAAACAGGAGTTAATTTCAATATACTTAGCAAATCTCCTCTGGTTGTGTTCTAGGGTATGTCGGTGGACATACCCTAGATACATTAGGGTGTGTCGATGGACATACCCTTTACAGCAGACAGGAGAGAATATTACATACACTAGGGTATGTTGGTGGACATACCCTTTAAAGCAGACAGACAGAATGTTACAGGATTGGCCCATTCAACATAATTAGCAAATCTCCTCTGGCTGTGTTCTGACAGCACAGACTGCAAAGCAAAGAGCTGCATGTGAGGGCTAGGCCACACTAGCGTGTTTTTCGCGTGTTTGCGTACGCATTTTGCGCTCGAGATTGCGCACGCGTTTTTTAAAGGAAATCTCGGGAATGCAAAATTTCCGAAGCGCATGACATTGCGCATATGTTTCCGTTTTGGTAATGAATGCGTTCACCATTTTTGGTGCGTTAACGCATGTGTTTCCAAAACGAAAAATGGCAAAATTGCATGCGCAAAACACACGTGCAAAATGCACAAGAATCGCGCACACAATCATATGCGATAACACTAGCGATTGTGTGCGCGATTTGCTGCATTGTACTGTGGCCTTGGCCTAAGTGTGTACAAGAGAGCTAGCACAGAAAGCATGTGAGTGATTTCCAGCATACAGTAGGTAAGAGAACACTCTACCTTCTGCCTAATTGTAGTTTAATGTACGATCAGTGCACTTTATTCTGGGCCCTGTTTAAAATTCCATGGTATCGCAAATTTGTCATATAGTGGGTTACTGCATAAGTACGGCAGTGGCTGTACATTTATAAACACTTGGCTGTACAATACCATGCGGTAGTGTAGTAATGCAATGGTATTGTAAAAGTGATTGTACAATTACAATCGTAATCATAAATTTATGATCTTGATCGTAATTTTAGGACTGTGATCATAAATGTGCTGTCGTGGTCATAAATTTGCTGATCACTAAAGCGGTATTGTTACTTTATAAATAGGGTTTCATGGTAATTCAAAGAATGTTTTATTGTGAAAAAAAATTATTGCTTCCAAAGGCTGTTTTTGGGGGCTTAAGGGGGGTTTACAGGTCCTTTAATAGCAATATAAAATGTGTATAAGTAGCATAGAAAAGCTATTAAATGACACGGGGAATGGGCATATATTTTTTTAAAAAAAATCTTTTAAGAACTGCTGTCAGGACACTGGAAGTCTATGGGAGAAAGCAAAACTTTCATCCATCTCTATTCACAAAGAGCGAAGGCTTGTAGGTATATTTATAAAGATGTGGCATTATTGTACAAGGACGTCCCTATTTTTCACAGTTGTTGTAAAATTCAGACCACAATTTTAAATACTGCTACTGTGATATAGATGAACACACCATGGAGGACCACTGCAGCCTTTAACAACCGCAACAATATTTTACAGTTGCACAAAGCATTGTACCAAATCTCTGACCTGCAATATCAGCAATGTCCTTTCTTTGTTCACTCACAGCTGGGCCATGCAGCAAAATTACTTGCACTGTGTTTAAAGGCAGGGACAGGCAACCAGTAGTCCACCAGATGTTTGAAAAGTGAATTCCCAGAATTCCCCTACAGGCACGCTGCAACAACAAATGGCAGTTAGGGATTGCTAGGAGTTCTATTTTACAGGCTACCGATCACCTACCCCTGTTGTAACATATGCAGTGTGTTATATGTGTAGTTTTAGGGTAATAAAAAACATATCGGTACTGGTCTGTGTGTGCAGGGTTATCATTTTAACTGAAGCTTAATGATAAACCTTATAATACAATGTATGTTTCATACAGATGTCAAACATTTTTCAAAATATGTCATGGAAACCCTAGTGCTTATTTTGGCTAATCTATTTGGACATAGATTTCTTCTGCCATCTTTTCTGAAATACAAGGAATCATTTCACCAGTCAAAGGTAAGATACATAAGTCAATAATTAAAGGGACAGTTCAGTGGAAATGATCAATATTTGTTAAATTGTTAGTTTGTGTAATGCATACTTAAGTTATTCTACATATTCTCTCCCATTTTGAAAAATCAGTTGATTTCATACCCTTTGCTGTTCCCTGCTGTTGACATTAGTGAGCTGCACCACATCCTTGGAATGTTCCTAACAGTAATTTCTACTGATTGGCTGTTGGATGGGTCAAACATGCTCAGATCTCTACTGAGCAACTGAATCAACCCAGGCGCTGGGTCAAGGGCAAGACCATAACGGTCTCTACTAGGGGTCCTGCAAACAGGAAGTCAGCTTTTCGGTTGCATTTATTTAAACACAGACAAAATGCTGAATTGGCAGATTAAGGTCATTGGGATGAAAAAATATTGCTCTTTTTTTCTGAAAAGCATATGTATTTGCACTGAACTTCCCATTTAAGGCTTATTGATGAGAAACTAAAGGCTTGTATACATGTGCGATTGGCTGCCTGGTGAATGAGCAGGTGCCAAACAGCTGTTTTGAATAATAATCACACATGCACAGCTACTAAGTTTACTAATAGGTCACACCACTGAACTCCCGGCAGCCGCGTCCATGATTGGCTGCCACTCAGCCAATCAGAGACGCGACTGCCGGTCCCGCCCCTCTGCTTGCATTTTCTCGCAAGCAGAGGGCCTGGCAGCGCGGCGGAGGAAAGAGGGAAGGTAAGTAATGTTTTGGGCATTTTCTGATAATACAAATATAGCGGTTGGGGCTGGGGGGACAGGGAGAATGTTATGTAAAAATTTTTTTAGAAGGGTGGACATACCCTTTAACTTGTTTTATACAAATAAATAATAATTCAGTCTAGAAAGCTGGGGAATCAATACTTTTATGCACCATAGATCTTCAAGGTGATTTCTAATGACCTTGTTTATTGTAATAGAAATGCACCATTCATTATATCATATGATTTATTTTAGAAAGGAGAAATGAATGTTCATTGGGAGGGATATACAGTAGAAAACAAGTTAGTTTTATATTTATATACATTATAAGAAATGTCTTGAAATACATCTGATTGCTACAACACACTTGTACCTCTCATGTCAGATTCATTTGTATTTTAGCTTCATTTTAAAAGCTACACTTCCCTTATTCTGATTTAACTGTAAATTAATTGACTTGCTCACTCTGACACTGAAGCATTACTACCACTTTATAATTGAAGTTTTTATAATCCTTTTGTTAAAATGTGTTCATGCACCTCAGTTTACTGCTATAAACAGTGCAGAGACTCTGTGTTGTTATGTTACGTAGATATTTTGCTGCTACAGTCACACTTCAGTGTCCCCAGTGAACAGCAGCTAATGAATCTTTATTTTGAGTTTCTCAGGGTCCCTTTCCATTGACACACTCTCTGCCTGTGCATGAAGTGAGGAAATGCCTGGGAGCGGGTGCCACACACAGTTACAGTGACACATGATATTTATAACTAAGTGTGGAGGTTGGTGTCTATTCACATTAAAATTCTTTCCCAATTTAGGATTCTCCAGGGGATTGCGCAGATGGACCCAGCGTGTAGGTAGGCCCGGGAGGTGAGCTGATGCCAGTGACACACCTGATTGCTCATCCCAGCTCCATTTAACAATGGTCTTTTTTTCTAACACTTGTCCATGTAAGAAGAATAGCTGCATTAAATGGATTTAATCACTTCGCTTTGGTGCATTCTGAAATCATTGCGTTGACGATATTCTTCTTAATTGGATTATAAAGAGTGTAGCCATTTCAGCTACTGGTACTATGCCAAGAAAGATAATAGAAAGCTGAATTAACATTTTGGATACGTGATGCGTGGTCAAGCTTAGACCTTTATCTTTTCCTTCATTTGGAACTGTCATTTTTTTGTTCTTTGTTCTTTGTTCTGCTTTATATTTTTTTTTACTTTGTTTCTGCTTAAATATAGACACAAACATACACCTGGAGCCCTCAAAACTATTCCAGACAGTAAAAAATGATGCACATTTAATGCCCTTGTCTAACATTTTTTGGGTTGCCAGTCAAACACAGCGAAGCAAACCCTCCTAAGCTTCTTTTAAGAATCTGGCACTCTCTTAATGGTGTTGGAAAAGTGTGTGTGCTTATTAATGAGGCCCTGTCCCCTCACCACCAATCTAATTGGGAGAGCTGTGAGAGATATAGAATCTTTACACAGGTATATTTTAAACTGTTACTCAATCACCAGCATCCAGGAGAACCAAATGGGATAATCCTGCAGGTCTGAGAATAGACCCAGGAAACATGCTATGTTTCAGACATCCCACCCTGCCGAATATGGGTTCTACGCAGGGTGGGGAGAAGGGGGTGTGACGGAGTGACGTGACATCACTGACGTCACCAAAGGAGCGTGGCGGGGGCGGAGTTAGGGGAGGAATGCACTATGTGATGTTAATTACATCACATTAAAGGCGTGGCTAGGGAGAATGACTGGCCCGTGTGATGATGTAATTTACATCACATAAGAGTTGTGGCCAGAAAAAAGTAGGCGTTCCGGAGCTGGACTGTCTGGTGGGGTTGCAGGAGTTTGGGGTGGCCTTGCAGATGTGTGGGAGATCATGCCAAGATCAGGGAGACTCCCATGACTCCCGGGAGGGGTGGGATACCTGATGTGCATACTTATTAGAATTCCCACGGCAAGTGCCACATTTATACATGCTTATGTAACGACTTGGGAGCACAGGATACTGTTTGGATCAGGTTTAAAAAAGGTTTGGCAATGGGGCCTGGTTGATCTACTGAGTCTGATATGGGGTGTTCCTTCAGCAGGTACAAGGAGGATTTAAATCAGTAGCAGCCTCCATAGATTAAAGGACATGTCCACACCCCATACTAAAGTTTAACCCACTACTGGCCCCACTGAGTAGTTTAAATGGCACCCCCAAAACTATAATTTAACCCACTAGTGACCCCACTGTGTAGTGTAATAAAGTCCTTACCTTACATCCCAGCTCCAAATGGTTCTCCTGTAATGTACCTCCAAAGTCCCAAAAACTGACTGCCAGGTGCCTGGTAGAGTCCATATAGGACTCTGCCTCCTGTCTCTCCTCCGGGAGAATTTTGCCATGCGCACTGCAGCCCTCCCTCTCCCTTATTTCTCACTCCCGTTTTGCTTTCCCTCCCCCTAGCACAAATCCCCTTTGCTGTAGTGTAGGGCTCATTCCCCCAACCGCTATAGTAATATTTGCAGAAACTCCCCCGATCTATACTTACTTTGCCTCTCTCCTCCGGTGTTCTGGATAGCCGGAAGCTGCATCCGCCAAGCAGCAGCAGGTCCGGTCCCCTGCTTGAAGTTTCATGCTATTTTGATAATCTTTGAACATTCTATAATGATACAAAATAAGCTTTTAATATAGAATTATAGTTTTTTTTCTATAATAATAGAAAAAAACATGTCAAAGGACAGGTGGACATCCCTAAAGACTTGAAGAAAAGAAGTTTAGTCTTCAAGTTCGGAAAGGGTTTTTTACTGTGAGAACGGTAAAGCTATGGAACTGTCTTCCAGTGGACGTTGTTATGGCAGGTTCATTGGTCAGTTTAAAAAAAAAGCTGGATGAGTTTCTGAAAACTAGGAATGTTGCAAGTTACTGGAATTGATACAAAAAGTAGAGTTGATCCAGGGAAATTTTCAGTCAGGAGTCAGGAGGGATTATTTTCCCCTTTATAATTCTGGTGTTTTTTCCCCTTTATAACTTCAGGATCAACAGTTAGGCAGGAAATGAGGGTATTGCTGAGTAGGTTGAACTGGATGTATGTCTGTATTCAACCTCAAATACTATACTATACTATTACTACTATTAGTTATTCTTAGCTACAGAATACTGTATATTTCAAACATCTACATAAATGCATCTAACTAGAGAAGTATCTTACAATGTTATTTGAAAAAACATCAACTTTTGGGTTAACAGGAATCCAAAATGCTAGGTTGCCGCTTTGTTATATCTAAAAGTATTTTAGCTTTAGTTAAAATAAATTATCATCATTTTTGGGTGGGGGGGCAGTAGTGGGTTTAGTTTTAAGGGTGAACATGCTCTTTAATGAGATATAGTCAGATATTTATAAAGTGTTAGAATTTTAGATTTTTAATTGCTGCCGATATGAATGCGACTGGGAATAATGTTCTAAATATGTTAATTTGTTTTTAATGACATACAGTATGCATTATAATATCATATTCAGCTGTGTTTGAATCCTTTATTAAGAAAGTATATATTATATTCTATTCTGAAAGAGATACATTTGTTTATTTGTATTTTTAAGCTTTCTGGGCTTTTTCTAACTGTACATCGTCTGCTAATGTTTTTGCTACAAATAGATAATTCCTGGAGGGTTTACATTAGATTTCACAGCAGGAATGTGAGATATTTTCTGCATAAGTAACACGGGAAATAAAGGATAACAAAAAGCAATAAGATATATTAAAGGTGCAGACATGCTAATAAACAAAGTAAACTCAAAGCAACTGACATCAGTTAAACCCAAAAGTTTGATAAACATAACCATAAATTTTCTTTCCTATGAAAGAATGGGCATTTTTTCTGTTTGTTTTTAACTGTCAAATGTAGAAAAAGGACATCTAGCTTAGGTTCAAACATGATGACAAAAACAAACAAAAGTGTCAAGAGATTTTTAGCTTGCGGTGCTAGAAACCTCAACATTTCTGGAACAAAAGTGTGAAACAACTGCTGTTATTTGAGAGGTGGGAGAGATGTTTGCATAGTGAGTGAGATGCCATCTGCAAACAAAGCATACTCTGTTGTGATACTGCATCATATTGCTTTGATTAATGTTGTGAGTACAGTGATGAAATGGATATGATAGCATAGTGGCTAAAAGGTTTGTGCTGGTGGGTTTCAACACTAAAACATGAGTAAAATACATTACCAATTAGTTGCATGCCCAGTCTCCCTTTACAGTACAATAGACATATTGATGGGTTGAGAGTTTGACTGAAGGGGTATTTAGACTATATTCTTACTTATTTTGTGTACACATGGTTCATTAATTTAGCCCAATCGACCATTGCAAAAATTTCTATCAGGACTAAGCTTACCATTTGGGTTAAATGATAGTCTATGATGTGATAATTGGCTTGTATGTACACAGTAGAAATAGCCAAACTTCCTGAAGTTTGGTTTGGTTTGGAAGTTCAAAAACAAACCCATTAAAGTCAGTGAGGAGAGATAGTTTGAAAAGTTTGAATTAAACACAGTTAAAATGCCAAAGGTAGCTTAATGTAAATGACTGTGGCACCTTGTAAACGGTCGAGGGAGCATGTACATAGAACCAAATGTCGTTTAAACACTAACACTAAAACACTGCCTTTCCCCAGGTGCAATTGTCGGGTTTCCGCATGTTACATTTGATTGTATGGCCAATACGAGGGTTAACGAACATTACATTCAAGGGTTAACAAATGACACATTCGAGGGTTACTGAAATCGAAGGCTTCATTAGGGGGTTACCGAAATCGAAAGCTACATTCAAGGATTACAGAACAATAAATCCGAGGGTTAATGAAATCGAAGGCTACATTTGAGGGTTACCTAAATCAAATGCTACGTTGTAGGGTTACCGAAATTGAAGTATACATTCGATGTTTACTGAAATCGAAGGATACATTTGAGGGTTACCTATTTGAAAATTTGATAATTATTGAATTTTTGATAATTATCGAAAATAAGTCAGTGAGCTCGAAAAACCCAAACTAGTTTGAAATTCAGAAGGTTTGAAAGTGGTTTATGTTCGGGTCCAACTTAGGTTGGGGTTCGGTTCATTTTTAGTACTCAGCCCAGTTTAGGATTATTCAGATGAGACTTTAATTACAGGTTTCCCCACTGCCTTTCAAGACACCGTTGGGCTAACATGTTCAGGTTTCAATGCTCTTAAGTATTCAGAAAGGAATTTTCCCTTTCTTAAAGCTCGTTTTACGTCGGCCGTTTGAGGATTACCTAATGGCCGAAAATCCCACGGACGTTCGGAGGGTCCCATAGCTCAACCTAGGACCCCCTCCTGGGTACTTAGAAGGACCATTGTGGCCCTAGGAAGGGCCTTTTGGGGCTTAAGAAGTCCAACATCTTGACACTGGCACCCCCCTCCCAGGCACTTATAAGTGCCCTTGTGGGGGGTATAAGTGCCTTTTGGGGCTTAAAGGGTCCCACAGCTCAAAACCAAGACCCTCCTGAAGTGCCCTTGTGGCACTGACAAGCAGGGCCATTTTTAGCCATCATGGTGCCCTAGCGTGATCAGATCCCAATCCCATTGCGCTTAAAAGGGCAGCAGTATGGCCTAGCCCTCCAAGAGTATTGGCATTAACACTTTCCCAGTGTATTACCATTAACCCTTGGTGCCAGCACTTTCCCAGAGTATTGCCATCAACTCTTTCAGTGCTAGCAGAGTATTGCCTTTAATGCTTTCAGCTGCCAGCATTGACATGATATACAGTATGTACCTGCTTTCCATGTCTCCTCCACTGAATTTTTCACTCCTCACCTACTAATTGGAGAGTTGGGTGGAAGGAAGAAAAAGTCAGAGATAGGGATCTTGTGGCTGTTAGTCACAGGGGCCACTGTTATAAAGTCTGCAACAGCTTTTATCTGGCATTTTTAAAGGGCATGTCCACCCCTTTTTAATTTTTTTCTGTAGTGTAGGGCTCCCTCCCCCACCCCCAACCGCTATAGCACTTTGTCTAAAAACTCCCCTGATCATTACTTACTTGCCTCTCTCCTCCCACGTTCAATCACAGCCTTCTGCTTGCATGAAACTGCATGCAGAGGGCTGGACCGGCAGCTTCCGGCTGTACAGAACGGGGGGAGTTTTTAGACAAATTACTATAGCGGTTGGGGTTGGGGGAGAGAGCACTACACTACAGAAAAGGGGTTTGCAGCTAGGGGGAGGGAGAGCAAAACGAGAGGGAGAGGGAGTGGGGGAGGGCTGCACTGAGCATGTGCAAATTCTCCCGGGAGGAGAGACAGGAGGCAGAGTCCTATATGGACTCGGCCAGACTCTTGGTGGTCAGTTTTCTGGACTTTGTAGGGACATTACTGGAGAACCATTTGGAGCAGGGATGTAAGGTAAGGATTTTTCTACACTACACAGTGGGGCCAGTAGTGGGTTAAAATATAGTTTTGGGGTGGACATGCCCTTTAAACTGTTCTCCTCAGTTCCTTTGCTGAGCTCATCCTCCCCCTCCTTCCTTCACCTTCAGTTCATTTGCAACATTGTTTCCAAGTAGAGTGAGCTGAGTTCAGGCTCTCTACTGCCCCAGACCATTTCTCAGGAGCCACAGCCATTTATAGTAAGTTACCAACTTTATTTTATTTATTATTCATCCAAACTTTTTGAACTATTATGTCCCCAATGAATTCAATGGGTTTGTTTCCTGAACTTTTACTGAACTTCGGAAACAAACTGAAGTTCAGCCATCTCTACTGATTATTATTCTTACTTACAAATTTCAGCACTGGTTTCAAGTGAAGTAACTGAACCTTTTGCTGGCTCCCGAGTCACTGTGTGTCTTCCTCTTTATATGTTGAACTATGGACGCAATATTAATGTACAAATTGGGGCATAGTTGCTGCGATTTACATTATAAACTGACTGCAGAAGCAAATAATAAGCTTGAAAGCAATTGGTATTGGATCAGAAGACATGCTAAAAAAATGCTATTGTAGGGGCAAGCCCTAAAAAAATAGTAATAATTATTTTATGTAGAGCTTCCTTGAGCTATCCACATGGATAAAAACATTGAGAAAAACTGGGCTAGAGACTACTAGTGGGCGTGACCTACTGTAATGAGTTCCTGCAGTAACTGAGGACTGCAAGTGAGAATAACATAAGTCAGTGACCAAAATGAATGGTATGGGAATGGTGATAAAAAAAGAACAAAAGCCCAATGTTAGTATATTTTCCTGCAACCACATCAAAAAAAAACAAAACAAGACACTGATTACGAGATTCAACGAAATCAAAGGCTACATTCGAGGGCTACCGAATTTGAACGTTACATTCAAGGGTCACCGATTCCAGAATTCGATAACTAACACATTTTTCAATAATTATCGAAAATAAGTCTGCGTGTTCGGACAATCTAAACTAGTTTGAACTCGTTTGGATAGAGTTTGGATAGTTCGAGTTTGGATAGTTCAAGTTTGTCCTGATTTGTACTGAGCTTTAAGAAGATTGTGGTAGGACAAATGGAGAAAAAGTAAAGGAAGTGCCCAAGACAGGAGGGGATTTAGAAATAGTAGACTTCTGGGGGAAGATTTAGATGAAGCCTACCTGTCCCTCCTGTCAAGAGGCCTGACAAATATGGTTAACAAATTTGAATTTGTAAAATATTTAAATCTATTCACAAGAATTTTTGTTCTCAAAAAAAAATCTAGGGACAAAGCACAAATGGAGTCCATACAAGATTTAAAAAAAAAAAAGCCCTGAGAGATTTAGTGGCTTTATTAAATGAACAGATAGGAGTGTAAGATCTGTCTGGATTACAAAAAAAATTAAATTTACCCTCCAATATCAGGTGTACAGAATGTGATATTGTTCTTAAAATGGTGACCACAGAGATTGAGCAGATCCCCTTCACATTGCCCCAAGCTATAATTTATTAGCTGAAGAAAGAAAAGCTTTAAAATCTTTGACCCAACCAAAATACCTTACCATTAAGGTGGCCAATAAAGGGTAATGTGGTGGTAAGGAATACGGCTCAGTAAAAAAAAAGGCAAAGGAAGGCAGAAGGAACATATTAGTCAGATCTTAGGATAATGGTTGCTGAGGAGGTCCTTAAAATATTAAAAGTTTGTATTAATTTATTCCCAATGAAATAGGCTTAGCAGCATTTAAATATTTTCTGCATTTCAGAGGTCAAATATATAATTTTTATACAGCATTTGAGTTGGAACTGCTCAAATTTGTACTTGAAAATAATACATTTTTGTTTGATGCCAAGCCTTACCGCCAGGTAAAAGGTACAGAAATGGGGTCCACTTGTGCCCCCAAATATGCCTGTTCGCACCTGGGACTCGGTAACAGAAGGATCTCTCAGATACCATTTAAGAGTTGGGTGTGGAGAATAAGGTATTTATGTGGATGTGCTCTATAAGTATGAATTTTTATTGTGGAAGGGTTCACTGTGTTCTTTAATAGACTCAAACACTAGAACCAGTGACAGAAAACCGCCTCACATAGTGTGCAAGTATAGGAGACAGTCAGATAAATTTATGTTCAATCAGGGCCATTTTTAGGCATAGGCAGGGGCACTTCTAGGGTTTTTGCTGCCTGAGGCAAACTTTAGAATGCCGCCTTTGACCGTACTGTGGCGCGCAGTACGGCGCAAATTAAAGTGGGCGTGGTTTGGTGGGCGTGGCTTTGTCGGGGGCGTGGCTAACATTTTAAGATTTTGAGCTTCCCTGAGGCCACTGATTCATCCAGCCAGCCCCCAAACCCAGCCCCCCCCCCACCCCCCAAGCTTGGGACCTGGCTGGCTGTAGTCATTGAGTAGAACTGAGATTGAATAATAGAAGAACTTAGAAGACACACTACTACATAGAGTTAGTTTAGTTTTTTTTTTTAAAGTACTTGTCACTTACACTCTTCTGCAGAGGCTGCACTCTTCTTGCAGCAGGCACCACCAGGCAGCTGTGGACTTGGTGGACGGTCGGTCTCGGTCTGCAAATGCTCCTCGCTCCTCTCCAGGCTTTTTTCACAATGTGGCTCTCAGTGCAGAGTGAGGGTGCTGGGCTGGTCACTCCCTCCAGTTTTGCCACGCCGGCGCGGCGCACAAGTCCCGGAAGTTGCGCGCGCGGCCGCTCGGGCGCTGTGGCCAGTAACAGGTGCTGTGCTTCTGACGTGACCACGGACCACCAGTGACTGTCTGTCCCGGCCAGACATGCGCCGGTCGCGCATGCGCGGCGCATGCTTTACCCGCCGCCAGCGAGCGGCGCCGGTTAGTACTGTCTACAAGAATTTTTTTTGTGTGTTATTTTGAAATTGGCGCCTTTGGCAGAGTGCCGCCTGAGTCACATGACTCAGTGAGCCTCATTATAGATGCGGCCCTGGGCATAGGCCACCTAGGCAAAGAACTAGGGTGTCCATGTTGATCCAGGGCGCCTCTTCTTTTCCCTAGCATCTCCCTGTCAGCATTACTTGATGTGTTAGATCTGCTCTCCTTGTTCAGCTGTAGCCTGCAACATTGTATCTAGTACAGAGCCTGAACTCCACACGCTTTACATATAGCAACAAATGTTGCAATTTGCAAATGAACTGAAGGTGAAGGAAGGAGGGGGGAGGATGAGCTCAGCTAATAGTACTGAGGAGATCAGTTCTAAAATGCCAGTTTAAAGCTGCTGTAGACTTTATAACAGTGGCCCCTGTGTCTAGCAGCCATGAGATCCCTATCCCTGCCTCTTTATTCCTTCCATCCAACTCTCCAATTAGAGTAGGTGAGGAGTGAACAATTCAATGGAGGAGACATGGAAAGTAGGTACATACTGTATATCATGTCAATGCTGGCAGCTGGAAGGGTTAAAAATAATACTCTGCTGGCACTGAAAGTGTTAATTGCAATACTATGGGGAAGTCTGCAGGCACTTAAAGGGCATGTCCACCCCCCTAAACCAACTTTGGGGGTAAGGTAGGTAACCCCTACCCACCCCCAACCGCAGGCATATTTCTTTAAAAAATATTGCGGCAGTTAGTGGTGGGCAGGGGTTACTTACCTTCCCCCAAAAGGATTACATGCTAGGTGCAAAGATGGCTGAGGATGGATCCAGATGGTGGTGGTGGTGGGGGGGGGGGGGGACTGCGCATGCTCCAGACATTGATGAGGACAAGGAAACAGGGTGGATCAGAAGCCTCACAGACAGCCTGGAGTCTTCAGTTTCCTTGACTTTGAAAGGCATATCTTGGGAACCAAAAGGTAATGTAAGGTAAGGTTTATTTTAAACTGCAGAGTGGGTCCAGTATGGGGTTAAATTATAGTTTTTGGAGTGGACATGCCCTTTAATAGCAATTCTTTGGAAAGGTGCTGGCATGGGGAAGTCTGCTGGCACTGAAGGGTTAATAGCAATTCTCTGGAAAGGTGCTGGCACTGAAAGTATTAATAGTAAAGTCTGCTGGCACTAAAGGGTTAATGGTAATGTTCTGCTGGCACTGAAATTATTAATGCCAATATTGGAAAAGCACTGAAAGAGTAAAACATCTCAGATCTCACCAAATTTCCCTATTCTGCCCTACCCGGCTGAAAACAATTTCTGGCGAGAACACTGGTGCCACACATCCACTGAAACCTATCCTGTCCTTCCAATCAGTATTTAATTTGTGGCCAGTGTCGCTGCATTCATACAAAAGTATGTATACATGCCCACCTCACCAGGTACAGCTTGTGCCTCTTACCAACTAGTAAAGCGGTTCCACTATAAAGAACAGTCACAGTAGACAGTGTCAGAAGCAGAAGGAAGAAACCCAGCTGTAGTTTGACAGGCCAAGTTTTCAGCTCTTTAGAGCTCTACCATGAGGCAAGAGACTTTTGTTTCAGGCGGCACTGTGTTAAAAGTAGAAAGTGGCACACTAAAAGATTCCCCCAACACTTAAGAAGTGCACCTGCATGTAAGTATGTTCACGCTCTATCCTGCGAACCTGAGGGAAGATAGTCACAGGTGGCCTGCAGACTCTGTAGCTGTAAGCAAATTCTCCTGCTTTTGCCTGTCTATCTCACAGAAAGATAAAACTTGTATTACTTACCAGTCACTGTGGGCAACTTTTATAATGTACCAGTCACTGTGGGCAACTTGTACTTACCAGTCACTGTGGACAACTTTGAATAATTTATTGGCAACTTGTATTACTAACCAGTAACTGTTGGAAACTTGTATTACTTGCCAGTCACCGTGGGCAAATATTATTGTTTACCAGTAAATTAAAGTATAAATAATGCTTGTCTCTTGTAAATTTGCAATATGTGATAAAAGAAGGTTCAATGTTATAAGTCATGTAGGTATGTAGTACATTCCTTTGCTCAAATAGTTAAACTCTATGACTGCATGTGGAATAGTATTGTGCCTTTAAGTAAGCAGTATACCACCTAATTTAAGGTTTTGCAAATAGTGTCTTTTGAATACTGTATATGTACTGTACCTTTATGATGTATGCTTTAACAGATAAACTTCTTAGCTAAAAAATAGAACTCTTTCCTCTATCTTTTCTTCTCTAGCTCAAGTCTAAAAATAGGTTGAACAAAAGAAATGAGCAGCCCAATATCAGCTCAACTCAGCACCCTGACTCTATGACATATTATTCACAAAGGTGAAGACTACTTACATTTGCATAAATGCACACTAAATATGAAATACCCTGTCCCCAATATTTACAAATAAAGTACTGTGAAAATTTGGTGATGTTTCACAGTATTTCAGTGAACCTTTATACCCTCCTGATTACCCCTACCTAACAGTTAATCCAGAGGAAGGGGAAAAAATCCTTTCTGACTCCAAATGGCAACCCGGGAAAGGATCCCTAATACTTATTAGTGCACAAATTACAGTTTGAATAAGTAAATTATGAACTCTAACCTCAAAAAGTGGGGAACAGATTTACAATTGGAAGATGTAGTAAATTAAATACTGGAGGGTTTGAATATCCTATATAAGCAATCATCAATGAAAATTGGTGTGAAGCTCATCTGTAAAGTACACTTAGGGCAAGGCCACACTGCAACGCAAATTCAAATGCAATCGCAATCGCATGCGATTTCATGTGCGATTTTCATTGCGTTTGCGCATGTAATTTCTTCAATAGGTATAGGAAAAGGCATGCGATTGCGATTATAAAATGCAGAACGCAAATCGCAATCGCAATTGCAACGCACCCAAAAACGTGCATTTTTTCTGCGTCGCCGCGTTTTCAATGATTTTTAAAAAACGCAAGCGCAAACGCAAAAAAAAAACGCAGCAGTGTGGCCTAGCCCTAAGGGCCTATTTCTGTTTTAACATTCTGTCACTAAGAATTGAAACAGCTAGGGATTTTAATAGATAATAAACTGGTTGGATAAAACAGGACCAAATATTGGTGAAGTGATAAGAGAACTTTTTTCATTATTGTATCTTGAACATTACTATTTAATCTTAATAAAGAGCCAAATTAATTACAGTTGGAAATGGGCAAATAAAGAGTAACAGTTTGAAAGTGACAGAAAATAACAGTTAAAAAGTGACATTTTATAAATGACAAGTAGAGATTGACAGTTAGTGAATGACAGTTGGAAAGTGAAAGATCGAAAGTGACAGTTAGAAAATAACAGTTGGAAAGGGACAGTTGGAAAATAACAGGTGGGGAGTGACAGTTAGTGAATGACAGTTGAAAAGTGAAAGATGGAAAGTGACAGTTAGAAAATAACAGTTGGAAAGTGACAGTTTATAAATGACAGGTGGAGATTGACAGTGAATGACAATTGGAAAGTGACGATGGAAGTGACAAGAAAATAACAGTTGGAAAGTGACAGACAGAAATAACAGTTGGAAAGTGACAGACAGAAATTAACAATGGAAGTGCGACAAAATACGCAGTATGAAAGGGACAGACAGAAAATAACTGTTGGAGATTGACAGTTGGTGAATGCCAGTTGGAAAGTGAAAGATGGAAAGTGAGTTAGAAAATAACAGTTGGAAATTGACAGTTTATAAATGACAGGTGAAGATTGACAGTGAATGACAGTTGGAAAGTGAAAGATGGAAAGTGACAGTTAGAAAATAACAGTTGGAAAGTGACAGTTAGAAAATAACAGTTGGAAAGTGACAATTTATAAATGACAGGTGGAGATTGACAGTGAATGACAGTTGGTAAGTGAAAGATGGAAAGTGACAGTTAGAAAATAACAGTTGGAAAGTGACAGTTAGAAAATAACAGTTGGAAAGTGACAATTTAATAAATGACAGGTGGAGTGACAGTGATGACAGTTGGTAAAAGTGGAAAGTGGCAGTTAGAAAATAACATTGGAAAGTGACAGACAGAAATACAGTTGAAAAGTGACAGACAGAAAATACAGATGGAAAGTGACAGACAGAAAATAACAGTTGGAAAGGGACAGACAGAAAATAACAGTTGAGATTGACAGTTGGTGAATGCAGTTGGAAAGTTGAAAGATGGAAAGTGAGTTGAAATAAACAGTTGGAAAGTGACAGTTTATAAATGACAGGTGGAGATTGACATGAATGACAGTTGGAAAGTGGATAGGAAGTGACATTAGAAAATAACAGTTGAAATGACAGAGAAAATAACAGTTGGAAATGACAGTACGAAATACCGTTGGAAAGTGACGACAAAAATAACAGTTGGAAAGTGACAGACATAAAAAAACAGTGGAAAGGGACAGACAGAAATAACAGTTGGAAAATAACAGTTGGAGATTGACAGTTGGTGAATGACAGTTGGAAAGTGAAAGATGGAAAGTGACAGAAATAACAGTTGGGAAGGACAGTTTATAAATGACAGGTGAAGATTGACAGCGAAGGACAGTTGGAAAATGAAAGATGGAAAGTGACAGTAGAAAATAGCAGTTGGAAAGTCACAGAAAATACAGTTGAGAGTACAGAAAATAAACAGTTGGAAGTAAAGATGAAAGTGACAGTTAGAAATAAACAGTTGGAAGTGACAGTTGGAAAATGACAGGTGGATAATGACAGTTGGTAAATGACAGTTGGAAATGTCAAAAATGGAAAGTTACAGTTAGAAAACATAACAGTTGGGAGTGACAGTTAGAAAATAACAGTTGGAAAGTGACAGACAGAAATAACAGTTGGAAAGTGACAGACAAAAATAACAGTTGAAAGTGACAGACAGAAAATAACAGTTGGAAAGGGACAGACAGAAAATACACCTAGTAATATAATAATATAAGAACCATTTAATATAATAACCATATAATAACTTGGTAATATAATAACCATATAATACCCTATATTCTAACCATATAATAACCTAGTAATATAATAACCATATAATACCTAGCAATATTATATGGTTATTATATTACTAGGTTATTATATGGTTATTATATTACTAGGTTATTATAATAATCCAAACATTTGTATAGCTGCCCCTACCAGGATTCAAACCCTGGTCTCCCATGTCAAGGCAGTGCCTTTAACCAGTACACTATCCAGCCACTACATTTTATGGTTAATTGTTACTAGTTTCTATGGTAATTATATGGTTATTATATTTATTATATTACTATAGTATTACTTATAGTGTACTGGTTAAGGCACCGCCTTTGACATGGGAGACCAAGGTTCGAATCCCGGCTAGGGGCAGCTATACAAATGTTTGGATTATTATAAATCCTAGTAATATAATACCATATAATACCTAGTAATATAATAACCACTAATACCCTTTATATAAACCATATAATAACCTAGTATATATAACCATATAATACCCTAGTAATATAATAACAATATAATAACCATTTAATATAATAACCATATAATAACCTAGTAATATAATAACCATATAATACCCTATATTCTAACCATATAATAACCTAGTAATATAACAACCATGTAATACCCTAGTAATATAATAATATTATGTGGTTATATATTACTAGGTTATTATATGGTTATTATATTACTAGGTTATTATAATAATCCAAACGTTTGTATAGCTGCCCCTAGCCAGGATTCGAACCCTAGGGTATTATTATCATACCCTAGTATATAATAACCATGTAATAACCTAGTAATATAATAACCATAAAATACCCTATATAAATAACCTAGTAATATATAACCATATAATACCCTAGTAATGTTATATAATACTAGTTTTATATTACTAGGTTATTTTATGGTTAGAATATAGGGTATTTATGTTTATTATATTCTAGTTATTATATGGTTATAAATTCAGTGGCTTAACCAGTACACTATCCAGTACATTCAATAATTATCGAATTTACGATCAGAATTCTGGAAACATCAAAAGTCCGGAAATCCGGGTCCGAGATAGTTCGAGAAGTCCGAGTCTGTTGGAACTCATAGTTCGACTCGAACTCGAGTTCTAGTACAGCCCTACTGTGTATCAATCAGGTGGCAAACTTATGTATCAATCACTGTGGGAAGACATATATCAATCACTGTGGGCAGACTCATGTACCAATTTCTGTGAGCAGACTTAAAACCAATCACAGTGTCAGACTGGCCTATGGTGTTACAGGGGAATCCCCCAGTGGGCCCACAGCTCATTCACCTAAGAAAACGACAATGCTAACTTTTAAATACAGAGCCAAAGGGCCGCTAAGAAATTGATTTTAAAAAACAATAGGATTCAGTAAAGTAAAAAGGTCTGAAAAAGAGTGATAACAGAGATATAAAATGTTAGGTGGGCCCCAAAACTCATCCTGTTGGGGACTAGGTTATTATAATAATCCAAACATTTGTATAGCTGCCCCTAGCCAGGATTCAAACCCTGGTCTCCCATGTCAAAGGCAGTGCCTTTAACCAGTACACTATCCAGCCACTACATTTTATGGTTAATATGTTACTAGGTTATCATATGGTAATTATATGGTTATTATATTACTATGATATTACTTATAGTATTACTTATAGTGTACTGGTTAAAGGCACCGCCTTTGACATGGGAGACCAAGGTTCGAATCCCGGCTAGGGGCAGCTATACAAATGTTTGGATTATTATAAGATCCTAGTAATATAATACCCATATAATACCCTAGTAATATAATAACCACATAATACCCTTTATAATAACCATATAATAACCTAGTATATATAACCATATAATACCCTATAATATAATAACAATATAATAACATTATAATATAATAACCATATAATAACCTAGTAATATAATAACCATATAATACCCTATATTCTAACCATATAATAACCTAGTAATATAACAACCATGTAATACCCTAGTAATATAATAATATTATGTGGTTATTATATTACTAGGTTATTATATGGTTATTATATTACTAGGTTATTATAATAATCCAAACGTTTGTATAGCTGCCCCTAGCCAGGATTCGAACCCTAGGGTATTATTATCATACCCTAGTAATATAATAACCATGTAATAACCTAGTAATATAATAACCATATAATACCCTATATAATAACCACTAGGGTATTATATGGTTATTATATTACTAGGTTATTATATGGTTATTATATTACTAGGTTATTATAATAATCCAAACATTTGTATAGCTGCCCCTAGCCAGGATTCAAACCCTGGTCTCCCATGTCAAGGGCAGTGCCTTTAACCAGTACACTATCCAGCCACTACATTTTATGGTTAATATGTTACTAGTTATCTATGGTAATTATATGGTTATTATATTTATTATATTACTATAGTATTACTTATAGTGTACTGGTTAAGGCACCGCCTTTGACATGGGAGACCAAGGTTCGAATCCCGGCTAGGGGCAGCTATACAAATGTTTGGATTATTATAAATCCTAGTAATATAATACCATATAATACCTAGTAATATAATAACCACTAATACCCTTTATATAAACCATATAATAACCTAGTATATATAACCAATATAATACCCTAGTTAATATAATAACAATATAATAACCATTTAATATAATAACCATATAATAACCTAGTATATAATAACCATATAATACCCTATATTCTAACCATATAATAACCTAGTAATATACAACCATGTAATACCCTAGTAATATAATAATATTATGTGGTTATATATTACTAGGTTATTATATGGTTATTATATTACTAGGTTATTATAATAATCCAAACGTTTGTATAGCTGCCCCTAGCCAGGATTCGAACCCTAGGGTATTATTATCATACCCTAGTATATAATAACCATGTAATAACCTAGTAATATAATAACCATATAATACCCTATATAAATAACCTAGTAAATATATAACCATATAATACCCTAGTAATGTTATATAATACTAGTTTTATATTACTAGGTTATTTTATGGTTAGAATATAGGGTATTTATGTTTATTATATTCTAGTTATTATATGGTTATAAATTCAGTGGCTTAACCAGTACACTATCCAGTACATTCAATAATTATCGAATTTACGATCAGAATTCTGGAAACATCAAAAGTCCGGAAATCCGGGTCCGAGATAGTTCGAGAAGTCCGAGTCTGTTGGAACTCATAGTTCGACTCGAACTCGAGTTCTAGTACAGCCCTACTGTGTATCAATCAGGTGGCAAACTTATGTATCAATCACTGTGGGAAGACATATATCAATCACTGTGGGCAGACTCATGTACCAATTTCTGTGAGCAGACTTAAAACCAATCACAGTGTCAGACTGGCCTATGGTGTTACAGGGGAATCCCCCAGTGGGCCCACAGCTCATTCACCTAAGAAAACAGACAATGCTAACTTTTAAATACAGAGCCAAAGGGCCGCTAAGAAATTGATTTTAAAAAACAATAGGATTCAGTAAAGTAAAAAGGTCTGAAAAAGAGTGATAACAGAGATATAAAATGTTAGGTGGGCCCCAAAACTCATCCTGTTGGGGAAAGTGACAGTTTATAAATGACAGGTGGAGATTGACAGTGAATGACAATTGGAAAGTGAAAGATGGAAAGTGACAGTTAGAAAATAACAGTTGGAAAGTGACAGACAGAAAATAACAGTTGAAAAGTGACAGACAGAAAATAACAGATGGACAGTGCGACAAAATACGCAGTATGGAAAGGGGACAGACAGAAATAACCTGTTGGAGATTGACAGTTGGTGAATGCAGTTGGAAAGTGAAAGATGGAAAGTGAGTTAGAAAATAACAGTTGGGAAATTGACAGTTTATAAATGACAGGTGAAGATTGACAGTGAATGACAGTTGGAAAGTGAAAGATGGAAAGTGACAGTTAGAAAATAACAGTTGAAAGTGACAGTTAGAAAATAACAGTTGGAAAGTGACAATTTATAATGACAGGTGGAGATTACAGTGAATGACAGTTGGTAGTGAAAGATGGAAAGTGACAGTTAGAAAATAACAGTTGGAAAGTGACAGTTAGAAAATAACAGTTGGAAAGTGACAATTTAATAAATGACAGGTGGAGTGACAGTGATGACAGTTGGTAAAAGTGGAAAGTGGCAGTTAGAAAATAACATTGGAAAGTGACAGACAGAAATACAGTTGAAAAGTGACAGACAGAAAATACAGATGGAAAGTGACAGACAGAAAATAACAGTTGGAAAGGGACAGAACAGAAAATAACAGTTGAGATTGACAGTTGGTGAATGCAGTTGGAAAGTTGAAAGATGGAAAGTGAGTTGAAATAAACAGTTGGAAGTGACAGTTTATAAATGACAGGTGGAGATTGACATGAATGACAGTTGGAAAGTGGATAGGAAGTGACATTAGAAAATAACAGTTGAAATGACAGAGAAAATAACAGTTGGAAATGACAGTACGAAATACCGTTGGAAAGTGACGACAAAAATAACAGTTGGAAAGTGACAGACATAAAAAAACAGTGGAAAGGGACAGACAGAAATAACAGTTGGAAAATAACAGTTGGAGATTGACAGTTGGTGAATGACAGTTGGAAAGTGAAAGATGGAAAGTGACAGAAATAACAGTTGGGAAGGACAGTTTATAAATGACAGGTGAAGATTGACAGCGAAGGACAGTTGGAAAGTGAAAGATGGAAAGTGACAGTAGAAAATAGCAGTTGGAAAGTCACAGAAAATACAGTTGAGAGTACAGAAAATAAACAGTTGGAAGTAAAGATGAAAGTGACAGTTAGAAATAAACAGTTGGAAGTGACAGTTGGAAAATGACAGCGTGGATAATGACAGTTGGTAAATGACAGTTGGAAATGTCAAAAATGGAAAGTTACAGTTAGAAACAATAACAGTTGGGAGTGACAGTTAGAAAATAACAGTTGGAAAGTGACAGACAGAAATAACAGTTGGAAAGTGACAGACAAAAATAACAGTTGAAAGTGACAGACAGAAAATAACAGTTGGAAAGGGACAACAGAAAATACAAGTTGGAAAGTGACAGACAGAAAATAACAGTTGGAAAGTGACAGACAGAAAATAACAGTTGGAAAGGGACAGAACAGAAAATAACAGTTGAATTGACAGTTGGTGAATGCAGTTGGAAAGTGAAAGATGGAAAGTGAGTCAGAAATAACAGTTGGAAAGTGACAGTTTATAAATGACAGGTGGAGATTGACAGTGAATGACAGTTGGAAAGTGAAAGATGGAAAGTGACAGTTAGAAAATAACAGTTGGAAAGTGACAGACAGAAAATAACAGTTGGAAAGTGACAGACAAAAAATAACAGTTGGAAAGTGACAGACAGAAAATAACAGTTGGAAAGGGACAGACAGAAAATAACAGTTGGAAAATAACAGTTGGTGAATGACAGTTGGAAAGTGAAAGATGGAAAGTGACAGAAAATAACAGTTGGGAAGTGACAGTTTATAAATGACAGGTGAAGATTGACAGCGAATGACAGTTGGAAAGTGAAAGATGGAAAGTGACAGTTAGAAAATAGCAGTTGGAAAGTCACAGAAAATAACAGTTGGAGAGTGACAGAAAATAACAGTTGGAAAGTAAAAGATGGAAAGTGACAGTTAGAAAATAACAGTTGGAAAGTGACAGTTGGAAAATGACAGGTGGATAATGACAGTTGGTAAATGACAGTTGGAAAGTCAAAAATGGAAAGTTACAGTTAGAAAATAACAGTTGGAAAGTGACAGTTAGAATTGGAGATTTCAATGCTAATTACCTGACCACAATAGGAAATACCTGTCAGTATGAAGGATCTGCCTGGTCTGGAATGTGTTGTGTTTTAGTATGATGGGTGATAAGGTCATTATTAGATAATTCTTCTTTCTGATGCCAGTAAGCTGTCAAAGTACCTCAACAAAAAAAACGAGATTTAAATGATATTTTAGCGATGAGAGATATTACTTTTATATTTAATAAAATGTTCCCACTGGCGGATTTAACAAACGATGCCTGAGGAAGGCGATTATCGTCCCAAACCGTCCGCTTGTTCGTGTGTGTGCATGCACTTGGGTCGGGCGTACAATTGGGCGTTTGTACGAGGCTTTACTTACAGCACTGATTATGGATGGTGATTAACAGAAGTAAGATTTCTCTATCACTGTATCCACATATTTGATAAATGTTCATGCAACCGTTCACATCATACACAGTGTGTGCAACTAGGAAGGGTGTGTCTCCAAAAACAATTCTGCTTCTTTATTCCTCTGGAACTGGGAAATTCATTTGACTGCACCTATTACTTTGTGCCCCATGTGTGCAGGTTTTTGTTCCTATTTATCCAGTTCTACCTATTACTATGTAAGGCCTTATTATGTTAATACTCTTGCTTCAATATGTTTATTGATTTCCTTAATCATCAACTGCTGTAGCTCTAGTAACCTTCAATTCCCGTCCTTCCTAACAAATAAAATATTAAAATCGGAATAAAACAACCTTCATTACTGTGGAAGTAAAGCGAGTGAGGGGCAATAGACCAGTATAATATGAGATCAAGGCTGCCATCATTTTAGTAGTTCTTCTCATTCAAATCAAATTCAATATGAAAGTCCATTTTCAGGAGGAAAATAACAATCAACGCTCGTTCCTCCAACTATTAATGAAATACGGAATAACTTTGAGTATTCACAACATTACGATTATGAATCATGCTGAAAAGCTAAGGGCTATATCAGTTCATTAATTTATTCACGTACAAATACCACAAACATTGCATCTTGATCGTTGCTAGCATTAGCATTAGCAAACATCCATTGCCCTTTGCCATTATGGAATTGCAGACCTGCATGTGACATGAAAGGATTGTACTCTATTACATACATTTCTTCAGGTGG
Organism: Hymenochirus boettgeri; assembly: GCA_019447015.1. NCBI lineage: Eukaryota > Metazoa > Chordata > Amphibia > Anura > Pipidae > Hymenochirus > Hymenochirus boettgeri. The sequence goes on along the minus strand of CM033475.1, from coordinate 145,119,100 downwards.
CCTTTTTCAAATTTGCATAATGTCTTGGTTTGGTCTTTTAACATTCTGTGACTGTAAAAACAGTTTGTGCAAAATAAGTCAACGGTCTTTATTTTGCTGCATTAGCGTGCATATTGTTTTAGGAAAGGGATGGGATGCAGGACCGTCTCGGACCCCTCGGTTCCGAATCCAAAGGTTCCGACGGATTGTTATTCGGGACTTCGGATCGAGTTTTTGATTTTTTTCGAATGTTCGAGCTATTTTTTGAAAAAAATAGCCTTGAAGTTCGATAATGGCATGAAAATTCAATCGGAAACTCAAAAATACAATCAGAAAACTATTTTCGAGTTTCCGATCGTGTTTTCGAATAGTATGAATTGTTCGAGAATTTTCAAAAATAGTTCGAAACGTTCGATAAAAATCGAAAACTCCTCCGAAGTCACGATTTTAGTTCCGTTTTGCGGATCTTCAGGATTTTCCCAGATCCGAAAACAGAACGAAACCCGGCAGTTTCGGCAATCCCTATTTAGGAGTAAAAAAACTATGCGGGGTGGGAGCCCAAGAAAAGTTGAAAGAAGATGCTATCTATTTAAAATACCTGGAAATACACTTTTTTTGATAAGATGTAAAAATGTCTGTTCGCACCCTTGTTAGGCTTTATGCCTTTGATTCTGTATACATCTATAAATGCCACAAACTTCATTTTGATATCCAGAAGTCTGAAAGAATACCAGCAAATGAGTCAAATATGTTCTAGACATCAATCATTTTAATTTACAGCCCCTTGTTTCTAATTATCAATGTCTGTAGACCAGGTTCATAAACATTGTTTAATGTTGACTACATACTTTAAATTCACTCCCCCTCCCATAGTTTGGGATATAGAGCAGTTATCTAACTTAGTTCATAAAACAGGATGTTAAAGGGATAGTTCAGTGGAAATTATCAGTATTTTTAATTGTTAGTTTGTGTAATGCCTTTTTAGTTATTCTACATATTAGAACATACCTTTGAAGATGTAATGTTAACATACTGGCGAAGGAACGTGACTGGTTCAAGAGAGGTTTTAAGGAGGCCATTTATGTGAAATAAAGAAACCAAGCCTAAATAGAGGTGGGGGGGTTCGACACCAACTGTCTGCCATGTACAATGCTGTTTTAACACCTTACTCTGGGCGTTCCTATAACACCTCTTAGCCCCTATCTAATCACACACCCTTAACACCTGTGCTGTGATATGCTTTGGGATTTTCCAGGGTACATAATAGCCACAGATTCTTTACAAGTCATTCTGAATTGAGAAAGCCGTCGGATGACTGGCGAAACGTCTTCAAGAACTACATTTCAAGTCCATTTTGACTAATTGAATACCCAGATATACCTGACCTGGATAATGAGAACCTTCACCAGCATATTCTACATATTCTCTTCCATTTTGAAAAATCAGTTGATTTCATGCCCTTTGCTCTTCCTGCTGTTGACATTAGTGAGCTGACATTTCAGGTTCTACTGTCCTTCTTCTTCCCAGGATACACCACTTCCTTGGAATGTTCCTAGCAGTAATTTTTACTGATTGGCTTTTTGCATGGGTCAAAAATGCGCAGATCTCTCTGAGCAAGTGAATGAACCCAGGTACTGGTCAGGGCAAGACCATAACGGTCTCTACTAGGGGTCCTGCAAACAGGAGTCAGTATTTCGGTGCTTTATTTATACACAGGCAAAATGCTGAATTGGCAGATTAAGATCATTTGGATGAAAAAATCTGCTCTTTTTTCTGAAAAGTACATGTATTTGCACTGAACTTCCCCTTGATTGATTGAAAATTGAAGTCTTGGGGCCATATTTATAAGCCGCGGTGTCGCTTTTTAGCGATCCCACGCCTTTAACAATCGTTACAGTAAATTTACAATCGTTAAACCCATCGGAGGTTAACAGTCGTAAATTTACAATACTGATTGTACATTTATGATACTGATCATAAATCTACGATAATGAAATCGAGATTTACGATCCCCATAGAATACCATTGCGGTAGTTTACTACCGCATGGTATTCTACGATCGACGTTCGTTAATTAACAAACATTCAGTTGTTAATATGTATGATTGTGATCGTAAATTAACTGACTCGCGGTATCGCTAAAAGAAAATGAAAAAAGAAATGCCTCTTCTGTCCTCTGGCTATCACTTTTTTATTTCTCTGCACATTTCTGAAAAGTGAGTAAATCCATGCAAAATGACTTTCATTATTAAGCAGTAGAACAGTGTTATATTTCACAGGCTATATTCCTTATTAATAATACCAGTTACACTGACTATCTAACTGGTCCAAATATCTTAAAAGGATAGTATAACTGCCATGAAAAAGGGTAGAATCATGGCTTGGTTTATTTACTTCATCTAAATACTGAAAGTACTTCCGTTATTTTTTTATAGCAGAGATTGAGTTTATCTTCTACTTATTCGTTTCCTGACTTATAAATAGACAGTTTTGAGACCCAGTTTATATGGTTTAGACAATAAAAAAATCCTCCTCTTCTAACAGATGCCTCATTGAGATTTTCATAATCCAGTAAACATTTTTTTTTCCTGTTAGTAAGAAGTTTAAGGGAAAAAAAGCTTTTAGCATCTCTCCATGAACTATCCTATATTGGATTTTGTGGCTGTTTTAAAATCATAACACTGCTATACTATATTCCAGCGGTCTGAAAATGAACTATTTCTTACCAATTGTTTCATGTGCATTTAAGAGGATGGAAAGCTGCTATACAGTCCCAGATATCATATACAAAGTTAGGAGAGTCTTTCTCCTGTCTACCCAGTGATGACTATTTCATTTAATTTAAATTATCATAGTTAATTAAAGTATGATTAGAAATCTCTCAGTATGTCTTATACTGTTCTGTTATAAACAGAAGAGTTTGTGCCCAAATTAACTTTTTCCATTTAAAATCTATTTTCCAAGGGAGGAAGCGGGACTCATCCATGCCCAACAGCTCCATGCTTGGTGCATTAGAGAAAGGAGGACAGTAATGCTGGGTGAACTGAGGGAATTAAGCTGTCGGCCATGACATACGTTCTTTCTCCTATGGAAAAATGTGTTCTAGAGAGAGACAGATTAAACCAATAGGGCCTAGACAAAACTTTTACCCACAGGAAATTTTAGGGATGATGGCTAATGGTTTTCCCTTTTATTGTGAGGGAATCGTCTATGGCCATACCAAAAGGGGGTCTGGCATATAATTTTAGCAAAATCTATGTCTAGAAATTCCCTGCTGCCCCACTATCTATGAAAGCTTGAGGTGCTATTTCTTACCTATTAAAGGGCATGTCCACCCCGAAATGTAACTTTTGATATGTGGTAGGGCATGCTCCCCCAGCCCCAACTGCATTAATTATAATTGTTAGGAAGTCCCCCGATTCTTACTTACCTGCCCTCTCTCCCCTGCTGTAGTGTTTCAGGCCCTCTGCTTGCATGGAATTGAAAGCAGGGGGCGGGACCGGCAGCTGCGTCCGTATTGGCTGAGGGCAGGGAGGGCTGCACTGAGCATGCCTCAACCTTGATGAGGTTGAGGAAGTCTCAGGCACAGCATGATTCACACACTGCTCCTACACAGCAGTTTCCTGGACTTTGGAGGGCACAGCAGGGGAACTATTTTGAGCAGGAATGTAAGGTAAGGATTGTTTTTAAACTACTTGATGTGGCCAGTAAGGGGTTACATTTTAGTTTTGGGGGTGGAACAGCCCTTTAAAAGAAATTACCACTGGAAGTAAAATTTTATCAGAATTGTGAATAAGATTGCATAGGTGCTGGAGTTCCTGACTTCTTGCGAGGACAATTTAGACAAATTCCAAAGACTCTCCACAATATAGATGTGGATAGATAGAAACCCAACCGCATAGTTTCTTCAGGGAAGAGGAAGCAGAGTAGCAAGAGTGGGAGCCGAACCAGTAGAATTGGGATGAGAGAAGAGTGAAAATTTCTCTTGGCACCGTTCACGGAGCTGCGGTCAATACGGATGGCAAGAAGAATGGAGTTATCTAGGAGCTATCATGGTATGGGTAGCCAAGACTACATCTGACAGACCCTGGTTGAATTGACTCTTTAAGGCAGGATAATTCCAGATTTGCTACAGCCCACTGGCGAAATTTTGAGCATAGTTCTCCACTGACTTGCCACCCAGTATTAAACAGATCTGGGTTAGAATACAAACTCCCAGGGCCTTGAAAACTAATTCACTGAAGGCAGAGCATGCTGTTGGGGGGTGATCCCCTGCACTGAGGCTGGGAAAGTCTGAAAGCATGGTGCAATAGGACAAGGGATACTAGAGGAATATAGTAAGAAATGCAGTGGAATAGATAATAGGAGGAGGAAGAACAGAGGGTCCAGAAATATGGAGATCAAAGGAGGAAAAGAAATATGAAGACTGACAAAGGCTACAGTCATGCAACAGTCAGACTGGCCAGCCAGGTGGTAAAAATGGTCAGGCAGAGCGTAGCCAAAACTAGCCAGTTCAGCAGAACAGAGCATGGTACAAAGGAGTCAAGCAAATCAGAGTTAAAAACGTAGAGAATGTCGGTCTGGGCAGCAAACAATATAATGGTCAAACGTAGCAAAAGTCAAAGAGGAAATAGACATTATAAAGACTATAATGTACGCGGAGCTGAGGGTCAGAGGAGAATATAAAGGGAAGAATAAACAATGAGAATAGAAAAGAGGATAAAAAATAGAAAACAGAGGAAAGAAAGACAACACACAGCTAGCAAGCCACACCCTCTCATACAGATCCAAACAAACTGTCAGTCCAGACAAAATAGACACAGAAGCTACTGGAGATGTCTCAGAACAAACTGTCTCTGCCACTATAATGTAACAAGTCCATTTTTTACAAGTGGATGCCAATGAGAGGACACACTTGCAGTAAGGGCCTTTAGTTATTCTTCCTTTAAAACCCTCAAATGTTTAAATTATAAGCACAAGCAATGTAGCAATGTCATAGGACTAATGGGGACTTTAGTTTTCCTTTAAAAAACAAACCCATACTTAAATAATAGTATAAGCACATTACCATTAAATCACCCCCAACAGGCTCCTTTAAAAAAAACAGAATTATAATATAACTATAGTGTAACTGCAATGCACATTATCAACACATACAGGGATATTTCAAGAAAAGTTCTTATGTTTTAAAATGTTGCTAATTTTGCCCCAACCATTCAGATCTTATTTAACATCTGGGCAAAATTACCATCACTTTAAACGATGAAATAGAACTTTTCTTGAATCTCCATGATATTTCCAACTGTCACTTTCCAACTGTTATTTTCTAACTGTAACTTTCCATTTTTG